>CM019065.1:366892588-367540088 GCA_009667805.1 Leptobrachium leishanense
CGCGTGTCCTATACTTAACATTGTGAGCGCAAATGCGTTGTGCACTGGTACGAGGATGGTATTACAATCCATTCGCGGTAATTACCGCATAGCCTTATAGTGCAGAATTTTAACAACTCCTAAAAGCCGGTGGTAATGGCAAATTTGAACAACCTGGCCGAACCCAAATATCCAAGCCCATAAAAAGGAATGCAGCAAAGCACAGTGGCCCATTCAAATGATACCAAACCGATACAATGGATGACGTTGTGTGTGCATGTATTATTGCTGCAGCACATATGCTCGGATTGACAGTGGCAGACGCAATTTGTTAACGTGAGACAGGTGTGGTTCTTAATTCTGATTGGCCGAATCTCGAAAAAAGACTGCACGCGCAAAGATTCTTGCGCGAGGCGGTACTGCACGTGCATTTGGGCGCGTCCTGTTTGCGTGCGCTATTGATCGGAGGAAGAAAAAAGCCGCGAGGATTGTAATTCCAACGGTGATTTGCGCGCGCAAACGTTTAACGCTTGGCGTAAAGATTTTCGTTTTGCGCGAGGCTTTTTGCATGAAGAATGTAATATAGCCCCGAGAGGGCCAAGGTTGCTGACCCCCTGCTCTACTCCTTAATACTCTCAGCTGGGGACACATAAGAAATCATTTATGATGCCCTAGTGCACTATAGGGATAATGAATGCAATACTTAAAGATAATTAAGCATGCTTTCCTCTGTATGTCTGTTAATTACAGCATATTCCCAGGAAGCCTGAATTAATCCATAAACAAAAGAGGTCTTTTATCCAATCCTAGCGGACAGATCTCTCCCTAAACATTATATAATCCTCTGTTTTTTTTAGGGATTTATTGTATATTTTTGTAAACGCAAAATGCGCTCTTGCAAATGCTTCCTTCATCCCCCAGATCCAGTCTCTTTCCTCCTCCTGCCGATACCAACTGCGTAATATTTCCAGAATTCGGCCATTTCTTACCGCTGTCACCACAAAACAACTCATACACGCCCTGGTAATCTCCCGACTCGACTATTGCAATAATCTCTTATCTGGCCTCCCTATGTCCCGCCTCTCCCCCCTACAATCCATCCTGAACGCCTCCGCCAGGCTAATTCACCTCACCCGCCGCTCTGTCTCTGCCGCTCCCCTCTGCGAGTCCCTTCACTGGCTCCCCATCCACTGCAGAATTAAGTTCAAAATCCTTATCCTTACCTACAAAACCCTCACTAACTCAGCTCCCCACTACCTGTCCTCACTAATCACCAAATACACCCCAGCCCGCTCCCTAAGGTCAAACAGTGACCTGCGCCTAGCTTCTCCCCGCATCACCTCTTCCCATGATAGACTGCAGGATTTCTCACGCGCAGCCCCCACTCTCTGGAACGCTCTCCCTCGTACTGTCAGACTTTCCCCTAACTTCTCTTCCTTCAAACGCTCCCTGAAAACATTCCTATTTAGGGAAGCCTACCACCCAACTCACTGACGCAACCATCAATCACTCTCACCTTACAGTCCTCTCCTCCTGTTTCCAACCCCAACCCTCCCAGATTGTGAGTTCCTACGGGAATAGGGCCCTCATCTCCTCCTGTACTGTTTGTCAAATGTTGTTCAATGTATTGTAACCCTGTCTATACTGTGTTTATTGTACAGCGCTGCGGAATATGCTGGCGCTTTATAAATAAAGAATAATAATAATAATAAATGCTCACTGCTGCAGACAATCTAAGGGAAATAGTTAAGTAGAAGTTACTGTATGAGAGTGATTGGAAGCTTTCGTTTACTCCAGAGAGTAACGTTTCTATTGTTTTGTAATGGACATGTAGCCAAAAGTGCTTCCGGTTGCATGTGTCTTGCCGGACGCTCTCCGGCTTTGTGTGTGTGTGTGTGGGTGGAGATTACACGTAACATCTACATCTGCAAAGTGGGAGCCGAGGTGTCAGCGATCTGTGTATCGATTAGAAATAAAACAAAGTACATTCTATGCATTATCCGGTTAACCCCTTCACTACCAAGCAATTGTTGTTGACAGGGTTATCCAAAGAGATTCGAAAAGTCACCGCACGTTCGGTGACTTTTCGTTCTCTTCAATTCGGTTCCTTTTGCCGATTGCATTTCGGTGACCCTGCGGTGTATTCAGCAAGCACCACAGGGTCCCCGAATTGCAGGGAAAAGCTGCCGCAAACCTGACGAACACTCACCGAATGCACGCTGAAAACAAGCAAAAACATCTGGATTAACCTTCGAAAAACCCGAACAGGAGCCGAAAAGGAGCCGAATCACACAGAGCACACAGAGCCGAAGCAGCTGTGACGTAGAGGAGGCAGTGAATAAATTAGCAAAACCATTTGTATGAATCTGGGAAAATGAAACGCTGTTTGCAAAGAAACTACTGAGCGAAAATGTCTGAAATTTTCACAGGAGGTCCAGGGAATGATAATAAAGAGGGCTGTTACAAAAAAAATAAGCAAACTGAAAAAAAAAAAAAAAAAAAATCGGACTTTTAATTTTTTTTTTAAAAAAATCGGACTTTTAATTTTTTTTTAAAAAATTCAGAAAAATGCTTAAAGTATCCTAAAAAATCTATAAATAAAGAGGCTTTTTGCTGCAGAATTTTATAATGAACGGTTTATTAGATATTGAATTAAAACAGGAATATTTTTAACATTGAAGCCTATGGGATTCTCCTGAATAAACTTGCCGAATTAAACCACCGAATGGCAGGGTATTAGGGGAACCTTTCACTGCTGGTTTGTGTTCTCTGAATAGCCGAAGCAGTGCTTTTTCATGGGGATTTCACTGCCCTCGAACAGGCACCGAACAGGCACCGTATCTGCAGGCAATTCGCCAGGATTTGGCGAATTGCCTGCTCTCTGGATAGCCGAATGGCCAGGAAAGGTAACCGAACGATGATTTTCAGCGTTCGGTTACCTTTCTCAAGCAATTCGGATCTCTTTGGATAACCCTGTTATTTGAAACACAGGATGGAAAGGTAACAAATATAGGGTAATATAGAAATGATGCAGAGAGATTGTTGTTCTGAGATAGTTAAAAAAAAAATGATGTACATTTGCTCATTTTTAGTTTTTCATGTATTCGTTTATCCATTACAGAAATATTGTTGGAATAAAATATTCTGAACTCTAGATGGTATCCTTTATCTTACACAATGTCACACTGGGTCTGCATTATCAGCATACAGGCAGAAAAGTGATAAAGATAGATAATAAAAATAGTCAGATCTCCTGCTTATGGGGGTTTGTAGTGATCATGATGAGATTATTAGCAATGCAGCTTCCAAAAACTACCAATAGAATATAAAAATAAAATCTATCAGGGTTATCCAAAGAGATTCGAAAAGTCACCGCACGTTCGGTGACTTTTCGTTCTCTTCAATTCGGTTCCTTTTGCCGATTGCATTTCGGTGACCCTGCGGTGTATTCAGCAAGCACCACAGGGTCCCCGAATTGCAGGGAAAAGCTGCCGACAACCTGACGAAAACTAACCGAATGCATGCTGAAAACAAGCAAAAACATCTGGATTAACCTTCGAAAAAGCCGAACAGGAGCCGAACATGAGCCGAATCACACAGAGCCAAAGCAGCTGTGACGTAGAGGAGGCAGTGAATAAATTAGCAAAACCATTTGTATGAATCTGGGAAAATGAAACTCTGTTTGCAAAGAAACTACTAAGCGAAAATGTCTGAAATTTTCACAGGAGGTCCAGGGAATGATAATAAAGAGGGCTGTTACAAAAAAAATAAGTAAACTGAAAAAAAAAATCAAAAAAAAATCGGACTTTTAAAAAAAATAAAAATCAGAAAAATGCTTAAAGAGACTTTTTGCTGCAGAATTTTATAATGAACGGTTTATTAGATATTGAATTAAAACAGGAATATTTTTAACATTGAAGTCTATGCGATTCTCCTGAATAAATTTGCCGAATTAAACCACCGAATGGCAGGGCATTAGGGGAACCTTTCACTGCTGGTTTGTGTTCTCTGAATAGCCGAAGCACTGCTTTTTCATGGGGATTTCACTGCCCTCGAACAGGCACCGAACAGGCACCGTAAGTGCAGGCAATTCGCCAGGATTTGGCGAATTGCCTGCTCTCTGGATAGCCGAATGGCCAGGAAAGGTAACCGAACACTGATTTTCAGCGTTCGGTTAACTTTCTCAAGCAATTCGGATCTCTTTGGATAACCCTGCCTATGTGGCATAATGCCTGTATATGGAAATTACAGCAACACCTTGTATCTGTACTGTACAGCAGGGAATGACCCCAGAGCTCTACATGTATTCTGTCCTCTTCCTGGCTGCTGTAAATGCAACAGTGATGTGTTTGAACCTTTTGTTACAGTGAGGATTGGGGCTGCTGTATGCCGCTTTTTTATCTCTCTGCATGGTGCCTGGACATAGATAAGACAGTGGAATTAATTTCTCCACAGGGGGCACACTAATCTGACTTTAAATAGGTGTGGAAATTGGGTTATGATATGCCGCTAATGATTGCTTTTCAATGGATTACAATGCAAAAATCGAGATAACTCACTTTGGGTGTGAAGGGGTTAAGGGGCGGTTGTTTGCCTGTGCTGTAAATACATGGAAAAGTCTCTGATATTGCATTGTCGACAATTTGTGTGTATTTCACAAAACTGAAATCCAAAGAACAACAGGAGAAGCTGTAATGTGTGGCGCTTTTCCATTCGCTCTTTGGATTTTAGTTTTGAGAAATGCCGGCATTTGTCGGCACAGTCGACACTGCAACAGCGGCAGTTTTCTCTGGTATGTGCACCGCCAGCAAGCATCAACGCTCAGTCAATAACTCCAATAATTATTGTTGCCAGATCAGTCAGGTATTTCTGTACAAATGTTTTTATTTCGTGCAGGGGGGAGAAAAGGGAGAAGTGCTGCCCTGCAGCATGTATAATTCATAAGCTGCAGGAAGCAAATCAAAGCAGTTCACCTGGGAATCTTTTTCTTACCTGCAGAATACACATCTTTGATGCAATGCCCATCAGCATGAATAAGTTATATGAATCCAGTAAAACACGGCTGATCTGGCAACCTTACCTATAGTCAACAAATTAAATGTTACTTTACTGATCACATATTGATTTTCCTTTTTGTTATTCTAAAGTAGGGGTTCCCAACCGCGGTCCTCAAGTCCTCCTAACAGGCCAGATTTTAAGGGTCACCTTGGAGAAAAGCAGACTGAATCCTGCAATCACTGAGCAGAAAATCATATCACCTGTGCTGTGCTTCAGATATCTGGAAAACCTGACCTGTTAGGGGGACCTGAGGATTGCGGTTGGGAACCACTGATCTAAGGCTGGGGTCAGGCGAACGCGCTTGCAGCCGCACTTAATCACGGCCGTAGTAGCAGCAAATGACGTCCAATGACATCCAATATACGAAGTATAGCCGCACGAAAGTTCGGCCGCGCAATGCAAGCGGCAAACAAATGCATTTTTTCAAGAACGTAGAACCGCTAGTACTGACGTACAGAGTGCGCTGCGTCGGCATAGCGGCGTGTGTGTGATTAGGAGACGTCAGACGCTGCTCATGTCCAGCCAACATAACGTCCATTTGTTTTTAATAGCTCTGTCAAAAATCACGGACGAAAATGCGCATCGTATGACCGCTATCGCGTCATAGGTGAAAAAATACGTCAATGCGTTCAGACGCACTTTTTTACGGACGATGTGAAAAATGTGTTCGTTTGACCCTAGCCTTAGGCTAGGGTCAGACTAACGCATTTTTCGTGTTGTCCGTGAAAAAGTGCGTTCAAACGAATGGACGTATTTTTTCACAGAATACGCGATAGCGGTCATACGATGCGCATTTTCGTCCGTGATTTTGTACGGGTCGTCAATAAAACACTTCTTGCATCTGGACGTTATGTTGGCCGGACATTACCAGCGTCTGACGTCTCCTAATCACGCAAACACGCCGCTAGCGGACGCAGCGCACTCTGTACGTCAGTAGTAGCGGTTTGACATTCTAGAAAAAATGCGTTCGTTTGCCACTTGCGTTGCGCGGCCGCACTTTTGTGCGGCCGTTCTTCATATGCGGCCCCGCATTGGACGTCGTTTGCTGCTAGCACGGCCGTGATTTAGTGCGGTTAAGGGTAGGGTCAGACTGAGGCAGTGCGAACGCGCGTTCTGGCGCACTTAATCACGGCCGCACTAGCAGCAGATGCCGGGCAATGACGGCCAATATACGAAGTACGGTGGCACGAAAGTCCGGCCGCGCAACGCAAGTGGAAAATGAACGCATGTTTTCGAGAACGTTAAACCACTAGTACTGACGTACAGAGTGCGCTGCGTCCGCTAGCGGCGTGTGTGCGTGAATTGGAGACATCAGACGCTGCTAATGTCCGGCCAACATAACGTCCAGATGCACAAAGTGTTTTATTGATGATCCGTACAAAATCACGGATGAAACTGCGCATAGTATGACCGCTATTGCGTATTCCGTGAAAAAATACGTCCATTCTTCGAACGCACATTTTCACGGACAACGTGAAAAATGCGTTAGTCTGACCCTAGCCTAAACGCACGTTAAAACTGCGTTCGTCTGACCTTAGCCTTAAGCATCAATGTGTGATCACTAACTACACTGAGACATAGGAGGTAAAACAATGTCATTAAACAAACTGAACCTTTTCCTCCTATACTTTCACACCCCTAAATTCCTTTAAGGTGGATTACAGGTAGGGTCACCACATCGACCATATTTTCCAGGACACATATTACTATTTCATGCACAGGGGAGCACAGGGAAAAGTGCTGCCCTGCAACATGCATAATTCATATGCTGCAGGAAGGAAGTTAACAAGGTTACTCAAAGAACACTCTCTCGTTCCCTGCACTTCGGGGAATCAAATTCACCGACCCTGCGGGGAATTCAGCATTCACTGCATCGTCTTTGATGTGCAGGGAAGATCCGCTGAACGCATCCAAAAACCCATCGAACAGAAAAACTGCCGCAAAACCGGCGAAAAACGGCGAACGCACCCAACGATCCGGCGCAAAACCGGTGGAAAAAAAATTGCACCTGCCGATCCACCGCAAAACTGCCAAACGCATCCGAAAAAAGCCCGACGATCAGCCGAACAGAGTTTTAGAGCCATTTGGATTTTAGTATTTTTGGATTAAGGGCACTCCGAACGAGTGCTGCTGCTAGGGACCCTGCAGACTGCTGCACATGCTGTGAATCTTGGGGCAGTCCCAGCATGTGACATGCTGCTTGGAGTCACGCTGACTCCGTGCATCATGTCTGCAGAGTAACCATGCACAGCGTTCCCAGCGTGTGTACACGCTCCCACCGAGATATCCGTCCTCTAAAACAATAGAAAGCTATAATCGGATAACGGCTCCCAAACATTGTATCTATTAATGACCCACTATTAGCAGCTACATGGGAGTAGGACTTTGTGATTGCTGAGTCTGACCTTGGCGTAGAAAGAGTACTTTATTCCCCGTGACTCAGTGACTCAGTGACTTGCTAAAAACATCTAACCGGATAGATTTACCATTGACTTGCCACCCATGAAGAGACTAGCGTGCTGCCCAGTGCCCGTTTCTATAATCGGTCTCATTTCACACATGCAAAGGGTTTTCCAAAGGAGAAGCAACATGTACAATCTCCATGTCCAGATTTAGAACTTACAAAAAATAGTCATCCTACCGGCTTAGTGAAATGGTCATTAATTATTGTTATAAGTAACCAATCGGGACACAGTATGGTCTGTCTTTCACTGACTGCTGGAAACACTGGTATATTGGCTGTGGAATTCTCTGCCTGTTGAGGTGGTTGGGTCAGAGACTGTACAGACTTTTAGACAACGACTGGATGACTTCCTGCAAAAAAACGATATTAAGGGTTATAATATTAAATATGTGGGTAAAAGCTGCTTGATCCAAGGAGAAATCTGACGCCATCTGGGGTCAAGAATGAATCCCATTTCGGCGACCCTGCGTTGTATTCAGCAAGCAGCACAGGGCCGCCGTAATGCAGGGAAAAGCCGCTGCAAACCCGACCAACACTCACCGCAAAACGAGAGCGAGCGCACACCGAAACCTGCAAAAACATCTGGATTAACCTGCCGAAGACGCCGGAGAAACCCGAGCAGGAGCCGATCAGGGCGCAGAGCAGCCGCCGGAAAAACCCGACACCGCAGACAAAGGAGGTGAAGAAAAAAATAAAAACAGTACGCTTGAATGTTTAAGTCTAAGGTCAGACTAACGCAGTATTAACGTGCGTTTAGCAGCACTAAGGCTAGGGTCAGACTAACGCATTTTTCGCGTCGACCGTGGAAAAGTGCGGTCGAACGAACGGACATATTTTTTCACGGAATACGCGATAGCGGTCATACGATGCGCCTTTTCGTCCGTGATTTTGTACGGATCATCAATAAAACCCTTTTTGCGTCTGGACGTTATGTTAGCCGGACATTAGCAGCGTCTGACGTCTCCTAATCACGCAAACACGCCGCTATGCGGCCGCAGCGCACTCTGTACGTCAGTAGTAGCGGTTTGACGTTCTCGAAAAAATGCGTTCGTTTGCCACTTGCGTTGCGCGGACGAACTTTCGTGCGGCCGTACTTCGTGTGTTCCCCGGCATTGGACGTCATTTGCTGCTAGCACGGCCGTGATTTTGTGCGGCTAAACGCACGTTAAAGCTGCGTTCGTCTGACCCTAGCCTTAATCACGGCCGCGCTAGCAGCAAATTACATCCAATGCCGGGCAGCATACGAAGAACAGCCGCACAAAAGTGCGGCCGCGCAACGCAAGTGGCAAACGAACGCATTTTTTCCAGAACGTCAAACCGCTAGTACTGACGTACAGAGTGCGCTGCGTCCGCTAGCGGCATGTGTGCGTGATTAGGAGACGTCAGACGCTGCTAATGTCCGGCCAACATAACGTCCAGACGCGAAAAGTGTTTTATTGATGATCCGTACAAAATCACGGACGAAAATGTGCATTGTATGAACGCTATCGCGTATTCCGTGAAAAAATGCGTCCATTCGTTCGAACGCACTTTTTCACGGACAACGCAAAAAATGCGTTAGTCTGACCCTAGCCTTAAGGCTAGGGTCAGACTGAGGCAGTGCGAACGCGCGTTCTGGCGCACTTAATCACGGCCGCACTAGCAGCAGATGCCGGGCAATGACGGCCAATATACGAAGTACGGTCGCACAAAAGTCCGGCTGCGCAACGCAAGTGGAAAATGAACGCATTTTTTCGAGAACGTTAAACCACTAGTACTGACGTACAGAGTGCGCTGCGTCCGCTAGCGGCGTGTGTGCGTGATTAGGAGACATCAGACGCTGCTAATGTCCGGCCAACATAACGTCCAGATGCAAGAAGTGTTTTATTGATGATCCGTACAAAATCACGGATGAAACTGCGCATAGTATGACCGCTATTGCGTATTCCGTGAAAAAATACGTCCATTCTTCGAACGCACATTTTCACGGACAACGTGAAAAATGCGTTAGTCTGACCCTAGCCTAAAAGTGAAACGCTGTTTGCAAAGAGACTACAGAATGAAAATGTCTGAAATTTACATATAAGATCCAATGAATGATAATAAAAAGGGCTGTTACAGAAAAAAGAAAAAACGATTTAAAAAAAATGAAAAAAAAATTTTTCGCCAAAAAATCACAAAAGGTCCTAAAAAAAATCTAGAAATAAAGAGACTTTTTGCTGCAGAATATAATAATAAACGGTTTATTAGATATTGAATTAAAATGGGAATATTTTTAACATTGACGCCTATGGGATTCGCCTGAATAAATCTGCCGCATGAAACCACCGAATGGCAGGGCAATTCGGCAACTTTTCACTGCTGGTTTTTGTTCTCTGAATAGACGAAGCATTGCTTCTCTATGGGGATTCACTGCCCTCGAACAGGCACCGAATGTGCAGGCAACTCGCCAGGATTTGGCGAATTGCCTGTTCTCTGAATAGCCGAATGGCCAAGAAAGGTACGCTGAATTTCACTGTTCGGTTACCTTTCGGCCCCAATTCGGATCTCTTTGAATAACCCTGTATATTTCAGGTGCTCTCTAGGGATGCCCGTTACTGCTCTTGCAGAATCCATACTGCATCTACCATCTCCCGAGAAGGGAAAAACTTGGTGAGATCCTCCAAAGAGCATTAATCTTGCTCGCCAGCCTTCCCTGTCTGTGTTGATTCAGCTTTTTTTTCCAATGATGTGAATAGTGTGATGGAGTCTCAGAAAGAAAGATAGACATGTCTGGCTGCGGCCTGCATCACAATGAGTTTCCTTCCCATTCCACCAGCGTCCATTCTTTGTTGCAAACCAGTTGGATACAGTTTAACTACATTTCAGGAGAACAAGAGGCAGGCATATAGACGCCGGCTCGTGCTAAAGGTACCAATCATTTAAAATCAAAGGCTGGAGATATATACAGTTTGCCGTGGCCAATTAAAAATAATTCTTTTGGTTTCATCAGGATTATCCTCGTTATCTGAAGTTACTTTAATCGCATATTTAATATTTCAATGTGGTCGAACAAAACCTGAATGTGAACTGTGACATTATGATGCATTAATGTACTGAAGCCACGTAAGAAACCCATGACAGAAGTTTTCCTTTTCTTCCTTTTTTAATTTTATTTTATGTGGTTTGTTGCTCTTGCGGTTGAGGTTTCCTCTCAGTGGTTCCTAACGCCCAGCAACCAGGATCGAAGAGATCATTAAACATCATCGGAACCCATACAAGGCAATGATAGGATCACCAGGGCTCGTGCCAACTGGCCTTGCCCAGAAGGTAACCAAAAATGAGGGAATCGTGGAATATTCTATGGAAATTAAGGAAGCTGCAGAGGAATATATAATCATACAGGGTTATTCAAAGAGATCCGAATTGTGGCCGAAAGGTAACCGAACGCTGAAATTCAGCGTACGGTTACCTTTCCTGGCCATTCGGCTATTCAGAGAGCAGGCAGTTCGCCAAATCCTGGCGAATTGCCTGCACATACGGTGCCTGTTCGAGGGCAGTGAAATCCCCATAGAGAAGCAATGCTTCGTCTATTCAGAGAACACCGAACAGCAGAGAAAGGTTGCCGAAATGCCCTGCCATTCGGTGGTTTCATTCGACAGGTTTATTCAGGCGAATCCCATAGGCTTCAATGTTAAAAATATTACCGTTTTATTTCAATATCTAATAAACCGCTTATTATAATATTCTGCAGTAAAGAGTCTCTTTATTCATAGATTTTTCTGGATTTTCAAGCGAAATTTTTTTTCCGTTTTTTTTTAAAATAGTTTTTCCTTTTTTCTGTAACAGCCCTTTTTATTATCATTCATTGGATCTTATATGTAAATTTCAGACATTTTCGTTCTGTAGTTTCGTTGCAAACAACGTTTCACTTTTCAAACATTCAAGCGTACTGGTTTTTTTTTTGCACTCCATTCATCTGCGGTGTCGGCTTTTTGCAGCAGCCGCTCTGTAGTGATCGGCTCCTGCTTGGGTTTCTCCGGCGTGTTCGGCGGGGATAATCCAGATTTTTTTGCGGGTTTCGGTGTGCGTTCGCCGGGTTTTGCGGTGAGTGTTCGGCGGGTTTTCACCTGCACTACGTCGGCCCTGTGGTGCTTGCTGAATACACCGCAGGGTCGCTGAAATGGGATCGCCAAATCACACCGAATTGAAGAGAACGAAAAGTCACTGAATGTGCGGTGACTTTTCGATTCTCTTTGAGTAACCCTGATAGTGTGGTTTAGGAAACTTTAGGAGATGGCAAAGACCATTAAACCCAAGGAGGACAGGAGAAAAAATATAGGACAACCAGGTGGAACCAAGAGAGCTGAAGGAGAGATTTGAGAAGCTTCATATTAGGGGAAATAATAAGTCACAAGTAAGAATGAGAAAGAATAATGGACCCTGATCCTGTCAAAGAAATGGTTTCAAAAGACAGCAGGGGAGCACACAAGAGAAGGTATACTCCACCAGCCAAGGTCCCAGCAGTCCCAGAGTCACCAACCACAAGAACTTTCACCAAAAGGAACAGAAGGAGAGGTCGCATGAGAGGTTGGCATGAAAAGGAGCTTTATTATGAAGCCACAATGTTTTGGTCCTGCAAGGAGGACATTTCTTCTACATCTTGGTTTACCGTGCAGGATTGAAATGTGCAGCGCAATAATAAAGTTCCTTTCTTTAGCAAGTCTTGAGTGACCGGTCCTTCTGTTCCTGTATAGAAATAAAGTTTCAAAGACACTATCAGATCAATTCGCTAACACCTGTTTTAGGCTAGGGTCAGACGAACGCAGTTTTAACGTGCGTTTAGCCGCACGAAATCACAGCCGTGCTAGCAGCAAATGACGTCCAATGCCGGGGAACACACGACGAACGGCCACACGAAAGTTCGTCCGTGCAACGCAAGTGGCAAACGAACGCATTTTTTCGAGAACGTCAAACCGCTAGTACTGACGTACAGAGTGCGCTGCGGCCGCATAGCGGCGTGTGTGCGTGATTGGGAGACGTCAGACGCTGCTAATGTCCGGCCAACATAACGTCCAGACACAAAAAGTGTTTTATTGATGATCCGTACAAAATCACGGCCGAAAATGCGCATCGTATGACCGCTACCGCGTATTTCGTGAAAAAATACGTCCGTTCGTTCGACCGCACTTTTCCGCGGACGACGCGAAAAATGCGTTCGTCTGACCCTAGCCTTAGTGAAACAATGATGGTTTTACGTTGGTGAACTACGATGAAACTACGTTGAACCCACCATCTAGGGAAGTTCCACACGGCACACAGCCTGAAGGTCATTTTATGCAATATTTTTAAAACTTTTTCTTCACATAAGGTCGGGTGTGGTATTTTTACTTTAAGTGAGAAATAAAAAACTACACTTACACCAGTAGAGTAAGGGAAATCTATGCTCAATCAGAACCCAAAATTCCCTTTCAGCTCTTTTCTTAGTCATCTCCTTCAGTTCCGATATGTACGTACATTTCAAACATTCATAGTACAGGAGGGGTGGGGTCGCGCCTATTCCCCAATGAGGCAGCTGCAACCACCAAATGTATCCAGCCCAGCAACATGTATAAAACATAACAAGGAGAAAAAATGTCATCTGCGCTTATTCCCATTATACCATGTGAAACAAAACACAATTAGAGGTTTCGGTAGACCTCATGACTCAAGCAGCCTGTGCAAGTTATAGTTGGCTACACAGCAGCCTGTGGCTTCATTTTTTGGATAGGACTCACCCTCACTAGAGGTGCCTTGACGTTCGTCAGGTGAGCTTACTCTCTTAATGGCCATTAACAGAAACCGAAGCCTCTAATTGCGTTTTGTTTCACACGGTATAATGGGAATAAGCGCAGATGACATTTTTTCTCCTTGTTACATTTCAAACATTATCCATGAGCCCATCCTTTCCTCTAAGGCTGGGGTCAGACGAGCGCACTGACTGCGCACAGTAACGAACATACTTTTTAACTGATGAGATTGTATCAGTTGATTTTGACTGATGTTGGGAAAAAGAAAAAAAAAACTGTATGCAGTTGTTTATCTACGTCTTTCTAGCTATTTCACGTTGATGCCATTTTGGCGTATGTTGCAACATGCGTTGCGCGCATGTGAAAATATGCGCACGTGCTTCGCGTGTTGTTCTCTATTGACTCCTTTGAAAAGCTACAACGGACAGCAAACAGTGCGGTCAGACGGACGCAAAAAGTGCGCTCATCTGACGCGGGCCTTAGGAAGCCTGGTAGATCTACAAGTTCCTAATCGATCATGCTGTTCTAGTTACTATATAAAAGTATAAACTCGGGTACACCTCACCGTGGATCAATGGAGTGGGGGTCTCTTGCTCCACAGCCCCAATAACCGGGGCTTGTCAGGCTTGACAAAGACCAGTTGGTCGAAACGTTGCCTTTCTTGATGTTGGATTAAATCCATTTGAAATTATTTTGTGGATTTTGGAGTTCTTTCTATTTTTTCCTGTTCTAGTTACTATGGTGCAACACAGTGTTAGAGCGCATCGTATGGCAAACGTGGAGCCTGATCAGAGAAGACCTTGAACGTTCATTACAACATAAACCATAGCTCATTTGTCATCTATGGGACTGAGGCCACAGTGTCTCTTATGGCCTTGGTCCCAAAGATGATAATGAGGGTAACAACTGCCCCTACTAATCAGTGCTCGGCATCGTTAACAGAAAATCGAGGACAAACTGCAATATTACCTTCTTAATAATGATTTATCATTTGGTCTAGATTGTTCTCTTCTCCTGCCAGTTCTCCTGGTTTTTACCTTTCTCTGAATAGCCCAGCATGTAAATTTTGGATAGTTGACTATTATTTCTCATTTTATAAGCCAACTCGTCATATCAAAGTCACGGTATCCTTTATTTTTGCATTTACTCCATACTTCGACTATATGCAAGCCATTTATGGAATTATAATGAAGGTTGTTAATGCTACGTCATATGCTCTGTATTAACTCTATCCAATCATGTTTTCTGTATAAAAACCCTGCTGATTTCAATGTGAGCTCAAAACGGCCAAAACACCGACAAAGAGCATTTCATGTTCTCCTTCATTAAGACACGCTAAGCGATAAACAAGAACCTGATTATAAAGCTGAAGATAAGTGCTTCACGTTTTTTCTTATGTTATCAAGCTGTTCACGAATTCCGTTCACGAGTTCTACAACACTAAGGCTAGGGTCAGACGAACGCATTTTTCACGTTGTTCGTGAAAAAGTGCGTTCGAACGAATGGACGTATTTTTTCACGGAATACGCGATAGCGGTCATACGATGCGCATTTTCGTCCGTGATTTTGAACGGATCATCAATAAAACCCTTTTGCGTCTGGACGTTATGTTGGCCGGACGTGTGCAGCGTCTGATGTCTCCCAATCACGCAAACACGCCACTATGCGGACGCAGAGCACTCTGTACGTCAGTAGTAGCGGTTTGACGTTCTCGAAAAAATGCGTTCGTTTGCCACTTGCGTTGCACGGACGAACGTTCGTGCGGCCGTTCGTCGTATGTTCCCCGGCATTGGACGTCATTTGCTGCTAGCACGGCCGTGATTTCGTGCGGCTAAACGCACGTTAAAACTGCTTTCGTCTGACCTTAGCCTAATACTACTAATGTGAAAAAAGTGGCGTTTATAAAAGATCATTTTAAGGAATGTGAAATTGCAAAATAGGATGTTATTAGTATATCATAGTGACCATTGTGCCTATTCATTAAAGGGTGAAGTCAGGTGAATTGGCAGGAGAAGAGAACATTCTAGACCAAATAGCCGATTTGGAAAGTTAGAGAAACGGGCGAATTTTTCTGGTTTGGCCATTTTTTTTTTTTAAATATAATTTTTATTGGAAATCAGTAAGTCAGTACAATAAACTATAATAAGAATATCAAGCATCACAATAGGATTACGGGACTTCCCATTTTTATACGTGAACCGATGAATAAAATAAAGAATAAAGTATAAAATAAAGGGGGAGAAGTATGGGGGGGGGGAGAGAGAAAGGGGCGTGCCCAGACCCCAAAAGAATAGAATAAGAGAAAAAAAAGATAGCAAGAAAAGAGAGATGTCATTGTAGATAAAGGTGCAATAAAACCCATAATGCACTATGCACAGTTCCAAAATAACCCGAACAACATCATAAAATTCAACAGAATGAGGAAAGCGTTGTGATGCGCTACACCAGTTACTCTCAAGTTACCAAAACGGGACCCCTATATGCAATCCACGGTGCCCATGGTTTATGATACGAGGGTAAAGAATGATTGGACATTGCCGTGGTTTGGCCATTTTGACCTGGATTTTTCACGACTCCAGCCAATTCACCTAACTTCATCCTTTAGGGAATAGAGCTGCATGTGATTTCCCTGTCAGTGTGGTTGACCCAAAAGATGATCCTTTGAGTCAAATGTAGTGACAGGAATGTCATGTGGTCACTCTATTATAATAAAAAACAACATTTTTGTACTACTCTAGAGTTGCCAGATCAGCCATGTTTTCCTGGACACCTATTACTATTTCATGCAGATGAGAGCACAGAGAAAATTGCTGCCCCGCAGCATGTATAATTCATATGCTGCAGGAAGGAAATCCAGGCAGGTCACATGGGATTCCTTTAGGAGTCCTTACCTGCAGCGTATGGATTCCACATGGTGGTATTCCTAATATCCTGTCCATCAGCATGAATTATTTGTGTTCAGGAAAACATGGCCGACCTGGCCACCCTACTCCTCTCCTCATAATGATCTTTTACAAACCCCATTTTTTTTTCTTCAAAATAGTGATTTTCAGGGGATTTTTCCTGTTTTTCATTTCACTTGTCATTGACATGACACATCCTGAACCACCAGTTTTGTCTGGTAAAGGCTTGGGATGATGCACTTTCTCAGAGGCCGGAGTCACAGCCTAGGCCCGATTAGGATTTATTATGATGTATTATGCATGCAGACAGAAGTAATTATAATAAAGTGAACTATTTTCCTGGAAGAAGACTGTTATGCTCCATCTATGAGGTGGGTTATTGGGTTTTTTGAAAGACCTTGTCAGCACTCAAGTACATATAACGATTCTTCGAGCAACAGACAGAGGATATGAAGCCGAAAGAGCCACATTTAAATAGTCTGGTTTTCGCAGGGTCTGTAGATACTGTAGATACATTTACGGTTAGACACTCATGAATTTCCTGTGGCTGGGATAATCATCTCTGAGAGTAAACCAGAGATGGACAAATCCCGGATGCTAGGTTGCCATGACAACTAAGAAATGGCACGTGGCGCCTAGAATTTGTCTGTCTGTGGGTTTGATCTCCACCATCCCCCACAAACTATAAGGAACCTCTACTGCGTCTCAGCGCGCCTCATACACAGTATAGCCGTAAACAGATACGAGCATGGGGGGGGGGGTATGTGCAAATATATGGCTAAACTCAATGCGTGCAGACACGCCGGTACACTGGGCATGTTTATTTCAAGAAATAGAGAAGTGCGGGTTCGATAAAATATATATTGATGCTCCATAAGACAGAAAGAGATGGAACTCTCAGACTTTGAAAAAAACAATGATAACCTGAGGGATCTGCATCGGAAATAACCAAATGTAAAGGACTTCCAACCCTCACAGTCTCATTCTAGCGCTAACCATAATGCTTCACTGCTGTTAACTCTGTCATTAATTATTGGAAGATTTTCAGGTCAGCGTTTTCTACCAAAAAGCAGATTATTAGTAAAAATGGTATAGTATGATTTTTGGTTGTGCATCTTAGATATATCATCAACAGATAGATATTAGTGATAGATGCTGTAGATGGGTATATATAAATATATAATAATATATTAGTTTTGTTAGATATGGTAGATAAATTGATAGATATGACAGATAATCAGCGCTGCGGAATATGCTGGCGCTTTATAAATAAAGAATAATAATAATAATGTAGATCGATATAGTAGATGGTGAGATATATGTAGTAGATATAATAGAAAGAGACAGTAGATATAGTAGATATAACAGACAGTGCAATAGCTACCGTAGATATGATAGATGGATAGATATAGGTCTGAGGGTATGTATAAGGTATATATAGATCTGTGGGGGTATGTATACAGTATATATAAGTCTGTGGGGGTATGTATACAGTATATATAGATCTGTGGGGGGTGTATATAAATATATACCCCCACAGACCTATATATATTGGATACATACCCCTAGGCCAATATACTGTATACATACCCCCACAGACCTATATATACTGTATACATACCCCCAGACCTACATACTGTATACAAACCCCTAGACATACAGTATACATACGCCCAGACCTATATACTGTATACATACCCCCACAGACATACATACAGTATACATACCCCGCAGACCTACATACTATATACATACCCCCAGACTTATTTATACAGTATACATACCCCCAGACATATTTATGCAGTATACATACCCCCACAGACCTCTGGCCCATCTAACGGGCCCCATCCTGACGGCATTGTTGCTTTGAGCGGCCGCCGCCAAAGGTTGTAGCCCGGCCACTCGCTTCACTTGGGAACCGCCAGCCGCGATCTCGCGAGATCCCAGAGTTCATGAGTACTCCCAAGTGAAGCGAGCAGCCGGGCTGCAACCTTTGCCGGCGGCCGCTCGAAGCAATGATGCCACCTGTATGGGACCTAGCAGAGCGCCGTTAGAGCACTCTGCCAGCCGCGCCTGCCCTTCAGACACTGAACGGAAAGCCAGCGCTGGCTTCCGGTATCAGTTGAAGCATCGGGTTCATCTGCATGAGTACGAAGTACTCGTACAGAACCCGGTATCAACACTGATACTGATACTAGAATCGGTATCAGTGCATCCCTAATATTTACAGGTCTATTCAATAAAAGTGAAACTCAGGAGAATTGGCGGGAGAAGTGAAAATCCAGGTCAAAATGGCCAAACCAGAAAAATTCTGCCATTTATCTCACTTTCCAAAGTGGCTATTTGGTCTAGATTGTTCTCTTCTCCTGCCAGTTCTCCAGAGTTTCACCTTATAGTGAATAGACCTGAGAGAAATTCAATGTTACTACCAGGATCCCTGATATTCCAGCTGAGCCGCTAATGGGAATACACCAAGATATTTTTTATTAAATACCGACTTGAGATGGCGATAACAAGTGACCTTGGAATCACTTGTTATTCACTGTCTGGTCATAGGCTAGGGTCAGACGAACGCATTTTTATGTTGTCTGTGAAAAAGTGCGTTCGAACGAATGGACGCATTTTTTCACAGAATACGCGATAGCGGTCATACTATGCGCATTTTCGTCCGTGATTTTGTACGGATCATCAATAAAACACTTCTTGCATCTGGACGTTATGTTGGCCGGACATTAGCAGCGTCTGACGTCTCCAAATCACGCTAACACGCCTCTAGCGGACGCAGCGCACTCTGTACGTCAGTACCTGCGGTTTCACGTTCTCGAAAAAATGCGTTCATTTTCCACTTGCGTTGCGCAGCCGGACTTTTGTGCGACCGTACTTCGTATATTGGCCGTCATTGCCCGGCATCTGCTGCTACTACGGCCGTGATTAAGTGCGGCTGCACGCGCGTTCGCACTGCCTCAGTCTGACCCTAGCCATAAAGTAGTGCTTCTTTTACAAAGTATACAAAGCACAGGAAGTGTTAGGCTAGGGTCAGACGAGTGTGATTTCTACGGACTGTACGTCCGTGCACACGGACGTACGTCAGTACGGAAGACGCAGTAGTGGCCACACAGTCCGTTTATTCACTGACGTATATTTTGACGGATGTAGGAGAGAAAATAAATTAAAAATCAAAACCATTTTGTCCGTGAAAAATGCTGGACGTATAAATGCAGTCCGTCTGACCACGTTCCATCACTCACACACAAAGCTATGCGGACGTTGCGGACGCAGCGCACTTTGTGCGGCTGTTCTAGGGGTTGTACGTTCTTGCCTGCCTTGCGTCCGTGGGCCGCGGCCGTTGTGCGTCTGCAGTTCAGTGCGGACATACTTCATGTGTCAGGCTCCAATGGACTTTCTTTCATGCTATCACGGACGTACTTTTAGGCGCAATCACAGACGTGAACACTACGCTCGTCTGACCCCAGCCTTACAGTACAGAAAGCTGCTGCAGCAGCCTAGCAGCAAGGGACGACTCTGCTAGAACAGGTAGGAGCCACTATGATTAACCTCTTCACTTCGAATGTTGAGTTATCTCGATTTTGCATTGTAATACATTGAAAGGCACTCATTAGCATATCAAAACTCAATGTTCACACCTTTTTTAAAGCCAGATTAGTGTGACCCCTGTGGAGAAACAAATTCCACTGTATTATCTCTCCAAGCATCCTGCAGAGAGATAAAACAAGCTGCATATAGCAGCCCCAAACCTCACTGTAACAAAAAGTTCAAACACATTACTGCTGCATTACAACTGCCCTGGAGAGGGCAGAATACATGGAGAACTCTGGGGTCACTCACTTCTGTACAGGGATACGTTTCAGGGGGTTATAATGACTGAAAATCCATGTACAGTACAGAATCAAAGTGTTACTGTAATTTCCATACACAGGCATCATGTCACATACAGATATTATTCTACATTGTATTGGTGATTTTGGGAGCTGCATTGCTAATAATCTCATTATGATCACTACAAATCCCCATAAGCAGGAGATCTGACCATTTTGATTTTTTATCCTAATCACAGTTACAGTATTTGACACAAAGGCCATTTCTGCCTGTATGCTGATAATACAGACCCAGCGTAACATTGTGTAAGATAAAGGACAACGTCTAGAGTTCAGAATCTTTGATTCCTACAATATCTCTGTAACGGATAAACGAATACAAGAAAAATTCAAAATGAACGGATTTACATTATTTAAATTTTTTAACTTGGAACAACAATCTCTGTGTAAACGTTCTATTTTACCCAATATTTAATTGTTAACTTCTCATCCCGTAATTCAAATAAATGTTATGATAAAACGGTTTTCAAAAAAAATAAAAAATTGCTTGGTAGTTAAGGGGTTAATGAGCACGGCTGTTATATTTATAGAGGGCCCAGGGAATATTACTGAAGGAATGCTGAGTCCAACCTGCTCAACATGGAGCAGTAACATCAAATTTCAGCAACATTATTCTGTGTGAAAAAAATAGCCTAAGGCCCCGTTCACACAGTGCAATTTGAAAATCGTGCGTTTTTATGCGCGATTTGCATATTTGCGACATAGAACGATAATGTCGCGCGTTGTCGTGGTTTTGCGCAATTTTGCAAAACACCCCCGATGCAAATCGCATAAAAGGGTCATGTACCAGCGACCTGCTACAGCGACGAGCGACATGTGACATTGCGCGGCAACATGTGAACAGCTCCATTGAAATGCATTGGAGAAGTTACATAGCGCGATATCGCGGCAAAATCCGCACGATAAGGCTGGGGTCAGACCAGCGCATTTTTAACGTGCGTTCTGGCGCACTTAATCACGGCCGCACTAGCAGCAAATGACGGGCAATGACAGACAATATACGAAGTACGGTCGCACGAAAGTCCGGCCGCGCAACGCAAGTGGAAAATGAACGCATTTTTTCGAGAACGCAGAACCACTAGTACGGACGTACAGAGTGCGCTGCGCCCGCTAGCGGTGTGTGTGTGTGATTAGGAGACGTCAGACCCTGCTCATGTCCGGCCAACATAACGTCCAGACGCAAAAAGTTTCCTGGTTTGGATTCGTAAAACATCACGCACGAAAATGCGCATCGTATGACCGTTTTCGTATATTCCGTGAAAAAATACATCAATACGTTCGGACGCACTTTTTTACGTTCGCGTGTAAAAATGCTTTCGTTTGACCCTAGCCTTAATCTCCCAGTGTGAACGGGGCCTAATGGGTTACATGCATGAAATGTATGTCATTATCAAACCATTAAATATACGAGTTGCGGCTTCTGCAGGTTACCTGCTCTTGTCTTTTCGCAACCAGAAAAAGCATTACCTGCCCTAGTGAGCTGCCTGGATATGTTCAGTAGAGCGTCAGGCTTCAAAATCAATTATGATAAAACACTGGCTGTGAATTTGGGTTTACACCCTCATATATCCTGGCCAGATCCAGAGCTCAAGGTGTCCCGGTGCAGCAAATGACGTGCAACACGTGTTAGCTGGTGGACTGGCCGGACGCCATAGACACCAGCGGGGCGTGCTTTGCCGTTCAGTCCCGCCCGCCGCAGGGATGGCATAGTACGCCCAGTGGCATTAAAGCGTCGAGGAGTCACAGGAAACGTGTGTGTGTGTGTTTATCTCTATAAACATGATATACATACATCTGTTACACAGGTTGAGTATCAAATATCCAAAATTGCGAAGTGTTCCCAAATCTGAAATGTTTTTGAGCTCCGACATGACACCAAACGTGGAAAAATTCCACAGCCGTCTTATGTGACGGGGACAAAGAGATTAGAAAATATTGTATGAAATTCCATATAGGTTATGTGTACAAGGTGTATATGAAACATTAATTCCGTGTTTAGACTTGGCTCCCTTACCTAAGGTATCTCCTTATTACATGCAAATATTCCAAAATCCTAAATTCCTTTGCGTTCAAACAAGGCACCAAAAATGGAAAATTACACCTTAAATTCCAATCGACCTCTGTGACAAGAGACAAACTTAAATGTATCGGGTGTGTATGAAACATAAATTAAATCTGTGTTTAGACTTGGGTCCCATCCTCAAGATATCTCATTATCACATGCAAATATCCCAAAACACTTCTGGGTCCAACCATTCTAGACAAGGGATACTCATCCTGTATATCCTTTTTATTTTTATTATTTGGGGGGGGTGACAGATATTGTAAAGATATTTTTTTGGTGATTTAGTAATCGGTTGTGTATCAAACACATTCTTCTCTATTGTACCCCTGATACCCCTGATACTTAAAGGAACACTCTCTACTGAAAAGTAGAGTATCCTTTTTTTGCCCTTAAATAACTGGGTAGCGGATACCGACAGCCTCTGCCCAATTATTCTTTATTTTTCTTATTTTTGGGTGATTTTACTCACTTTTTCTCCCTCGCCGCTCACAGCTCCTCCTCTACGGCTCAGGAGCTCCCAAACCCGGAAGTCCCTGAGGCTTTTCTGCACAACTTGCACTTCCTGCGCTACTTGTGTATCCCAGGTTGATTCAGTTCATCCTCCCCGACCGTGAAAGCCTTGCCAAATGACATTATGGCCATTAGCCACGTGGCTCATGTGTGCAAAAACCTCACATCGTTCCATCTCTCCAGGAAAATCTTTGAGAGATGCCATGAGCGTCTCGCAAATGTTATTTCAATGGAATTTTCTTATGAATGTGTTCTTCATTAAATGAACACTCCTCACATCCTGATCACTTCAAAAATATCGAGTGATCAGGGTGTGTAGAGTGCCCCCCCTCCCGCCCAGTTAAACTGGTAGAAAACCCTGGGTGAAGTGGATTAACTTGCTCTAACACACCCAGCGTCATCAGCAGCCGGGGAATTTAAATTTCCCGGCTGTCGGTTACTAGTTTGGTTACTAGTGATGAAGGCACGGACAGAGCGTTCCAACGTCACTCTCTCTGAGACCAATTGCGTAAGCGGTCGGTCTCAGAGAGGCCGCGATGGATCAGAGCTGTGGAGGTGCTACGGAACATAGGTACATAAAGTTTGCAAGTCCCGTTGCAGTGCACAGTTTGTGTATTCTACGCTATGCAAGCAGGGCTGGTGCTCCCACTAGGCAAGCTAGGCAACCGCCTAAGAGCTCAGCCAGCCCCAACCTGGGTTCCATTATTGCTCCCGTTCCTCATTGTGCGGCTCATGTAGCCGGCAGTGGAAGCTCACAAAGCCGACATTGACGGCTCGCGGACCCCTCTAGAAGGTGGGCATCTTATGGTGACGCGTAGGTGCCACCAGAGGCAGATGAAAGAAAAAAGAGGCAGAAGAAAGAAAGGCACGAAAGAAAGAAAACAAAAGAGTCACAGAAGAAAGAAAAAAATGCAGAAGAAAAGAAAGAAATGAAAGAGGCAGAGAAAGAAAGAGGCAGATGAAAGAAAAGGCACAGAAGAAAAAGAAAGAGGCACAGAGGACAGAGGAAAGAAAGAGGCGCAGAGAAAGAAAGAGGCACAGAAGAAAAAGAAAGGCAGATGAAAGAAAAGGCGAAAAGGCACAGAAGAAAAAGAAAGAGGCACAGAGGACAGAGGAAAGAAAGAGGCAAAGAAGAAAAAGAAAGAGGCAGAGAGGGCAGAGGAAACAAAGAGGCACAGAAGAAAAAGAAAGTAGCAGAGAGGGCAGAGGAAAGAAAGAGGCATAGAAGAAAAAGAAAGTGGCAGAGAGGGCAGAGGAAAGAAAGAGGCATAGAAGAAAAAGAAAGAGGCAGAGAGGGCAGAGGAAAGAAAGAGGCATAGAAGAAAAAGAAAGCGGCAGAGAGGGCAGAGGAAAGAAAGAGGCAGAGAGGGCAGAGGAAAGAAAGAGGCGCAGAGAAAGAAAGAGGCACAGAAGAAAAAGAAAGTGGCAGAGAGGGCAGAGGAAAGAAAGAGGCAAAGAAGAAAAAGAAAGAGGCAGAGAGGGCAGAGGAAAGAAAGAGGTATAGAAGAAAAAGAAAGCGGCAGAGAGGAAAGAAAGAGGCACAGAAGAAAAAGAAAGCGGCAGAGAGGGCAGAGGAAAGAAAGAGGCACAGAAGAAAAAGAAAGCGGCAGAGAGGGCAGAGGAAAGAAAGAGGCAAAGAAGAAAAAGAAAGAGGCAGAGAGGGCAGAGGAAAGAAAGATGTATAGAAGAAAAAGAAAGCGGCAGAGAGGAAAGAAAGAGGCACAGAAGAAAAGAAAGCGGCAGAGAGGGCAGAGGAAAGAAAGAGGCACAGAAGAAAAAGAAAGAGGCAGAGAGGGCAGAGGAAAGAAAGAGGCATAGAAGAAAAAGAAAGAGGCAGAGAGGGCAGAGGAAAGAAAGAGGTATAGAAGAAAAAGAAAGCGGCAGAGAGGAAACAAGAGGCAAAGAAGAAAAGAAAGAGGCAGAGAGGGCAGAGGAAAGAAAGAGGGACAGAAGAAAAAGAAAGCGGCAGAGAGGGCAGAGGAAAGAAAGAGGCAAAGAAGAAAAAGAAAGAGGCAGAGAGGGCAGAGGAAAGAAAGAGGGACAGAAGAAAAAGAAAGCGGCAGAGAGGGCAGAGGAAAGAAAGAGGCAAGAAGAAAAAGAAAGAGGCAGAGAGGGCAGAGGAAAGAAAGAGGGACAGAAGAAAAAGAAAGCGGCAGAGAGGGCAGAGGAAAGAAAGAGGCATAGAAGAAAAAGAAAGAGGCAGAGAGGGCAGAGGAAAGAAAGAGGCACAGAAGAAAGAAATAAAGAAAGAAAGAGGAACAGAGGGAGGAGGAAAGAAAGAGGGACAGAAGAAAAAGAAAGCGGCAGAGAGGGCAGAGGAAAGAAAGAGGCATAGAAGAAAAAGAAAGAGGCAGAGAGGGCAGAGGAAAGAAAGAGGCACAGAAGAAAAAGAAGCGCAGAGAGGGCAGAGGAAAGAAAGAGGCATAGAAGAAAAAGAAAGAGGCAGAGAGGGCAGAGAAAAGAAAGAGGCATAGAAGAAAAAGAAAGAGGCAGAGAGGGCAGAGGAAAGAAAGAGGCATAGAAGAAAAAGAAAGAGGCAGAGAGGGCAGAGGAAAGAAAGAGGCACAGAAGAAAAAGAAAGCGGCAGAGAGGGCAGAGGAAAGAAAGAGGCATAGAAGAAAAAGAAAGAGGCAGAGAGGGCAGAGAAAAGAAAGAGGCATAGAAGAAAAAGAAAGAGGCAGAGAGGGCAGAGAGAAAAAGAGGCATAGAAGAAAAAGAAAGAGGCAGAGAGGGCAGAGGAAAGAAAGAGGCACAGAACAAAAAGAAAGCGGCAGAGAGGGCAGAGGAAAGAAAGAGGCATAGAAGAAAAAGAAAGAGAAAGAAAGAGGCAGAGAGGGCAGAGGAAAGAAAGAGGCATAGAAGAAAAAGAAAGAGGCAGAGAGGGCAGAGGAAAGAAAGAGGCATAGAAGAAAAAGAAAGAGACAGAGAGGGCAGAGGAAAGAAAGAGTTATAGAAGAAAAAGAAAGCGGCAGAGAGGGCAGAGGAAAGAAAGAGGGACAGAAGAAAAAGAAAGCGGCAGAGAGGGCAGAGGAAAGAAAGAGGCACGGAAGAAAAAGAAAGAGGCAGAGAGGGCAGAGGAGAGAAAGAGGCACAGAAGAAAAAGAAAGAGGCACAGATGGCAGAGGAAAGAAAAAGGCACAGAAGAAAGAAATAAAGAAAGAAAGAGGAACAGAGGGAGGAGAAAAGAAAGAGGCACAGACCGATCCCGGCCCGACCAGCGGAGGGGTAAGATGGGCACCAAACGACCGTGGGCGACTGCCAAGCACAGTGTGTGTGCCCCCTGCAGTGTGTGTTTTGTGCACAGTGTGCCCCCCCCCACCGCGCGCACTGTGTGTGCTCCCCTGCATTTCAACAGTTAACAATTTTTTTTTCTGGTGGGGGCGCAGGTGGCTGGTCTTGCCTAGGGCGCCAAAATAGTCTAGCACTGACCCTGACCAATGGAACCAAAACACTGAATTAGTGGAGAACTGCATCAAAATTTCAATTTTCGTTTGGAATTTCTGCATTTGAAAATATTTTCCGATGACTTGATTCCTTCAGGCTGACTGCTTCATGCTGAGCTTAATCATTCTCCATCAGTTTGCTGTTTAGCAAGTAATCCCCTAACCGGGAACATCCAGCACCCACACAAAATGACGACTGAGCTTGTACGTTTTGATGGTATTCTGAAATAAAATGCTTATTATCTCACAATGACCAACGAAAATGTATCCTAACATCACCTATAATCTCTCATTGTTATTCCTGTACCTAGATATTTTATTTCACACCTTCAAAATCCCAAGGGCAGAGGAAAGAAAGAGTTATAGAAGAAAAAGAAAGCGGCAGAGAGGAAACAAGAGGCATAGAAGAAAAAGAAAGCGGCAGAGAGGGCAGAGGACAGAAAGAGGCAAAGAAGAAAAAGAAAGAGGCAGAGAGGGCAGAGGAAAGAAAGAGGCGCAGAGAAAGAAAGAGGCACAGAAGAAAAAGAAAGAGGCAGATGAAAGAAAAAGTGAAAAGGCACAGAAGAAAAAGAAAGAGGCAGAGAGGGCAGAAGGAAAGAAAGAGGCATAGAAGAAAAAGAAAGGCAGAGAGTGCAGAGGAAAGATAGAGGCACAGAAGAAAAAGAAAGCGGCAGAGAGGAAAGAAAGAGGCACAGAAGAAAATGAAAGCAGCAGAGAGGGCAGAGGAAAGAAAGAGGCACAGAAGAAAAAGAAAGCGGCAGAGAGGGCAGAGGAAAGAAAAGGCAAAGAAGAAAAAAGAGGCAGAGAGGGCAGAGGAAAGAAAGAGGTATAGAAGAAAAGAAAGCGGCAGAGGAAAGAAAGAGGCACAGAAGAAAAGAAAGCGCAAGAGAGGCAGAGGAAAGAAAGAGGCACAGAAGAAAAAGAAAGAGGCAGAGAGGGCAGAGGAAAGAAAGAGGCAAAAGAAAAAGAAAGAGGCAGAGAGGGCAGAGGAAAGAAAGAGTTATAGAAGAAAAAGAAAGCGGCAGAGAGGAAAGAAAGAGGCACAGAAGAAAAAGAAAGAGGCAGAGAGGGCAGAGGAAAGAAAGAGGCACAGAAGAAAAAGAAAGCGGCAGAGAGGGCAGAGGAAAGAAAGAGGCAAGAAGAAAAAGAAAGAGGCAGAAAGGGCAGAGGAAAGAAAGAGTTATAGAAGAAAAAGAAAGAGGCAGAGAGGAAAGAAGAGGCACAGAAGAAAAGAAGAAGGCAGAGAGGGCAGAGGAAAGAAAGAGGACAGAAGAAAAAGAAAGAGGCAGAGAGGGCAGAGGAAAGAAAAGGCATAGAAGAAAAAGAAAGAGGCAGAGAGGGCAGAGGAAAGAAAGAGGCATAGAAGAAGAAAGAGGCAGAGAGAGGCAGAGAAAGAAGAAGGCAGAGACAAAAAGAAAGCGCAGAGAGGGCAGAGAAAGAAAAGGCATAGAAGAAAAAGAAAGAGAAAGAAAGAGGCAGAGAGGGCAGAGGAAAGAAAGAGGCACAGAAGAAAAAGAAAGAGGCAGAGAGGGCAGAGGAAAGAAAGAGGACAGAAGAAAAAGAAAGCGGCAGAGAGGGCAGAGGAAAGAAAGAGGACAGGAAGAAAAAGAAAGAGGCAGAGAGGGCAGAGGAGAGAAAGAGGCACAGAAGAAAAAGAAAGAGGCAGAGAGGGCAGAGGAAAGAAAAAGGCACAGAAGAAAGAAATAAAGAAAGAAAGAGGAACAGAGGGAGGAGAAAAGAAAGAGGCACAGACCGATCCCGGGCCCGACCAGCGGAGGGGTAAGATGGGCACCAAACGACCGTGGGCGACTGCCAAGCACAGTGTGTGTGCCCCCTGCAGTGTGTGTTTCTGTGCACAGTGTGCCCCCCCCACCGCGCGCACTGTGTGTGCTCCCCTGCATTTCAACAGTTAACAATTTTTTTTCTGGTGGGGGCGCAGGTGGCTGGTCTTGCCTAGGGCGCAAAATAGTCTAGCACTGACCCTGACCAATGGAACCAAAACACTGAATTAGTGGAGAACTGCATCAAAATTTCAATTTTCGTTTGGAATTTCTGCATTTGAAAATATTTTCCGATGACTTGATTCCTTCAGGCTGACTGCTTCATGCTGAGCTTAATCATTCTCCATCAGTTTGCTGTTTAGCAAGTAATCCCCTAACCGGGAACATCCAGCACCCACACAAAATGACGACTGAGCTTGTATCTTTTGATGGTATTCTGAAATAAAATGCTTATTATCTCACAATGACCAACGAAAATGTATCCTAACATCACCTATAATCTCTCATTGTTATTCCTGTACCTAGATATTTTATTTCACACCTTCAAAATCCCATTTTTGTCATGTAAAAAAAAAAAAAAACATATATAAATCTTTTTTATAAAATGGCAACATTGCCCTCGTTAGACAATTTAAACACTTTACGTACAGTGGGTTAACGATCCATAAATACATTTTTATTTCTTCTTCCTTTTTTGAGAAAGATGGGGATTATTGACCAAGTGGTGAAACGGTGAAGTTAAATAAAAATTTAAGGTGGAAAAAATAAAAAAGTTGAACGAATGACGAAAATAGAAAAAAAAAAAATTAAATAAAAAAAAAACAGGCTACTCTATTACTATTTTTGCCTAAAAACTTGCTAAAAAATTATCCATAAATTTGTCCTTTTTTAGTGGCAAATCCTATGGAGTTAAAAAAAAAAAAAAAAAAAAAATGGTTGCAGGAATATCCACCCGAAATTTACAAAGAAAGCGATGTTAATGAGGGAATATCTCGGTGATCCTTCCGTAGTAACAAGTGATTCTCCATAGAATTCCTCGCGTCTCACCAGCAGGTGTTAACCGCAGTCACTGTGAATTCCACATCATTAAATCGCACCGGCAAAGCGATGTATCACCCCAGAGGTGTCACAGCACCCGATGAAAACCCCTTGGTATATATGTCTTCTGCGGGGCAGGATGGAGAGACGTTTGGTACCCGGGGCAGAGGATGCTGCACCCAGCGCAGTATAGAGTATCTGGGGAATTAGCAGACTATAGTGTATTTTACAGAACACCGCCCCATCTGTCCCCTTCCTCTGCCCTCCAGGGATACCCCCCATCACATCCCTATCTATGTTACACATTATTAAAAGGGTTCGGAATCTAATTATAGCAACCCGAGTCGAGCTGCGATTAATACCGTCACATTTCAGAATGAAAGGATTCTATTTATATATATTGATACTGTATCACAAGAATGATGTATCTGTGCTCTGGTGAAAATACATAAAATGAGTGCAGGCCCATTGCCTGAAGCAGAGGTCTAATCCTCTTACAGTAAAAGCCAGGGCTGATTAATTCTCCGTGGATGCTTGGCGTTGCCAGGGATGAATGGATGGAAGGACGGGCGCTGTGGAAGTATAGACTGAGAATGACAAGCGAAAAGGAAGCCATTTATTCTGCAGCTGGATGAGGTGGTCCATGCAATGGCCAATCTTATGTACTATGCATGAAGGGGGGGATGCAAGCCATAGCAGCAATAGCAACAGCATCCCCCACCATTTTTTTTTTTAATATTCATCCATATATGTAAATGAAGGGATACCGGTAGCGAGGCTGGGTTTTCTTTCTACCTATCACTTTAAATACATCTGTTTATAAATTAGATGTGCTTTTGTTTCTCCATATATATATATTAGTAAAAATAAAAACACATTTTCTCACTTTATTATATATATATACACCCCACACACATATATATATATATGTATATATATATATACACCCACACACATATATATATATACACTCCCCCACACACATATATATACACTCCCCCACACACACATATATACACCCCACCCACACACATATATATATATACACCCACCCACACATACATATATACACCCCACACACATATATATATATACACCCCACACACACACATATACACCCACACACACACATATACACCCACACACACACATATACACCCACACACACACATATATATATATATATATATACACCCGCACACACATATATATATATATATATACACCCACCCACACATACACACATATATATATATATATATACACCCCACACTCACACATATATATATATACACCCCCACACACATATATATATATACACCCTCACACACACATATATATACACACCCCCCACACATATATATATACACCCACACACACATATATATACACCCCCAACACACACATATATATATACACCACACACACATATATATATATATATATACACCCACACACACATATATATATATACACCCTCCCACACACATATATATATATATACACACCCCCCACACATATATATATATACACCCACACACACATATATATACACCCCCAACAACACATATATATATACACACACACACATATATATATATATACACCCCCCCACACACACACATATATATATATAATCTTTGTAACCTTGATAAAGGCTCTAAGGAGCCTAAACGTCGGTTCTTTAATGTATACCTTATAAATTATATTGTTTTAGTTAAGACCCCGAGTGCTTCCAACACTATTTTTCTCTAATATATATATATATATTACAATAAAAAATCTGTTCCCTGTAGAAGCAACAACTCAAGTGTTGGTGAATAGAAAACCAGTTTAACCCCATTTGCTGCTGAATGGGTTTAATCTATTCTGGCACACAAATGGTTAACTCTGCAAATTGATGGTGATGCCCCATGGCTTGGAGAAAACGTACACTTTGCAATCTGGGAATGTAAAGGTTAATCCCCCCCCCCCCTTCCCCTGTCTGTCTGGCAGGAGGTAGGGAGATGCTGTCACAGGCTGATACATGGGTATGTAGATATGGAGCCCATGCATTGAGGAGCTTCCTGCAGGAGATCCTGGAGAAACAGGTTCATTCCAGTAATAAATTCAATAATCCACCAAAGGTCTAAGAGTAAAGGAATGGAAAGGGATTTTTGGGCATGAGGCAGGTGGTGGAGATGCCTCTCACAACCTAATGTCTCCATTCAGCAGCAGCAGCAGCCCTGGAGAGAGGGGCATCAGGCCCCCTGGGTGGGTTCCTCTGCAAGGTGCAGCACTGGGAAGCCCTGGAGAGAGGGGCATCAGGCCCCCTGGGTGGGTTCCTCTGCAAGGTGCAGCACTGGGAAGCCCTGGAGAGAGGGGCATCAGGCCCCCTGGGTGGGTTCCTCTGCAAGGTGCAGCACTGGGAAGCCCTGGAGAGAGGGGCATCAGGCCCCCTGGGTGGGTTCCTCTGCAAGGTGCAGCACTGGGAAGCCCTGCTGCATGGGACCTGGTGCTGATGCTGCTCTGTGCAGGAGCTCCCTGCCTGCCAGCCCCAGCCTGTACAGAGGATGCCCACATCCAGAAACACCAGCTTAGGAAGAAAAGGGGGGGAGGTTATGGGGTTAAAAGGGTCTTACCGTGCGGATCCAGCACTGGACGTCCACCAAAAGGGGTTTAGTTCGGCTCCAAGCACCTGGAGAGAGCCCCCTCCCCCTGCTCTGCCTCGGATTGCCCGCAGTCCCAGCCCAGGCAGCCCTCTCTGCAGCTCAGTGCCCTCCCCTCGCCGGGATCGGGGTGGGATGCAGGAGACAAGACTGCTCCTAGCAGTGACGGCGAGCTCTGATTGGCTGAGAGTGATGTCATTCCCAGCTCGTCCGAGGAGTGATGCTGCGAGCTGCAGTGTGTCCGCAGTCTGGGGGCTCATGGACGATACACTGCATGATACACACTGCATGATGTCCACTGCATGATACCCACTGCATGATGCCCACTGCATGATGCTTCCATGGGAAGGTACACTGCATGATGACCACTGCATGATGCCCACTGCATGATGCCCACTGCATGATGCCCACTGCATGTTGCTTCCAGGGGAAGATACACTGCTTGATGACCACTGCATGATTACCACTGCATGATGCCCACTGCATGATGCCTCCTGCATGATGCTTCCAGGGGAAGATACACTGCATGATGTCCACTGCATGATGCCCACTGCATGATGCTTCCAGGGGAAGATACACTGCATGATGACCACTGCATGATGCTTCCAGGGGATGATACACTGTATGATGACCACTGCATGTTGCTTCCAGGGGAAGATACACTGCTTGATGACCACTGCATGATGACCACTGCATGATGCCCACTGCATGATGCCTCCTGCATGATGCTTCCAGGGGAAGATACACTGCATGATGTCCACTGCATGATGCCCACTGCATGATGCTTCCAGGGGAAGATACACTGCATGATGACCACTGCATGATGCTTCCAGGGGATGATACACTGTATGATGACCACTGCATGTTGCTTCCAGGGGAAGATACACTGCTTGATGACCACTGCATGATGCTTCCTGCATGATGCTTCCAGGGGAGGATACACTGCATGATGACCACTGCATGATGACCACTGCATGATGCTTCCAGGGGAGGATACACTGCATGATGCCCACTGTATAGTGCTTCCCGGGGACGATGCACTGCATGATGTTTCCAGGGGAGGACACACTGCATGATGTTTCCAGGGGACGGTGAACTGCATGATGCCCACTGTATAGTGCCCACTGCATGATGCCCACTGCATGGTGCTTCCAGGGAAGGATACACTACATTATGCCCACTGCATGGTGCTTCCAGGGGAGGATACACTACATGATGCCCACTGCATGTTGCTTCCAGGGTAGAATACACTGCATGATGTTTCCAGGGGGAGAATGCACTGCATGGTGCTTCCAGGGTAGGATACACTGTATGATGTTTCCAGGGGGAAGAATGCACTGCATAATGTTTCCAGGGGAGAATGCACTGCATGCTGCTTCCAGGGGAGGATACACTGCATGATGTTTCCAGGGGAGAATGCACTGCATGATGCTTCCAGGGGAGGATACACTGCACTATGTTTCCAGGTGAGGGTGCACTGCATGATGTTTCCAGGGGAGGATACACTGCATGATGCTACTGCATGATGCTTCCAGGGGAGGATACACTGCATGATGTTTCGGGGAGAATGCACTGCATGATGTTTCCAGGGGAGAATGTACTGCATGATTCTTCCATTGGAGGGTACACTGCATGATGTTTCCAGGGGGAGGATACACTGCATGATGTTTCCAGGGGAGGATACACTGCATGATGTCCACAGCCTGGTGCTTCCAGGGGAGGATACACTGCAAGGTGCTTCCAGGGGAGGATACACTGCATGGTGCTTCCAATGGAGAATACACTGCATGATGTCCACAGCCTGGTGCTTCCAAGGGAGGATACACTGCATGATGTCCACTGCATGGTGCTTCCGGGGGAGGATACACTGCATGGTGCTTCCGGGGGAGGGTATACTGCATGATATTTCCAGGGGAGGATGCACTGCATGATGTTTCCAGGGGGAGGATACACTGCATGATGTCCACAGCCTGGTGCTTCCAAGGGAGGATACACTGCATGATGTTCACTGCATGGTGCTTCCGGGGGAGTATACACTGCATGGTGCTTCCGGGGGAGGGTACACTGCATGATGTTTCCAGGGGAGGATGCACTGCATGATGTTTCCAGTGGGAGGATACACTGCATGATGTTCACTGCATGATGCTTCCAGAGGAGTATACACTGCATGGTGCTTCCAGGAGAGGATACACTGCATGATGCCCACTGCATGATGCTTCCAGAAAAGGATACACTGCATGGTGCTTCCAGGGGAGGATACACTGCATGATGTTTCCAGGGGAGAATGCACTGCATGATGCTTCAGGGGAGGATACACTGCATGGTGCTTCCAGGGTAGGATACACTGTATGATGTTTCCAGGGGGAAGAATGCACTGCATAATGTTTCCAGGGGGAGAATGCACTGCATGCTGCTTCCAGGGGAGGATACACTGCATGATGTTTCCAGGGGAAGAATGCACTGCATGATGCTTGAGGGGAGGATACACTGCATGATGTTTCCAGGGGGAGGATACACTGCATGATGTTTCCAGGGGAGAATGCACTGCATGATGTTTCCAGGGGAGAATGCACTGCATGATGCTTCCAGGGGAGGATACACTGCATGATGCTACTGCATGATGCTTCCAGGGGAGGATACACTGCATGATGTTTCGGGGAGAATGCACTGCATGATGTTTCCAGGGGAGAATGCACTGCATGATTCTTCCATTGGAGGGTACACTGCATGATGTTTCCAGGGGGATACACTGCATGATGTTTCCAGGGGAGGATACACTGCATGATGTCCACAGCCTGGTGCTTCCAGGGGAGGATACACTGCAAGGTGCTTCCAGGGGAGGATACACTGCATGGTGCTTCCAATGGAGAATACACTGCATGATGTCCACAGCCTGGTGCTTCCAAGGGAGGATACACTGCATGATGTCCACTGCATGGTGCTTCCGGGGGAGGATACACTGCATGGTGCTTCCGGGGGAGGGTATACTGCATGATATTTCCAGGGGAGGATGCACTGCATGATGTTTCCAGGGGGAGGATACACTGCATGATGTCCACAGCCTGGTGCTTCCAAGGGAGGATACACTGCATGATGTTCACTGCATGGTGCTTCCGGGGGAGTATACACTGCATGGTGCTTCCGGGGGAGGGTACACTGCATGATGTTTCCAGGGGAGGATGCACTGCATGATGTTTCCAGTGTGAGGATACACTGCATGATGTCCACAGCCTGGTGCTTCCAGGGGAGGATACACTGCATGATGTTCACTGCATGATGCTTCCAGAGGAGTATACACTGCATGGTGCTTCCAGGAGAGGATACACTGCATGATGCCCACTGCATGATGCTTCCAGAAAAGGATACACTGCATGGTGCTTCCAGGGGAGGATACACTGCATGATGTTTCCAGGGGAGAATGCACTGCATGATGCTTCAGGGGAGGATACACTGCATGGTGCTTCCTGGGTAGGATACACTGCATGATGTTTCCAGGGGGAAGAATGCACTGCATGATGTTTCCAGGGGAGAATGCACTGCATGATGCTTCCAGGGGAGGATACACTGCATGATGTTTCCAGTGGGGGGATGCACTGCATGATGCTTCAGGGGAGGATACACTGCATGATGTTTCCAGGGGAGAATGCACTGCATGATGCTTCAGGGGAGGATACACTCCATGATGTTTCCAGGGGAGAATGCACTGCATGATGTTTCCAGAGGAGAATGCACTGCATGATGCTTCCAGGGGAGGATACACTGCACAATGTTTCCAGGGGAGGATACACTGCATGATGTTTCCAGGGGGAAGGATACACTGCATGATGTCCACAGCTTGGTGCTTCCAGGGGAGGATACACTGCATGATGCCACTGCATGATGCTTCCAGGGGAGGATACACTGCATGATGTTTCCGGGGGAGAATGCACTGCATGATGTTTCCAGGGGAGAATGCACTGCATGATGCTTCCATTGGAGGGTACACTGCATGATGTTTCCAGGGGGAGGATACACTGCATGATGTTTCCAGGGGAGGATACACTGCATGATGTCCACAGCCTGGTGCTTCCAGGGGAGGATACATTGCAAGGTGCTTCCAGGGGAGGATACACTGCATGGTGCTTCCAATGGAGAATACACTGCATGATGTCCACAGCCTGGTGCTTCCAAGGGAGGATACACTGCATGATGTCCACTGCATGGTGCTTCCGGGGGAGGATACACTGCATGGTGCTTCCGGGGGAGGGTACACTGCATGATATTTCCAGGGGAGGATGCACTGCATGATGTTTCCAGGGGAGGATACACTGCATGATGTACACAGCCTGGTGCTTCCAGGGGAGGATACATTGCATGATGTTCACTGCATGATGCTTCCAGGGGATGATACACTGCATTGTGCTTCCAGGGGAGGATACACTGCACGATGCCCACTGCATGATGCTTCCAGAAGAGGATAAACTGCATGGTGCTTCCAGGGGAGGATACACTGCATGATGCCCACTGCATGGTGCTTCCAGGGGAGGATACGCTGCATGGTGCTTCCAGGGGAGGATACACTGTAAGGTGCCTCCAGGGGAGGATACACTGCATGGTGCTTCCAGGGGAGGATACACTGCATGATGCCCACTGCATGATGCATCCAGGGGAGGATACACTGCATGGTGCTTCCAGGGAGGATACATTGCATGATGCCCACTGCATGGTGCTTCCAGGGGAGGATACACTGCAAGGTGCCTCCAGGGGAGGATACACTGCATGGTGCTTCCAGGGGAGGATACACTGCATGATGTCCACTGCATGATGCTTCCAGGGGAGGATACACTGCATGGTGCTTCCAGGGGAGGATACACTGCACGATGCCCACTGCATGATGCTTCCAGGAGAGGATACACTGCATGGTGCTTCCAGGGGAGGATACACTGCAAGGTGCCTCCAGGGGAGGATACACTGCATGGTGCTTCCAGGGGAGGATACACTGCATGATGCCCACTGCATGATGCTTCCAGGGAGGATACACTGCATGATGCTTCCAGGGGAGGATACACTGCATGATGCCCACTGCATGATGCTTCCAGGGGAGGATACACTGCATGGTGCTTCCAGGGGAGGATACACTGCATGATGCCCACTGCATGGTGCTTCCAGGGGAGGACACACTGCATGGTGCGCACTGCATGATGCTTCCAGGGGAGGATTCACTGCAAGGTGCTTCCAGGGGAGGATGCACTGCATGATGTCCACAGCCTGGTGCTTTCAAGGGAGGATACACTGCATGATGTCCACTGCATGGTGCTTCTGGGGGAGGATACACTGCATGGTGCTTCCGGGGGAGGGTACACTGCATGATGTTTCCAGGGGAGGATACACTGCATGATGTCCACAGCCTGGTGTTTCCAGGGGAGGATACACTGCATGATGTCCACTGCATGATGCTTCCAGGGGAGGATACACTGCGTGGTGATTCCAGGGGAGGATACACTGCACAATGCCCACTGCATGATGCTTCCAGGAGAGGATACACTGCATGGTGCTTCCAGGGGAGGATACACTGCATGATGCCCACTGCATGATGCTTCCAGGAGAGGATACATTGCATGGTGCTTCCAGGGGAGGATACACTGCAAGGTACCTCCAGGGGAGGATACACTGCATGGTGCTTCCAGGGAAGGATACACTGCATGATGCCCACTGCATGATGCTTCCAGGGGAGGATACACTGCATGATGCCCACTGCATGGTGCTTCCAGGGGAGGATACACTGCAAGTTGCCTCCAGGGGAGGATACACTGCATGGTGCTTCCAGGGGAGGATACACTGCATGGTGCTTCCAATGGAGGATACACTGCATGATGTCCACAACCTGGTGCTTCCAAGGGAGGATACACTGCATGATGCCCACTGCATGATGCTTCCAGGGGAGGATACACTGCATGGTGCTTCCAGGGGAGGATACACTGCACGATGCCCACTGCATGGTGCTTCCAGGGGAGGATACACTGCAGGGTGCCTCCAGGGGAGGATACACTGCATGGTGCTTCCAGGGGAGGATACACTGCATGATGCCTACTGCATGATGCTTCCAGGGGAGGATACACTGCATGGTGCTTCCAGGGGAGGATACACTGCATGATGCCCACTGCACTGTGCTTCCCGGCGAGGATACACTTGATGTTCCCGGGAGAGGAATGCACTGCACCATGCTCCCAGGCAGTGGTGTGTTTTGGCCTAGGCCAACAAGGCCTAGGCCTAGGGCGGCACTTTCCAGGGGGTGGCGGCCTGCACTGGTGGCCCCACCCCTTTTTTTTTTTTTACTTTTGCAAAGTATTTTGCCAGGAAGTATACATTGAGATTTCACTAATTTTCAAGTATGTCCTGGGTAGGCAAGGACTAGGCTTTCACTTTCCAGGGGGCAGCAAAAAACCTCACCACTAAATGGGTTACTCACAGAGCACCGAAATGACGCCAACATTTTGGTCTTCTGTAGTTCCCTGTACTTCGGGGAATAAAATTTCCCCACCTTGCCGTGAATTCACCATTCACCGCAGGGTCCCCAAAGTGCATGGAGTCAGCCGCTGAATGCTGCCACCGCAAACCCGTGGCCTGCTGTTTTCAAAAGAACTACTGAACGAAAATGTCTGGAATTTACATATAAGATCCTATGATTGATAATAAAAAGTTCTGTTACAGAAAAAAGAAAAACCGCTATTAAAAAAAGGGGGGGGGGGAAATTTTGCTGAAAAATGACTAAAAGATACTAAAAAAAATCAATAAAGACTTTTCACTGCAGATTAAAATAATAAATGGTTTATTAGATATTGCATAAAAACGGGAATATTTTTAACATTGAAACCTATGGGGTTCGCCTGAATAAACCTGCTGATTGAAACCACCGAACATCAGGGCATTTCACTGCCATTTCTCTGCTGTTTGGTGTTCTCTGAATAGATTAACCATTACTTCTCTATGGGGATTTTCAATGCCTTCAAACAGCACCGTACTTGCTGGCAGTTCACCAAACTTGTGTGTGAGCATATCACAGAGCAGTGGAGTACTTAGGGGAGTGGCGGAGGGCGGGCCGCCCCAGGTACCAGTGATTATTTGGGTGTCATTAGGGGGTACTAGGAGGTGCCACTGTCACTGTGTGTCAGCTTTGAGCTGTGTTCTCAAACAACGAGCAGCGGAGCAGGGCGTTTACATACGGAATAAAATCGAATAGAATAAAAATCCCCCTCTCCTCCCTCCATAGCTCCTCCCCTGCCCCGCAGCAGCTCTAGGAGAGGGGAGGGGGATGTGATTTGTGTGCAGAGAGAGAAGATGACAGTAAATGGCAGGTAAAGGGGGGTATCAGCAGAAGAAGCCCTGTCTGCTTACTGCTGTTTAAAGTGGACCTTTCCTTAACCAGCACTGCAATGATAGAAATTTGTCATTGAGCTGCATGGCTCCTGGTGAGGCTGCGTGCGTGCAGGTCACGCGGTCCGGCCAGTCAGGTGGTACTGAGTCTCAGTACCACCTGACTGGCTGAACCACGTGACACGCACGCAGCTGCCCGCCCTTTCGTTAACACGGACTCTAACTCTATTCTGGACTGAACACCCACCGGGAAGGGAATCAAAGCCACGGTGCACCCTCTGGCAGTGGCAACCCACTGCTGACAAGATGGCTCCACGCACAGGCACAGCCGCGATCCTAACGTGGCCTGGAGGGACCTCCTGCTGAGTCCGTACACAGTCCCTGCTGACTCTGCACACAGCCCTACCGCAGACGGAGGCCGGTAAATATAGAATAAATAATTGCTGTGTGCTCATATTCACTCGGTTTGCTGGGAGTCTTATTGCAGTGGATTCTGATGCACTCATACACACCGCACATTGCATTGCTGTGAGTTTTATTGCTGTGAATTCTGATACGCTGACACACATACTGCACATTGCATTGCTGGGAGTTTTATTGCTGTGGATTCTTTGATACACACTGCATATTACTGTGAGTTTTATTGCCCTGGAGCTCTGGGATCCGCTCATACACACTGCACATTACTGTGGGTTTTATTGCTGTGCAGTTCTGATATGCTCATACACAGTGCCCATTTCTGTGGGTTTTATTGCTGTGCAGCTCTGTGATACACTCATATGCATTGCACATTTCTGTGGATTTTATTGTTTAACCAATTAGAGCGGCTGTGATCCAGTATACTTGACATGCGTGGTTGTTCTTTGTAAAAATGCTTGAATTTAAACATTTCATAATTTTCTTTATCTCAATAGATACATTTGAAATGGTATACAAAATATACAAGTAGGCACTTGGTATCCACTTTTAATATGAAGAGAGGAAAAGGCGGAGCTCTAAGAGGAAAAGGTGGAGCTTAAAGAGGAAGGGTGGGGATTAACCAGGAAGAGGTGTACCCTTAACAGGAAGGGGTGCCTCAAATTTAAATTAGGGGGTGCATGAGTTTAGTCAGGCCTAGGGCAGCACAAAACCTAAATACACCACTGCTCCCAGGGGAGGATACACTGCATGATGGTTCCAGGGACAGGATGCACAGCATGATGCTTCTAGGGGCAGGATGCACAGCATGATGCTTCCAGGGGCAGGATGCACTACATGCATGATGCCTCCAGGAATGACTGCAATGCATGATACATCCAGGGGAGAATGCACTGCATGATGCTTCCAGGGGAGGTGCACTACATGATGACTCACGCAGGACAATGTGCTGCATGATGCTTTCAGTGGAGGCTGCACTGCAAGAATCTTTCAGGGGAGAATGCACTGCAAGATGCTTCCACTAAATCAGTGTTCCCCAAACCTGTCCTCAGGACCCTCATGCCAGATTTTGCATATCATCTTGGGGAAAAAGCAGACTGAATCCTGCAGTCACTGAGCAGCAAATCATATCACCTGTGCTGTGCTTCAGACATCTGCAAACCTGGCGAGGCGGAGGGTCCTGAGGACAGGTTTGGGAAACACTTTGCACATTGCATGATGTTTGTAGTGGAGGATTCACTGCATGATGCAATCAGGGCAGTATACACTAGGGGATTATCCACTAAGTGCAGGTGATTTTGTGAACTAATCATTTATTAAGTAAACCTACGTGGTTACAAACCTTTTAAAATCTAGACAGTGTATGATCTCGAAGACGGTGCGATGTTTGTAATGGAGTGCTCTCCCCTTAATGTGTTGTGAAACTATATATATATATATATATAACAACAATAAAGGGTCTATTCTCTAAGTACCGAACTTGCCACCGAATTGCACCGAACAGTGAATGGAATCACCGAACTGTGCTGAAGTGAAAATGGAAATAGGGAATAGACCCTTTCGTATCAAGCTCATAAACATGGCTGCATGCTTTAAGTGTTGCTTGCTTAACTTTTTTATTAGGGACATAATGAGAGCAGAAAACCTTTAAATTTAAACTATAAATAAATTGCAATGCCAATCCGTGCTGTCCATGAATTAAAGCCATTCCTAGCTGCTTCAAACGTGATATCATTCGATTGCATACAATATACTTATGCAACGGACCAATCGTTGAGCGGTAAGCGGAACATTTCGGCAGCCAGCCGGCTCATTCTCTGGTTGATAATTCACTCTTCTCTATAGTTTACCTACTGGCAATCAACATAAAGAAAAGATTTTTCCTTTTCAATATAGAAATGTAGGCACCTATTCCAGGCCGAGTGGTAATTCTTAACCCCTTCACTACTACTGATTTTCCAGAATAACATTGTCAGAAACCAGTGGTTTTTTGAAAAATCATTTTTAATAAATTGTACTATTTGGCCAGTAGATGGCGCCATCAACTGCGAAATTGAGTTACATAGGTTTTAACAGCAGATCTGTTTTCTTCTATTTTTCCCTGCATCGGCTTCTGAAAGCCCGATATGTCACAGCATTCAGTCAGCCAATTTTACAGTTTTAGCTCTTTGTGCATTATACCCACAGGGCACCTTCTGCAGCCCAAAAACTAACAAAATTAGTTCGCAGCAAACAAATTTCATTTGCATTTGGGCTGCAGATCAGCAGACCGAGATATCTCGATATCGGGGCATCAGATGGTGCCTTTGAAGCCTGAGATATCTTGATATCGGTAGTGAAGGGGTTAAGCCACAAACACCAAAATGTGTCATGAGCCGGTAACCATTAGTTGCTCCCTATTTCCATCTCTGGCAGGTTAATCTGCCATGTTAAAGGTTTAGCCTGTAATATCAGGGAGCTGCTCTGCCTCACCGGTGGCATCCGCTCCTAGTGTCCACAGAGATCGTGGTCTCGTGCATTGCCGGTAGAAAGGTACTGTTTGATTGTGCCTTCCTCTTTCTTTTGTTTTGTTTTCACTACCAGCTGTCAGCGAGAATAATGAACAACCTTGACATTGCTCACTGTTCTCTGGCTTCCCTCACATTAGTGCTTCCTTTGCAAAGTACAGGATAAATTCCTGCACGGCAGGCAGCCGCAACAGCCGAACTGTAACAGAAGCGTGCGTCTTGCCTGGAATAAGACAGGAGCTAATATTATAATGCACTGGTGCCATAATACGAACAGAACACTCTTTGGGCTCTATTAAATTCATCATGCAAAAGCGCACGCCCAGCGCTATTTTTTTTTGCGCGAAGCGTTAAACATTAACGGACGAAAATCACCACTGGAATTACATTCCTCGCGCATTTTTTCATCCGTCGGGAAATTGCGCTCGTAAAACCGATGCGCAAAGTACCGTTGCGCGCAGAAATCAGTGAGCGCAATGTCATTTTTAACGCGAGTCCGTCAGACAAACGCATTTTTGTGCGGACTGCGCACAACAGATGTACGTTCTGACGGAAGACAAGGTAGTGGCCGTCATTTTTGACGGCTCTAGTAAAAATAACGTGTGCATCTACGTTCTCCGTTGTGAATCCGCAGTTATGGTCAGGTTGTTACAATTTGCCGTTACCACCAGCTTTTCAAAGACGTGAAAATTCTGCGCGCAAACGTTTCCGTTAAAATTTGCGCTAAGATTGTAATACGATACGCGTACCAGCGCACAAATGCATTTGCGCTCACAATGTTAAGTATAGGATGCGCGCACTAAATTGCGCTCCTAAAGGGTTCACGCAGGGTCTCTCGCGTTAGACGTTAACGTGCATTTTGTGTGCGAACGTCGTAATATGACGTTCAGCGCAAAGGGTTTTTCCCCTCGCGTTAATGCCTTTTTGCGTAGACGCAAAATTGTGCGCGAAGAATGTAATAGAGCCCTTTATTGCTACCAACTCGGCTGGAATAGGATCCGATGTGAGCACGATGACATTTTGGCACATTTTTAAAAGTACGTCATATCACTACACCAATAAACCAATTGTCTTATGCTGCCTACATCGGAAATATCCCCAAATATTTCTTACTGTATAAATAATACAAAAGGATTTTCAAAAAAAAACAAAACACTGGTTCCTGACAGTGGGTTTTTGGAAAATCACCTGGTAGTGAAGGGGTTAAGTTTAAATATCCAATGTGCATAATATTTTCAAATAAGTAAAGAGAGCTAAATTGTAACAGAATTGTGTTTATAAAGTGGTGTTTTTTGTGGGCTGCATTATTTTAACTTAAACACTTCATTTTATATCATCTCAAGGTGTTTTAATGTGTTTATTGTGGGCGAATGTTTTATTAATAAGACATTTGCTGCTAAACTTCTATCCAGGTCTTTGGAAAAAAGAACTGTTTTCCATTATACCGGGTTCATTAAATTGTAATGGTCTTCCAGCTCACCCTGATGTAAAAGCAGAAGTGCTTATCTGTAAGGCTGCCGCCCCCCCCCATCTAGAACATTTAATTAGTGGCTCCATTTTTAAGAAAGAAGTCAAGACGACGGGTCGTGTGTTCCCTGGGGGGGGGGATAAAGGTTTATCTATAAAACTCATCCTGTGAAAGACTGCATATTATTGACCTCTTTCTTTCCAGCACAAGGTCAGCTGTTTAGCTTTACGACTTGTGGACATGTCTCAGGTCTTCTTTTTTTCCCCAAATCAGCCGATTTAAAGAGTAGGCATTAGAGGGACACAGTGTCAGGAATGGGAAGATCCCGGCATGCTTTGTGGGCTAATAAATCCGCTAACTAGGGAAAATAGCCCAAAAAAAAGGTAATAGCAGCTGCATGTGGAACCAACCACCAGAGGAACCAACCAAAGAGCATTCAGGAATCACTACACAAGACGGAACCACTTAGGGTAAAGTGATGAGCCGAACACCCCTGTATTCAGTTCGCATTCGAACTCGAACAATTTCAAAAGTTCGAACTCGAACACGGACTGAACTCAATGCAAGTCAATGGGACTCGAAAGTTCGAATTTTAGAGTGCCCTGCAAGAGGGCATATAAGCAAGATATTTGCCATAAAAGGTGTATGGGGGTCCGGGTAGTGCCCTGGGGGACAGGAAACAAATATCGTGCCTAGGAGGTCCCCATAACCTGCCCGTGAAGTGGCGGATTTGTAGGATGTATAGAAACATTTAAAAACAAAAAAATGACATTTCAAATGACGGTAAATGGTTTTCCTTTAATCTATTCATAAACAACTGCTTGGGGCGGCAGCCTGTATGAAAAGAAGAGACATTTTAGGACACGCAGAACAAGTTTAGTGATTTTTTGGCTAAATTATGGTGAAACTTATGCAGGCTTTGGATGAAAGTAACAATAGGTGCTTTAAAATTGGGCCTTTAGTGTCGGCAACAGTGCCGTCACACCGTAACCCCTCTGTCGTATTGTAGAAGAGTGCAGGGTTGGACCCTGCGGTCCAATATTAAAATGATATGAATCTAGTAATATAGGCGTCAGTGACAGTGCACCCAAATATTGAGCCTTTGGTGGCAGCAAGTGCCTTCACACCGTAAGTAAACCCTCTGTGGTATTGTGGAAGAGTGCAGTGGTGGAGGTTATGGGAATGCAGAAGAGATCTCCGATCTATTCAGTTACGTCAGCATCAGGGGATTGATAGCTGCTGATCCAGGACTGATTCATTTTTATAAATGTCAGCCAGTCTACAGAGTCAGTGGACGGACGCACTCTTTTGTCTGTGACAAAACCTCCAGCGGCACTGAATGTCCTTTCAGAAAGCACGCTGGTTGAAGGGCAACCTAGTAGCTGCATAGCATATTGGCTAAGTTCTGGCCAGTGATCCAATCTCAACACCCAGTAAGCCAGTGGATCATCTGCTGTAAAGGTATCCAGGTCTGCCCTTGCCCCTAGGTAGTCCTGCACCATATGGTGAAGACGCTGGCAATGGGTGCCTACATTTGATGTCCCTGGTGGGCGTCGTGGACTAAAAAAATTAAAAAAGGCACCAGTCAAGCGGCCCAGCCTTCACCACTCTTCCTCTGATCATCCGCAGCCTCAGAAGCACCTGTGTCATTACTTGGTAACCTACCAGTGCCTGGAAAGGTGTTACACAAGTGTCGCTTTAGAGCGTCCTCAAGTTGTTTCATCCTGTCCTCCCTCTGTGCGGGCAGGATGAGCTCTGCAACTTTACCCTTGTATCGTGGATCAAGAAGGCTTGCCAACCAGTAATGATCCCTCTCCTTGATAGCACGAATCCTGGGGTCCTTTAGCAGGCTTTGCAGGATAAGGGAACCCATGCAGCGTAGGTTGGAGGTGGCATTAGCTTCCGAGTCTTCCTGATCAATGAGGATGACCCCATCGTGCACTTCCTCCTCCCAGCCATGTACTAGTCCTTGGGTTTCTGGGCACACAAAACCCTCCCTTGAGGAATCCCCACCTTCAATGCCCCCACTACTTAAATATTCCTCCTCATCCTCCTCATCCTCCTGTCTGATCTGAGGACCCGCTGGAATGCTGTCTGCGTAAAGACTGGGGCCTTGAGAGTTAGGGAAGGCCTCCTCTTCCTCCCGCTGCTCTGCCTCTAGTGCCACATCTATAATTCCCCGCAGAGTGCGTTCCAGCAGGAACTCTAAAGGAATTGTGTCACTGATGCATGCACTGTCCCTGCTCACCATCCTCGTTGCCTCCTCAAATGGTGACAGTACAGTGCATGCATCCTTGATCATCAGCCACTGCGGGGGGGGGAACAGGTTGACCTGAACCTGTCCTTGTGCCATACTCACACAGGTACTCCTTGATGGCCCTCTGCTGCTTGTGCAGACACTGCAGCATTACTAATATCGAGTTCCACCTGGTGGGCATGTCACAGATCAGACGGTTTGTGGGAAGGTGGAATTCTCTTTGAATTTCTGCCAGGCGAACACTTGCTGGGAATGACCGTCTGAAGTGGCTGCAGACTTTTCTGGCCTGGCTGAGAAGCTCTGCCAGCCCTGGGTACCTGGTTAGGAAACGCTGTACCACCAGATTTAGGATGTATGCTAGGCATGGTACATGCGTCAACTTACCCTTGCGTAGGGCGGAGAGAAGGTTGCTGTCGTTATCACAGACGACCATTCCCAGCTGAAGCTGGCATGGTGTTAACCATCTCTGCACCTGCCCCTGCAGAGCTGTCAGAATTTCTGGCCCGGTGTGGCTCCTGTCCCCTAAACAAACCAGCTCCAGCACAGTATGGCATCTTTTGCTTGAGCCATTGCGTAGCCCCTGCCACACGTCGGTTTAACTTCCACTTTGCCAGAGACAGAGAAGGAGGAGAAGGAAGAGGTGGTGGAGCAGACAGACCTCATACAAGCAGCTTTCTGGAGGTGTGGTGGATGAACAAGCTCCAGCACAGAGCCCCGTCATGGATCCCTCCCAGCTGCAATCAGCGTTACCCAGTGTGTCGTGAAGGAAATGTAACGGCCCTGTCCATGCTTGCTGGACCACATGTCTAAAGTCAGGTGCACCTTGCTGCTGACTGCCTTTCCCAATGACTCCATAACATTGTGTTCCATGTGCTGGTATAGTGCTGGAATGGCCTTCCGTGAAAAGAAATGGCATTTTGGAACCTGCCACTGTGGTACAGCACATTCAGCAAATTCACGGAAGGAAGCAGAGTCCACCAGCTGGAAAGGCAGCAGCTGTAATGCGAGTAATTTTGCTAAGCTGGCATTTAGACGCTGTGCTTGGGGATGGTTGGGACTATATTTTTTATTACGTTGCAGCAGCTGGGGCAACGTAATCTGACTGCGTAAATCTTCAGCTGATGGGATACTGTCACATTCTGAGGAAGGACCTGGTACACCCATTACTGTAGCATCATCCCTGTCAGTGGAGGTTGTAGGCAATGACTTGGCAGGACATATAGTGGGGGTAGAGACAGATGAGGAGGAGGAGGACCTATGAAAAGTGTTGTGCCAACGGGATGCATGGCAGGTGGTCATATGTCACCTCAAGCACGTGGTACCCAAGCGTGGGATGTCTTTCCCACGCTTGATCCTCATCTGACATAGATTACAAATAGCAACGGTGCGGTCTGCAGCACATTTCTTAAAGAACTCCCAGACAGCAGACTTCCTGTACATGTGCTTTGAGACAACAGCGCTCTGCACCTGAGCAGCTCTGACTTCTGATGCCTTGGACTGGCTACGGTTGGTCATAGAGGATGTTGTGCCTCGTGTTTGTTGTGCCTCCTCCTCCTCACTTGACTCCTCTGTTCGATCAGGCACCTAGGTGGAGTCAGTGACCTCATCATCATTATCACCCCCTATCTCCTCATCACTGGAGCCAACCTCGGAATATGCTGCAGCCGCTGGGGGAACATGAGTGCCAGTTATTTGTGTGTCACTAGCACCCCCTTCCTCTAGGTTGATTATACTCCCTTCCTCAACCTCAGAGATTGAATCAGATCACTATAGTTGTAAATAGTATAATTTATATAGTTGTATATAAAAATTGGAGATATGCTGAACTCTGATTCAACTGTGTTATCTAGATTAAAGATTTCCAGAACTCTGGTATAACTCAGTGAGACACCGTGATAGCTGGCAGCCAGTGACAAGACACAGATTAAAATTCCCAGAAACCACCTATAAATCAGTGAGAACCCCTGATGGGTGGCAGTGACAAGATACAGGTTATAATTCCCAGATATCTGCTACAAGTTTGTGAGACCCCCTGATGGGTGGCAGTGACAAGACACAAATTACAATTCCCAGGAACCTCCTATAAATCAGTGAGACACCCTGATGGGTGACAGTGACAAGACACAGATTACAATTCCCAGGAACCTCATATAAATCAGTGAGACCCCCTGATGGGTGGCAGTGACAAGACACAAATTACAATTCCCAGGAACCTCCTATAAATCAGTGAGACCCCCTGATGGGTAGCAGTGAGAAGACACAGATTACAATTCCCAGAAACCTCCTATAAATCAGTGAGACCCCCTGATGGGTGGCAGTGACAAGACACAGATTACAATTCCCATATATCTGCTAGAAGTGAGACCCCCAATAGCTGCTGGATGTGAGAACACACAGATTACAACAATTCCCAGATATCTTGTAGAAGTGAGACCCCCACAATAGCTGCTGGCAGTGAGAACACACAGATTACAACAATTCCCAGATATCTTGTAGAAGTGAGACCCCCACAATAGCTGCTGGGGGTCTGAACACACAGATTACAACAATTCCCAGATATTTTGTAGAAGTGAGACCCCCCACAATAGCTGCTGGCAGTGAGATCACACAGATTACAACAATTCCCAGATATCTTGTAGAAGTGAGACCCCCACAATAGCTGCTGGCAGTGAGAACATACACTAACAGAACAATCTCCTCTCAAAAAACACGTGCTGGGGGCTGTTTGAAGCCTTATATAGTGTGCTGCGGGACTTAGCTCTGTGAGCCCATGATTGGGTAAACTTTGCCCAATCAGGACTCTGAGCCATGATTGGCATAGTCTTGCACCTGTCTTGCACCTGCCCTATGGTCAGATGCAAGGCTGTAGCCAATTACAAGCTTCAGGCCAGTGGAAAAGTGCATTGTGATCCATTGTGGTGTATTGTGGGCGAACATGCGGCGAACACGTGGAAATGTTCGGAGTTCGCGAACAGCCGAACGGCCAATGTTCGATGCGAACTCCGAACAGATCGAGCCGAACAGCTCATCCCTATTTGGGTACTGTGACAAAAATGCTGCTGGAATTTATACAAGTAGGAGCCTGAATTATCTCCTTTGTATAGATAGATAGCTATGAGATAGATAGATAGATAGATAGATAGATAGATAGATAGATAGATAGATAGATAGATAGCAGTGCCGGCTGGGTGGAGTAGAGGTAACATTACTGCTCTATAAGAGCACCTCTCCAGTAAGTGTCCTTGGGCAAGACACCTAATGGTACACACTCGCCACCCAGGACATACTTGAAAATGAGAGAAATCTCAATGTATCCTTCCTGGTAAAATCCTTTCTCAAAAAAAATATATATATGGATGGATGGATAGATGGAGAGATATGGATAGATAGAAAGAGAGATGAATGGATGAATAGATATATGGATGGATGGATAGAGAGATATGGATAGATAGAAAGATAGATAGCAGTGATAGATAGATATATGGATGAATGAATGGATAGAAAGAAAGATATAGATAGATAGAAAGAGATAGATAGTAACAGTGATGGATGGTTGAATGGATGGATAGATAGAGAGATAGATAGATAGAAAGAGAGATGAATGGATGGATGGATAGAGAGATATGGATAGATAGAGAGATAGATAGCAGTGATAGATAGATATATGGATGGATAGATATATGGATGGATGAATGGATGGATAGAAAGCTATAGATAGATAGAAAGAGATAGATAGTAACAGTGACCTCTCCTCCTGTTTCCAACCCCAACCATTCTAGATTGTGAGTTCCTACGGGAATAGGGCCCTCATCTTCTCCTGTACTGTTTGTCAAATGTTGTTCAATGTATTGTAACCCTATATACACATACTGACCTATTATAATGCAGTCTTAGTAAGCATAATCAATAGTAGAGGAGGCAAAGCATTGGGTGAAAGAAAGTGCAGTCTGAGAATCACCTAATGAGGCTTCAGATGCATGAAGGGGTTTATTTATTTATTTATAAAGGATTTTACCGGGAAGGATACATTGAGATTTCTCTCGTTTTCAAGTATGTCCTGGGTTCAAGAACATTGAAGTGTTACAGTTACAGAAATACAAAGTAATACAATGTAAGATATTAACAACACAAATATACAGATTAACAGAAAATAAATATGTAGGAAATATAGTCATTATGTTACATGTTTACAGGTGCATTCTGTATATAGTCATTATGTTACATGTTTACAGGTGCGTTCTGTATATAGTCATTATGTTACATGTTTACAGGTGCATTCTGTATTGAGGTATGTTAATAGGGAGCTCTTGAGTGACTTAAGACTGGTGGAAGATTTGATGGTGTCTGGGAGGTTATTCCATAACTGTGGTGCTCTGTAGGAAAATGAGGATCGAGCCACTTTCTTTTTGTATTGTGGTATTGCAAGTAAGGTGCTGGTCCTGGATCGGAGGTTATAGGATGAGGGAGCTGCTGGGGGAAGCAGTGGGGTTAAAGAGGCTTCAGATGCACGAAGAGGTTAAAGAGGCTTCAGATGCATGAAGGGGTTTTTACTCCTGATAATAATAATAATAAATCTTCATTATCATAATTATACATGAACACTTGTATACTTCACTGTCTTTATCTTTAAATTCCGTTTATCCAGACCAGATTTTGCTAACAATGTGTTTATTATGATACGAAAATGAGAGAAAAAAGATGAACTTTGAAGCATTAGCAGGATATTAACTGCCTTCCAAGAAACAACGAGCAAGTCAGTGGCTTGTCCTATAAACCCTGGTTATTTCACTAGAGAGAGATGTCTTTGAAGCTTTCAGTCATTGTCCAGTGCACAGTGAGTGATTGTTTATTACAAAATCAATGGTGTTATTTATCACACAGAACTGTCTGAGGACGAATCTTAAAATATTACAGAATAAAATACACCGATATTTATAACAAATACTGTTTAGGTTTCTCATATCCTACAATGATAAACACTGACTCTATGCTCCATATTGTAATGTAGAATTTGTTAGTGTATTACATTATTCTGTGTTTTTGTATCTGTGTGTATATCATTGTCTCTATAATTCTTTCTGTTTCTCTTATTGTTTCTAGATGTTTATCAGTTTACATGTTAGTGGGAGTTATGTAGATACAGGGATGGACTCACCATTAGGGCAATAAGGCACCTGAGGGCCCTGACCTAGAAGGGGGCCACATGAGGACTCTCGCCAAGGATTGGTCAGGCCTGTCCTTTCAGCAGGGCCCCAAGCAACCACAGATAAATTAATCTGTACATTTTTGTGTCTCTGCTGGTGTCTTCAGTGTCTTTGTGTCTTCACGTCTGTAAATCTTTTTGCCTGTTTCTGGGAGTGTCCCTATGTTTTACTCAGTGTCTGTATTTTAGTATCTGTCAGTCTCTTTGCCTCTTTCTTTGTGTCCCTTTGTTTTACTCCGTGTCCGTATTTTAGTGTCTGTCAGTCTCTTTGCCTCTTTCTTTGTGTCCCTGTCTTTCTGTCTGTGTCTTAAAGGGTTATTTAATAAGCGACAAGCTTGCCATCAAATTGCACCGTACAGTGCAATTTTGTGCCAGTCTATCTATTCAGAAAGCTATCACTTCGTCAAATATTGGCCAATTGACAGTGAAATATGGTGCATTTCGCTGCAGTTCAATGCAATTTGGCGATCTTTGATGGCAGCGAAATTGTCCCATACAGAAGTAATGGTTAATCTATTCAGAGCACTGTTAAGAACTGGTAAGTTTACAACAGCTCTGGTTAAGTTAGCACCAGATTTGTAATACTGCCAATACTGTTTCAAGTGCTATTTTATCAAGATAATTATCCTACGGGCAGGTTGGTCTACTCCTAATGTATGTTTATATAATATGTCTCATGTTTATGCTTACCCAATTGTAAACACTATGGAATCTGTTGGCGCTGTATAAGTACTTGTAACTGTAACTGACAGAGATTCACACACACACATACACACACACACACACCAGGGCCGGACTGGCCCACCGGGATACCGGGAGGAATCCCGGTAGGCTTCTTAAACATTGGACCGCTTAATGCTCAGCTCCAGTATCGGACTCTCTTGAGCCCGAAGCCGGAGCTGATTGGTTTGCTGAGCTCAGCTGCCGAGTGAGAGGAGCTGGTCTAACTTCTTGAGTGAGAGGGGCCGGGCTAACTTGCTGAGTGAGAGGGGCCGGGCTAACTTGCTGAGTGAGAGCCTCTCACTCAGCAAATTAGCCTGGCCCCACTCACTCAGCAAGTTAGCCTGGCCCCACTCACTCAGCAAGTTAGCCTGGCCCGACCCCTCTAACTGAAAGGGGCCGGGCCGAGCTAACTTGCTGAGTGAGAGGTGCAGGGTAACTTGCTGTGTGAGAGGGGCCAGGCTGACACTCAGCCGCTGCAGCGTGCCTGCCTTCCCAGATACTGAGCCTGGGGACGGCACGCACGCTGTATTAGTGCCAGCGCCGCCCCCTTCACTCACCACGTGATGCGCCTAGAGACACACAGGCGCAGAACGTCTCCGCGCCGCGTGTCTCACATGCTGACGCTAGTGGCCGCAGCTAACGGAGGAGGCCGGCCAACGCCCATTGAAGGCTCCTGGGCTGGCTCTGCGCCCTTCTCCCAGTTGGCTGTTGCCCACAGGCTACATTTTAAACCCACTCCTGGCAGCGGGAGGACAGGCTGAGGCAGAGCCACAAGCAGCACAGGACCACAAGCAGCACTCACTGGCGAGGCGACTAGAGATGGGTGAGGGACTGATTCATTGCTGGTTGGATCTCCCAGAAGGCAGGCCCCTCTCAATCTTTTGACCCCCCCAACCAGCAGGCCCTCAAATCCTTTTGAACCCCCCAGCTGTTCCCTCACCTTCTACCCCCCCCCAGGACCCTCATCAGATGAATGGGGGGTAGACGAAAGTGAGGGACCTGCTGGGGGGTTCAAAAGAATTTGAGGTGCCTGCTGGTTGGGGGGGTCAAAAGAATGAGAGGGGCCTGGGGGTGTAAATAGGCTGTACAGCTCTGCGATACCCTCAAACACCGCACATTCCTGTACAGCTCTGTGATACCCTCAAACACACCGCACATTACTGTACAGCTCTGTGATACCCTCAAACACACCACATATACTGTACAGCACTCATACCGTCAAACACACCGCATATACTGTACAGCTCATACCCTCAAACACACCGCATATACTGTACAGCTCATACCCTCAAACGCACCGCATATCACTGGGGCTGGTATGAAATTATTTCCAGGGCTGGTTTTTAACCCCAGTCTGGCCCTGACACACACACAAAGACACACAGAGGAACTGGCAAAGATACTAATATTCATAAAGACCTGAAACAGAAGCACAACAAACTGCCAGAGATTCACACAGACACATATCGGTACAGAAAGAAACTCACTGACAAAATACTATTGTTTACAAAAACAATGACAGAGTCACACACAGACATTGGCAGAGATGCACAGAAACAGACACACATATACACTGGGAAAGTGAAAGACACACAAAGAAACCATGACAAAGACAGTGACAGGGATAGAAGAACCCAAACTGACACTGATAGACACCAATCGAGTCAATGCACAGCAAATACAGACTCACAGCTCACCATGCAGGTTTATTAAGCACCTGTAAGCAGTGAGGGCTTTTATCAAGCAATGACACATGCACCCAGCGGCAATGACAAAGACACTGACGCACGCAGTGACCATCTTGACAAAAGCTACAGTGTTAGTTAAAACGTTGCCACTTACTTCATCCAAATACAATTTGCCACATAATCCATACTGAGGAGGTCCTGGATTCCTACTTTCTATTTTTTGTGTCTATGGTGGGTCTGTTCAACCTGGAAGTCAAGAGCAACCTCTACCAGAATGGTGAATCCATCTGTGGGCCACTGAGTGCATTGACATCTCTGTTCCTGTTGGACACACAGTGACCATGACAAACGCACACATACACAGACATACACAGACAGTAACACATACAGACAGGAGGTACAGAAGTTGCCAATGTCAGTGGCCCTTCTGCACACGGAGGGAGAGCTCTGCATGCAGCACCCAGACTCAACTTTTTTCTCCTTTCCAGCTGTCTCCTCTTCTCTCTCTAATTACTCTTACTCAGCCAAAACATCTGGTCCTTCCCATGCAATCCCTACAATATTCTTCTGGCTACCAGATTCACCTTCCCTCTGCTCCCATTTGTTTCAGCTACCCATGTCCCTTAGATTGTAAGGTCTTGGGATGTCTGCCTGAGCACTTGGTTTAAAGTGCTATATGACCTCGTCAGTTATCCTACAGGCAGGGTTGTCTTTCCTTTTGTATCATGTACGTCTCCTGTTTGTGCTTCAGAATCTATTGGCGCTTTATAAATACTTTTAACTGTAACTATTTTCTAAGCTTGTGCGGTCCTGGCCTCAGCTTTCCATCACTGTAGGACGCAGTGATACAGAGTACAAGGGCTAGTTTGCAGTTCTAGCTCCTGTGCCTGAGGTAGGAGCAGAATGACGGCCTGGAGCAATTAGGCGTAAGAGCCTTGAGGGCCCTGGGAAGCTGCTGGCTCGGAAAGGGTTAACCCCGCGGCGGGAACCAAACAAAGGATCTGGCCGCGGGGGGGGGATCAGGGGTCGGCAGGTAGGGCATTTAAGCTGGACCGAGGGGGCCAGAGCTTTCACTTTGTGGCCAGGAGCAGGAGAAGAAGCCCACCCACCCACCCACCCTTCACATACGCTGGGGGTTTAGGCTGTTGGTGCTCGGGGTGGGATCCATCCCCTCGTCACAGCGGGGGTGTGAGGCAGTGCTGGGGGTAAAGGGGCGTGGTTAACATTTCAAGAGTTAAGATTGGGGGTTATGATTAATATTGTCTGATTAAAGATATGTTTACAGATAACTGGATGGTTATGTTTACAGATATGGGTGTAATACAATTGTTACAGCACTGTTATTGTTTACATGGGATTATGCTGTGGCCTGTAATAAATATCCACTTTTAGAATGAACTTAAATGTGTGGGTGTGAATTAATGCGCCGAGCGACAAGCAGCAATGGGCACCTCAGGGGGATGTAATAGAGTGCAATCCTGTCACTAGGTGCTGGGTTGCCTGACACCTGCACTCTGTAAACCCACTCTTGTCGGCTCAGGTGGCAGCACAAGGCTTTTGAGAGGCTGACTGGCCACTGCTTACGGCAGTCAGTGAGTCACAGTGCCAGTTGGGTCTCTTGGATTATCCCAGACCCCCTATGTGCTGGCCCTGTGTATGTTTGTATCAAACAACAGTCACATTGTATGTTCTAAATCTCAGTATACCATAAAATACCTCACAGGCTGTAATCTGAGTAGACAGTAAGGTGCTTTGCCACTTGGCACAGTTTAATAAATCACGGATAAGAGGTTGATGTAGTCTCTCCCTAGAACGAATGAAATGGAAGGAAGCCTGACTCTTTAATAGTCATTTAATGGGATTAGTGAGCAATGTTGGCTGCATTTGTCGCTGATCTGCTGTGACGGTATCATGAAGCAGTTATGTGAGAATGTTTACTGTGGCAGAAAGCAGGATAAATAAATAAGTCTAATGAATCCGTATCGAATGGAATATTATTATATGTGGATTTCATTTAATATCTTAATGTACACGCTTCTATTTTACGGCAGTTTGCTAAACATTTTGGCTTTTGAAGATCTGTAAACACACGGGGCTCCTTCTAACTCTATCGGCATATATTTTTTAAAACAATATTTACAGGTTTCGGACAATATGCTTTTTTGAAATATTAGCCGATTCAAATGAAAAAATGCATCCGGAGTCGAATTTTGAAAAACAGCCCCTAGCTGATAAATTTCGGGATGGTAAAAAAATACAGAAAAAAGGCTTATTATATATGAAAGTGTTTTTAATGAATCAATGCTAGTAGCCTTAACTCCAAAAATAATCTTAACCCTAACAGGTCTGTAGCGCTCACTCACGGAGGAGCCGCTGAAATTGAACCTCGGGTCAGTCTCCCCGCACTAGGGAATAAATATACTCCAGCACCGTTGTGGATTTTATAAATTATATAGTTTACTAGAATAAATGGCATATAATGAATAACATGGTGTTCGTAGATATCTTTACAGTACTTCGTAATGCGGGAAACGCGCAGCGGAAAAGAAATACGATGCTTCGTATTTCGAGGAAACGCGCAGCGGAAAAGAAATACAAGGTTTCGTAATTCGAGAAACACGCAGCGGAAAAGAGAAAATACAAGGTTTCGTAATTCGGGAAACGTGCAGCGGAAAATTAATGAAAAAGTATCTTTAACCCCTTTGTGATTGGGGAGTGAGTCCCGCACAGGTTATGTCCCGGAATGTAACGTGTGTGTGTGTGTGTGTGGTACCCGGGTACACTGTTCAACTGGCCAGTGAATTGCTTAAGAGGTATCTTCGACTAGTCAAGTTGGGGCCCTGTGGGTTTTGGAAACAAACAGCAGCGTGCTTTCTTGGTTTTACAACGGCCTAGAAGGCCTCTCACCCATCCGCCCGATACTTGAGGCTCCGCTTGACCCAGGACGTCTCTCCGCTCGATATTGACTGGGCTCTCTTGGCTTCTGGATCCGCTGTCTGGCTTTCTGCTCCTGCAGCGACTTGTCAGCTTACCGCCTGCTCTCCCAGTCCGATCGACCTGCAGTACTCCTTACTCAGGGTCTTCTGGCTTCCTCAATAGCAGCTTGGGTAATCTTGTGGATCACTGGGTCTCCCTTTGGTAAGGCTGAGTAACCCGATCTGTAACTCCGTTAGGCCGCACCTGCGTTCCGGCCTGGACACTCTTACGTTCTGCAGCACTGTGTCTTGTCTCTCTCACTCCCTGGCACGCTCTGCCAGCTCTCTCCACGAGGCTCAGGATGTAAGTCTCTGTGTCCCACCCACTTCCTGTGTCCGTTCCCAAAGCATGCCGGGAAATGTAGTCCCAATGTAATATTCAGTGTCTCACATTGCGCTTGTCTCCCTCCGGTGGCCAAAAATAGGTACTGCCACAATAAGGAATTAAACACAGCGCTACAGGTCTATTAAAGAAAGGTGAAACTCAGGAGATTGACTGGAGAAGTAAAAATTATAGGTCAAAATAGCCAAACCAGAAAAATCCTCCCATTTATCTCACTTTCCAAATCAGCTACTTGGTCTAGATTGTTCTCTTCTCCTGTCAGTTATCCTGATTTTCACCTTTCTCTGAATAACCCTGTAAAACATTTTAGAGTTAGGGATATGTTTAGGGCTAGGGTTAGGGTCAGGTTTTAATTTGTAGATCAACCCTGATAATACAATAGAGCAGGGATCTCAAATTCTGACCCCCCAGGTGTTTCTAAACTACAACTCCCATGATTTTCTGGCCATCTATTGCATGCAAAGAATTCTGGGAATTGTAGGCAATAAACATCTGAGGGGGCAGAGTTTGAGATCCCTGCAATAGAGGATATTTGGTGTGATTTCAGTGTGATTTTTTTTCCCTGCCTGAAAATTAGGGATGCGCCGAAATGGAAATTTCCGACCGATACCGAAACCGAAAATTCGGGATTGGTTCAGCTGAAAACCGATACCAAAACCGAAAATCAGACATGAGAACCTGGGCCTGGAGGCCGGGGACTCGCCTGATCCCAAAGGCCGGCCGAGCAAGCTGCTCGGCCGACCTCCAGGCTCAGGCGAGCCGGGGGCTCGCCTGAGCCTGGAGCCTGGCCGAGCAGCTTGCTCGGCCGGGCCTCCAAGCCCAGGTTCACATGGCTGATTGGTTGCACCTTTAAACCTCACCTAGATCCTCCTACTTCGGTCCTGAGCTCCAGCAGTGACAGTCCTCCGGCTGTCGCAGGCTGCTCGGCCGTCCTCCAGGCTCAGGCGAGCCCCCAGGCCTCAAGGCCCAATTTTGAATTGGAAATTTTCAGCTGTTTTTTTCAGCTGAATTTCCATTTCGGCCGAAACCGAAAACACCATTTTCGGCCGATCATTTTCGGTGGCCGAAATTTCGGTGCATCCCTACTGAAAATCCATTTGTCGACCCCTTCAGAAGGTAATATTTTTTTTGGAAATCGGCATACGGTTAAATTCCGAATGGAACGCTAATGCCCATATATGCACCTGTAAACATGTAACATAATGACTTTATTTCCTCCATATTTATTTTTCTGTTAATCTGTATATTTGGTCTTGTGTTAATTTCTTGCATTTTACTATTTTGTATTTCTGTAACCACTCAATGTTCTCGAACCCAGGACATACTTGAAAACGAGAGAAATCTCAATGTATCCTTCCTGGTAAAATCCTTTTATAAATAAATAAAATAAAATATATCCATTAAAAAGTATAGCCACGAGAGACGATGTTCGAGACAAAATTTTATCGGGAATCAAAATGCCAGGATGCTTAAATTTGCTTCTCCTGGACCAAAAAGTGCCAGAAAAAGGTGGCAATTTCGGTTATCAAGTCTATGGTTGTTTAATGTTGCAAAAAACTCCTCTATTATATTGTCTGCTCACCATATTATTATGTGTCAGATACTACTATACACACACAATTTACAGCTCATTATTATTCTAATTATTATTATTATGGTGATGACTTTGAGCCTGCTGGCAGATAAGGTTCGGTCTTTATGTAAGATCGCATGTCACCCATCATAATAACTGTCTTCCACTCGCCATATAACTTCGTTCCTCTTTGGAAGTGGACAAGAGAGGTGCGAAGCGACACTGTCCTCCAAAACCAGCTTTAGAACAGCGTTCTCAAACTCCAATCATCCTCAGATGTTTCTGAACTACAACTCCCATGATTCCCTGGCCATTTATTACATTCATAGAATTCTGGGATAGCATTAGGCATTGGGTGGCCGGGTTTGACAACCCTGCTCTAGTGGGACAATATAGCCCCATGGTCCTCTAAATGCTGAATCAAAAGCTGACTCTATCACGTGACTGAAAATATCATGGTGGTGAATATAGAGATATGAAACACATGTGATTGGAAAGGCACGTTAATGCGGCAATGCTTTCTGATGCCAGCATCCGGCATAGATTGCTGATTAGTGATGACAGGGTCGTCCAAACCGCCCGCGCTCTTCTTTACCCCGGGAGCGAGAGGTTGATGGGATTTTCTCTGCTGTGTAATGTGCTGTGTCAGCGCAAATAATTTCCCCAGCATTATTATTTAATAAGCTCTCATAGTGAAATCAGACGAGAAATGCCCTGAGTTTCTGAACCAGTGAAATAGAAATACAATTGCCAGCGAGCTGAAAGAGTAGCAAATTGATTTGTATTGGAATACTGTAAATATTGTTTCTACTGTATATTGGTTAACCAGTGTGGACACTTTGGCCGTATTCCGAATGAGTGATTATGATTCGCTTGCGGCTTTTCTCGAGTGACTGCTTTTAGATTAAAGGTACACTCTATTACAAAATACAGGGTTATTCAAAGTGATTCGAAAACTCACTGCACATTCGCGACTTTTTGTTCCCCACACTTCGAGGCGATTCGGCGATCCTAGTTTGCCGACCCTGCGGTGTATTCAGCAAGCACCACAGGGCCCCCGTAGTGAAGGGAAAACCCGCCGCAAACCCGCCGAACACTCATTTCGGCAACTTTTCTCTGCTGTTTTGTGTTCTCTGATAGACGAAGCATTGCTTCTCTATGGGTGATTTCACTGCCCTCAAACAGGCACCGTACGTGCAGGCAATCGCCAACATTTGGCGAACTGCCTGCTCTCTGAATAGCCGATTGGCCAGGAATTGTAGCCGTACGCTGAATTTCAGGGTCTGGTTACATTTCGGGGCCAGATCAGCTCTCCTTGAATAACCCTGATAGAGTTCCCTTTTTTTTTTTGTCCCTCAATAGTTGGGCAGAGGCTGCTGACAGTCTCTGTCCAATTATTATTATTATTTTTTATTTGCATTTGTTTTTTCTAATTTTTTGTCTGTCGGCGCACGCAGTTCCGCCTTCTCAGTCTCCCTTCGTGATAACTCTGTGGGACTGCATGATCTCGTGGGAGCGAGATCGCACAGGGCTCGCCGCCCAGAAGCACAACCCTCCATGAAGGCTTATGAACTCCAGAAGGTGTCGCAAGTAGATATATATATATTGAGATATATCTATCTATCTGTGTCTATATATCTATCTATCTCAAACTATATATCTATATATATACCAGTGGCCATTTTTGCACAGCTGCATTAGTAAAAAAAAACTCAGTTTCTAGGAAAGTAATTAAAATGTTTATCTTTTCCCCCTTGGAGGGATATAACAGGTTACTGCAAAATGGGCTTTCTTTGATACAGGATCAGGGTGGAGATTACCCATTTGGTCAAATGGAAGGTCCCTTGTCTCCTCTCCACAGGAGTTCACACTTTGGAGTTCTTTGGCAGACTCCGCGGCAACAACTTGTAAGTGGTCACGTAGATCAAAAAAGCAATCACATCCTTTGATCACTAGAGGTGATCTTTGGAGATGATTGATATACCTGGGAATCAAATTAATGAAGAAGTGCAGAAGAAATGAAGAAGTGCACTGAGCGTGCCCAGGAGTGGGAATTCTGGGAAATGTAGTGCACAGGGTGTAGCAGCTAGGGGCTGTCCTTAGAGGAACAAGGCAGCCCTATATATATTCTGAGTCAAGCGTGGGCTTTTTGCTTTTCAAATGGGGTTCACGTTAAGTGCTGATTTGCCATGTTTCCAATCTCCAGCCCCAGGAGTCACATGTGTCCTTTAGCTGCTGATTTGTGAGTAAATTCTGTGTTAATCCCTTTATTTTCTTGCTGTTTTTGTGTGTAAAGTGTTAAATTATCATATAAATTTTTCTGTACCCTAAATGCACTGTGATATATCATATTTTTGGTTTATCAAAATAAATATAACACTTATTAAGCTCTGCTTCTGCCTGATATTCGATCCATGTTAAGTGAAGGACTGGATTATCATAGAGATTTGCCTTTGATTAAGCTCGAATCTATTAAAATGTGAGTTGTGGTGGGGTGCAGGACCAGAGTTTCAATCCGTCTCTGGGTCAAGCAGTAAACCTCTTAAATAAATAAGGTCGGTTTGTGGTGGCAGTGTGACGAATAGTATAAGGAAAGTGGGTACAGGGATTGTGGGAAAAGTAGTCGGTACTCCGGGTCGAGAGTAGACAGATACTGCGTTGCAATTCTGTGCCCATTTCATCACGTTTGCGTGCCCGTCGCGAGCGAAGGCATTGCTGGGACAGTTAGGCAAGTGCGCGCGGGGGATTGTTGGATGCGTAGTCAGTATTTTGGGTCTAGGATACACGGATAGTGATTTGCTTAAGCCTGCGTCCTTTGTCGCGGAGCGCGGTTTTCGTGACAGAAGGTGTTACTTGCGGCGGGAGTGCTACTGAAAGTAAATATCACTGAGGCTAGCGCTGCGTTCTGGGGCAAGGTGCCGTGGTAGCGCCTGCCCCAGAATCTAACGCTAAAATGGGGAAGCTACGGGGAAACCTGCAGGAGCAGGTTTTTCCCGTTAGCATCCCCATTTTAGCATTAGGGAGCGAATAGAGCCCTAAACTGACTAGGATGAGGATGAGTAGAGTTTCCCTTTAATTATTACAATAAAATTAACGTCACCGACGTAAGGCATCATATTTTGCAGTGTAAGCACCTGACAAATATAGAAGATGGATGTGTGCGGCATATTTGTAGACAAAATACAGAATCCAGAATGATCTGGGTGACTGAAGAAGTGAAGGGCAGATTTCTAAGTGAGCCTCTTTATATACGACAAGATCCGGCTGCCAGAAACAAAGACAGTCTATGAGAGGTGATGACAAGACATTGCATTTGGATAAATAAGGTCCAATAAATATGTCTCTGTGAAGCTGTGAAGACATTCAGTGGTCGCCCTAATACATAAAGCAATGATGCATGAAACACTAAAACAAAACGACAGCAGAATACAGAGCACTGTGAGCCGTGACAGCTTAAAGCATTTCTGACAGATACTTTATTATTTATTTCTACCTAAAAGACATAGAATAGGCACTATTTACATATACAGATACATAACATTTATACGAGAAAGTAAACGTAGAGCCATTTAGATGATAGATTAGTCAGTAGAATTATTGCAATGTGATAGCGCTGCGATGGAATCAGTGATATTCATTAATCAATAACCACCAGTGTTTGCAGGAGTTGAACTTTATCACATCTTCTGCTACTGTTTCGATTGATTCCTTGTGAAATGCCGGTGTTTGTCGCCAAAAACCAATAGAATAAACTGTAATTGAAACATATGAAATTAGAATTTAAGGGAAAACTGGGGATGCTTCTTACTCTTAATAAGTGTCTCAAAGTGTGAGGTGATGGTAAACAAAGCAACTCTAATTTAAATCACTAGTGAATGAATAATAAAATTATTAACTCAACAAACTCTCCTGCTCTGCGTTCCCCTGCCGTCCATCTCTGCCGCTGTGTGCATTATTTCTTCACTGCAGTGCCAGCCTGCCCTCCCTGAGCCTACGCAATTTGCGTAGCTGAACGCTAATCGCGTAAACTCGAGCTGGCCAAGAAATTGAGAAGTCTGCAGCATGCCTCTAGCGCTGCTTACTTCCTGACCCTACGCTCTTCAGTGCCTCAGAGGCACTCAGAGTAATGGAATGGCTTGGACCAATGGGAAAGCACCATTGGTCCAATTCATTCAAAAAACACCTCCTTGGGAGGCTGGCCTCCCATGCATTGATTGATGCAAGACAGTCATGTGACGGTCCACATCTTGCACATCTTGTGGGGCTGTGCTCAGGGTGTGGCCTCAGTGTGACGGTTCACTGTGGCAGCACCTCCTCCCTGCAGGTGGAACATACAGTGCGCTGCTGACACTCGGCTGCCTGGAATGGACGACGCAGATTCTGGGGAGCACTGAGAGCAGCCAGTTCCTGGGGAGTACTGAGAGCAGCCAGATCCTGGGGAGAACTGAACCTACGTAACCTGTGTATATCTGGCTCTGATACTAGCCAGTGCCTCATCAGCCACTGACCTCACTGCACGTCCCTGGTATGCAGGGAGGCAGGGATCAGGAAGCAGTGTGTGATTTTGTTGAGAATTCTCAGTGTACATTCTAGTTTTCTGCAGGGATTATCACATAAAATAAAAGAAAAGCAGGAAAGGAAGAGGAGTGAGAGAGTTATAGCGTAAAAGGGATGTGCACGCGTTTTTTGTTTTCGTTTCGGCACGTTCGGTCTTTCAAAAATTTCGTTTCGGATCGTTTCGGCCCATTTTCTTTTCGGCTCTGTGTTTTGTATCGATTTTTTTTCGTGAAATCGGGGAATTTCAGTCTTTCGGATCGTCTGTTCTCTTCGTTTCAAAGGGTCCATCCTCGGATTTTCGTTTTGACTTTAGACGTATGGTATTTCGGATGCTCCGATATTTCGTTCGATACGGTAATCCTGCCGATTCGTTCCTTCGGACGTATCGTTTTTTATGAAAGATCCTTTTTTTCTTATGAATAAATGCTAAAACAAATCCCCGTTTTTAAGTATTTATTAAATATTTCTAAAACCATTTATTATTTTCAATTGCAGCAAACAGCCATTTCTTTTATTTATTTTTTAGGATTATTTTTGCATTTTTTGGGAATTTTTGGGTTAATACTTAGGGTTCTTCCTAACTTATTTTAAATGTATAACGAGGTCTGTTTTTTTCTTTGCAGATGCAGACCACATACAGCTGGATTATCTTTTCAGTCTGTCCGTATGTGTTCTGTTCGGCAATGAATTTTGATATACAATACATTTTGTCAGTATTAGTACCATAGATACTAACAAGCCTGCCGTTATCCATGGTGCTGATATGAAGAAATAGATCGATAATATGTGTTTCAACATCAGCAACTGTCCATGGTTCTGATCTGAGTCAGAACCATGGACAGTCTCCGATAGTGAAACACATATTATCGATCTATTTCTTCATATCAGCACCATGGATAACGGCAGGCTTGTTACTATCCATGGTACTAATACTGACAAAATGTATTGTATCAAAATTCATTGCCGAACAGGACACATACGGACAGACTGTGAAAACATAATCCAGCTGTATGTGTTCTGCATTTGCAAAGAAAAAAACAGACCTCGTTATACATTTAAAATAAGTTAGGAAGAACACTATTAACCCAAAAATTTCGGAAAAATGCAAAAATAATCCTAACAAATAAATAAATGCAGACACTTCTTGCTGTAAGTGAAAAAAAAATTGCTTTAAGATATATTTAATAAAAATGGGAATTTTGCACTGGAACAAGTGAGAAAGTGATGGACGATACAAAATTACGAAATCAGCAACGGAATCTAAACGGACTCGAAACGATATGAAAATACGTTGTCCGAAATTAAACGAAACGGAACCGAAGTTGCGAATAGAACAAAAATGACGTGAGATTTTACAAATTTCATGTCCATACTAAATAACGAAATTTTTTCGTTTCGTATCGGGAAATATTTCGGATGGTGTGTATTTCATTGCCGGTCTGGTTCCGATTAACAAAAGATATAAGAAGATATGGTACAAGGTACTTAGCTTTAGAAGTTGGATCCGCTTCTCATGGAGGTATTCCCACTTTCCTCCAGATAAAGACACAGGAGAATAGGTAGAGAAGCTGGAGATCCTTGTTATCTCTGGGTAGGATGGGCCCAAGTAGAAAGTATGGAGATCGAAAATCTTCAAAGAACTTCGTATAAGTAAATAATTAGGGAAGGTATATCAATGAATAGTAAATTATAAATTTACTATTCATTGATATACCTTCCCTAATTATTTACTTATACGAAGTTCTTTGAAGATTTTCGATCTCCATACTTTCTACTTGGGCCCATCCTACCCAGAGATAACAAGGATCTCCAGCTTCTCTACCTATTCACCTGTCTGATTAACAAAATGACAGACAAACAAAGGGAAAACACACAATCAAATATACAGTTGTTTTCAAAATTATTCAACCCCCACTGAAATTGAGTGTTTTGGCCAGTTTGACATTGATTTTGATCATTCAGCCATCTTGCTTACAATTAAATCAGAGGCATGTGTAGGTCAGACAAATATAACATAACATTTATAATGAAATAACCACAAATGTCTTTTCTGTGCTCACATCATTATCAGTTTTATTCAACCCCCAAGTGACATTCAATCTTAGCACTTAGTACAACATCCTTTTACAGTTATAACAGCTTTTAAACGTGAAGCATAGCTTGACACAAGTGTCTTGCAGCGATCTACGGGTATCTTCGCCCATTCGTCATGGGCAAAAGCCTCCAGTTCAGTCACATTCTTAGGCTTGCGCACTGCAACTGCTTTCTTTAAGTCCCACCAGAGGTTCTCAATCGGATTTAAGTCAGGTGACTGCGATGGCCACTCCAAAATGTTCCAGCCTTTAATCTGCAACCATGCTCTAGTGGATTTGGAGGTATGCTTGGGATCATTGTCCTGTTGAAAGGTCCAACGTCTCCCAAGCCTCAGGTTTGTGACGGACTGCATCACATTGTCATCCAATATCTCCTGGTACTGAAGAGAATTCATGGTACCTTGCACACGCTGAAGCTTCCCTGCACCTGCAGAAGCAAAACAGCCCCAAAGCATGATTGACCCCCCCGCCATGCTTCACAGTAGGCAAGGTGTTCTTTTCTTCATAGGACTTGTTCTTCCTCCTCCAAACATAGCGTTGATCCATGGGCCCAAACAGTTCTAATTTTGTGTCATCAGTCCACAGAACACTATCCCAAAACTTCTGTGGTTTGTCCACATGACTTTTGGCATACTGCAGTCGACTCTTCTTATTCTTTGGAGACAGCAAGGGGGTGCGCCTGGGAGTTCTGGCATGGAGGCCTTCATTACGCAGTGTGCACCGTATTGTCTGAGCTGAAACTTCAGTACCCACATCTGACAAATCTTTTCTCAGTTCCTCAGCAGTCACGCGGGGACTTTTCTCCACTCTACGCTTCAGGTAGCGCACAGCCGTCGAAGTCAGCATCTTCTTTCTGCCACGACCAGGTAGCGTTTCAACAGTGCCCTTTGCCTTGAATTTGCGAATGATGCTTCCTATGGTCTCTCTTGGTATGTTTAACATCTTTGCAATCTTCTTATAGCCATTGCCCTTCCTGTGAAGAGTAATCACCTCTTCTCTTGTCTTCCTGGACCATTCTCTTGACTTCACCATGTTTGTAACCACACCAGTAAATGTCTAGAAGGAGCTGAGTATCACAGTCATTTTAAAGCTGCCTAATTGGTGCTTATTATGCTTTATTGCTGCTCCGTGACATCCACAGGTGTTTTCAATACCTGATTGAAAACACTTGAATGAACCTCTGTTCTTCAGAGTGGTAGTCTTTAAGGGGTTGAATAATTGTGTCAATGAAGAATTCACAAAAGAAACATTTACTACTGTATTACAAAACCAATTGATGTCATTTTAGTTGCATATGGTTCTTTAAAAAGTCCTTGTAGGATTTCATTCTGAATACAATTACAAATGTACACTAAATTCCCTAAAACCCTTTACAGCATTGGGGGTTGAATAATTTTGAACACAACTGTACATAGGGAGCCTCCCCTTACCCAAAAGCTTCTTGCTTCACTGAGATGTACATTGTGCACAGTAGCTCCTGGTGTTGGCAGCCAGTAGTAGAACGCTCTGGACACATGTCAGTCCCTGTTGAGAGTACAGAGAGCTGCTACCAGTCACTGAGTCCCACCCCACACCGTCCCATTATAGATCCTTCCCCCACCCCCACCTTGCCATCACAGAGTATTTTACCTTATGCAGTGGGTCCCATGCGACGTGTGGTGGCTGGACCCGTAGCTGAGGGGGCGGGGCTATCCCTGCTTCCCTCACTAGCAACTGCGCACCGGACATCCCTTCAAGCAAGGAAGTTCCGGCACGTGGTTGCTGGTGAGGGAGGTAGAGGTATCTGCGCCGCCTGGGACCCGCTGCAGGTAAGATGCATCAGCAGGTCCCAGGCATTAGAGAGGTCCACCCCTGGTCGCGACCCACTTTTGGGTCACGACCCACTACTTGAGAAACACTGAACTACAGTGTAAATACAGTGAATTGACTATCTACGGAAGCTCATAGGGCACCATGTTGCCACCATTGTATCTCGTGAAGAGGTTTAAGGGGTTATTCAGAGAGAGCCGATCTGGCCCCAAAGTTTCACTGAACAGGGAATTTCCCCGTACGGTGACATTTCATGGCCATTCGGCTATTCAGCGAGCAGGCAGTTTTCCAAATTTTGGCAAACTGGCATCAAGTACGGTGCCTGTTCGAAGGCAGAGAAATCCCCCATAGAGAAGCAATGGTTAATCTATTCAGAGAATACTGAACCGTTCGCTGGTTTCATTCGGCAGGTTTATTCAGGCAAATCCCATAGGCTTCAATGTTAAAAATATTCACGTTTTAATCCAATATCTAATAAACCGTTTATTATTTTATTCTGCAGTAAAAAAGTCTCTTTTTCATAGATTTTTTTTAGGATCTCTTAGGCATTTTTTGGGATTTGTTTGGCAATGTTTTTTTCCCGTCTTTTCTTAAATGCGTTTATTCTTTTTTCTGTAACAGACCTTTTTATTATCATTCATAGGATCTTATATGTAAATTAAAGGCATTTTCATTCAGTAGTTTTTTTTGCAAACAGCGTTTCAATTTTTACACTTTCAAGCGTATTGTTTTGGGTTATTTTTTACCCCGTTCGCCAGTGTGTCGGCTTTTTCCGGCAGCTGGTCTGCGCTGTGTTCAACGGCTCATCAGTTTTTTCCAACGTGTTCGGCGTGTTTTTTGCAGCGGTTCCGGCGGGTATTCGGTGGGTTTTTGGCGGGTTTTCCCTACACTCCGGGGACCCTGTGGTGAATGCTGAATTCACCGCAGGGTGGGGAAATTTGACTCCCCGAAGTGCAGGGAAGTGCGCGGAACGAGAGAGCACTGAAATGTTGGCGACATTTCGGTGCTTTCTGAATAACCCCCATAGACTGAGCACAAATCTGTTTATTATCATTATCACTTTGTGCTTTAACCCCTGCCCGCCGCAGGACGTTCTATGCCGTCCTGGCGCCGGGAGGACGTTGAAGACACAGGGTGTACATGTACGCCCGGTTGTCTTCAGTGGGGCCGCCTTGACCCTTCCCCGCACACTGCCGACTCGCGGTGTGAACATGTGGACGGCCTGAACTCAAGCCGTCCCCCTGCAGCCAATGACGTATGCCGCGCCTCAGCTGCGGGGTGGGCCGCAATCAATGCTACGTGACGGCACCTGTCGGCGAGGCGTACCTGTACTCCTCGCCGGTGAAAGCCACCCCTTAAGGGCGCCACCTGCACGTCCTTAAGGGGTTACAGGGAGTTTTTGTATATTGCTGTTGTTTGTCTAAGAGACCTCTGGGATGATAGGTGACATAAGCTCCCAACGCACAGCAGCATGTTTTAGTTATATATCCACAATACGCAGGCGCTATTCAGATTGTCACATCACTGGTTTCTTGTAAACTCAGAAATTGAAGACATAAGTCCCGAAGATATTTAATGGAAAAATGGAGGGTTGCTTATGTTGTTACATGCAGCGTATGTGCGTTAAATGCAAAACGCGTAACATTTTCTACATGAGGTTGAAATTTAAACATACTGCCTTGAAATTGCCTGAGTTTTAACATGAAAAATATATTCAGAAAAACCAAACATGCTTAAATTCACTAGTCACTCATCTCGAATGCTCCCCCGTGTCATCGTTACCCTTGGTGTAATTAAAATTAATTCTGAACTGGGAGCTTTATTAAATAATTGCATAAACAAAATTATCCTAGACGAGGTTGTTTTTAAAACAGAATATTTAACCTGTAAAAAATAAAAGGCATTTCTGAGTCGGTATGGCATGAGATCTGTAACATGACTTTGCAGCAGTGAGTTGAAAGGCTGACGGTGAGGGAGGTGGTTAATTATTTAGGATATGCTTGTGCAGGTGGCATGGGTCCTTGTTAAGTTATCCCCTATTGCGTTGTCGAACGAGTCCTGAATATCCAAGTCTGACTCGTAGCTCTGATTGCATCCACGGTGAATGTGCTCACTGTCCTGGGAAAGCTAATGTTATGATGCTTTTATCAGATATATCGGAACAGCGGATTTTATGCTATGCTTCCTTTTCCTATTCATCAGCACGAATGTAATGGATACATTAGTTTCGACAGTTTCAAACTTGTGCACATTACCGGCTTTCAATTCATGCGTAGAGAATGGAATGCCAGGTGTTGATTGGTTTCTTCTTATGGTTATTTCATCAAACTATTCAACTCTCCCCTTATATTCCTTTAATTCGGGACTGGGTTGGCTATCAGGCACACCTGATATTTGCTCGGTGGGCCAGTGGCCTTGATGGCTGGTTGACCAGTGCTCTAGGGGGTCTGGCAAGCATTGAAACAGCTTGGCTACTTGGATTGGGAGCCAGTCTGTTCTTTTGCTCAAGAGCCGTTAAACTGGGCTTTTTCGTAGTCATACAGGGTTATTCAAAGAGATCCGAATTGCTGGAGAAAGGTAACCGAACAGTGAAATTCACCGTATAGTTACCTTTCCTGGCCATTCGGCTATTCAGAGAGCAGGCAGTTCGCCAAATCCTGGCGATTTGCCTGCACATACGGTGCCTGTTCGGTGCCTGTTCGAGGGCAGTGAAATCCCCATAAAAAGCAATGCTTCGGCTATTCAGAGAACAAAAACCAGCAGTGAAAAGTTGCCGAATTGCCTGCTGTTCGGTGGTTCATTCGACAGGTTTATTCAGGCAAATCCCATAGGCTTCAATGTTAAAAATATTCCCGTTTTAATTCAATATCTAATAAACTGTTGATTATAATATTCTGCAGTAAAGAGTCTCTTTATTTATAGGTTTTTTTTAGGATCTTTTAAGCATTTTTCGTGATTTTTTAGCAAAAACATTTTTTATTTATTTTTTTTAAATCGTTTTTTCTTTTTTCTGTAACATACCTTTTTATTATCATTCATTGCACCTCATATGTAAATTTTAGACATTTTTGTTCTGTAGTTTCTTTGTAAACAGCATTTCACTGTTCAAACATTCAAGCGTACTGTTTTGTTTTTTTTCCACCCCATTCGTCTGCGGTGTCAGGTTTTTCCGGCGGCTGCTCTGCGCTGTGATCGGCTCCTGCTCGGGTTTCTCCGGCGTCTTCAGCAAGGTTAATCCAGATGTTTTTGCGGGTTTTGGAGTGCATTCCTTAGTTCGTATGAAGCATATGAAAAAGAATAATACAATATATAGTGCAGATGGTATTAACACAAAAATTATATGTGCCAATGTGGGATATTCCACTCACAAATTAAAGAGCCCAAACACTGGCTCTAAGTGGGTCGAGGCTTTTGGGTGTTTTTTTGCTTCTCCGTTCCTTAAGGTGACCCACGCCTTATACTGGATGGAAAATGGCTCATGCAAATGGACATGGAAAGAAAGCAGAAACAACTTCCTTGTGCAGATCTTCTAAAATTCAGATGGCATAGATATACGTAGCTGTTAAACTCACATTTGTAGGAGCTTATAGACCAAGCTCGTGGTTTGTGCGCTTCAGGGCTCGCATAGGGTGGAGCCCAAACCCGTCTTCAAATCCAGAATGTTAAGGGGACAATCAAAATTAAAAGGTTTTAAAATTATTTATTAAAGCATAAATAAAACAAATAAAATACTGGCTCAGCCAGGAGACCAGAACGCGTTTCGCCAGACGTGCTGGCTTCTTCAGCTGGTTTACAGGCTGATTGGTGTTCATTTCTTAAATAGTTTAATGCTAAAAAGTCAATAAAAAGTCCCCATGTGTTCCGGATGAAGTGATTAACGTAATTAGCGCAAATCCCCTGTCTCAAACCACATGGGAAGGAGATCGCCATCTTGCGCATGCGCTCTGTCGTTCTGTGCGTTCCATAGGAGATCCAGGAAGTACCATGCGTTCCACTTCGAACGTCTTTCCGGATCTCCGGACGCATTGATCAGCTTGATCCTAATATCCCTTGAGTCTACATGAGGCCGCCCTCAATAGCTTTTCAGACAAATAAAAACCAGAAAAGAGGATCGATAAATACAGGATATGTAATAAATATAATAGGACCCTCTCCAACTCCATTCTATAAAGACAATGTCATGCTTGGTGTAAATATGTTTTCAAATGTGCTTTATTCATATAGAATTGAGATAAGGATGGAATACTCCTCTCATGGATGTATTAATCTAGTGAATAACTGAAATAGTTGCATAGCGTGTAAAGGTCATATTTCCTATAAAAATCCATAATTTATATTCCCATAAAGGACAATACTTCTGTTGTATAATTAAATCCATAGGGATGATAATCCCTATAGCGATATAGAATTTATAAAGTGCCACTGCAAATGCATATAAAGTGTTAGTGTCAAGTTATATTATATGTGACTATTTTCAAATCTATAGTGACCCGAATCACTGGAAATATCTTAATTAATACCCATAAAAATTGATACTAAAAATGCCTACTGTAGTATACATGTAGTGAGATATCAATTATTAATAGTTAATATTAAATATGATTACTATTTAATTAGTAAGAATATAAACTTCTCTCCATTGGTGTTGTAAGCACCAATGTGTGGATTCTGTAAATATATTGAACTACATTGAAAGAATATTGTAAATAGTTGGGAGCACATTGAATCCACACATTGGTGCTTACAACACCAATGGAGAGAAGTTTATATTCTTACTAATTAAATAGTAATCATATTTAATATTAACTATTAATAATTGATATCTCACTACATGTATACTACAGTAGGCACTTACACTATATATAGTACACTACCCTTTATGGGCAGTGACTATAATTACAAGATATGGTATTTAACACTAGCACTTTAAATTAATGTCACTATAAAGAGGATTTTGAGTGGCACTCATATTTATATTATGTAAATAGCCACATTATATAACTTAACACTAGCACTTTAATGGTATCTATTTGCATTGGCACTTTGACATAATTTATGTCATAAATTGCTATAAGGATTATCCCTATTTTCAATAAAGTGTTATGGATTTAATTAAGCATCACTACTAATATAAAAATGGCACTATAAATAGATTTTCAGTAGTAATTAATTTTTAGTATCAATTTTTATGGGTATTAATTAAGATATTTCCAGTGATTCGGGTCACTATAGATTTGAAAATAGTCACATATAATATAACTTGACACTAACACTTTATATGCATTTGCAGTGGCACTTTATAAATTATATATCGCTATAGGGATTATCATCCCTATGGATTTAATTATACAACAGAAGTATTGTCCTTTATGGGAATATAAATTATGGATTTTTATAGGAAATATGACCTTTACACGCTATGCAACTATTTCAGTTATTCACTAGATTAATACATCCATGAGAGGAGTATTCCATCCTTATCTCAATTCTATATGAATAAAGCACATTTGAAAACATATTTACACCAAGCATGACATTGTCTTTATAGAATGGAGTTGGAGAGGGTCCTATTATATTTATTACATATCCTGTATTTATCGATCCTCTTTTCTGGTTTTTATTTGTCTGAAAAGCTATTGAGGGCGGCCTCATGTAGACTCAAGGGATATTAGGATCAAGCTGATCAATGCGTCCGGAGATCCGGAAAGACGTTCGAAGTGGAACGCATGGTACTTCCTGGATCTCCTATGAAACGCAGAATGGAACGCACAGAACGACAAAGCGCATGTGCAAGATGGCGCTCTCCTTCCCATGTGGTTTGAGACAGGGGATTTGCGCTAATTACGTTAATCACTTCATCCGGAACACATGGGGACTTTTTATTGACTTTTTAGCATTAAAATATTTAAGAAATGAACACCAATCAGCCTGTAAACCAGCTGAAGAAGCCAGCACGTCTGGCGAAACGCGTTCTGGTCTCCTGGCTGAGCCAGTATTTTATTTGTTATATTTATGCTTTAATAAATAATTTTAAAACCTTTTAATTTTGATTGTCCCCTTGACATTCTGGATTTGAAGACGGGTTTGGGCTCCACCCTATGCGAGCCCTGAAGCGCACAAACCACGAGCTTGGTCTATAAGCTCCTACAAATGTGAGTTTAACAGCTACGTATATCTATGCCATCTGAATTTTAGAAGATCTGCACAAGGAAGTTGTTTCTGCTTTCTTTCCATGTCCATTTGCATGAGCCATTTTCCATCCAGTATAAGGCGTGGGTCACCTTAAGGAACGGAGAAGCAAAAAAACACCCAAAAGCCTCGACCCACTTAGAGCCAGTGTTCGGGCTCTTTAATTTGTGAGTGGAATATCCCACATTGGCACATATAATTTTTGTGTTAATACCATCTGCACTATATATTGTATTATTCTTTTTCATATGCTTCATACGAACTAAGGGAACCACCACCTACCATTCAGCGACCATCATCGCGCCACCAGATACGTACCATTGTTTCTGTATTTCACTGGTTTGGGGGAAACCACTAGAATTCTGGTTGGCGTTGGTTTGTTGGTGGCGGTACTAGTTGTTGGCGCCTGTCAATTTTTTGTGGATTCGGTGTGCATTCGCCTGGGTTTTGTGGTGAGTGTTCGGCAGGTTTGTGGCAGCTTTTCCCTGCACTGCGACGGCCCTGTGGTGCTTGCTGAATACACCGCAGGGTCGCCGAAATGGGATCGCCAAATCGCACCGATTCAGGCTGAAGAAGGGGAATTAAGGGGAATTAATTTGCCGCAATGTATGAGATTGCGAAGCATTCTGGCGCTCCCTTGTCACTAATAGCAGACAAGAGTGATAAGATCTACATCGGGGCCAGGTACAGAGTGCGTGAGTATAAGGCTGGGGTCAGACCAGCGCACTTTTAACGTGCGTTCTGGCGCACATAATTACGGCCGCACTAGCAGCAGATGACGGGCAATGACGGCCAATATACGATGTACGGCCGCACAAATGTCCGGCCGTGCAACGCAAGTGGAATTTGAACGCATTTTTTCGAGAACGCCGAACCGCTAGTACTGACGTACTGAGTGCGCAGCTGCGGCATAGCGGCGTGTGTGCGTGATTAGGAGATGTCAGACGCTGCTAATGTCCAGCCTACATAACGTCCAGACGCAAAAAGAGTTTTATTGACGATCCGTACAAAATCACGCACGAAAAATGCGCATGTATGACCGTTTTCGCGCACTCCGTGAAAAAATATGTCAATTCGTTCGGACGCACTTTTTTACGTTCGCGTGTAAAAATGCTTTTGTTTGACCCTAGCCTAAATATGCTCCTAAGCGTGAGCTTGTATAAATACGGTATATATGACAAAGTGTGTGTTTGTGTATAAATGCATGATTTTTAAATTCTATATAAATTCTAATATTTTTTTAAATTTAATAACAGTATTTCGTATTAAATGTCTCCAGCGAGTACATAAAAGACTCCGGCTATTCCAGCAGTGCCATTTGATGTGATTTATCCTTCCTTTCTGTTCAAATATTAGTTCAGTTTAAAGAGCGTTATGGAAAAAAGGGGTGTCCTTATCTAGGATCCCATCGCAACCCACATCCTACGGCAGACTGCAAGTACCTGCAAACGTGTCAACGATCATCAAGTCAATGTCCATAGCGGGATAAAACGCTGGATAAAATAAATATGGATAATAAACTTCGAAAAATGGAACTTATTTATTGTGCAGTGTATGTGTTTTTCCAATAATATAACCAAAAAAATGGAATAAACAGAGACTTGACAAATAGATAAGCGTGGCTTAAGGCTAGGGTCAGACTAACGCATTTTTCGCGTTGTCCGTGAAAAAGTGCGTTCGAACGAATGGACGTATTTTTTCACGGAATACGCGATAGCGGTCATACGATGCGCAGTTTCATCCGTGATTTTGTACGGATCATCAATAAAACACTTTTTGCGTCTGGACGTTATGTTGGCCGGACATTAGCAGCGTCTGACGTCTCCTAATCACGCACACACGCCGCTAGCGGACGCAGCGCACTCTGTACGTCAGTATTAGCGGTTTGACGTTCTCAAAAAAATGCGTTCGTTTGCCACTTGCGTTGCGCGGCCGCACTTTTGTGCGGCCGTTCTTCATATGCTGCCCGGCATTGGACGTCATTTGCTGCTAGCACGGCCGTGATTTAGTGCGGTTAAACGCACGTTAAAACTGCTTTCGTCTGACCTTAGCCTAAGGTGACTTGGCAAGAAAAAGCAGGAAATTAACACCTATTTTGACTATCAGAATTCTATGTTACTTTTACAAAGATTAGGATCACAGAGACCTGGTAAAGACAGCGAAAAGATAAATTGAGAGAAAAAAAAAGTGTGTGGTTTTTTTTTCGAAAATGAAATAAGACCTGCTGGCGTGCTTACTGAAAGTTTATTGGACCGCAAAGGGTTAAGAAGGTGCATACATCTAAAAATAAGTACTGTATATAAAATCTGGGGAAGCCAGCCTCTTCTGAGACTTCTTCATATGGCAGGATATTGGGAGTCAAAAGGTGTTATTCACAAAGCACCGAACTTGCCACCAAATTGCAATTACGGGGCAGTTCACTTTTCTCTAAGGCTAGGGTCAGACTAACGCATTTTTCACGTTGTCCGTGAAAATGTGCGTTCGAAGAATGGACGTATTTTTTCACGGAATACGCGATAGCGGTCATACTATGCGCAGTTTCATCCGTGATTTTGTACGGATCATCAATAAAACCCTTTTTGCGTCTGGACGTTATGTTGGCCGGACGTGTGCAGCGTCTGACGTCTCCTAATCACACACACACGCCGCTAGCAGACGCAGCGCACTCTGTACGTCAGTACTAGTGGTTTAACGGTCTCGAAAAAATGCGTTCATTTTCCACTTGCGTTGCGCAGCCGGACTTTTGTGCGACCGTACTTCGTATATTGGCCGTCATTGCCCGTCATTTGCTGCTAGTGCGGCCGTGATTAAGTGCGCCTGCACGCGCGTTAGCACTGCCTCAGTCTGACCCTAGCCTAAACGGTCAGTTTGCCAAATACAAGCGAATTGACGATGAAATATAGTGCAGTTTCCAAAGTTCAGCGATCTGATGGCGAAATGTCTTCATTTTTGGTGTTTCAGTTCGCCATAGGTTTCAATGTAAAAACATACAGGGTAATTCAAAGAGATTCGAAAAGTCACTGCACGTTCGGTGACTTTTCGTTCTCTTCAATTCGGTTCCTTTTGCCGATCCCATTTCGGTGACCCTGCGGTGTATTCAGCAAGCACCACAGGGTCCCCGAATTGCAGGGAAAAGCTGCCGCAAACCCGACGAAAACGAACCGCAAAACCCGGCGAATGCACGCCGAAAACCCGCAAAAACATCTGGAACCTGCCGAAAACCACGGAAAAACCCGAGCAGGAGCCGATCGCACGCAGCGAAGCCGCCGGAAAAAGCCGAGAAAGCCGAGACCGCAGAGTGAAGTGAATAAATTAGGAAAACAGTTTGTATGAATGTTTGAAAAGTGAAACGCTGTTTGCAAAGAAACTACTGAGCGAAAAGGTCTGAAATTTACATATGACCCAATGAATGATAATAAAGAGGGCTGTTACAGAAAATATAAGTAGACTTAAAAAAAAAAAAAAATAGGACTTTTAAAAAAAAAAAATTCTGAAAAATGCTTAAAATATCCTAAAAAATCTATAAATAAAGAGACTCATTACTGCATAATTTTATGATGAACGGTTTATTAGATATTGAATTAAAACGGGATTTTTTTTAACATTGAAGCCTATGGGATTCGCCTGAATAAACTTGCCGAATTAAACCACCGAATGGCAGGGCATTAGGGGAACCTTTCACTGCTGGTTTGTGTTCTCTGAATAGCCGAAGCAGTGCTTTTTCATGGGGATTTCACTGCCCTCGAACAGGCACCGAACAGGCACCGTATGTTCAGGCAATTCGCCAGGATTTGGCGAATTGCCTGCTCTCTGGATAACCGAATGGCCAAGAAAGGTAACCGAACGCTGATTTTCAGCGTTCGGTTACCTTTCTCAAGCAATTCTTTTATTAATTATTTTTTAACTTCTATTCTTTTCATTTTCAGCAAAAAGTCTTTTTTTTTTTTTTTTTAGACGAAACCTTTGTGTCCCAATTTTTTTAAAAGGTGCTTCTTTTTTTTTTTATTCTGCAGCAGAACTTTTTATTTTTTTAAAAGGACCTTTGTTATTATTTACACACATTTTAATGCACTTTTATTGGTACCATGCCCACGCTGCTGACTGTCATGCCCACTCCGCTGACTGTATCTGCCATACCATCCATGCTCAGGCAGCACCTGTAAAGTGCTGCCCCAGGTTCTGCAGAACACAAACAGTTAAAGCACAAACATACACCACACCTTGCTGCCAGAATAAAGCTCTCCTCCCCCCATTCAGCAATGCTCCTGCATTATGGTGCTTAGCTTTGATCTAACCAGATCTGTTTCCCTGTGTTCCCTCATATAGCCTATTTGACCACCTGTGTACCAGACCCCCTGCTTTGAACTACGACTACCACCTTCTGCCTGCCCCCCTGATCTACGGACCATCCCTGACTATTCTTTTGGAGTGCCCATCTGTACCTCGCCTGGAGTTCCCCCCTTGTGTCTTGTCTGCCACCCATGGGCAGACTGACAACTAATGGGGCACCCGGGTAATAGGAGGTCATGGGGCCCCTTGTTCCGCAGCCACAGGAGGCCACACCCAAACAAAACCCACACCCTACAACGGAACACCCACATGTACATTATTGTGCTAAAGAATTTGTTTCTGAACTCCTAAAAATAACCTTTTTGAAAATTGTGTGAATAAAATCCATCTGGACCCAGCAGCAAATTGTGCCCCCCCTACATACTTACAGATGGCCACCGCACTGCTGCAGCAGCCATCACCCACTCATTGCAGCTAAGGCTGCGCCGCGGCACAGAAAGTCCCTGTGGAAAATGTGGGAATCTGCCGATCACTTTAACAGATACTGTACAATCCTGACACACTGCACATTACAGAGCTCCACAGCAATAAAACTCCCAGTAATGTGCAGAGTGCATGATCGTATTACAGAGCTGCACAGCAATAAACCCACAGTAATGTGCAGCTCACACATGGATCTATTGCCCCCAGCAGCTCACACGTGGGTATATACTGCCCCCAGCAGCTCACACGTGGGTATATACTGCCCCAAGCAGCTCACACGTGGGTATATACTGCCCCCAGCAGCTCACACATGGGTATAAATTGCCCCCAGCAGCTCAAACATGCATATAAATTGCCCCAGTAGCTCAAACATTGATATAAATTGCCCCAGCAGCTCAAACATGCATATAAATTGCCCCCAGCAGCTCAAACATTGATATAAATTGCCCCAGCAGCTCAAACATGCATATAAATTGCCCCCAGCAGCTCAAACATTGATATAAATTGCACCAGTAGCTCAAACATTGAAATAAATTGCCCCCAGCAGCTCAAACATTGAAATAAATTGCCCCCAGGGGCTCAAACATTGAAATAAATTGCCCCCAGTAGCTCAAATATTGATAAAAATTGCCCCAGCAGCTCAAACATGGAAATAAATTGCCCTCAGCAGCTCAAACATGGGTATATATTGCGCCCCCCAGCTCAAACATTGGTATATATTGCACCCCCAGCTCAAACATGGGTATATATTGCGCCCCCCCAGCTCAAACATGGGTATATATTGCGCCCGCCAGCTCAAACATGGGTATATATTGCGCCCCCAGCTCAAACATGGGTATATATTGCGGCCCCCCGTTTCTCACCGGTGGCACTGTCTGAGGGGCCGGTTTGAGGCGACGCAGAGGGGCCCCCGCCGGTTTCCCTCCGATCACTCAACAGGCAGCCAGCGGCACGCCGAAAATCCACGTGGTGCCTGCGCCATCCCCCGCGGCATTTTCGAAGCGCCGCTGGCTGCCTGTTCAGTGATCGGAGTGAAACCGGCGGGGCCCCTCTGCGTCACCTCAAACCGGCCCCTACTGACCCGCAGTGCCCAAGTGTCCGATGGGGTAGACCGCCCCTGCTGCTACCCCAAGGCCTACTCCATGTATCCTGGTCCCTCCTGTCTGTGTATTCCATGAATCCCTGCATACTGGATTCAGACCACCCTGCAGACTATTACAATTGGTTTAAACACCTATTAAGAGAACAAGATAGTTGCATTATTTGTTTTTTTGCAGTTCATGCAGTTCGGTGGATTTCGGCAATGCCACTTCGGCGCAGTTCGGCAATCTTTGGCGACGTTCTCCAACTTTTTCATGATCTTCAGCGACTCCATCTTCGGCTCACTAGGGTGACCCTACAGTGAAAAGTGAATTCACCATAGTTTCGGCAACATGGAATCGCCCAAGTGCACAGTAGTTACAGTTACAAGTATTTATAAAGCACTAACAAGTTCCGTAGCGCTGTACAAGTGAAAAGCGCTTTGTGAATAACCCCTATAGGGCCCTATTACATTCTTCGCACATACGTTTGCGCCCGTGCAAAAATGCATTAATGCGAGGGGCAAAACCCTTTGCGCAGGATGTCGTATTGTAACAGAAACAGTTGAAACTGACAAAGGCTACAGTTGCATCTGCATAAAGATCAACAAGTGGGTGTTTTGACGGCCATAATAATGCCTGACCACCCGCCAACGATGGAAGAGCGGGAAACCCTAAGGGAAACCCGCGAAGATATACCCCTCACTGTGGTGGGGAGGTGGGAGTTGTTTGACAAGGCTATTAAACGAGGGTTTCAGGTCACATTTATCCTGGGTGCTATTTTACTGCTGATTTTGTTTATAGTGACTTATGTGATTGTTTTTATTTATTTATTTATAAAGGATTTTACCAGGAAGGATACATTGAGATTTCTCTCGTTTTCAAGTATGTCCTGGGTTCAAGAACATTGAATTGTTACAGAAATACAAAGTTACAGTTACAAGTACTTATATAGCGCCAACAACTTCCATAGCGCTTTACAATGGGGAAGCACAAACAGCAGATTTACATGATACAAGAGGAAATACAACCCTGGTCGTCGGATAACTGTCCAGGTTATACATCACTTTAAACCAAAAGCTCAGGCAGACATCCCATGAGCTTACACTCTAAGGGACTAGGGTAACTGAAACAAATGAGAGCAGAGGGAAGGTGAAACTGGTGGCCAGTAGAATATGATAGGGATTGCATGAAATGGACCAGATTTTTTGGGCTTAGTAAGGGTAATTAGTGAGAGAAGTGGAGACAGCTGGAAAGGATGCCTGAAATTAGGGACTGGCCCTTGGTGGATGGGGAGGGTGGGTTGGGGCAGCAGAGGGAAGAAATTGAGATGAGTGTGTGATGGAGTATGCTGTGGAAAGAGAATGAGGTTTGTGACATGCACAGATAGCACCAATTAACAAACATGTGGGGGGAGGAGGAGGGAAACACAAACAGATTTTTTCTATCAGAAATGGAGGGAAGGAAGCAAATGCCAAAAGGACACTGAGAAACGGAATGTCTCTCACCATGCTAATCAAACAGGTGGGAGACGCAAGCGTGATCTGGGCCCTGTGACATCAACAAAAGACCACTTGTTGATAAAATTTAAGTATGCCTATGCTAGAAAATCGGGACAGACCTCATGTTGGGTATGCAGCAGACTACACCCAGAGACAATCTACATTTCATTTGCTGCAGTCCCTTTGAATTTATCTACATTTTTCCTTTCTTTCAAGAATATTACAGTGCAACCACTGAATGACACCCAGTTGGAAGAAGCTGGCAATCTGCCTGAATACCCAATAACTGGTCCTACGGTTGCTCCTGACTTTTGTTTTCAGATAGGGAGAGAAAAGGAAGTCGCAAGTATTGAGAACAACCCATGCCGGTTCAGCCGTTTTAATTTAACAGCCAATTATTCTACTCCATGGTCAAATATAGGAAGGGTTATTATAACTCAAGCTGATCCAACCCAAGCCCAGAGATTTCTCCTTCTTAATACTATCACCAACCAACAAAATGCTAGATATTTTCTGCATCAATTGCTTAAATTGATGGTGGAGGTCTATAATGGAGAGGATTATATGGCCCCATTTTTGATAACCGGGTAGGGTTGTGTTTGTGGCCCATATGTAAGAAAGCCTTTACCCCTACGAAGAAGATACCATTGATGGTCACTCCTGATTTGTTTCCAATTAAGGAGACACCCCCTGGCTACAAGGCTTTGTTAATTTAGGATAGCTAGGTTAGTGGCTAAGGGTGCCAAGAAGGGAGAACTTGACACCCTAGCCAAGGAGGGAATGTAACAGAAACAGGCCAGAAATTAGCCACCATGTTGTTCCCTAGCAGCCATCTTGAGTTGAGCTGAGAATCACGTACTTGTAAACAGCTAATATTAGCTGATGTAGAAATGTTTGCTTAGATTTAGGATATTCCAGAAGACTTGCTGGCATAGCAATTAAATAAAGAATCTTGGTACTAAAAGAGTGGATGACCCAAAGGATCAAAGGGTGTTATAGGCGCTCGTGTTATACTGTGATTGATAAAAGATAGAGTGTGCAAGTGTTGCAGCTCACCGTTGAGTGTATCCCTCACCCATATATAGAAATATAAAACAAAAATACCACAGTACATTCGGGAGCGCAAATATATGTTCAGTCCTTTTTGAGATTTTGGGATCTCAGGAATCTCCGAGAAGAATCTCTTTTAAAGATAGCCCAAAATGTTCTCCGGTCATATAATGGGGGTAACGAATCAGAGAAAAAGAGGAGAAAGAAGGAGAAACCAATTGGGCAATATCGTATGTATCATATATTCAATATTGAATAGAAAAAAACTCACAAGTGTAGAGCTAAATAGCTCAATACCATGCGCAGTTGAGTCTTAATGGGGGACTCCACCCTCTGGTCGTGATGGTTTCTGTTTCTCTGTTTCCTTCAATCGCTTCACAGTATATATATACCAAAAATGACCTCGGAAGAAACAAGTTATAGTGTAATACCGTAATAAACTGGAATAAACATGCAGAGGTCTGTGAAAGAATACTCACATGATTCGGAACCTCCTATAAAAGTGGTTCCGTAGTATCAGCGGTAGACCACTTCCCAGGGGATCTTAGCCTCTGGCTGAATAAGCTGGTAGACTCCAATGGATGAATGGGTAGACCACAGTTGGATGAACGATTATGCAGTGGGCATGTAGTATATGGGCGTTATATCATACAGGCGTGGAGAGGTTTAAATAAAAAACTTTAATTTAAAACATAATAAAAGGTGGGGGAATCGTCGAGACGCGTTTCCCTTACCGAGTCTGTAAGCTTCTTCAATCGAATGTTCCCCCGCGGTTGTGTAATCGCAATATATAACCTCCAAAAATCCATGCCGCAGCATGTAGCGTGCGTTCCACCTTGAGCCCTTCCGCTTGCGTTCCATCCGGATCACTTCCGCATGCGTCCCACATCAGATATTTTCGCTTGCGTTCCATCCAGATCACTTCCGCATGCGTTCCATATCGGATGTTTCCGCTTGCGGAAATCCATCCGGTTTGATGATTCTTGCGATTTTTGACAACAATACTGGTATAATGGTCACTATTCTCTTATTAAGAGGCTTGCTATATTACAGCAAAAAAACTGATTTGTTACCCCCATTATATGACCGGAGAACATTTTGGACTATCTTTAAAAGAGATTCTTCTCGGAGATTCCTGAGATCCCAAAATCTCAAAAAGGACTGAACATATATTTGCGCTCCCGAATGTACTGTGGTATTTTTGTTTTATAAATAAAGAATCTTGTCTGAATAAACAGTGGGAGCCAAAAAGTTGATTTAGAAACATCAAGGTCAGAGAGCCTCGGCCGAAAACAAAGACACTCCTTAGAACATCTGGGCTCTTATCTGGTGTGGAAGTAAACAGGGCCTCTGGGGAGTGAGTGTGTCAGGAACTAGCCGAACTCTAAATTATCTAACTGTCTTAATTGCATGAGAAACTGCCGATTTGTGGAATGTCTTTGTGTTCAAGATGAGGGGATGGCACATTTGCCCTGGGGAGGGAAAATCGCTCAAGGGTGGGTTGTTGGGATGTACCTTTTTACGTATTCATGTATAAAAATTGAAACCCATTCTGAGATGGGCACTCAAGTGTTGCGATACATTCCAACTTGAGACTTGACGTCAATAAAGAACGCCTTTCCTGCCATTGACTCGTGTCCGGCTTGTCATTGTCCGCACTGTGCTGACCTTTCTCCCGACAGAACTGAGTGGATTCCGGTAACAGTATTACAATCTCTCCGCAGCATATATGCGCAGATTGACTTTGACAGGCACAAAAACTTAACGTGAGACAATTGTGGTTCTTAATTCTGATTGGCTGAATCGCGTGAAAAAAACAGTCTGCACACCGATTTCTACGCGCAACGTTGTTGTGCGTGCATTTATGCGCATCCGTTTTACGCACGTTATTTTTTGGCGGATGAAAAATGCGCGAGGATTGCAATACCAGCGTTGATTTATGCGCGTTAAGGTTTAACGCTTCGTGCAAAAATTCACGCGTTCTGCGTGCGTTTTTGCGTGAAGAATGTAATAGGGCCCATAGAGTCTAGATGGTGGAAGATTTTCATAAGGGACACACATACTCTTGAACATGGTATTTGTCGCTCTGTGTCCTAGCACACATATTCATAATCTATGGATTATTGTCAGGACCATTAACTTATATAACCCCCAAAAAATGGCTTTCCTTTGATTTAAGTGAGTTCCGTTACTAAAATTAATTTTCGGAGACACTGAAAAATATTCGACTAGACTTTGTTTCCAGCCCCCACCTATTTATATCACTGATAAAATATTAATAAATGAATAGAATTAAATATTAATGTTTTAATGCATAAAATGAACCGGATTAAACTTTTTTGTTATAGTGAGAGTGCTTATTTGGGAGAACTTTGTTGGCATGTGAAAGCAGGTTTGAGAACGCCCCGTTCTCGGTTGTGTTTCAGTTGTACCAAAGCACTGATCCATCCGGCATACTTTACCTTCTTTTTCACTTTTATATTTTTTACTTAATTTTACTAATGTATTACTGTCAACTCTATTTTCTTCCAGAATCGGACAATGGGCTCGATTTAAGGCTGAGCGTCCACTGGCACTGTAGTCAACGACCGACGCGTTCGTCAGACTATGGACGTTATTGGACGTCCAACTAGGTCTTACGAGGGTCGTCCACTGCAAGCGAGTCGTCGGAACGATCCAGATAAATCAGATTTCAGAGGTGGCGTGCAGAGGCTGCCAGAACCAGAATGAACTGTTTTACATATAAAACACAGTTCATTCTGCTTTTAAAAACACTGCAGCCCTTTGGTGTGAGAGAATGGATATGACAGAATGAACGACAGAACAGTAGGAGAGAGGACCCAAGAGCTTGCAATCTAACAAGGAGCTTACCTTGCCCTACCCCTCTCCCTACACATACAGGGCTAATCCAACACATCTCACATACATATATTTAACAAATAGTTTATTTTAAATGCTTTTATAACTCACCTGATCAGTTTCTCCACATCAACTTCTTTGATCTGCTGAAATACATGCGACGCAAACGAGTGAAAAAAGTGTGGTCGCCCATCTGATGCCGTCTTTATCCATCACCGGAAGTCGGACGTCAGACGTCAGATGCAATGGACGACGGTCCATTCACCTGCATGTTATTGGATCAGATGGACGACGACAGACGATATTGGATGATCACACCATTGCACAAATACGGTGCCGGTGGACCCCCAGCCTAATTCATCAAAATGGTCGAGATCAGCACCTTTTTCATCTGACTATCGGCCATTTACCAGTTCAGGAAATTCAGATTTGGCATATTGCATTTTGATTCCCAATAAACACAGTATTCATACTAAATATTAGCTCTGGCTGCTATGCTTTTCAATGGGCTATATTAAGTTGGCTATATTGATTAATTTCAAACTTATTGGTACGACGGTTTCCAAAAAAATGTCAAGTGCTGGAAGGTGATGATCAATGGATTTTCAGGCAGGGAAATAGAGCGAATTAGACTGAAATCTTATTTAAACATCAGATTTTCTTATAGAGATGTTTAAAGGCACAAATCTGCATGATGAATAAATCGATGGAGAACCCACCGTTAAGGGCTAGATAGAATAGGATAGTGATTAAACACTGAATGTGTTCCTTTTTGAGGTTTTCCCAAACGACCAGAACCCCTTGTGCAATTGAATGCTTACAGCTAAAGTTTAAGGTGTGGCCACACCAAGGTTATTTTAGTATTCTTTTTCACTGCTAACAAGCGATTTTGAGGTCAACCTGGTGATTAATACTATATAATTAAACATTCATGTTTAGTGGCCATTAATTGTGTCAACTGTGTGCATATACTTAAACGCTATCCTTGAGATATTCTATTATGCCTGAATAGGCATCCACTTTGTTTATGTGTTACCTTTATCAATTGGTTTGTACCACTCATACCTATCCCACTTTGATAGCTCATAATTGGTGACTACATCATTTATGCTAATTAGCCTTACATTCCTTCTGTGGGGGCTCAAACATTTGCTATTTTTGTGAGTACCTCGTGTTGCTGGTTTAATTTTGGCCAATTATATTTATTGAGTCTATTTAGCGTACTGTTAGAAGTTACATCTGTGGCAAATCATTATCATCCTAATCCCTGATGTTATATATGTTACTTATACATTATTTTCAATACGCGCTATCATTGTGACTGGTGGACGCACCAGTTACTTGATATCACTGTCATTAATGTGGGTTTAATGTTCAATTCAAATAAATAAATAATCGTGGTCAAATTTGACAACTATTTTCATATTTTTTAATTGTATTCAATAAAATTAATTGTTTTAATTATGCAATAGGTTTTTTCCTCGTGAGAACAAATCTGCATGATGCTGACTGAAAATAAGCTTATTCAGGCAATTTTCTAGGCAAACATTTTTCGGACCAGCTACATTTTATGAATATCGGCCCAGGAGGAATTTTTCCAAATGTATCAGCTGATATTTTTAAAAAAATATATATATATATCATCCTCAAGCAGACGATTTTTCTTTCCCCAAAAATCAGCTAATAGATTTGTTATTATAGAAAAGAGTACAGAACTCCCGAAATTATTCCCAGTCAGTCAAAATATCGTAAAGAATTATCCAAAAGCCTTTAAAATATAAATTTCTAATGTTTTTTGTGTATTTATTAAGTTTCCTAGATTTATAAACATAATACTAAGGGTTATAATATCTAATATGTGGGTAAAAGCTGCTTGATCCAGGGAGAAATCTGATGCCATTCTGGGGTCAAAGAAGGAATTTTTTTCCCAGTGTGTCACATATTGGCGAGCGCTTCAGTCAGGGTTTTTTGCCTTCGTTTGGATCAACAGCAGTAGGTGATGTGTGAAAGGATGAACCTGATGGATGAACGTCTTTTTTCAGCCTGTGTGACTAAGTAACTATTTTTTTTTATTATTATTATTATTATTCTATGTTCTTTTGTGTGAATTTCTGGTAATGCTCATTAACCTACAGCTAAAGGCTGACATTCCTTTAAAGAAAAGCAAAAAGAAAGAAAGAAGCAGACTTGTGGGATGAGCAGGCACCAGAGGCACGTTCAGTTCCTCAGCAGCTGCTGAAGTGTTTCATTGCAGCAGTTCAGTTTGCTGCAGCCGTCTCACTGAACGCTTTGGCTGTGAATATGGAAGAGAAAGGGCAGAGTATTGCTTAATGAAAGGTGCTGTTTCTGCAGTATCCACTGTTGTCCATTTTATTACCACTTTAGTGTTAATGTTTACCATGTTCCAATAAATATTTGATGATTTTGTTGCACATATGCTGAAAGTATGGTCAATAATTCCAATGTGCGAAGGGAGTGGGCTGGGTGAACCCAGAAGTGTTTTTTATTTAAACGTTTTCTGCAACACATAAAGCATGAATTCAGTTCTGGTAGGATTGTACTTGGATATTTGTTCCTTATACACTAATAAACATTTAGATATATAACAGTAACATTCACCTATGCAGGAATAACATCCTTATAGAAAATAATAAACAATTAAACATGTACAGATATATGATTACTCAATCTACATTATAGTAGACTAATAGTGCAATATAATCAATACAGTATAACATGAGATCCTATAGTCATCACATTCCCTGTATTCTGGTGACCTATGACACATCCGCACAACCCACTGACATCTGTATAGTGTCTTATCTAATCACAGGGATGTGAATTAAATCACTTTTGCCTTGTTTAGAACCCTGGATATGCTCCCTCTTACCTGCAACACATAAAGCATAACTTCAGTTCTGGTAGGATTGTACTTTGATATTTGGTTCCTACCAGAAACGGAAGGTCTGCTCTTTGGTTCCTCCCTGCTAAGCAAAACATCTTGCATGAACACGTGCTCATCATTCAGGCTTTTCACTCTACTGCCATCTACTGGTGATTTAATGGACATGCCACTAGTTTACTTTATAATGTAACATTTTAATGGGGTACTTGGTTTATTTTAACGGGGTACCTTATTTTGACATACCTTACATTTTGATCCACCAAAACGTCAAACTGAACATTTCCTTATTGGATTATTTGCTCTGTGGTGTCGGCCATCTTTCCCACATCACACTCAACTAACCCCGCAGCACCTCTCGATTTGGCTGCAAGTGCTAATTTAGCAGCGCTGAGCTGCAGCACAGTGTTTAGTGCCAAGTTGCTAACTTAGCATTTGCAGTGGCTGAGGAACTGAACGTGCTCAGTATAGCAGGGTACAATAGTTGTATGGAGAGGACTAAAATCAAATGCTAAAAATGTAGAAGTCTTCGTAACTTCTAAGGAGACCAGCAAGGTTATTCAAAGAGCACCGAATTGGCCACGAAATTGCACCGAACAATGAATTTCCCTGTGCGCTGCAATTTCGGAACCATTCAGCTATTCTAAAAGCTGGCAGTTCGCCAAATATTAGCAAATTGCCAGCGAAATACGGTGCCTGTTCGGTGACGGTGAAATCCCCATAGAGAAGCAATGGTTAATCTATTCAGAGACACCAGACAGCAGAGAAATGTCAGTGAACTGCCATGATTTTTCGTTGGTTTCATTCGACAGGTTTAATCAGGCGAATCCCATAGGTTTCTATGTAAAAAAAATCACTGTTATTATTAAATATTTATTCAGCCATTTATTTTTTTCGTTTGCAGCAAAAAGTATCTTTATTTATTTTTTAGGATTTGTTAGGCAATTTTTGGATTTTTTTTATGGAGTGTTTTTTATTCTTTCTTGTAACAGACCTTTTAGTTGTTATTCAAAAGACCTTCCATATCATTTCCAGTCATTTTCATACAGATTTTTTTTTCTTACCTTTGTTTGGCAGCTTGTCAGCCTTTCTGCCATTCTGGCAGCTGGTCGGCGGGTCATCGGCTTCTTTTCAGATCGATTCTTTGATTTTGCGGCGGTTCGTCGGATGCATTCGGTGGGTTTTCGGGATTAGTCTTACAGAGCAGACATTGATGTCTCTGTTTATGGCAGCCATTGTGGAGTTATGGTGAGGTGGCAGGAAGATACTATCACCCATTGACTTTTGCCGTAAAGGACCTCCTTAACCATGTCGTCTGAGCTCTGTGTTGATCAATACATGGTAAGAATTTCCATTACTCAGGAGACATATGGGTATGCTCCACCAAATGCATAAGTATAAGCAGACATGGTGGAATCCAATTAAATTATGAGGCGAACAATACAATAAACACAAAATACACAATTAATTTCAGCTTATGTTGCAATCACAAAATTATATTTTATAAAATTAGACATTGGTTAAATGACCTCTGTCCTTAGTCTTAAATCTGCATCACACAGTGGTTGGGGAAACCAGCTCGTACTTTATTTTACGACACTTTCTTGTATGAGAGGAGACACACAGATGGCGATGCTCTTCAGAAGCTGATGAAAGCTGGATGTCTGAAAGATAAGTAGGGAGATCCCAGCTTGGAAGCACAAGAAGAATCAGATCCAACCATGTACAGGTAAACTCCACCGCCACTCACATGCGTGGGAGTTGCATTGATACGTGGAAGCTCTCTGAAGATTCTAGAAATAAGAGGATCCTGTATTCAGTCACTCAGTGTGACATCTTCACCTTATTCTGAGAACAGGAGAATTCCGATCCTGGAACAATCTGCATTTTACCATCAAAGTGACTGGGTAGCTCAACCTGTATCTCATTAAAGGCCCCACAATGCACCACTGACACCGCTTCCCAATGTGCACCACCAACACAGAGCCCCAATTTGACCCACCACCAAAATGACTGTGCAGGGTTTGCCGTTCAATTGGGAGATGCAAATCCAGGATGTTTTGGGACTAATTGATTCTTTTTATGTTATGAGTCTAGTTTTACTCTTGGTTGACCTAATGAGAATATTACGACGTAGCGACAGTTACAATTTTATTATCGTCCTTTTTTCTTTGTATTGCGCTCTGTTTACCTTTGAATACTTTTGATAGAATTTTTTATTATTGTTGCATGCCTTGTCACTGTGTGAGCGGGGTATTCATTCTCTCAATGCTATGGGTTCCCCCAAGAACAATTATAACTGAGTGTCAGGGATCATACCGGGGTGGTACCCAGGTGGCAGGATACTGAGCCTGGGATGCGGTGATGCACCAGTACAGGGGTCTGCAGTTAGTGGTGAATTGCTGCAGGACGCAGCAGAACAATTGCTTTGGAGCAGAAGGACAGGACACGTAGAGGGCTTGATGAAGGGGAAGCAGGAAACAAACTAGGACAATGGGATCTTGGACACACACTGGAGACTGGAGGGTATGGAGACACAGGAAAGGCTGGTAACAATGGCAGGAGTTGGGGTTCTGGAAATCACAGGAGAGCCACAGCATAAGTCCTCTCTTACTAGAAGTGGTTTGCTAATGCTGGAGCAAGGAGGAGCATAAGGTGTGGCACTTTATTTCTGATAAGTCACATGACCTATAGTTTGGGCCAGATTATGATCTCTATGGGCCTGGAGTTGAAGATTTTGGTGGGTTTTTTGGAAGCTAGTGAATTGAAAACATATTTTAAGTTATTTAATAGTGCAGTTACGGGTATATCTAATGAAGCAGTTGCTGTGTGAATAATTTTTCATTTAGATTTCAATCATTTAAAGAGTGTAAAATTATTTTTTGACATTTTATCATCCAAACCTTTGTGGTTATATATTCTATAGGGAATACATGTTAAAAAAAAAAGTGGAATGGGAGCCTGTTACTGCATTTTTCTGAGAAAATATACAATTTTAAACAAAAATTAAAAAAAATAAAAATATTTCCCTTGTGTTTTGGAGGATGGTGTTTTATGAATAATATGACTATGTATAAGGCTAGGGTCAGACGTACGCAGTTTGAACGTGCGTTTAGCCGCACGTAATCACGGACGTGCTAGCAGCAAATGACGTCCAATGCCGGACAACATGCGAAGAACAGCCGCACGAACGGCCGTCCGCGCAACGCAAGTGGCAAGCAAACGCATTTTTTTGAGAACATCAAACCGCTAGTACTGACGTACAGAGTACGCTGCGTTCGCCAGCGGCGTGTGTGCGTGATTAGGAGACGTCAGAGACTACTGATGTCCGGCCAACATAATGTCCAGACGCAAAAAGTGTTTTATTGATGATCCGTAAAAAATCACGCATGAAAATGTGCATCATATGACCGCTATCACGTATTCCGTGAAAAAATACGTCCATTCGTTCGAACGCACTTTTTCACGGATGACGCGAAAAATGCGTTAGTCTGACCCTAGCCTAAAGCGCTGACCTTGCTCCCAGGGTGGGAAATTAAAAGGTGAGTAATGGCAGTGGTATTGTTCATTTTATACGTGACAAATGGACAATGCCATTGCTTTGGAACTAAAAATGAATAAAGTTTTTTTTTTTTCTCTTCTGTTAGATTTTACATGGTCATGTTTGGTATTAATGCAAAGGCCAGACTCTGATCTGTCTAATGACACCTCACTTGACCTTGTGAGGTGTAAAGATTAGTGACGCAGGGGTCCAAAGTCCCCCACAGTGCTCTTCGCTGCAGTGTGGCAGTTTCGGTTATTGATGTAACATTTCTGTGTTAGAAAGAAAAAAAAGAAATATTTATTATTTTTTTTTTTATTGTTACATAAAACCTGGTCATGTTTTGTACCATTGGAATGGCCATGCTCTGGCCTTTTCATTGATACCTCACATGACCCTGTAGCTGCCATGTAGTTGGAGATGTCCAAATGTCCATCAACGCAGGCATAGTTATCCCTTTTCTGGGCCTATTCTGGGGCATGGGCCTGGATCTGCTGCTCCATCAGCCCCTCTGTTAATCCGGCCCTGCCTATAGTGTGTGGGTGTTTTAACTGTTTGTGTGACAGAACTGGAGCTGGATCTCAGCGCTGCAAATGAGCAGCACAGGAATAAACAGGATTTAGAAGGTGGTTGCCCAGTCATGGTTCAGGAACCTGACCCTGAGTGGAGGCACTGGATGCTGTGCGGGTGAAGGTGTCCCAGACATCTTGTCCAGCAGAGACTCAAATCATAACTGTGAGTTGACAACGTCAAAGGTAAGCGTCCAGTATACAACATGCATCTTTACCTAAGATAGTTAAAGAAGAGGTTACAGTACCATGTATATCATCATAACATGAGCACTTAGTATAGATACTTTTATAGAAGCCACTGGTCAGGTAAAGCCATTATATGCTGCAAAATAACAATAATATGTATAAATGATTAATGGACGCGGAAATGGACACTCAGTGAATGGTGAATTGATGGAGGATTGCAAGTGGATGCAGATTTTAGGAGAAATCAATAAGAGTATCTTTGTTTTACTTTAAACTCACTACTTCATCCTGAATCTTGCAATTCTTCACAAAGTCACAGTTTCGCACATAACCATTTGAAAGGCGGGTATAGAAAGAAATTTATTATAACAAAAACACCAGAACGCTGTTGTATGAATCTCATACCTTTCATGATGATGCCTAGAGGTTTTATTTAGGGTATTATTGGCCTTGGCTGGGAACCTAGCAACAGGCCTGGACTGCCCATCAGGCAAACCGGACAAATGCCTTGTGGGCCACAATCGTCGTGGACCATGTTCTGCAGCAAGTCCAAAGGCTCACCCACAAACATGCACAAATCCCACCCATGGTATGGCCCAACCTTTGCCACTGGGTATACATGGAGCCTTTCCTTTGGGCTCCACACCTGCTTGCCACGGGCCATGGGTCCCCTTACCCCAACCACATGGATGGATGGGACCCCTGATACCTAATGCTATATACCCCCAACGTTTTGGCTAAAACTCATAATATTTGATACATAACAAGAGAAAAAATATGTCATCTGCGCTCGTTTCTATATATTTCCATGTGCAACAAAACACTGTCAGAGGTTTTAGTTTGTTTCAATGGCCATTGAAGCGTTAGCTCACTCGCACCATCAAGGCACCTCTCGGTAGAGTGAGTCCTAACCAATGTACCAAAAGCTGCTCCTCTGAGCAATTGCATGCCCCTCCTCCTGCTTTTCAGCTAAGGAGAGGAAGAACATGGTGGGTTTTATTTATACACGCACCAAGCACTTCTGTCAGGATCGGGTAACCCCGCTTGCAGACTGTAAGCCAACAGACCCTGACCAACCGGTCCTTAGAAATGGCCGGGTTATGGTCAGTAACACTGAGAATGACGAACACAAATAATGTGGTGGAGTGCAAAGAAAAACAACCTGCGGAATAAAGTAACCCACAATGCTCTAGCTAGCCGGTCCTTAATAATGGCCGGGTTATGCAGGGCAAACCAACAAAACACACATAGGCAGGGGTTAAGGAAATAGAGGTCCGTTATACTATGCCAGAAATCAGGGCGCCAGAATACAGGGAAGTCGAGACAAGCCGGGATCGTATAAACCAGGAAATCAGTCAGAATAGGAATCAAGAAATAACAACAAGGCACTAGGAGTAACAGGAACCACGCTAGGTCAACTTGCTAAGAGAAAGGAAGCCTTTAAATAGAGCCACAGCACTTCCTATTGGTGCTCAGAGGAGACGCCCTGCTCTGCTATAGGATAGCTGGTCATGTGCTGCGATTGGTTGTCCTTCCTGCATGTTGCATCTGATTCGCGGGCAGCACCATTCTCTGTCCTGTAGTACACAGTACCCTGGAATAAGGCTTTCTGGATATCAGCTGCTGTGACGGCCGCAACATTTCCCCGGACATGGGGCTCAGGTGCAACATTTCCCCAGACATGGGGCTCAGGTGCAACATTTCCCCAGACATGGGGCTCAGGTGCAACATTTCCCCAGACATGGGGCTCAGGTGCAACATTTCCCCAGACATGGGGCTCAGGTGCAACATTTCCCCAGACATGGGGCTCAGGTGCAACATTTCCCCAGACATGGGGCTCAGGTGCAACATTTCCCCAGACATGGGGCTCAGGTGCAACATTTCCCCAGACATGGGGCTCAGGTGCAACATTTCCCCAGACATGGGGCTCAGGTGCAACATTTCCCCAGACATGGGGCTCAGGTGCAACATCCCCAGACATGGGGCTCAGGTGCAACATTTCCCCAGACATGGGGCTCAGGTGCAACATTTCCCCAGACATGGGGCTCAGGTGCAACATTTCCCCAGACATGGGGCTCAGGTGCAACATTTCCCTGGACATGGGCCACCGTGACAGCACCCCCCCCCTGACGGCAGGCCCGAGGGCGAGAAGGGTAGCGGCGATGATAGGCGGAGACCAGCCCCGGGGCATGAACATCAGAGGCAGCAACCCAGGAATGTTCCTCCGGGCCGTACCCCTTCCAATGCACAAGATATTGCAATCCGCCTCTAGACCACCTGGAATCGATGAGGGCCTGCACCTCGTATTCCTCCTGACCCTAAACTTGGGCAGGAGGAGGCTGGTTCACGGGAGTGGTATACCGGTTACAGACAAGGGGCTTGAGTAGGGAGGTATGGAAGGAGTTGGGGATTCTCAAGGACTTAGGCAACTCCAAGGCATAAGAGACAGGATTAATGCGTCGGAGGAGCCTGTACGGACTGATAAACCGTGGTGCCAATTTGTGAGAGGGCACCCGGAGTTTGATATGCCGAGTGGAGAGCCATACCCTTTGACCAGGGACATAAGAAGGTCCTGGTCGTCTGTGGCGGTCTGCAAACTTCTTATGGGCTAAAGAAGCTTTTTGCAAAGAGGATTGAATCCGCGTCCAGGACTGACGTAGGAGTTGTAAGTGATCGTTAAGTGCAGGAATGGGTGATTCAGACGGAGTGCCAGGTAATAAAGCAGGATGGAACCCATAGGTCGCAAAGAACGGGGTATGACCAGAGCTGTCATGTACCACGTTATTCCTAGCCAATTCAGCCCAAGGTAATAAGGAACTCCAATTATCTTGTTGGTGGGAGATGAAGAACCGTAAATATTGTTCCAAGGACTGGTTGGTACGTTCAGCAGCACCGTTAGATTGTGGGTGGTAGGCAGAAGAAAAGGATAAGTTGATACCCATTTCTTTACAGAAGGATCTCCAGAATTGGGAAATGAACTGAGTACCACGATCTGAGACTATTTTCTGCGGTATCCCATGTAACCGTACCACCTCCTTTGCAAATATACCGGCTAGCTGTTCTGAAGAAGGAAGTTTTTTCAGTGGAACAAAATGGGCCATTTTAGAAAAACGGTCAATAACAGTGAAAATGGTGGTATTACCCTCAGATGGGGGTAGGTCCACAATAAAGTCCATGGATAAATGGGTCCATGGTCTCGAAGGCACAGGGAGAGGTTGTAATAGACCCACTGGAAGATCAGCAGGGGTCTTATTCTGGGCACACACATTACAGGATGCAATAAACTCTCGGATATCAACACGAAGAGTGGGCCACCAATATAGATGAGAAACGGCGAGAATGGTCTTATTGACTCCTGGGTGACCTGCAACCTTTGATGCATGCATAACTTGTAATAACTCCCTTCTCTCGTTCTCTCCTACATACAATCTTTCTGGAGGTAGAGAGCTAGGGGCGGCATTCTGATAGGACAGAATGCGCTCGATCAACTGAGAAGACACTTGCATACACACAGTGGCGATTATATGAGTACTGGGTATGAGAGAAACCGGTTCGGTGTGAGGCAGTTCCTCTTCCTCAAACTGTCTGGAAAGAGCATCCGCCTTGGTATTACGTGACCTTGGGCGGTAGGTGATCAAATAATTAAAGCGACTTAGGAACAACGACCATCTGGCCTGGCGGGGGGACAGTCGCTTCACGTCTGCCAGGTAGGCTAGGTTCTTGTGGTCAGTTAGAATGATCACTGGAATTTGTGAACCCTCCAACAGATGTCTCCATTCTTTTAAAGCCATTATAATAGCCAAGAGTTCTCTGTTGCCAATGTCATAGTTCCTCTCTGAGTCGGACAACTTCTGGGAGAAGTAGGCACAAGGGTGAAGTGGGGCATCCCAGGTGTCTCTCTGGGAAAGTACTGCCCCTATACCAGATTCTGATGCGTCGACCTCCATTATAAATGGTTTAGAAGGATTAGGATGTGCTAGAATAGGTGCAGAGGCAAAGGCCGTTTTTAAATCCTCAAAGGCTTTAAGGGCAGCGGGAGACCAGTTGGTTGTATTGGCCCCTTTCTTGGTCATAGAGGTGATAGGAGCAATTACAGAAGAAAAGTGTGGGATAAACTTTCTGTAATAATTGGCGAATCCAATAAATCTCTGGATAGGTTTCAACCCTTTGGGTAGAGGCCAAGATAGGATGGATTCCATATCTTTGGGATCCATTAAAAAACCCTTGGATGACACGATGTACCCCAGAAACGGAACCTGTGTCACATGGAATATGCATTTTTCTAGCTTACAATATAAACCATTTCGTAACAGAGTGCCGAGAACAGAACACATGTGATCATAATGTGTATGTAGGTCAGGAGAGTGCACCAGAATGTCATCTAGATAGACTATGACACATGAGGAGAGGTAGTCCCGAAGGACGTCATTTATAAAATCCTGAAAAACCGCAGGGGCGTTGCACAACCCAAACGGCATGACCAGATATTCGTAGTGGCCGCTATCGGTGTTGAATGCGGTCATCCACTTGTCTCCCTCCTTTATGCGTACCAGGTTGTATGCACCCCTAAGATCCAATTTAGAAAACACCGTGGAACCTCTAAGACGGTCAAAGAGGTCAGAGATTAGAGGAATAGGGTAGGCATTCTTGATGGTGATACGATTCAACCCTCTAATCTATGCACGGACGGAGTTCACCCTCTTTTTTGGCTACAAAGAAGAACCCTGCCCCAGCTGGGGAAGAAGATCTTCGTATGAAACCCTTCTCCAGCGATTCCTGGATATATTCCTCCATGATACTATGTTCCTTTGGGGACAGTGGATAAATTCTCCCTTTAGGGGGAATGGTACCTGGGTATAACTTGATAGCACAGTCATACGGACGGTGCGGGGGTAGCTTATCAGCCTCTTTTTTGTCAAACACTTATTTAACAGACAGATATTGCTCCGGAACGGTAGAAGACAAAGGTTTTGCAGTAGGGGTATTGAGTAACCTGATAGGTAACATAGAGGGAAAACAAGAGGAGGAACAGGTGGAACCCCATGCGACGACCTTTCCCTTTACCCAGTCAATGTGAGGATTATGTTTTTGTAACCATGTGAGACCTAAAACGACTGAACAAGACAGTGATGATATGATCTGAAACACTATGGATTCGTCATGATGATCCCCAAGACACATGGAAATAGCTTTAGTCTCTTGGGTTATAACAGGAGAGGCAAGGGGCCTACCATCAATGACCTGTACCATTAAGGGTTTGGATCTAGGGGACAGAGGAACAAGATGACCTGAGGCAAAGGACTCATCCATAAGATTATCAGCAGCCCCTGAATCCAGCAATGTATCACAATCGAATTTGACAGAACCCCATGTTAGACAGACAGGAAGAAGTAATCGTAGTGAGGTCGGTTTGGGACACAAAGTAAGAACACCTAAGGCCGGTCCCCTCCTAGGACTTAGGTGCGAGCGTTTTCCAGCGTGATGGGCACTTAAGGCGTTGGTGCCCCCCAAGTCTGCAATATAGGCAAAGACCCTCTCTATGCCTATAGGACTTCTCTTCTTCTGTCAATTTAGTGTGACCCAATTGCATGGGTTCGGTATCAGAGACCTGTGAAGTGCGAGATGGTGGACTAACGGAACCTCATGTAGGAACCCTAGCAACGCTTTTTCTGGGTCTCTCTCTGTGTTTAGCTCTATCCCTGATTCTGTTATCAATATCAATCACGTAAGCGATAAAATCCTCTAACTCTTCAGGCAAATTCTTAGCTGCTATCTCATCTAGGATAGTATCAGAAAGGCCCTCCTGGAAAAACAATACAAGGCAATCATTAGTTCAATCAACCTCTGCTACTAGGGTTTTGAAGTCTATGGCATAATCTGCAACAGACCTGGAACCTTGCTTAATTCTGAGCAGGGATCTCCCAGCCCTCTTGGAACGACCAGGAGGATCAAAGGTGCGTCTGAGAGCACGTACAAAGTTGTGGTAGTTATAGACCACAGCATCATCATTTTCCCACAATGGGTTAGCCCATGCTAGGGCTCTACCAGGCAAATGAATTGGAGAAGTCATGGATACATGGGAGGCAGGTAAAGCAACCTCAGGTGTGTGGGATTGTGGGACCGGGGCAGAGGTCGCCACCTGTGGTTCAGGCTGCAAATAGGCAGTATGGACAAGAATAGTTTGTATAGCCTGAGCAAAGGCATCCATGCGGTGGTCTAATTCATCGACATGAGAGGCACATGCAGCGAGCTGCTGACCTACGTCTGCAGGGTCCATGGCCCTAGTGTAATGTCAGGATCGGGTAACCCCGCTTGCAGACTGTAAGCCAACAGACCCTGACCAACCGGTCCTTAGAAATGGCCGGGTTATGGTCAATAATACGGAGAATGACGAACGCAAATAATGTGGTGGAGTGCAAAGAAAAACAACCTGCGGAATAAAGTAACCCACAGTGCTCTAGCTAGCCGGTCCTTAATAATGGCCGGGTTATGCAGGGCAAACCAACAAAACACACATAGGCAGGGGTTAAGGAAATAGAGATCCGTTTATACTATGCCAGAAATCAGGGCGCCAGAATACAGGGAAGTCGAGACAAGCCGGGATCGTATAAACCAGGAAATCAGTCAGAATAGGAATCAAGAAATAACAACAAGGCACTAGGCGTAACTGGAACCACGCTAGGGCAACTTGCTAAGAGAAAGGAAGCCCTTTAAATAGAGCCACAGCACTACCTATTGGTGCTCAGAGGAGACGCCCTGCTCTGCTATAGGATAGCTGGTCATGTGCTGCGATTGGTTGTCCTTCCTGCATGTTGCATCTGATTCGCGGGCAGCACCATTCTCTGTCCTGTAGTACACAGTACCCTGGAATAAGGCTTTCTGGATATCAGCTGCTGTGACGGCCGCAACATTTCCCCAGACATGGGGCTCAGGTGCAACATTTCCCCAGACATGGGGCTTAGGTGCAACATTTCCCCAGACATGGGGCTCAGGTGCAACATTTCCCCAGACATGGGGCTCAGGTGCAACATTTCCCCAGACATGGGGCTCAGGTGCAACATTTCCCCAGACATGGGGCTCAGGTGCAACATTTCCCTGGACATGGGCCACCGTGACAACTTCCCATTTGGGGTTGAAAACAAAAACATGGGAAAAGGAACAGCAGCAAAAATGACGAACTGGTGTTACATCATATTATTTGATGTTGCCTGTGGTAAAACTGAAAAATCTAATCGATGATTGGAGATAAAGAAAAAAAATCTGTCTGGACTCGCCCTTGGCTGTTGAGTTTCTTAACCAACATGGTAGAATTGATAACACAGGTGGGTTTATATCAATAAAATTAAAAATGTACCGACAAGGACTGGTATTGTTAAACCGGAATGGTGTAAAAAGAGCTGAATTGCAAAATATTGAGGAGGTGTGAAATTTTCTCCTATTAAGTTATTCAGGACAACAACAAAAAAATCAATTTTCTTCCTAAATCTCTGTAATCCCCAGTTCAGTGAAAAGCCTTACAACAAAAGATAGGCTCTGGGGTGAGCTTGACGTGGAAATCTGGACAGAAGCACTGCCAGGCTGCCATCTAGTGGTAACAATACGGAGGAGGCTACGTAAGATGTTAACGGGCCTCCAAAAAATAATTGTATGCCTCAAATACAAAGGCATCGATCCCCAGCATATTAAAAACATATTTCAAATATCCACTTTAAAATAGCAGCAAGGAATAGAATTTTAACACTCTTGTAGAACCCCATGTGTCAGTATGTGGGCCATGGTGTCCTTTATAATATCCAGTCCACATCTGTATGGGTTAATAACAATTTTAAAATGCCGTGTGATTCTCCACCAATTTACAAGAACAAACTATCTTGTGTTGTTGTTCTCACTGTAGAAGAAATAGGGGTTTATTCACGAAGCACTGAAATTTCAGCGATAGTCACCGTAGTGCGCCAAAGATAGAGGCGCCGAAGGCTTATGAAAAAGTTGGAGAACTTCCCTGAAAAGCACCAAAGTGGCCTTGACGAATTCCACCGTACTGATAAAAAAAAAGTGACTCTCCTACAGGGTTTTCAAAGAGCACCAAAATTGTGGTGCTCTTTCATTCCCCGCACTTTCGGGAATTAAATTCGCCGCCGCTGTGGTGGATTCAGCATTCAGGAGAAAGCCGCCGAATGCATCCGAAAAACCGCTGCAAAACAGCCGAATCGAACTGAAAAGCCGCTTAAAAAACAACGGACTGATCCGATAAGCCTCTGAAAAAATGCCAAACGCACCCGACGACCCCCTGCAAAATTGCCAAAAGCCGACAATCCGCCGTGCTGAGCACCGACCAGCCGCCAGAAAAAGCAGACAAGCTGACGAATGGGGTAAAAAAAAAAAAACGCTGCTTTAAAATACGTTTGCAAAAAAACTACTGAACGATAATGCCTAGAAATAATATGTCAGGTTCTATGAATAATAATAAAAAGGTCTGTTACAGAAAAAAAAGACGCTAAAAAATTGGAAAAGAAATTTCGCTGAAAAAATCCTGAAAAATGCTTTAAAAAATAAATAAAGAGACTTTTTGCTGCAAATTAAATTAAATGGTTTAATAGATATTGTATAACAACAGGAATGTTTTTAACATTGAAACCTCTGGGGTTCGCCTGATTAAACCTGCCGAATGAAAGCACAGAAAATCAGGGCATTTCTCTGACATTTCTCTGCTGTTCGGTGTCTCTGAATAGATTAATCATTGCATGAGGAGTTCACCGCCTTTGAAGAGCACCGTATTTAGCTGGCAATTCGCCCATATTTGGAGACCTTGTGATCCTAACGCTGGTTATTCTGTGCTTCCCGTGTTAAGGGAGCGCAAAGTACAGTAAACTTGCGCAATGAATCGCTAATTACGAATCGGAGGTGGTTCGGGCGCAGCACTATTACCTCTTGTAAGCTAACGCCAGTGGGTTGTCAGCGCCCAGGGCCAGCCAAGAATTGTGTGTCCCCCCCAACCTGTGGACACGTTATCGATATTGCCGCAGCTCTCACATGGATATTGCCCCAGCTCACACATGGATATTGCCCCAGCTCACACATGAATATTGCCCCAGCCAGCTCACACATGAATATTGCCCCAGCCAGCTCTCACATGGATATTGCCCCAGCTCACACATGAATATTGCCCCAGCCAGCTCACACATGAATATTGCCCCAGCCAGCTCACACATGGATATTGCCCCAGCTCACACATGAATATTGCCCCAGCCAGCTCACACATGAATATTGCCCCAGCCAGCTCTCACATGTATATTGCCCCAGCCAGCTCTCACATGGATATTGCCCCAGCTCTCACATGGATATTGCCCCAGCTCTCCCATGGATATGCCGCAGCTCACACATGGATTTTCCCCAGCTCACACATGGATATTGCCCCAGCCAGCTCACACATGAATATTGCCCCAGCTCACACATGGATTTGCCCCAGCTCTCCCATGGATATTGCCCCAGCTCTCCCATGGATATTGCCCCAGCTCACACATGGATATTGCCCCAGCTCACACATGGATATGCCCCAGCTCACACATGGATATGCCCCAGCACACACATGGATATGCCCCAGCCCACACATGGATATGCTGCAGCTCACACATGGATATGCCGCAGCTCACACATGAATATTGCCCCAGCTCTCACATCGATATTGCCCCAGCCAGCTCACACATGAATATGAAGGGGAGGCGGCTGCGTGCGTGCGCAGGTCACGCGGTCCGGCCAGTCAGGTGGTACAGAGACTCAGTACCACCTGATTAGCGGACCACGTGACCGGCTGCGCCTGCACGCAGCCGCATCCCCATCAACACGGATGGCTCACTGTTCAGGACCGGGCAGGCACTCCCGCCGCCCGGCATCTGGGCCCCCTCAACCCGCGGGCCCTTGGGCGGCGCCCGAGGGCCCGGCAGGTCAGTCCGGGCCTCAAGTTTTAGGGGCGCAAATTTCTTTTGAAATTATGCACCCCTAAGAAAACTGCGCCCGGGGCCACCGCCCCCCCAGCCCCCCCCCCACGCTACGCCACTGGCTAATGCTAACACTCACGATAACGTTAGCTTGCAGGAAGTGATAGGGTCCATGGAAGGACAAGGTTGCTGAGCTCTGACTTGTTCACTGTTCTATTTGTTAAAAGGGAGGTTCTTCTTTGTGGCGGGGAGTGCCTCCAATACCTCCCAGCTGCCACGCTTTATGCAGGACAGCCCAGGAGTGAGAAAGCAATCTGCTTGTGTTGGAAGGTGAGCCTTCCTGTAGCCCCGCTGTCACACCATCTCATAGTGTAGAAAAAGTGGCCGAATCACAAATGGTACGTTAGGCTATTGGAGGGAGCCGATAGACATATCTAGATGTTTCCTTATTGTATCCTGCTGATATTACAATCAAGCTTCCCTTGCGGCTTGGATGTATTGGCAGGTCACTGGAAATGAACAGATCCTATACTCTGTATTGGAGCCAATAATTTGCTCCTGGAAGGAGAACGAGCTATTCCAAAAGAGTTCTGAGAGCTGCCGAGGGCTGGGGAAGGATATTCGGTCTTTCAGGAGTTTATAGTTGCTTTTTTATTAGCTGGGGGAAAAAAAGGTCAGAACCTGCTGTACAAGCCTGTTATGATCTAGGATGGCTTCAGTTGGTCAGGTCTGGGTTCAGCAACATTATGTGCCCAAGAATGAGGTCATGTGACTCCCTGAACATACTGAATGAGCAGGTTTCTCCATCAATGGGTTTTTTTCTCCCTTGATGGCACAGCGGGCATATTCCAAGATGGCAATGCCAGCATTCATCGAGCTCAAATTGTGCAATAGTGGTTGAGGGAGCATGAGACATCATTTTCACACATGGATTGGCCACCACACAGTCCAGACCTTAACTCCATTGAGGTTAATCTTTGGCATAATGTGCTGGAGGAGACTTCACGCAGCGCTGCGACTCTCCCATCATCAATACAAGATCTTGGCCACAAATTAATGCCACTCTAGACGCAAATAAATGCTGTGAAATCGCATGAGCTTATCGACACGATGCCACGGCGAATGCGTGCCGCAATCACAGCAAAAGGAGGCACAACCACATAATGTGTGACTCTTTTGGACAGGCAGTGTATATATATAATATATGTATACAGGCAGTGTATATATATAATGTCTTACCCAGAGTTCCTTGCTGCATATGGGAAATGTATCACAGGAGCTCTGGGATGCAGTTTTTTGAGTTGCTGTGATGTGCAAATGGCTTCTGCAATAATAAACCTTATTGGTTATTGTGTGGAGGCTTTTTATCTCATTTTTTTGCCCTCCACCACAACCCAAATAAGTAATATATATACAGTTGTGTTCAAAAGTATTCAACCCCCACTGAAATTGCATGTTTTGGCCAGTTTGACATTGATTTTGATCATTCAGTCATCTTGCTTACAACTAAATCAAAGAGGCACATGTAGGTCAGACAAATATAACATAACATTTATAATGAAATAACCACAAATGTCTTTTCTGTGCTCACATCATTATCAGTTTTATTCAACCCCCAAGTGACATTCAATCTTAGTACATAGTACAACATCCTTTTACAGTTATAACAGCTTTTAAACGTGAAGCATAGCTTGACACAAGTGTCTTGCAGCGATCTACGGGTATCTTCGCCCATTCGTCATGGGCAAAAGCCTCCAGTTCAGTCACATTCTTAGGCTTGCGCACTGCAACTGCTTTCTTTAAGTCCCACCAGAGGTTCTCAATCGGATTTAAGTCAGGTGACTGCGATGGCCACTCAAAAATGTTCCAGCCTTTAATCTGCAACCATGCTCTAGTGGACTTGGAGGTATGCTTGGGATCATTGTCCTGTTGAAAGGTCCAACGTCTCCTAAGCCTCAGGTTTGTGACGGACTGCATCACATTGTCATCCAATATCTCCTGGTACTGAAGAGAATTCATGGTACCTTGCACACGCTGAAGCTTCCCTGTACCTGCAGAAGCAAAACAGCCCCAAAGCATGATTGACCCCCCGCCATGCTTCACAGTAGGCAAGGTGTTCTTTTCTTCATAGGCCTTGTTCTTCAACCGGGTAGCGTTTCAACAGTGCCCTTTGCCTTGAATTTGCGAATGATGCTTCCTTTGGTCTCTCTTGGTATGTTTAACATCTTTGCAATCTTCTTATAGCCATTGCCCTTCCTGTGAAGAGTAATCACCTCTTCTCTTGTCTTCCTGGACCATTCTCTTGACTTCACCATGTTTGTAACCACACCAGTAAATGTCTAGAAGGAGCTGAGTATCACAGTCATTTTAAAGCTGCCTAATTGGTGCTTAAAGTGCAACAAGAGTGGTAGTACAATAAATTTTAATGGTAATAAAGCATATCACAAAATAAAAAAGAGAGATTGGAAAAGAAGGTGGAAAATGACCCAAATGGAGAAATTATTATAACTGTACCAATTGGTGGAGTGGAAGTCCAAAAAGCCCAACAAGCTGGAAGTCTTAGTAGGATTATAGGTGTAACCTCACTATACCTCGGTGGTTCAAGCCACCTACATAACCAATAATACAATACACTATCTTAGTGTTTGAGAAACACCCAAAGGCAATAATAAGCAGTGGTGCTAAGAGCCCCACCAAAAACCATCAAGGGCACAATAAGTAACCATGTATAAAGGATCAAAGTCCACCGAATAAAGATTCAAATAGACTGTTAAAAACAAAAGAGAGGCATGTCTCGACCGGTTTCGCCCAAGCAGGGCTTAGTCTGGAGATATAATGCCCGCCCCAACTCACCCCCTAAATACCTTCAAGATCGTAATTTCAAGTGCGGTCAGCTGGATGCCCTACTGATTGGTAATTGAAAAAATGTATACATCAGATCGCATGGTATAAGGCTCAACTGGTCATGTGGTACCAATAAGCCAATGGTGAGCCTGCTAAAAGCACCACCATAACAGACACCACAGCAATAGCTATGAAGAAAAAAAAAAAAAAAAAAACACATATGTGTTAATCAAGTTAGTTGCAGAGAGCAACTTAGCTAATTCAACCAAACGGACATGTGGGACCAAAGAGCCAATCAGATAGCTTGTTTACCAATACCAAGGTAACTAAAAGCATACTAGAGCTTACAGACCCTGATAAAAATAATAAACCGCAAGGTCATCCAAAATAATAAATTGTATGGGTAACCCAAATGCCAGTAATCATAGGATGAGTCATTGATAAACAATCCTAAGCGCAGAATCTAAATATACAGCCGACATAATTGCAGAGATGAGCAGGTTGTAAAATAGACAGACATTGCTAATCAATAACCTATCACCTGACAATCGTGATGCGAAAAATTCCTTAACTTCAAAAAAAGGGGTCAGTGTAAAATAGAAAGACGGCTGTATATGTATATACTTGTATAGAGGACAATGTCCCAATAAGGACTGCGCTTAAAATGTATAAGAAAATAAACAAGTACAACCCTATGAAAAACTGACAAAGTATAAGGGGGCCCAACAACATTGAATGGATGAATATTGTGGATATGTAGGGGGAGAAGGACTAAAAAACAAGGAAATTGCTAAATATCTAACCAATACATAGAGGATTAATAATAGTACAAAGGCAAAGTAATAAAGTAATGTAATATGAAAACGATAATTATGAACATAACAATGAAAATTCAAATAAATTCAAATAAAGGGAACAAACGTGAAGCCTTCATTGAGACCTGACGGTGATCTGGTGTGAAGGCGATATATCCAGAAGGCTTCACGTTTAAGTAGCTTATTGTCAAGATTGCCCTTACGAGGGCCAAGTTTGATGTGTTCAATACCCAAAAACCTAAAGTTGCTGAGTGAACACAACGTACATGACATAAAATGTCTGGCGACAGGAGTGTCCTTTTTCAGTCTAATCGACCGGATATGCTCCAAAATGCGGACTTTAAGAGGGCGAATAGTTTTGCCCACATATTTTTTACCACAATGACACAACAGCAAATAAATAACGCCGGCGGAGTTACAATTAATAAACTGGCGGACCGTAAATGAGATGGAATCGTCAAAGTTGTGAAATTGTTTCGGGGTACGGGAGACATAAGGACAGGCTACACACCTGCCACATTTATACATTCCCTTCAAGTTATTAGTCAACCACGAATCAGCAGGACGACAAATAGGTTGAAAATGGCTGTGTACCAATTTATCTTTGACATTAGGACACCTCCTAGCTGTCAAAGCAGGACGGTTGGAAATGACATCCTTCAAATGTGCATCATTAGTCAAAAGGGGCCAGTAACGCTCACAAATCCCTTTGACGGATTGCCAACCCAAATCAAAATCAGCAATGAGTCTTATGGGTTCAGACCCAGTGGTTGGAGAAGTGTCAAGTAATAAAGCATGTCGATCAGAGAGTAGTGCCCGTTTGTAAGCACTTTTGAGAATACGATGAGGATAACCTTTCTCTCTAAAAGCCAACCGAAGAGAATGTGCTTTGATTTTAAATTCGGTAATGGTGCTGCAGGTGCGACGCAGTCTAAGATATTGGCCAATAGGAATGCCCTTACGTGAGGAATAAGGGTGGTGACTAGTCCAAGTTAAAAGGTTGTTGGCTGAAGAAGGTTTGCGAAATAAGGTGGTATCAAGTCGACCCGCAGAATCCTTGTGAATGGAAATATCAAGGAAATTCAGCGAATGAGTTTGTATCTCATAGGTGAACTTTAAATTAAACTCATTGATGTTCAGGGTATCAACGAAGTTGGAAAACTCCAAGGCGGTGGAGGTCCAGATGACAATAATGTCATCAATGTAGCGACGCCAACTGAAGACATGAGATTTAAAAACTGTCAAATCAGGGCCATTATATTTTACTTTATTACTTTGCCTTTGTACTATTATTAATCCTCTATGTATTGGTTAGATATTTAGCAATTTCCTTGTTTTTTAGCCCTTCTCCCCCTACATATCCACAATATTCATCCATTCAATGTTGTTGGGCCCCCTTATACTTTGTCAGTTTTTCATAGGGTTGTACTTGTTTATTTTCTTATACATTTTAAGCGCAGTCCTTATTGGGACATTGTCCTCTATACAAGTATATACATATACAGCCGTCTTTCTATTTTACACTGACCCCTTTTTTTGAAGTTAAGGAATTTTTCGCATCACGATTGTCAGGTGATAGGTTATTGATTAGCAATGTCTGTCCATTTTACAACCTGCTCATCTCTGCAATTATGTCGGCTGTATATTTAGATTCTGCGCTTAGGATTGTTTATCAATGACTCATCCTATGATTACTGGCATTTGGGTTACCCATACAATTTATTATTTTGGATGACCTTGCGGTTTATTATTTTTATCAGGGTCTGTAAGCTCTAGTATGCTTTTAGTTACCTTGGTATTGGTAAACAAGCTATCTGATTGGCTCTTTGGTCCCACATGTCCGTTTGGTTGAATTAGCTAAGTTGCTCTCTGCAACTAACTTGATTAACACATATGTGTTTTTTTTTTTTTTTTTTCTTCATAGCTATTGCTGTGGTGTCTGTTATGGTGGTGCTTTTAGCAGGCTCACCATTGGCTTATTGGTACCACATGACCAGTTGAGCCTTATACCATGCGATCTGATGTATACATTTTTTCAATTACCAATCAGTAGGGCATCCAGCTGACCGCACTTGAAATTACGATCTTGAAGGTATTTAGGGGGTGAGTTGGGGCGGGCATTATATCTCCAGACTAAGCCCTGCTTGGGCGAAACCGGTCGAGACATGCCTCTCTTTTGTTTTTAACAGTCTATTTGAATCTTTATTCGGTGGACTTTGATCCTTTATACATGGTTACTTATTGTGCCCTTGATGGTTTTTGGTGGGGCTCTTAGCACCACTGCTTATTATTGCCTTTGGGTGTTTCTCAAACACTAAGATAGTGTATTGTATTATTGGTTATGTAGGTGGCTTGAACCACCGAGGTATAGTGAGGTTACACCTATAATCCTACTAAGACTTCCAGCTTGTTGGGCTTTTTGGACTTCCACTCCACCAATTGGTACAGTTATAATAATTTCTCCATTTGGGTCATTTTCCACCTTCTTTTCCAATCTCTTTTTTATTTTGTGATATGCTTTATTACCATTAAAATTTATTGTACTACCACTCTTGTTGCACTTTGTGCAAATTGTCTTTTTCCTTGTAATTTTGGGTTATGCCCTGTTGAGTGGTTTTTTTGAGCCTTATCTCTTCTCTGTGTTGTTTCCTAATTGGTGCTTATTATGCTTTATTGCTGCTCCGTGACATCCACAGGTGTTTTCAATACCTGATTGAAAACACTTGAAAGAATCCCCTGCACCTTTAAGGAAGGGGGCATGACTGATGGCCTGGGCCGGATGGTCAGATAAGAAATGTGGAGCCATTGGTCATATGTGTGCAACATTGTTTCACTTACCTATATATGCATCGGTGGGGGGTGTGTTCTGTCTCTTTGTTCCCTGCCAGCTTCAACTGTGCATCAAGGAGATTCTGTGAGAGAGAAGAAAACGTGGTGATTAGCTGGTGCTTAGTTTGGTGATCTGTTCTGCGGTTATGGCTTCTACTTCGCTGGATGCTTTGCTGGATCAGTTGAGAGAGCATGCTGCTGCTCGTGGTGCAACTCTGCAGGATCTACTACAGGATGCATTGGTGCCAGCGCGTGAGCAGTCTCCTGAGGATGCGGGGGAGCCTCGACAATGGCGGCGAGAGCGGCCTTCCAGACCTCTGGTTCGGCTGAGTCCTAGTCCCCCCAGGCTTCGTGGAGCCCTGCAGCAGGATGGTGGCATGGATGGGCCTGATGCGGATTCCCAGACGTCTCAGGGATCGATGGTCCAGGATACGCCGCCGAGGGAGCTGCGGTCTGGCCTACGGAGGAGGGTGAGCATAGGGCGCGCTGTGGTGTTTCCACCTTTACTTACAGATGCGTCTGGTGGAGAGACTCGGCGGGCTGATGGTGTGGACCCGGCTGCGAGTGAGCGGCGTGAGGCCCCCCTCTGTACTGGTCAAGATGGCCGACGGCTGCAGCGCTCAAGGAGCCCTCGTGGAGCTGCGGCGCTTCCGGTGGCCTGAAGGAGAATGACGCAGAGGTCTGAGTCCGCCCCCAAGCCCCCTCCTGCTCGACGCAGGACTGTGACGTCACGATCAAAGCGACGGCCACGCCCACAAGATGGCGGCGCCCATGCTGGCGACGGAAATGCGGGAAAAAGAGCGTTTTCGGTGGGTGCTGCATCTGCTTCTTCACCTGTGGTGGCTGTGGATCGACCGGCGCCAGGATCAGCTGCTTCTGGAGGTCGGTCAGTGGCTCGTGGCGCTCTCCTGCTGGGAGTGGCTTGGAGTCCAGGTCTGGGGATCTTCGGGATGCAAGGAGGTCGGCTGGTCGTGGGTTCCAGGGCGCCCATCGCCGGACCCGTTGGTTCCTGCTGTTCCGGTGGCTCCGGGAAGATCATCCCTTCTGGTGGCACGTGAGTCTGATCTCGTTGGTGCGGTTACTGGCTCGCGGGGTCGTTCGGACACTGCTGCGTCAGGTAGGATGGAGGGGCTAACAACGGGGTTCATGGAAACCCTGGTTGCGGCTCTCAGGCAGTGGCAGGATGGGGCATCTGCGGTGTTGCACACGGCTGCGTCAGGATCCCCTGCTGGTGTTGCTTTGGCCGGGGGCGCAGCACCGGTACTGGCTGTTGCGTCGGCTGCGTTAGGGGTCCCTGATACGGCTCCCTCGGTGAGTCTTCCTCTGGCCCCAGCTCCTGTTCCAGCCCCGGCGGTGCTTGGCGCAGCGTTACCAATTGCAGTGCATGCCCCGGTTTCGGCTGCGGCTGTGGTTTTGGCTCCTGCGGCTTTGAGCGGTCCTGCAACGCCGGTTAGTGGGGCTCCGGTGCCTGGTGCGGTTGGTGCGGAGGTTCGCTCTTATGGGGCGTGTGATTTGTCTCCGCTGGGCTTGACTGTCTCTGCAGAAGTGCGGGAGAGGATTTGGAAGTGGGAGTACGTAGACGTGCTCACTTTGATTTCTCCGGATAGGGAGACGGTTGATCGTCCAAAGCGTATGGATCCTTTACCGGGAGACAAGGATAAAGAAAAAGTGAAGCCGTTGCCACAGACATTCGGCAATTGGCTTCAGGGTTTTTTGGCTTATAGCGCGATTTTGTGCGAGCGATTTCCTGAGCGTGGCATGGCTTTATTTTCTTACTTGGATCTGATTTGGGGGGCTTACAAAATTTATGGGGGGCTTTGCTGGTTTAAATATGACCAACAGTTTCGTCAGAAAATGGTGGTGCGGCCCGGGCTCCGTTTTGACTTGCAGGACACCAATCTGTGGCTGCTGCTCATGACGCCGAACCGTCCAGTGGTGTCACCCTTTCCTGGATCCGCGGTGCCCAGAGCCCCAGGAGCGCCAGCGGGTACCGGAAAGGGGTGGTGCTGGCTCTTTAAGTCCCAGTGCCGTTGGTCCGCTAATTGCCGTTTCAAACATGAGTGTTCTTCCTGTGGGGGATCCCACCCGGCATTTCGATGCTTTAGAAAGGGACATGGCGCGGCCTTTAGGGCTCCAGGTCGGGGTAAGCCTGATAGAAGGGATCACCCCGGTGATGGTTCGGGCTATGGTTCCTTGGCTAGACAGGTACCCCAATAGGCGATGCGCTGAGTTGTTGTTTGATGGTTTTCGTGACGGTTTTGTTATTCCGCATGTGGCGTCGGATTTTCCTCAATTTTCTCAAAATTAGATTTCTGCGCGTCAGCAAGGCGAGGTTGTGGCGGACAAGTTGGCTAAGGAGGTTCGGTTGGGGCGGATGGTGGGTCCTTTTGCGGAGCTCCCCTTTTCTAATCTTCGGGTGTCTCCGTTGGGCATTGTGCCCAAGAGGGAGGAGGGTAAGTTCCGCATGATCCACCATCTTTCTTACCCGGCCGGTCTTTCTGTTAATGACGGTATTGGAAAGGAGGGATGTCGCGTGCGATATTCTTCTTTTGACGAGGCATTGCAGATTGTGCGGGAGGCTGGTCCTGGTTGTTTGTTGGCGAAAGCAGACATTGAGCCAGCGTTTCGTTTGCTGCCAATTCGACCGGACTGCTAGCATTTGCTGGGGTGTTCCTTTCGTGGGGGTTTTTACTATGACCGTTGTCTTCCAATGGGCTGCTCGATCTCTTGTTATTATTTTGAATTGTTTTCTTCCTTTTTGCACTGGGTGGTGTGTCGGCGCGCTGGTCGGAAATTCGGTGGTCCATTATTTGGATGATTTCCTATTTGTGGGACCGGTGGATTCCGGCGACTGCGCCGCGCTGCTGCAGATTTTCCGTGAGGTTGCAGGAGAGTTTGGTGTGCCGTTGGCTGTGGAGAAGACGAAGGGCCCGGTTCAATCGCTTGCATTTTTGGGCATTGAGATTGATACCGTCCTCCGTGTTTTCCGTTTGCCGGTCGACAAAATCCAAAAATCCAGACCTTGTTGCGGTTGGTGGGGAGGGCACAAGGGGTTGCGAAAATGCGGCTTTCAGAGATTCAGTCGCTATTGGGTCACCTGACATTTGCGTGCCGGGTGATGCCAATGGGCCGGGCTTTTTGTCGCAGGTTGTCTCTGGCTACCGCCGGGGTACGCGCACCCCACCACTTTGTTCGCATCTCTAGTGCTTTGAAGGCGGACCTGGTGGTGTGGCAATCCTTCTTGCTGCAGTACAATGGGCTGACGTATTGGCAAGAGGCGGACGTGGACAATCAGTCCCTCGAGCTTTTTGCTGATGCGTCTGGGGCGCATGGCTTTGGAGTGTACTTCCAGGGCGCTTGGTGTGCCGAAGCGTGGCCCCCGCATTGGGCGGCGTCTGAATTGGTGAGGAATCTCACGTTTTTGGAACTTTTTCCATTGATTGTGGCCCTGGAGCTGTGGGGGGAGCGTCTGGCTAATAGGCGGGTGGTGTTCTGGACGGACAACCTGGGCGTGGTGCAGGTGGTAAATCGTTCGTCGTCCGGTTCCCCTCCCGTCTTGGCTCTTTTGCGACACCTGGTACTGCGCTGTCTAGAGCGAAATGTATGGTTGCGGGCTCGACATGTGCCGGGTGTTCAGAACGTGATTGCTGACGCTCTCTCCCGGTTCCAGTGGGACCGTTTTTGGCAGGTGGCTCCGGGGGCAGCGAGGGCTGCGACACCCTTTCCTCTGTGGCTCTGGACCCTCGCTTCGCCGGGCTGAGAATGTTGCTGGAGGACTCTTTGTCGGGAGCATCGTGGACTGCCTACTCTCAGGTCTGGCGGAGGTGGGGGTTGGTGGCACAGGGGGAACGGGGTTGGCATACGGCGGCGGATCGGAGGTGGGCCACCTTGATTTATTTCAATTCCCTCCGGGAGCAAGGGGGCTCTGGTTCGGGAGCGGCCAGAGTACTGACTGCCCTTTCATTTTTGTGCAAGGCGCTTGGGTGGGAGGATGTTGGTCGGGATTTCCTGCTTCGCAGAATTGTTTCGGGTTGGAGACGGACGGCGATGCCTGATGTTCGGCGCCCGGTTTCTGGCTCCATGTTTTTGGATTTGTTGGAGGTTTTAAGTGGGGTCTGTCGCGATCTTTTTGAAGCGCGATTATTTCGGGTGGCGTTTGCCTTCGCTTTTTATGGTGCTTTGAGGGTGGGTGAGCTGGTTGCTCCTAACTCTCGGACCCATTCTGCCTTGCGCTTTGCACATGTCTCGGTGGCTGCCGCTCAGGTGCGGGTTTTGATTGCCAGGTCCAAGACGGATCAGTTGGGTAGGGGTGTGCTGATTACGTTGGATGCGGTTGGGGGGATCGGGTGTCCTTTGAGCCTCACGCGGGAGTATTTAGCGGTTCGTCCAGATTTGACTGACTCCTTTTTGATTCACCTTAATGGGGTTCCTTTGACCCGGTATCAATTTTCGGCTGTTTTCAAGCGATGCGTACAAGTGTTGGGTTACGACCCGGGATTGTTTGCCTCCCATTCTTTTCGGATTGGCGCGGCGACGGTGGCTGCGGGCGCGTCGGACGGCATGATTCGTCGGTTGGGCAGGTGGCGATCGGATCGCTTTCGCTCGTATGTTCGTCCTAACTTTTTATAATTTCAGGTACTTCCCCGCGGTTGGTCTGGATATTGGGTCATTCCTTCGTGCATTGGGCGGCCGTGCGGGCTGAACAACGGCCGCATGGCAGGAACCTTGGTTTTTCAACGGAAGTGGTGGAGATTTGCTGGTTGGGTATCCGGGGTTTGCGTTGGGCTCGGGTGTCGAAGGAATGTGATATTTTGGCAGGGAAGGTTCCCAGGGAGGTTATTTTAGTTGTTCATGTGGGGGGGAATGATTTGGGGATTGTTAGTTCGGTGAACCTGATTCGGGCTATGAAGCTGGATCTGGCCCGCTGTTTTGCTAATTTTGGGGGATTGTCGCTGGTGTGGTCCGACATTATTTCTCGACCTCGTTGGGAGGAGATGGCGGCCCCACGGGCCATTGACAGGGCAAGGAAGAGGGTTAACAGGGAGGTTTCTAAATTTGTTCGGCAGTTAGGGGGGTTGCGATCCGTCACAAGGAGTTGGAAGGCGACAATCGGAATGTGATTCGTGGTGATGGGGTCCATTTGACGGACATTGGTTTGGATATCTTTTTGCTTGGTTTGATGTCGGGGATCGAGGAGGTGCTGTCTGCGGTGGGGCGCAGGGGCAGCCATTAGGAGACCATGGTGCCCCTGGCGTTGGCGTGGTTCCTGGACAGCGGTGCTTTAAAATGGTTAAGCCGCCTTCGGGTGAGGCATTAACGAGACGAGCCCCGCTTGATCTCGGTCAGGCGGGGTGACGAGCTCCTGGTTTTGGATCGGTGAACTGCCTATTACAGGAGTAATAGGGCGGATAACGGAGGAAAAGCACTGCTGGATTACATGGTGTAAATATTTAATAAAGCTGTGGCCCATGCCCTTTCCAGTTAAGAAGTTGTTGTGTCTTTCTTTATATTTAAGGGGTATGGGTCAAGGAGGTCCCAGGTTTAATCAGTCAAGAATCCCCTGCACCTTTAAGGAAGGGGGACATGACTGATGGCCTGGGCCGGATGGTCAGATAAGAAATGTGGAGCCATTGGTCATATGTGTGCAACATTGTTTCACTTACCTATATATGCATCGGTGGGGGGTGTGTTTTGTCTCTTTGTTCCCTGCCAGGTTCAACTGTGCATCAAGGAGATTCCCGCCCGCCCACCCTGTTGAAGTTCGTCTTCTTCGTGTCACAGCTTTGGATTGGCGTGGTTCCCGGTGCTTTAAAATGGTTAAGCCGCCTTCGGGTGAGGCATTAACGAGACGAGCCCCGCTTGATCTCGGTCAGGCGGGGTGACGAGCTCCTGGTTTTGGATCGGTGAACTGCCTATTACAGGAGTAATAGGGCGGATAACGGAGGAAAAGCACTGCTGGATTACATGTTGTAAATATTTAATAAAGCTGTGGCCCATGCCCTTTCCAGTTAAGAAGTTGTTGTGTCTTTCTTTATATTTAAGGGGTATGGGTCAAGGAGGTCCCAGGTTTAATCAGTCATGAACCTCTGTTCTTCAGAGTGGTAGTCTTTAAGGGGTTGAATAATTGTGTCAATGAAGAATTCACAAAAGAAACATTTACTACTGTATTACAAAACCAATGGATGTCATTTTAGTTGCATATGGTTCTTTAAAAAGTCCTTGTAGGATTTCATTCTGAATACAATTACAAATGTACACTAAATTCCCTAAAACCCTTTACAGCATTGGGGGTTGAATAATTTTGAACACAACTGTATATATATATATATATATATTAGTACATACTGAAATAATTAAGATCCCTTCTATTTTTAACCTTAAGCTATAATTGTATATACTGTGTAAATATGTTTTTCTCATCAAACACTCAGTGCCCTGTTATCATAAAAAAACACATATTCCTGACATTACAATTTTATTGAAAAAAAGAAACAGAAATTGTAATATGAGGAGATCCTTATAAGTTGCCTACTGATGACCCCCCGTACACAAGGAGATAAAGAAACAGGACACAAAAAGACACGAATACTAGACTGGGGAATAATATATATTTATTAAAGGCCACAGCTAAAACCCCACCAAATATAAAAATACCATATAATAATAAATAATAGCAACAAATAGACACTTCCACCGTACATCCCTCAAACCAAGCCAACTGAAACTCCGCCCCCATCTCCCATACATCTGATCCATCAAATACCACCTTAAATAAAGGAACCCTACCCCAGCACTGCCTACAAACACCCGCTGTGACCAAGGGGAAAATAAAAACCTATAACCCAAAATAAAGGGAGGGAGGGTGGGGATTTCTTCATGAGTCTACCTCAGGAGAAAAAGGCGTGCAGGGCTACAGAGCACGCGCCTTATATATCCTCCTGAAACTAAAACCCCGCCCCTACCAGATCCCGCTCTAACTCCACACGCGCTAAGCCCCTGGCATCAGAGGCAACTTAAAGGGACCCCTCTGCCGCCCTCTGTCCCCCCTCCCTCCGCTCAGCAGTTCAGCAGAAAAAGCTGAAAACAGCTGAGAGAGGCGGAGGAGTTTACGCCGCCCTCCCAGCTGTCAGTCAGCAGAGCGGGATTCAGATTTCCCGCTTCTGCTGACTTTTGCCGAGTAGGAGACGTCATCGCGCTTTCAGCACGATGACGTCTCCAACTCGCCGCAGTAGCTGGCGGCAGCCTGAGGATTAGTGTTGCGCGCATCCTCTTGCGCGCAACAGTAATCCTCAGAGGGAGCCGGGAGGAAGCCTGCCGATTGGCTGGCTTACATAAATTTATTACGGGAATAGGGATAGATTAGGATAAAAAAACGGGGGGGGGGGGTGATTTTTGAGTACAGTGTTCCTTTAAGGGCCCCACGCCTGACTTGCTTCAGGCTTTCGTGAACTGGGTCCTTTAAGTGTTAATTGAATGAGATGTATAGAGTTAAATTACTACCATTTTATAGTGATGTTTGGTGCATTACTTATTCCAGGGTGTCTACATGCAGAATGCTGGGCACATGAGCTGCCAGCTTGCTCTCCATGCTTATAATTTACATATATATTAATTCGGCTTCTCCTGATCCCTGCCGTGTGCGCGTTTCTGATTAAATATGTATTCCTATTGAGCTATTTAGTCCAGCAGAGGACAGGATACAGATATGTATGAGAGGAATGTATGACAATTCCTATTACACACATAACAAACTAGAACATTGAAGATTTGCTGTTTTACGCTGACATCATTGACCTTGAATGACATGTCACAAAACCAGAGATGAGCAACTATTAAAATTTTTAAACACTTCCACCGAGAATGTATTAACTACTGAAAATGAAAAATAGCAAATATTTGAAGGTATCACAAACCATGAATTTCAGATTTTACCCTGAGGTAATTTCTTTTTTTTTTAATCCAATCCATTGAGTAAAATTAAACATTACCTTCATTTGTAGCCGCACAACGAACTTGTAACGATTGTCTGTCCAATTCTATCTTTACTGTTTCTGAAGCTTTGACTATTTCTGATGCCTTGACATAATTCATTAGACATGTACACAGACCGAAAATTACGTTTTGTTTTATTAAAATCCATAATCCAACATTGTTGGATTTTTGGAATTTGCCAATTTGGATCGATACAAAATGTTTCAGAAATGTCAGAATTTTTGGTGGCGGACCTATTTTTAGCCCCTATACCCTTTCCAAACCCTCTCTTTACCTCCTCCAACCCTCCCTCCTTTCTACTAACCCCTATACCCACTTCTATACCCCTAAATGTTTGGATAGCATTAGGGATAGGGTTAGAGCTAGGGTTGCTTTTAGGATTGGGTTACTGTTAGGTTTACTGGTTCTGTTTGTGTTCGAAATTAGTGCTTCTGTTAGGGTTACAGTTACTTTTTCTGCATGTTTTAAGGTTAGGGCTAGGATTGGGGTTATGTCTAGGGTAGTGTTACGGTTAGGATTAGGGTTACTGTTACCGTATCTGCATGTTTTAGGGTTAGGGTTACCCCTAGGGTAGTGTTACTGTTAGAGTTCGTGTTTCTGTTAGGGTTACAGTTACTGTTTCAGCATGGTTTAGGACTAGGATTGGGGTTACTTCTAGGGTAGTGTTACTGTTAGGTTTACCGCTACTGTATGTTTTAGGATTACTGTTAGGGTTACTGTTTCTACATGTTTTAGGGTTAGAGCTAGGATTGGGGTTGTTTCTAGGGTAGGGTTACGGTTAGGTTTACTGGTACTGTTTTTGTTAGGATTAGTGTTTCTGTTAAGGTTACAGTTACTGTTTCTGCATGTTTTAGGGTTGGGGCTAGGATTGGGGTTGTTTCTAGGGTAGGGTTACTGTTAGGATTAGTGTTTCTGTTAAGGTTACAGTTACTGTTTCTGCATGTTTTAGGGTTGGGGCTAGGATTGGGGTTGTTTCTAGGGTAGGGTTACTGTTAGGTTTACTGTTTGTGTTAGAATTAGGGTTAATGTTACTGTATCTGCATGTTTTAGGGTTAGGGTTACCTCTAGGGTAGTGTTACTGTTAGAGTTAGTGTTTCTGTTAGGGTTACAGTTATTGTTTCTGCATGGTTTAGGACTAGGATTGGGGTTACTTCTAGGGTAGTGTTACTGTTAGGTTTACCGCTACTGTTGGTTTAGGATTACTGTTAGGGTTACTGTTGTGTCTACATGTTTTAGGGTTAGAGCTAGGATTGGGGTTGTTTCTAGGGTAGGGTTACGGTTAGATTTACTGGTACTGTTTTTGTTAGAATTAGTGTTTCTGTTAAGGTTACAGTTACTGTTTCTGCATGTTTTAGGGTTAGGGTTACCTCTAGGGTAATGTTACTGTTAGGTTTACTGGTACTGTTTGTGTTAGAATTAGGGTTACTGTTTCCATATCTGCATGTTTTAGGGTTAGGGCTAGGATTGAATTACCTCTAGGGTAGTGCTGTTAGGTTTACTGGTACTGTTTGTGTTGTGTTAGGATTAGTGTTTCTGTTAAGGTTACAGTTACTGTTTCTGCATGCTTTAGGGTTAGGGTTAGTATTGATCAATGAGTGCAAATTTTCTCAGTTTAGAAAATGATTCTGAACTGATCCAAAAAAGTTCAGATCAATTCAGAAACATTTTATAATTTTTTTTTCATTTCAGCCATTCAGTATTTCAGATGTTCCCGAATCACCATTAAGGCGATATTTTGTCTGAAAATCCATTCAGATGAAACGATAAGGAAATGAGATGCACACAGCTAAAAGTCATCCTTTAAGCCAGTGTTTCCCAAACCTGTCCTCAGGACCCTCCGCCTCGCCAGGTTTGCAGGATATCTGAAGCACAGCACAGGTGATATGATTTGCTGCTCAGTGATTGCAGGATTCAGTCTGCTTTTCCCCATGGTGATCCTTAAAACCTGGCCTGGATGAGGGTCCCGAGGAGAGGTTTGGGAAACACTGGTTTAAGCATTGAAATGAAGAAACTTCTATAAAAATTCCACCTTTTCAGCCTCTTCCTTTTTTTTTCCGTGTTCATTCTTCTATCGCACACATTTGACTACAGGAATTAGCCAGGTACCTGATGATCGATTTAATTCTTCTTAAGACCAGGAAATTGTTCACATCCTCAACTACCACTACAGGAGAACGGATTATTACACACACGGTGAGGAAGAACAGGAGGTGCTAGGTTTGGGAATCCAGAATGTGAACACACAGGGTTATTCAAAGAGATCCGAATTGCTGGCGAAAGGTAACTGAATAGTGAAATTCAGCGTACGGTTACCTTTCCTGGCCATTCGGCTATTCAGAGAGCAGGCAGTTCGCCAAACGTTGGCGAATTGTCTGCACATACGGTGCCTGTTCGAGGGCAGTGAAACCCCCATAGAGAAGCAATGCTTAGTCTATTCAGAGAACACAAAACAGCTGAGAAAAGTTGCCGAAATGCCCTGCCATTCGGTGGTTTCATTTGACAGGTTTATTCAGGCGAATCCCATAGGCTTCAATGTTAAAAATATTCTCGTTTTAATTCAATATCTAGTAAACCATTTATTTTATTTTGCAGTAAAAAGTCTCTTTATTTTTAGATTTTTCAGAATCTTTTAGGCATGTTTCGGGATTTTTTAGCAAATTTTTTTTGTTTGTTTTTTTTAAATCCTTTTTTCTTTTTTCTGTAACAGCCCTTTTTATTATCATTCATTGGATCTTATATGTAAATTCCAGACATTTTCGTTCTGTAGTTTCTTTGCAAACAGCGTTTCACTTTCAAACATTCAAGCGTACGGTTTTTTTTTTCACTCCATTCGCCTGCGGTGTCAGGTTTTTCCGGCGGCTGCTCTGCGCTGTGATCAGCTCCTGCTCGGGTTTGTCCGGCGGGGTTAATCCAGATGTTTTTGCGGGTTTCGGTGTCCATTCGCTGGGTTTTGTGGTGAGTGTTCGTCGGGTTTGCGGTGGCTTTTCCCTGCACTACGACGGCCCTGTTGTGCTTGCTGAATACACCGCAGGGTCGCTGAAATGGGATCGCCGAATCGCACCAAACGTTCGGTGACTTTTCGATTCTCTTTGAATAACCCTGATAATTTAAATAACATTCTACAGCAAAATTCAACCGTACAAAAACATCAAAACACGCTTTTCAAATTTGAATACATTTATTAATATATAAAATGTTGTTTTTTTACACAAGAGAGTCTGCAAGTGAACTATTCCATGCACAGGTTGTGTTCGAATGTGCTATGCTTCAAAGAGGTCATTGATCAAGGATTATGGACTTTTTGTGGCACAATTCCTGTGCTTTTTTGTGTCAAATAAAAAAAACACGCACACACACACAAAACCACAAGTTCAAGAATTCATCCAGAGTGAATGTAAATAGAAGACATGTCAGGACAAAGAAATACAAAGTTGCTACAATAGATTGACACATCCCTGAATTATGTCACAGTTTTTTCCCGCTTGATGAAGGACCTGCTGCTGCTGCTGCTATCGTCTATTTTAATTTTTGTTCTTTACTCAGAAAAAAAACGTATTGTGCTCTTAAACCTGATTGCTGTAAGTCAAATGTATGAGTTTGTTTTGTTATTAATACTTTGATTAGGCAGTTGCAATTACACAGATCCTTCCTTACCAGTTACACGTTAACAGCAGAAAGGAGCCGAGCAGCTTCAGCTATGGAGATCATGAAAGATGTCCTTGTGCTGGTTGTATGGGTTGTATGGGTATGGAAATATACGAACAATATAAGCACCATTACAAGTCATTTTGCTTAAATTTTAATCCAAAAATGTCCACTGTCCTGGTCTCCATGCCACCCTGCAAACATTTGCTTTTAATGCAAGACGTTGAGGCTCATTCCTGTAGGAACATGCTCAATGGTGCCTTCTCTGTTCATCGAATGGCATACACGGAAAGTGTACATATATGCTATTTAAGTCAAAACTGACTCTGACAGTCTCTATGACGGATCTCAGGAACTCCTGGCTACAAGTGTACATGGAAAGTGACTTAAGTCAATGCTTCCAAACCCTGGTCCTAAAGTAACCCTAACAGGCAGGTTTGCCAGATATCTAAAGCACAGCACAGGTGATATGATTTGCTGCTCAGTGATTCAGTCTGCTTTTCCCCAAGGTAACCCTTAAACCCTGTCCTGTTAGGGGGACCTGAAGAACAGGGTTGGGAACCCCTGACTTAAGCGATTAACAATGTTTATTGCTCCCGTCACAAAAAACAAAAACGAGAGCACCCCACACTGGCACACCAGGGACTGTAGACAATGATGATCATAAACAAGGTGTCAAACAAGGATCAACGTAACTCCCCAATTGGTCTACTATAGCTCTTGCCAAAAGTTAGAGCTCTGCTGCTATATTGGCTGTTGGGAAGATTGGAACATTTCAATGACTGTCTCCGTGTCCCCTACTTGTGGGAGAGGTCCTTGTTATTCCAAAGTGTATGCTGGGTCATGCAAGTAACACATAGGAGCAACAGGATAGCCAGAGGGTACAACACCAGTCGTCTGAACTCATACCACAATTGGACCACCAAGGGTCCACCCACAGGTCTGCCTTCCATACCCTAGAGATACAGGCACATCACCATCAAACGTTTTGGTCACTTGGAGGAAAAAAAGCTACATTTCCTGGTTGTCCCACTTTGGCCTAAAGTACGACCTTTCATTTCCAATGCCTTGCCAAAACCCTGGCGCTAACAGAGGTAAAGATTACAAAGTGAAGACAAAGCGGAACTCGTTCACTGCTACCAAACTTGTGCTTTATTTCTGGGGGTTGAATTTGCAGAATGAAACATTACCAGCTCAATTCCACAATTCTCGTATATTAAGTACAATAAGGCTAACTATGTCCTTTTCACAGCAAACAAAAACAAAAAGTGTTTGTGTTTGAAATAAATGCCTTAAAAACACCATGCACTCCATTTGGCTATTGTTCTCATTACGCAGTACGACATTATTACCTTTTTTTTTACTCTTTTTAACACTTTATTCTTATTAATATCTCTATAACATCTAGAAGCATAGAGGCGTCTAAACCTTCGATATATTTACAAATTGAACAAAATATCTACATATAAAAGCTTACTTAAACTTAAACTTGATGCAAGTTATGAAAAAGCAATTTATTGGCAAATGAAACTGAGCATTGCTTCAACCATAGGCTGTTCTATCATTTCATATGAAGCTAAACCACAGTATTGGAATCATTTAGGTACTCTATGTAAATACTTTCCATCACGGACATTACCAACCTTTGCTAGTGGTTATCTCATTTTTTTCTTACACATTAAGAAATGTGTGTATATATATATATATATATATATACACACATATATATATATATACACACACATGTGTTAAATATACAGTATATATACATATATATATATATGCATATATATTTTATTTATCATATACATACTTTTGTCTTATATGTATATATATATCATATATATACTTGTGTTTTATATATATATGTGTACATATATATATATATATATTTATGAATATATATCACATCTGTCATCTGTTTTGCATATTGATTGCAGTGAATTTCATATTTGGAGATATGCACAGGATCACATGTTTGAGTCTAAGGAATGTGACCTTTTGCACAATATATAACAGGCCCAGGATGCATAAAAGTGAGACAGATGTCATTTGCATATCCTACCCAGAATTCCTTGCTGCATATGGGGAATGTGGCACAGGAGCTCTGGGATGCAATTCATCGAATTGCTGTGATGTGCAGGTGGCTTCTGCAATAATAAACACTATATATATGCAGTTCTCTAGACATGCTGTGCTGTAAAAAAACTTTCTATACGATCCGTGTTTCTGCTATAACTCTGCTAAAAAGGATAATCGACACGGCAAACCGGTAATGTTCCATTTACAGTAAATAATTACTTTTTTATACATTTTATTATTTCCATTTGAGCTTAATGTTTTTCATAACTTTTCCGTTTCTTTTTTTCGGCATTTACACAAATTTACATTTTTGGCAACGATGATACTGTGATTCGCCGGTCTGGTTTATACCGCACCGAGGCGTTCGGCCGAGCAGTGCATCATGGAATGCATATCAAATAAAAGGCACTGAAAACGTGTGTTTTTAGTCATAATCACCCGCACCTAGAAGCCTGTCATTCGCCTTCTATCCCTATGCGTTCAGTGGCCGCGAAAAATACAAATCCCACAATGCATCGCAAAGCACGTAACCTAAATAGTTCTTAGAATACCAGGTTTATACATGTTGTACAAAATACAGCACTCGAGGTGTAATACTTTATAGGCTTACAAAGGCTATAAAATATCGGTAGTGGAAAGCGTATATTTGGGTTTCTCGGTAATAAGCATCAGCAAATGCAAGTGTCATACTTAAATTATTTAGCCATCATATATACATATATATGTATAGGATTCTGGTCCTTTAATAAGACCTCTTATAGATATACAATTAACTCACCAACTTTACCGGCAATGTCCACAAAGACATTGAAGCTTTATACATCGTAATACTACTTTAACACTGACGGAGAGAACGGACTTCATACTCATGTGTCTGACAGAGGACTGCATATCGAAAGATTCAACTACGGATTACATACACTGGTTTTTTTTGTGAAGTGGGTACCATTTCATGCATTAAAATCTATTTTTTTCTTCGTTGTTGGAAGGCATAATTGACGGTGACTTCATTCTGCTACACTTCAGCGCCGGTAACGGCATATATCAAGAAAAACATTGATGAGCGCAACAGAAAACAAAAATACAACAAATATTCATTTTTCCACACTCCAGTATCACATACAAAAACAAAACAAAACAAAACCTGTATGATGGAAAGTAATGTTCAATTTTGCCTCCATATCGTGCATTTCTCCATATCGCCTTGTTGGGTCGCGTAGCATGGCAGTTTCCAAAAAGGAAAAGAAAAATGTATCAACCAGTCTTAACCCTAAACGAAAGAATTCATGGCGTTGACGGGTGACGGAGCTTCGGAACTTTCGTTGCCTTCAACCGGCTCTTTTTCTTTTTTGCCGCTGTATTGTCCGATGAAAGAACCGTCTTCGTTAAACTGTCCGTTTACCCCCTCGCCGTAATCGACCAGGCTGTCGTCGCTGTCGTCTTTTTTCACAGTTCGATCGGAGGGAGTCCTGCTGCCTTTTTTAAGTGGCTTGTGGTCTTCCGCATCACTGTAAAAGAGAAGTGTCATGAACTCCCACACATTTCAAGATCCAATCTGGCAGCAGAAAACATGCAGGGTCTGGGTTTTATCTACAGAGAGCAAGTGAGGGACAATTAGAGGAATCTATATTATCATCTGTATTATTTCACGTTTGATTAAGTATCCCTATTTAAAACATCATAGAAATAAGAGATAGAAAATATTTGTTTGGTGTGATAGATGGACAAAAAAAGGAAAAACGGTCATGCAGGCCAAGTTTGTAGTTTTGTACTCTTACCTGCTAATGTACCTATAAAATCCCAAAAAAGAATGCAAAAGAAACAGAAACCATCCAAATGAATCACAAATGAGTTATAATGGGGCCATAATGTTTTATCAAGCGGTCATGCTACAGTCTTTCAATATTTTAGTCAACTATTATTATTAATGAAAAACGGTGAGAGTTTTCATTGTGAGTGTCACGACAGATCCAATCCCATTCCATTGCTGTAAGACGGGGTCAGATAATACAAGGGTATTAACTCTACGCCATTCACGCCAATTTGAGAAAGGGAAAAGGAAGACGTAAAGAAAGGTTTCCATTATTAAATGTGTTTGTTGACCCTCTCTCTTCCGTATAAATGGGAAGGGCGACAGAAGAGTCCTATGGCAGACTTTAAAAACCTAAAACTAATGACCAATAAAACAAATAGAGGAAAATTATTTAAAGGAAGTCCAATTCTCTTAATGGCCACACGTACGAAAAACTGAAATGCAAGAACAAGGTTCTGTTAGATTTAAATTTTCTAGATGAATATAAATATTCTGTTTTGAAAAGCCTGTTCTGATAAAATGGGCTGTGACCCCCTCCCTTTTTAAGTGTCATTTCTGTAGCTAGACAGTCTTTTCTTATATAGGATATGAACTGTGTAGCCGACTTCCTGATTGTGCAGGAAAGGGTGTGCGGACATTATAAGCTAGAAAAAACATCTCTGAATCATATGTAGTAATATTTTTTAAACGGTGTTGGTTAACTCTGACGTAGAAATGTATCTGTATGCTGATTGACTATAAGTTCTTTGAAATCTAATAAACTGGTCTGTCTAACAAAAAATACTCAGTCGACCTGATGAAGCTATATTTTGTGTGTAGCTGATTTTGGTCTCTCTGCTGATCAGCGCAGCGCAGCGCAGCATCTTGCTTCATTCTGATATATGAGAAAGAAATGACAGACTATTTGGGATTCCATATATGGTAATTATAATAGGAAAATTGTTTTTGTTTGCTTAAGGTTATAATTTAACAGGTTCAAATCACCAAATAATTGGTTTTGGACAATTTGGTCACATTGGATGTTATTCCAATTAAGGGATCAATTTAATTCAGATTTTTTTTTCTAAATATCAGCTGACTCGGTTGAAAAAAATGCATCCAGAGCCGATAATACGAAACATGCTGCTGGACCAAAAAAAGTATGGCCGGTAAAACACCCAATAAAGCTTATTTTCACTCAGTATCATAGAGATTGGTGCCTTTAAACATGACTACTAGAAATCTTATTCTAAAAAAATAGATTTTCCCTTATTCCCTCTATTTCCCTTCATGAAAATCTAATTTTCACCACTTTTTAGCATTTGAATTTTTTTCGGAAATTGAAATACCAATAAACTCTAATCGAGAATGTGAGCGTTGATATTCCATCTGAATTTTTACTGGGAATCTTGAACCGTGATGTCTTATTCATCATAAAACTAGTGATAACTTGGCTTCATCTGTTTTTATTGCGAAGGGTTTGATAAACGCAAAAAGGAAAGTATCCGCCTATGCTATTTAACTTGGAACACCAAAAGGACCATTGTGAGTGGACCGAAAATAATTGGTGTTGTGTATAACTAATTTTCTCCTTCAACCCATTAATTAAACAAAGAGCAGCAGTTTTCAAACACTCTCTGACATTACTTTGTTAATCTGCTGTGGTGGACCCACCAATTAATAGGAAGCTGCTAATGTCTCCTAAAATATACTTTCCTCTCTCTGGAATCTGTTATTCCAGAGAAGTTTGGGAAGAATAGCTGCAGAGGATGTAGGAATTGAATTACTATCCTTCACTTCTTTATAATGATGGACCATGGAGAACAAATAAGAATATCTAGTCTGCCTTCTTTGAAAAATGTACTTTGTTACATAAAGTCGTGGAGCACCCCAAGAAAAACAGAAAAGGGAAAACAGTGATCTACAAAAAGCAAAGAAGCGCATATGAGACTTCCTTTTCTTACCAAACGGTTCAGGGATAATCGTAGCTAATACATTTATATAATACATAATTTATATAGACATTTTTTTTCCTCCTGCAAGGAAAATACCAAGCTCAAGGTTAAACCCAGTAACAATGGATACACTTTCTCACCTATATTCACCGAATGTTCCATCGTCCTCCTTCATGGGCTGGATCTCAGGATCTGCGTGGGCATCTTCCTTTTCCTTGACTTGAAAAGAAGAAAAAAATGCAAATGGTCAAATACTGACGGAACATCAAGGAGATTCCATGCAAATGGGAAACTAAAATGGTAACACAAGGTGTGCATAGAACGCATCTGATATTGGGTCCCATGTATCTAGATCAGAAGATCTGTAGATGAAGAGCAGTAAAGCTGATCGATGGACGTGGTCATGGTGAGTTATAATAGGGATAAAGGACCTTAGTGTCCTACAAGAGTGTAACTCTTCTTCTGAGATAGGCAATAGAGGTATCAACTACCCATCAATTTTGTTACTGTTTGCATCCAGGCTCTTGAAAAAACACTGTAGGATCCCATAATACATATCTTACCTGGGTATTTACCACCTTTATTCCTTCTGATGAAGCAAACAATCAGCAAAACTAAAATAAGGAGTGCCACGGCACACATCAGGCCAATAAACCATCCCTGAGTAGCGATGTCCACCTGCTGGCTCGCCATGGCTGAGAAATTGAAAGAAGGGATGGTTAGAAAGAGACACTGCTGTCAGCATAGCTTAAAGTGAAGACACCAGCACAGACAAAAATTCCAAGGGTATAGGAGGGCAAAGCTTTTGCAATTGTTAAAAGGTAATCGATCAACATGTAAAATAATATATATATATTATACTGCAAAAGTATATACATATATTGTGACAGTGTGATTAGGGGCAGAGTGGTGGACCACAGGTTTATTAGCAGGCAAACAGAGAACGTCCTCTTCCCACTATAGGGTTAACTCACAGCCGATGCCTGATTAAGTCTGCCCTGTGGCTGCCCTTATAGAAGAGGTGGTCCCCTCTGAGAGAGCAGTCTTGGTGCTGGATGCAGCAAGGAAGGAAGCTAAATCCTGAGCCCAGAAGAAAGGTACATTATAGATTTTTTCTCACAGATTGGTAAGCGGCTTAGCCACCCAATATGTGAGGCAGGAATAATGACATGTTTATTTAGTCTCTGCATGAAGGAGTAGGCATTTGTTTTGTACTTGTTTTTTTCTGTTCATACTGTACCCTGCAAGGGCTGCGCAATAAAGAGAATCAGAAGCACTGATCTCTGTGTCCAGTGACTATATCACAATATAAACATAGTTTGTACACACATACATATAGTATTGCAGTTTTTAATTGAAAACATAATTTATAATGCATATTGAACATCTCAGGAGTGGAATTTAATGATAATTCTGAAAAATTATTTAAAGTGAATGCTTTTAATTATAATTACAAATAATCGAAAATGGCGAGTAAAAGAAGAAACCCAGAAAAGGTGGTTTTAAGCCGCAAATTAAATCAGGCTACAGAATGTAAATCTCCCGCAAATTTATCTTTCTGTGATTTAACATAATGATAAGATCAATGTATGACTTAAGTAAAAGCACCCTTTTGCTGTGCGAACACTGTATGCCAGGATTAAACTAATTTTGATATAATTCGATTTTTGATATAATTACGATTTTGATATATCTGTGTTGACATTTCTTTTATTACATTTACATATCATACAATATATAATAGCGAGTGTTTGGTTTGTGCATTTGCGAAAAAATCTGACATTGGGACATATATTAAATGACAGCACAACAGGAAATTGCTTTACCATAACAACACAAAAGATGTGTATCTGATAATTAAACACTTCAGGCAAATGTAAGCATTTCTGCATTTGGGGAAAAAAAAATGGAAATGAACCAGGCAGCTAACAGTTCCTTAACAAGAAAAAAAAATTGTCATCTGCGCTCGTTTCTATACAATGCCATGTGCAACAAAACACTATCAGAGGTTTTAGTTTGCTTTAATGGCCATTGAAACGTAAGCTCACTCGCCCCATCAAGGCACCTCTTTGTAGAGTGAGTCCTTTGGTACATTGGTTAGGACTCACTCTACAAAGAGGTGCCTTGCTGGGGTGAGTGAGCTTACGTTTCAATGGCCATTAAAGCAAACTAAAACCTCTGATAGTGTTTTGTTGCACATGGAATTGTATAGAAATGAGCGCAAATAAAAAAAAATTTTTTTTCTTAGGTTTTATACGTGAACTGGGCTGTTACTCCTGGCTGTTGCAGCCGCTCTGGGGAGTACAGGCGCGACACATTTTTTTCTGTATGTATGTATATTATGCTGTAACACCAGTTAGTCATTTTTGCTGCTGTTCCTTTTTCCATGTTTTTGTTTTCAACCCCAAATGGGAGGTGCTTTTGTGCGTGTATAAATAAAACCCACCATTTTTCTGCCTCTCCTTAGCTGAAAAGCAGCAGGAGAGCATGTAGTTGCTCAGAAGAGCAGCTTTTGGTACATTGGTTAGGACTCACTCTACAAAGAGATGCCTTGATGGGGCGAGTGAGCTTACGTTGCAATGGCCATTAAAGCAAACTAAAACCTCTGATAGTGTTTTGTTGCTCATGGAATTGTATAGAAACGAGCGCAGATGACAATTGTTTTTTTCTTGTTATGTTTTATACATGAACTGGGCTGTTACTCCTGGCTGTTGCAGCCGCTTGCTGCTCTGGTGAGTACAGGCGCAACGCCATTTTTTCTGTATGTAGCTAACAGTTCCTGTCTGACATTAAATGCGGCTGTATTTGTAAAGCCTGTGGCTATGATTTGTGAAAGAATGTTGCGAAGGTGCGATATACTGAAAGCTGATCTTTTACCCATTTGTATCTATACCCTAAACTAGGAATCGTGGTTGATGAAGGAGGAAGGAATTGAAAAACGTAGGCCAAACCCAAACTGCAGAATTAATAAAAAAAACAAATCTGAGAATCTCCAACTCGAGAATCCTGACCCTTGTTTGTTGTTGCCAGTGTTACGAAGCCGGAAAGATATACATTAACCTTGGTGCAAGGTTGCCCTGAGGTTGCCCAACATTGGCTCAGTCGTGAGATAGTACAGCAGCAAACCTCATAACTTGGTCCAGCCAGGAAAAAAACATCATGACATGAAGAGTCATGCAAAGAGATCGCTGGATGGTGGCAAAGACACTGGAGAACTATTTTTTCTCTGTATCCTTCCATTTACAGTGAGTAGAAACGACAGGTTGCGTTCTCCTCTACGCAATGGGACCAGAACTAGATTTTAAATTAATTAATTTTTTGCAATACACCTTAACACCAGTTTTTGGGAGCCTGTAATGTGTTGGCCTTTGATAAAAACCTACAGGCATTGCTCGTTATTCACCAACTTCCACAAGGGAGTTGCAGCTTACCTTGGAACAGTAGAAGATTGGATCCAAAACAGTTAATTGCTCACTTGCAAAAGTCATTTCCCAAAATCTACCTGGTGTTTCAGCCTGTTTTGGCCTTTTATTGAATAAACCTGTCAATTGTCCACAATTCCACCAGTGTACGTAGGCTGACTTTACTTATATTACATTATAATAAGGGTGAAATTGTGATTTTCTAACAAAAATATTGTGTTGTAAGTCTCATATACTGCAGCTCTTTACCTCACATATAGATTTGCATTATGTAATTTTGTCATGCACAAACTATAATAAACAAAACAGTGGATTCTGTTTGCCTGTATTGTAACGTGCCATGAAGCATAACTTACAATATGATATTGAAAACATTCATCACCATCATGCATTGTAACCAAATTACAAAAGATACAAACACAAAGTCCTGGAAATTTCAGATTAACATCTCCATAAATAAAAAAACTGTTTATCCACCAGAAGAATGCTAATTGCTCCAATGTAAAAGCATTTTTTTAAAACAAATCTAACAATCCAACTCACAATATCTTATTATGTAGAGCAGTGTTTCCCAACCCTGGCCATGGGATTTGCTACCAGGCCAGGGTTGCCAGATATCTGAAGCCCAGCACAGGTGATATGATTTGTTCCTTAGTGATTGCAGGATTCAGTTTGCATTTCCCCAAAGGAATCCGTAAAACCTGGCCTGTTAATGGGTCTTGAGGACCAAGGTTGGAAGCACTGATGTAGAGTGGTGTCATGGTTTCCAGATCCACCATGTTGTTTTGGACACCTATCACATCTACATGCTGATGGGTTGGGTACCACCAGAAAACGGTTGCCCACGTTATGAAGATTTCATATAATGCAGTAACCATCTCATCAATCTTCTATGGAGGAATCCCAGAAGAACAGCCTTAGTAAGTTCACTGACTTTCTTCTTGCAGTTTATGGCTTCTATATACTACAGGGCATTGTGTGCCTGATACGTGTCTAGAAAAACATGGCGGACCTTGCAGACATAAATAGTGCGGATGCGCCATGATTGATCCAGACTTGTTTAGTTCATAGTTTGTCCTACACAGTGATGGATTAAGCATGGAAATAATAAAGCTAGACAGTTGTCTAGAAAAGTGGGGTTCCAAATTCTGGTCCCCAAGTACCCTTACAGGCCAGATTTAAGGATTCTCTTGGGGATATTCAGGTGAATCCTGCAATCATTGAGCGGCAAATCATATCACCCGTGCAGTACTTCAGATATCTGACAAACCTGGCCTGTTAGGGGACCTGAGGACCAGAGTCAGGAACCACTGGTCTAGAATAATGGTTCAACCGTTCAACCACTACCCTAAAGACATTTTTCTAGTGTGCCTACTGCCCAGCTTTTCAATAAAGATTCATTGTATGTTCAAAACCGAGCAACGCTAAGCTAAGGCCACTCTCAATTACATGCTATTAGAATAAAAAAGAACTGGCCCCAACACCAGTGTTGGAACCACTTATGTACTTTCTACATACCCATGGTCTATCAGTAAGGACCGATCCTGGCCACTAGCTATGTAGAAGCACTGGATGACCACCATCCATTGGGTATACGTGTTTTTAAAATAAGGTTGTGATGTGTTAGTGGTGGGGCAAGATTGTAAGACCTAAGCAAAACAAGATCTAAGCAAAACAAGAGGACATAGTCTTAGATTAGAGGGGCAAAGGTTTAAAAGTAACATCAGGAAGCATTATTTTACTGAGCGGGTGGTGGATACATGGAACAGTCTTCCAGTAGAAGTGGTAGAGGCCAAAACAGTAATTGAATTTAAGCAAGCATGGGATAGGCATAAGGCTATCCTAAACAAAAGATAAATCCAGGTAAAGTATCCATGTAATTGGGCAGACTAGACGGGCCGAAAGGTTCTTATCTGCCGACATGTTTCTATGTTTCTATACAAATTAGTGATGCTTAGAGTACCTGACACGATAGGTGGCCAACTGCTCTTGCTCAAGGAGGACTGATTGCATGACTGCAAGTGGTTTTACTATCATCTATACTAGGCAAACACAAGAAGCATGGGGGTGTTATATATGTTATTATTATCACAGAGAAAATAGATTTTTCGAGCCTCGATCTTTCATTGTTCCCGACTCATGGGCATTGTCATGCATATTTCTTCCTCTGGTAAACAGTATTAGTAAAAAGAATTTGTGTTTTTCTTGATAATGATCGCGTGTCTCTGGCAATGATACATACCAATTATTTCATACAATAGACTGTTCATGGTTACAGCAATCAAGTCTCCATAAATGATACCTGAGTCACATGCCATTATGACATTACATATAAATCATGCCAATGATTATGAGGCGTTTACACAAGATATTGCAGATGGTCTTGCGCGACTCAACCAAGTTAAAATTACCAATATCACACCATAGAACAAGCAGAAATATGGTCCAAATCTAACGCATGCATCATGTATAATGTCCATGCTGGATGCCACACACAGAGCAATCTACACACATAGAAAACATTAACTCATGGTTATATTGAATGTGTGCATTGTGAATTCCATTGACTTTTTAATCTGTATAAGTGTGTAATGGATTTACAAAAGCAAGATGGAACTCAAAATAAATACAGAGAAAACATTGAAGATCACATTCACTTATGTACCATATTTAGCCATATTTGTGGTAGTTGGACAAAATGATACTTAAAGGCTCCTCCAAAACATCACCATAGACCATAAACACACAATGTACATAGACATGGGGTCAGAGCTGTTCTGGTTTCTAGACGGGACTTGACGGGACAAAGCATGCTATCGACTGGATGAGGCAGACAAGTTGTAGCGTAAATGCCTCACCTGGACCTGTCTGAAAATCTTCAGAACTCACAATAGCATTATGATCGTCAACAACTCGAACTCTATATGATGTTCCAGGAGTTAAACCCTTTAACACAAAATGGTTCCGAGTATCATTTATACATTCCTTTTTCCATCCTTCTTTGACTACAATAATTTCTGGAAAACACATTGGAATAACTCATGTTATGACCTGCTCACCTTCAGGTGGATCAGCAACATTAACACATTAATCGACAAGCTTTTCTCCATGCCAACCGTCTACTTGCATATGGATACCAAGATGTTCGAGGCTGAACCCCCCCCCCCATATTATTCAGTCAAAACTTTAGGATGGCTGACTATATCTCAAAAAATAATGTAAGACAGGGGGTTTTATGTGAGTTTTCCCTCTCCCACATTGTACTTTTAGTTTTAAACAAACATCTAAACAAGCAAGCCAACACAACTTACAACCACAGTCTGTTCAGTGGAATATAACAATGCTAAGAACATGGGTCATGGATGTAAGAATCACATTTGGCTTTGGTTTAAACACAATGCAATGCATTGCTTGCTACAATGGAATCCTCAAAATGCTTTATGCCGGTGTGTCTCCTGTAGTTTGCAAAAGAAGTCCACATCTTTCTGATCCCTACACCATCCGTTGCTTTGATACAGCGACTCCTGTTCTGCAACAGTCTGATGGAGCACCACCAGCACTACACCATTTTAGCAACACTTCATCGGTGATCCATCATTTCTATATTTCTTCTAAGAGCAGGACCAGGATTCCCTGGCCGGTGGGGTTTCTTTCCAGGGTATTTAATGTTGTCCCTTCCTGTTTCCAGTGCCCTGATGTGGTTTCCGTTCCATTCAGTGTGTTACACCTTGACTTTGTTACGGTCTATTCTGATTTCTCCTGCCCCTTGACCTTGGCTTGTTTTCCTGACTTAGTGATTTCTTCTACCCTTGACCGGCTCACTCTCAGACCATTCTCTGTGATGTAATATTATTGTACCTAGCCATAACATGGACTGGTAGCTTAGAATATTCGCCTATCTGGAGTATAAGTCTAGAATTGTAGCTTAGTACTCATCGAGCCAAGAAACATCTGTAAACTTCCACACATCTATCTGCTTCAATGAGGAAGAAGCAGAATACTCAAAGGACCGTATTTGAGTGGAACATTTTGGATTCAGATTTTCTGATTTGAGTAGCTTAGAAATTTCAGAATCCGTCCCAATTCTAAAACTGACTTATAAGAACCCTAATATCTACTGTATGTGCCGATAAAACCATTATGATGCCAAAAGATGAAGCAGAACAATAGTGCAACAGCCCCAGATACAATCAGGTCTATTCAAAGAAAGATGAAAATCAGGAGAACTGGCCGGAGAAGAGAACAATCTAGACCAAATAGCCGATTAAGGCTGGAGTCAGACGAACGCAGTGCGAACGTGCATTTAGCCGCACTTTATTACGGCCGTGCTAGCAGCAAATGACGTCCACGCAGGCCCACACACGAAGTACGGCCGCAAGAAAGTGCGGCCGGACAACGCAAGCGGCAAACGAATGCATTTTTGCAAGAACGTCGAACCGCTAGTACTGACGTACAGAGTGCGCTGCGTCCGCATAGCGGCGTGTGTGCGTGATTAGGAGACGTCAGACGCTGCTCATGTCCGGCCAACATAACGTCCAGACACCCAAAGTTTCCTGGTTTTGATCCGTAAAAAAATCACGGCCGAAATTGCGCATCGTATGACCACTATCGCTATCTTCCGTGAAAAAATGCGTTCGAACGCATCAACGCACTTTTTGTCGGTAGACGTGAAAAATGCGTTTGTCTGACCCTAGCCATTGAAAGTGAGATAAATGGGTGAATTTTTCTGGTTTGCCTATTTTGACCTAGAATTTTCACTTATCCAGTTATTCTCCTAAATTTCACCTTTCTTTGAATAGACCTGCAAATAGAGCAATCAAGGTTGTGTCAAGCTCAAAAGGACCCAAGGCTGTAAAGGATACCTTCCCAGGTTACTTAGATTGTCATGATTCTCTTGTTTTGTTGGCTAATTATGGAACTCCTTTGATGTGAAAATAAATAATATAAAATACGTTACGTTCCACTGAAAAGACATTAGCTGCCACACAGAACATGCTATTCAAGCATCTAATATTATTAAGTAAAATATTATTTAAAAAATTAGATTTATGACTTCTACCTTCCCTATAGGTGACTAAATACAGCAAATAAAGCGTCCATTATAAAAAAAATCAAGCAGACAACTGGCTATGCTCTTACAAAAGTGACAAGAAACTAGAAACATCTCAATATCACTCAATCAGCCACTAAAAGTACTTATTTAAAGGGAAAATACCACCTAATCATTTCACAATTGATGGACGTACACGGTATGTAAGATACTCTCTGGGATTTCCTTTTTTCCACAAATTGACGTTAATTGATCATAGGTAAATGTTTAATCGTATGGATTCATTTTGAAGGTGGTTAATAATACAGAAAATCAGTATGACTAAGGAGAGGTGTGCTTCAAATTCCACAGAGTAACATAATTATATCATAGCTAAATAGGATTATGGTAATCATTTTAAGGTAATTTCCCTTTAAATTTATAAAATAAACATGCGCAGAGATAAATTATATAGGATTTAGAATTCCCATAGCATGACATCACAATAAACTCACATTTGTTTATGTGCATTTAATGACGTACCATGGGAACATGTAAGTATAAATACACACTCATATTTTTTTATAGCATGCAACCAGTTAACAAAATAATTTCTTACTTAAATCTACATATTCAATACAGAACTTCACATCGGGGCCATCATAATCCCAAATGATGGTCGCGTGACTTTCCGACGAAGTTATGTTCTTGATATTCGGGAGGATGGGCCGAACTGAGCATCATGTAAAAGACACAAATGAAAACAGTAAACCAGAGATTTCCAGAAGCTTTCTTCCAAATGTCTAGAACACGTGCAGCGTCCGCTGAATAGCATATGAAGTATAAATGATTAGAAGTATAAATGACGGACATTATGAAGGCGTAACCTTATTGAATGAAACACAGACTCCATAGGAAATCTAACTTATATGGTGGCATCTAAAGGCAATTTTCAAAGGTATTTTTTATATCCTACAGGCTTTCATGGCGTTATTTCATCCTCAGGACATTAAAAAAACAAATTTTGTGTAAAATGTAGGTTTTTGAATCCATACTCCAACACCTACAATATTGAATGATTTCGATAAAAAGATTTGTGTAAAGTCTCATTGTTGACCTTGGTGCACCATTTCCTTAGCAGCATCAAAGTTGTCAAGTTTTCCACTGGTAGTTTAGCACCTGAACAGGGAGTAAAATGTATCACTTTATTTCTATATCAAGTTGTCCTGGTGGCGTATCCTACGAAAAAGACGCGGCTTTAGAGCCGAGTCAAAAAATTGCATGGTAAAAGAGTCACTTCGTTAATGCTACGGTTTGGCTATGGCCGAATTGGATACCTATCACTTTGGCCATGTCCGATTTTAATGCCTTGTCTAAACTGGAGCGTCATTCTGAACAGCTAGGGTTTTTTGGTTAGATATTAAGGCTATTTTACTATTTTTGTTCATTTTAGGGTTATCCCAAACATTCTGCTCCATTTTAGCTTCATTTTTAGGCAACAGATTCTTCCCCTTCTAACCCTAACCCTAATTACCAACCCAATCTATGTAAAAAAAAAAATACTCTATTTCTCCAGAGCGTCCAATTGGGCCGGGCCAGTATTGGAGCTTCAGATATTGACAATTTTGACAGGCGTCCAGGAGTGTCTTTTCCGAGACGAGTCTTTTTTTACTGAATTATTATTTGACACCTCTTAAAGCTGCGTCTTTCTCATAGTAAACATGCTGAAAGATTGCTTTACAAACAGAGAAAAAAAGGTAATTTGGTCACTGAAAACCAATCCATACAATTATCAACTACTGTTTGTTGCCATGAGTGTCGGGACTTAAATATTGAGCTACCGAAAGCTTAAAACGCCCGCTCCTGAGCTCTTCATCAATAAATACAAACTGATTGATTAGAAGAAGAGCTTGTTCTAGACATCTGGAGAACTGGATACAATCAACTCAAACCTCCATTATATATTAGCCTTTTTTGCATGTTCTGTTATACGAGGACCCGATGTTCAAATGTGTTCGATTAGAAAGTAACAGTTACACGATTGTGTTTATATCACAAAATGAGACCTAATAGTGATTGACCGTCAACATTCCGTGTATTTTATTAGTGATCTAATTTACTTGTCTGATATTTGATCAAAGATCTCTGATCATCTAAAGTTATATTTCCATTGAACAAGTAATATCATTGAGATACAAATTAAGGCATAACCTAATGCCAAAATGACACGGTCAACTTTAATATAGGATGTATTTTTTTTCAAAGTTAAGCCAAGGAAGTGTGCATTCTAACACCCAGATTAAAGATACACTTTAATTCTTGCTCTGGTCTGTCCACAGTCAATGAATGTGCAAGCCGAGTGCCACTTCTGGGATACCAAGAACTCGTGCATTAAATCTCTGCTGACCGGACCGTATGTTTAAGCTCATTTTTCAGCCCTTTGCAGAACCATTCAGAAGAAACTGGCATGCTTCTCGAAAGAAGGAACATCAGTTTGGCATTAGAATTACCCTCGGATTTTAAATTAAACTGGTACTGAAAACGACACATATGCAACAAGGTTTGGGAAATTGTATTGAAGTCTACTGGATTACTCCAACCGTAGTCTTACATTTTATTGAAGCACCATATCATTGTATATTACTGGATAATAGAGTCCAAAGTCTTTTTAGAAACGGTTAGCTCTATAAGTCTATAAAACATTTATGCAAAAGGCCAGAGTATAAACACACCCCAATACATATCGATGGACAATAAACTATATACATTTCAGATGCATTGTATATACCCCACACAAGGAGTTGTGTTTTTTTGAATTCTTCAAAAGAAATGCCTGATTTATAACTTTTCTCATTACCAGTATGGCATGCCACAATTTCACAGCTTGTATTAACTCTGTAATAATAGGTATGCACCGGATAATTCAGTCCAACCTCCGGTATATGTAAAGGTCAGTATGTCCCAAGAAACCATTGTTCATAAACATAAGCTTGAGGAATATATTCCCCAGATCAATATATTAAAAAAAGCAAACACAGCAGCTTTATTTGACCCACATAAAGTTTGCTAAAGTATATTGACTGCAAAACATGTAGACTACCCATCAGCCATTTGGCCAGTGAGCGGCACTAAGCCAGATGTAAGTACAAGTGAGCAAAAACAAGGTTTGTGAAGGCTCTGAAAATGAATGACAACACAAGGTTTGTGGAGGTCTTGAGAATGAGTAACAGCATTAGTGGCCAACCCTATGGAGGATCCCCGCTCAGGTCTCATACAGTTTTAACTCCATGGTGCCTTAACAGAAAGGCCTGGACTAAACCATATGACCAAAAATGGCAGTCACTGATCAGTACTAAAATGCCAAGGCACAAGAAAAACAACAACCTACAACAGTCATATGTACCTTCTGTTTAAAGCGTCATGTGAGCTAAATAAAGTCTCATTTTTAATATGTTGGTCTGGTGAAGGACACAGGTTCAAACACAACAAGCAATGATGGTGTCAACAATAAAGAGCCAAACATGTCATAATGTAGTCAGAAGGACAGCCAATGCATTTCTTCGAGAACTTGTTTCATCTCTTTGTACGCTTCACCAGTTTAGGCAATGAGCGTATTCGTGGTCTTTGAGCACACTCTAATGAAGGACAAATTTGGCCTAAAAATGTATTTCCCATTGACGTACCTATTAAAAGTGTAATTATTGTCTGGATGAAGACAAATCTCATGAACGGTGACTACATCACACCATATCAAGGATGTCAAACCCTCGTACACCGTCTAGGAGGCCAGAGTTTGAGACCCTGCTGTTTTTTTTCAAAGTTGCAATTTCGTGTGCAAATTTTCTATTTGTTTTTAGACCATGATCCAGTTCTGCAGGAACAATAGGATGATACATGATACTAGTACAAGGAACGGAGAGGGTCATATAGTGCTCTGTGTTTACTGTAGTTTATCTAGATTTAAATGTAAGTACATGTTGATCTTTCGTTGGAGATGGAACGTTAATTCAATTAAATGTTTTTATTAATTTAGAAACACTGGAAACAAATCACTTTCTTTAAAGTAGGTTAGACAATTAGTGTGTCTCTATTCTTTGCTTCGGGGTACGAGTATTGTCCCTTCATTTCATTTAGAGAGAGTACACAATATTCTGACTCACACCCACTTAGAATGTTATTAAGTGTTTTGCTGTCCAACTTGTAATATTCATTGCTTAGCTATTAATTTCTGCGATAACAAATAGTTTTGTTAAGCTAGATAAGGGGTCTTCTAGGTAGACAGTCATTTTGCATAAGGGGTCTTGTAGGTAGACAATCAGTTTGCATATGGGGTCTTGTAGGTAGACAATCATTTTGCATATGGGGTCTTGTATGTAGACAGTCATTTTGCATAAGGGTTTTGTAGGTAGACAATCATTTTGCATATGGGGTCTTTTATGTAGACAGTCATTTTGCATAAGGGGTCTTGTAGGTAGACAGTCATTTTGCATAAGGGGTCTTGTAGGTAGACAGTCATTTTGCATATGGGGTCTTGTAGGTAGACAGTCATTTTGCATATGGGGTCTTTTAGGTAGACAATCATTTTGCATAAGGGTCTTGTAGGTAGACAATCATTTTGCATATGGGGTCTTATAGGTAGACAATCATTTTGCATACGGGGTCTTGTAGGTAGACAGTCATTTTGCATATAGGGGTCTTGTAGGTAGACAATCATTTTGCATATAGGGTCTTGTATGTAGACAGTCATTTTGCATAAGGGTTTTGTAGGTAGACAATCATTTTGCATATGGGGTCTTTTATGTAGACAGTCATTTTGCATAAGGGGTCTTGTAGGTAGACAGTCATTTTGCATATGGGGTCTTGTAGGTAGACAGTCATTTTGCATAAGGGTCTTTTAGGTAGACAATCATTTTGCATATGGGGTCTTATAGGTAGACAATCATTTTGCATATGGGGTCTTGTAGGTAGACAGTCATTTTGCATATGGGGTCTTGTAGGTAGACAGTCATTTTGCATATAGGGGTCTTGTAGGTAGACAATCATTTTGCATATGGGGTCTTGTAGGTAGACAATCGTTTTGCAAAAGGGTCTTGTAGGTAGACAATCATTTTGCATATGGGGTCTTGTAGGTAGACAATCGTTTTGCAAAGTGCTGGCTAAAACAGAAGAACTAAAAAATGATCAATAAATTCCTCTCTGAAATGTATTTTAATTTGGTAATTGTGGGCTGGATTTGGTGCAATCGCAACCGGCTCCCTGAAATTAATTTCTTAAGATAAATATCGGATCTTTAGAATACAGGGATTTTAGGATTGTTTATAAAAAATAAAACACAAAATAAAAACACATGATTCAGTACTCAATACATACAGAAAGTCATTAATCAATTATTCACGAGAATGTAGGAAAAGAAAAAGGACAGTACCCTTGTAGTACGTAGTATGAGCGGTGTGCATGAGAGGGGAAGTGGCAAAAATAGTTTCTGTAGCATGTCCACATCACCATGGGAAGACAGAAAAGAAAGGCAGAGAAAGAAACGCAGTTTTATAAGGAAACTATTAAAACCATCATATGTGTTAGAAGTCAACATGCAGGTCATGCAGAATTCAAATCTGAAAGTTATTTGATGTTTGACAACCATAGATATCTCTCTGCTCCTCAAGGGTTAACCAGTGGAAATGATTGGTTCAATTTGTTCTTCGGTCAATGATGAAATGGACCTTGAGGACCAGTTTGATGGTTAAATGATTGTTATTTCTAATTTCATTCATTCATGCAGTAGAAAAATCCGAGTTAAGGAGGAAAAATACAAAAAAAGAGAAACCGTTTAAAGCTACAAGTTGTTTTTTTTATTAACGCCTACTTTGTAATATAAGACGTTTGTTAAAAGTAGAATATTTATGAATATCGAAAGAATATATCATTGCGAGCGATCTTGTTTGCAATGCTGTATCAGTACCTGACCACGATCATACACTGCACTGGACACTGAAGTGTACGTTTTATTTGACGCTAAGAATCTATAGCCAACAATACCATTGTATAAGAACATGGTCGAAAGAACAACGTAGCCAATGAACAGCTTTGATGATTATAAACACTAACAGGTCTATTCACTGAAGGGTGAATTCAAGAGAATTGGCAGAAGAAGAGAAGAATCTAGACCAAACGGTCGATTTGGAAATTGAGATAAATGGGAGAATTTTTCCGGTTTGTCCATTTTGACCTAGAATTTTCACTTCTGCCAATTCTCCAGACTTCACCCTTTAGTGATTAGACCTCTAAATCAAAATTGGTTCCTTTGGTTGACATTTAATTTTCTTTTGCTGCTTTGAAAAACATGTTGTTCCACTTGTTGTGTCTTGGTAAGATGTCGGTTAAAAATCACTAAGGAACTTAATGACTTTATAGGGGCAAAGACCTCTAATCACTAAGAACTCTGTAGGTACCGAGAAGCACAAATAACCTCAAATTGCCGAGTTATACTTGGTTGATTGCACAGAAAAACATGGACTAATGCTCCTGTTTTTGCCGATGATTCCCGAAGTGATTAGCTGAGCCGATGAGGACAAATATAATTTTACCATATCAGCCACATTGTGCTTGTTGGTGCCTACTCGGCTCTTAGCTACCGGCTCTGACGTGAGTTAAGCAAGTTATGAACAAAATATGGAAGTTCTTGGGTTGTGATGGGATGAAGGTTAATGCACTTTGTGTAGGTAATAAATGAAGCAGCACTCTTAACCTGTAATAATACAATATAAGATGCTTAAACAAATTAGGATTGATTTCTAAAAAAGATCAGTGATAGCTCTTAAAACCGATTTCAGTCAACCCAAGCCCTGAAATCTGCTAGATTCCTGTATCCATGGAAACATAGAAAGTTATAGAGCCGATACAAAAAGAGATGTCTCATGAATGACAGTGGGGAGATAGAAAGGCAAGGCAATGCTGGAGGGGGAGCTACACTGCCTGGCCAATAAAAAGTCATCACCTGAATTTTACTAAGCAAATAGGTGCAAACCTTCCATTGTATAATTACTGCAGTGATTAATATGTTTCAGCAGCATGAAATTAGGTCAGCTGACTCCCTGAATATATTGAATGAGCAGGTTTTCCCATCAATGGGTTTTTTCTTCCCTGATGGCACAGCGGGCATATTCCAAGATGGCAATGCCAGGATTCATTGGACTCAAATTGTGCAAGAGTGGTTCAGGGAGCATGAGGCATCATTTTCACACATGGATTGGCCACCACACATTCCAGACCTTTATCCCAAAGATTCTCAATGGGGTTATGTGCTGGAGAAGACTTTAGCCAGCGCTGCGACTCTCCCATCATCAATACAAGATCTTGGCCACAAATTAATGCCACTCTGAATGCAAATAAATGCTGTAAACCTTGCATGAGCTTGTCTAATCGATGCCACGGCGAATGCGTGCCGGAATCCCAGCAAAAGGCGGTCTGACAAAGTATTACAGAGTGTGACTTTTTTCAGCCAGGCAGCGTATAATCTGTGGTGGTTTTATGGCTAGCAGGTCATAGTGAAAATGTATCAGACTAACTAAAGTATATGTGACAATATATACCAAAAACAGTATAACGAACAATTGCCAGCTTTAACACAAGAGCATCCCAGACTATCAGGGCTATTCAGAGAAAGGTGAAAACCAGGAGAACTGGCAGGAGAAGGGAACAATCTACCAAATAGCCGATTTGGAAAGTGAGATAAATGGGAGAATTTTTCTCGTTTGGCTATTTTGACCTAGAATTTTCACTTCTCCAGTCATTCTCCTGAGTTTCACCTTTCTTTAAATAGACCTGTATGGATACTAACTGCAGATATTTAAAGAAATAACTTTTGTAATAAACATTTCCTTAAACTAACAGGGTTATCCAAAGAGATTCGAAAAGTCACCGCATGTTCGGTGACTTTTCGTTCTCTTCAATTCTTCACAGCCGATTGCATTTCGGTGACCCTGCGGTTATTCAGCAAACACCACAGGGTCCCCGATTGCAGGGAAAGCTGCGAAAACCTGACGAAAACTACCGAATGCACTATGAAAACAAGCAAAACATCTGGATTAACCTTCGAAGAAGCCGAAAAGGAGCCGAACAGGAACCGAAAAGGAGCCGAATCACACAGAGCCGAAGCACTGTGACGTAGAGGAGGCAGTGAATAAATTAGAAAACATTTGTATGAATCTGGGAAAATGAAACGCTGTTTGCAAAGAAACTACTGAGCGAAAATGTCTGAAATTTTCACAGGAGGTCCAGGGAATGATAATAAAGAGGGCTGTTACAAAAAAAATAAGCAAACTGAAAAAAAAATAAAAAAAAAATCGGACTTTTAATTTTTTTTAAAAAATTCAGAAAAATGCTTAAAGTATCCTAAAAAATCTATAAATAAAGAGACTTTTTTTGCTGCAGAATTTTATAATGAACGGTTTATTAGATATTGAATTAAAGGGAATATTTTTAACTTGAAGCCTATGGATTCTCCTGAATAAATTTGCCGAATTAAACCACCGAATGGCAGGGCATTAGGGGAACCTTTCACTGCTGGTTTGTGTTCTCTGAATAGACGAAGCAGTGCTTTTTGATGGGATTTCACTGCCCGACAGGCACGAACAGGCACCGTATGTGCAGGCAATTCGACAGGATTTGGCGAATTGCCTGCTCTCTGAATAGCCGAATGGCCAGGAAAGGTAACCGAATGCTGATTTTCAGCGTTCGGTTACCTTTCTCAAGCAATTCGAATCTCTTTGGTAACCCTGTAAGGGTTCTTATTCTAACCAGTAAGATCACCTTCAAAATTAAATCACCCATTATTACATGTTAGAGTTAGAAATTTAAGTAATGTAAGTAATAATTAGTAATAATAAATGTAAGTAATAATTAGTAATAATAAATGTAAGTAATAATTACTCCACTGAGATATATTTTCATTTAAACAACATAGCTCTAGTTCATGGTGCCATCTTGTGTAATAAATGTTGGGTTGACTAAACCATTACTAAAATGAAGTACAATGACAATATTGTAACAGTACTCCAAATATCTTCAACTGTTCCAGTATATTCAGTATAGCATGTGGAAAAAAAGTGTTTTTCAGTCCAACACAGGGACCTTTCTCAGGCCATGAGAAAGCTCCCTGCATTGGACTGAAATGTTCCATTATAGTGGTTGTACTACTTTTTAGTTGTGTTGGAACCAAGCGGTCTGTGCACCTGAGGCTGCTATTGGTTCTCTAGAACTTGATTAAAGGGATACTCTATTATAAAAGCAGAGCTCACCTTTTTGCCTTTAAATAATTTGGCAGAGGCTGCTGACGGCCTCTGCCCAATAATTATCTGTTTTTTTTTCTTCCGTTTAGGTTTTTTTACTCACTTTTTGTCCCTCACCGTGCACAGCTCCCAGAAGCTTTTCTGCGCAATTTGAGCTCCTACGTAACTTGCTTAGGGCAGGAACAACAAATTGTGTGCCGTTACGGATCTTGCGTACTTTATGTGCGCACGTCCCAGAACCATGTAATGCACTTGTGTGCATGGGCAGACCGTATCTACTTTATTTGTAACACTTGTAACACGCAAGGGAAGACCGATCCACCGGCTGCCTCTCTGAGACCCTTCGAAGCAGCGATTGACGTTGACACGCTCCATTAGCCGACACCTCTAGTGTCCGTTCTGTTGACCGCCAGTTGGGAAATTCAAAAACCCTGGCTGCTGGTGACACTGGGTGGAGGAAACCCCCTCCACTTCACCCAGCGATTCTGCTGGATCGGGGAGCTGGGGGTTAAAGGGAGGGGGCGTTAAACCTATAAAGTGGTCAGGATGAGTAGAGTGTCCCTTTAAAACACTACTAAAACATTGTATTTTTCTGCATTCTGTAGATTTCCACAAATATAGATTAAACAGCATGTAAAAGTACAGTAACCACTTGGAAAGCCCATCCCAGAGACTTATTCTAGAGATATGCATTCGTTTAGGAAAAATTCGGAATCTGGAACGAAATTTTGATAATTCCTATTTTGGAAGTACTTCCGAATAACGTATCGATACGATACGAATTCAAAACAAAACGGTATATAACAAATTTATTTTGTTTTACACTGTGTCATCATCTTAAAAGATGAATTTGAATAATTGATATCAACTATTGAATTTGAAATGAACTATCAAATGGATATCAACAACTATCCAATCGATTCGAAATTTCAAATCAATCCTGAAAGGAATTTTGAAATATGGTAGCTAATTCACTGTATACATATTTCTATATTCTAGTAATATTTGATAGCTATATAAATATATAGGGCCTGATTGACTGCTCAGCAAATGCCTAATGTGTTCATGAGGTAATGCTGAGTCTGGTCTTTCTCTTGGCTTCCTGTTTTTTATTAAGGAGTGCAAATTTTCTATTCAACTCCACTTCCTCTTGAAACTAGAGAGGCTGGCTGGCCGAGAGGAAGGGAGGGATACACATGGTTATTGTTCATATATCCTATAGAACATTCTTATTTCAAGAACAGGATATAGCTGTGACGTCAATTTAGTCGTGCCTACTAGGCAAGGACAGGAAATGTTTGTGTAAGTCTAGGTACTGCCCAAAGTAGGAAAAACAGGTCTCCTATATTACTTACGTATTGATTCTTTATTGGTTTGTAATCCATGAATTTGTGACACTCCTATTTGGGCTAAATTACATAAATTCAGTAGTTTTGTCAAGAGTAATAAGAAACACCCAAGACAGAACTTGTGTCCTGGTCTATTATTCTCACTCGAGTTGTTTTCTGTATGGTCACTGGGTCTGGTGACAAAGCAGCTATCTCCATCATCACTGGACCGTGGCCATTCCTGTGATGCTTGCAGAATACATATCAAATCCGAAACGAAATTAGTTAGGAAATTCCGAAAACGAAATTATTTAAAAACGTAACGAAACGAAACTAAACTAAACTAAATTTTTCAGCCATGCACATCCCTAACTCATTCCCCATTTTAATTAGAATCTCCATTTGAGTGGAAATAGTTGGGAAAGTTCTGGGTCTTTTTCTTCCATAAATTTGTGGGAGAGGAAATATTAACAACGGGTGGGTTTCTTTGACCTTCAGGAAGGTTTACGCTGAATGCCAGAACTACGGGTTATTTTATTTTAGTGTTAAGGTTTTTTTTTTATATAATCAAAAGCTGCACTAAATTCCCCTTCTTTTCTGGTTGAATGGGACTAATTTGAATATCTCACAAACACCTTTAAATTAAGTGACACTGGCAATGGATTGCGAGATCAAACCGTTTCTTTATAACAGCAATAGCTCTTTATTTAAAGAAATAAAAAGCCCGGTCCGTGCAGTGAAACCAAATTACAGTATATAATGATCTTCTAGAAGCATCACCGCGAGCGCGATGAACCACCGATCGCGTTATAGAAGCTTACCGCGGCTAAATACAAAAAAAAAGTATATATTTGTCAAAGTGTAAGTTTCAGCGATAAATCAAGAGACTTTCGTTCATTAAGGATCTGAAAAGAAACCCGGCATTCGATTAACGTTAAATAAACGGAATCTGCCAACGAATTACAAATGGGGCCTGTTTGTTATGCTGAGAGAGTACAGTGCGGGAAGAATTGAAATATCGACGTGGTCAAACTGTAAACATCTCCGTAAAGAAACAATCAGGTTCAGTCTCCGTCTTTGTACATTTATACTATGGATGAACGTGTGACGTGCACACAAAATATTTAATGACCCATAAAAGAAAGCTAAACAAGATTAGAACGCTCCCGAGAGGTCTTTGTATGTAGCCCGGTTTCGGACACACACTTGTTTATAGCTCAGCGTGAAAGGGACTGTAGAGAGAGAAAAGACTTGGCTGTTCTTTGCCAGTCGTCTCCCCAGTTTTGTAACGGTGCCAAGAAAAAAAAAAAGAACGGGGAGGTGGGGGGCTCAGAATTTGTTTTCGTAGACTTGTTGACATAAGACGCTTGACCACGGTTCAAAATTCAAAGTTCAAGATGTGTTTTAGGAAAGCAGTTAAGTGTCACTTCGCAAAAAGTTTCCAAAGAGTACATTATGGTAAAAATTACAGTTCACCTGTCCTGCCCTGACGCATGTTGGGTACACGCTATCTATGACCAGATACAAGGTTTATGTATGGCTCGAGCGCTGTGCTTTGCGTCCAGGTTGTGATCAGGTCCGTGGTGTATAGTATGTGACGATAACAGGGAGTCTTTGATGCATAACATGATAGAATCATACGCGTTTTTGTGAGTAACTGTATCTAAACATCGTAACGTCCAATTGCATAGAAGCAAAACTGTACAAAAAAGAATATTAAAACAAATTGTTCTGACACAAATCAAAGTAGTGAAAAACTTTCCTCTGTAAAACACACAGCGTATATATGTTAGAATGTGATACAATACTTATTGGTTCATTGAGGCACCTAGTGTTTTGAGGTCGCCAACATATTGGTGCTCTTTCGTTCCACGCACTTCGGTGAATTCAGCATTCACCGTAGGGTCCCTGCAGTGCAGGAAATTGGCCGCCGAATGCCGTCGCAAACCCGCCGACGCCAATCCGTCGCCGCCAACCCGTCGAATATCCGCCGCAAACCCGAACATCCGTCGCAAACTTGCCGAAGGGCTGCGAAATGCAGGACGGGTAAAAAAAACAAAAGCAATACGATTGTAAGTGTCAAAATTGAAACGCTGTTTGCAAAAATACTACTGAACAAAAATGTCTGGAATTTACATATAAGATCCTATGAAGGATGATAAAAAGGGCTGTTACAGAAAAAATAAAAACAGCTTTTAAATAAAAAAATTGCCAAAAAAATCCCAAAAAATGCCTAAAAGATCCTAAAAAAATCAATACAAAAAAACTTTTTGCTGCAGATTAAAATAATAAACAGTTAATTAGATATTGAATTAAAACAGGAATATTTTTTAACATTGACACCTATGGGATTCGCCTGAATAAAGCTGCCGAATGAAAACACCGAACAGCAGGGCACTTCGGCAACTTTTCACTGCTGTTCGGTCTCTCTGAAAACATTAACCATTGCTTCTCTATGGGGGATTTCACTGCTGTCGAACAGGCACCGTACTTGCTGGCAGATCGCCAAAATTTGGAGAACTGCCTGCTCTTTGAATAGCCGAACGGCCCCGAAATGTCACTGTACGGGGAAATTCCCTGTTCAGTGACATTTCGGGGCCAGATCGGCTCTCTTAGTAACCCCTATAGTAGTGGTTCAATAAAAATGATTGTACAATATGTCACCATAACATGATATTCTGAAAATTACTGCAGAGGTCAAGTCAAGGGGAACACGTGGGAATACAATTCCTCCACTATTTTTGTTCCTCCACTATACTTAGTTCCCATTGGTCCCATACACTATAACATTTGTATACAGGTAACAAACATATGTTTCCCTGTTAAGTCACAATAAATGTAGGATTTATCGTGTATTGTTTTGCTATAATCTGCATACAGTTGTGTTCAAAATTATTCAACCCCCACTGAAATTGAGTGTTTTGGCCAGTTTGACATTGATTTTGATCATTCAGTCATCTTGCTTACAATTAAATCAAAGAGGCACGTGTAGGTCAGACAAATATAACATAACATTTATAATGAAATAACCACAAATGTCTTTTCTGTGCTCACATCATTATCAGTTTTATTCAACCCCCAAGTGACATTCAATCTTAGTACTTAGTACAACATCCTTTTACAGTTATAACAGCTTTTAAACGTGAAGCATAGCTTGACACAAGTGTCTTGCAGCGATCTACGGGTATCTTCGCCCATTCGTCATGGGCAAAAGCCTCCAGTTCAGTCACATTCTTAGGCTTGCGCACTGCAACTGCTTTCTTTAAGTCCCACCAGAGGTTCTCAATCGGATTTAAGTCAGGTGACTGCGATGGCCACTCCAAAATGTTCCAGCCTTTATTCTGCAACCATGCTCTAGTGCAAACCTCAAAATTCCCACTCGCCTGCTCGCATTTGGCGAGTGGAAATTTGATGAGGGCGAGTGGGATTGCAGATGCAGGCAGCACAATAAATTATTTTGTGCTGCCTGTGCTGCGTATTCCCGCCGGCGTCCGTTTTTTTTTTTTATTTTGAGCCAGCAGGAGAATCCAAGATGGCGGCCGGCAGCCCCCTCTGATGACATCAGAAAGGGCGTGCCAGACACCTGCCGCCCATTCTGCCGAATCCCCTGCCAAGCAGTGACGGACTCTTAGGGCTGGCAGACAAGAGAAGCACAGCACCGGGTTCTGCAAGTGTGACAGGCAAGAGCTAGGGATAACACAGGCAGCTGAGCTCTTTCATCCAGCACCAGCAGGGTTAACTCTGCCTGCCACGGGTCACGGAGTGGCCAGAGCCGCTGCACTTAGGTTTTTTGCGGGGGGGGGGGGCAGAGCCGCAGGGGCTCTGCTGCCACCCCTTCAAAACATGTGTTTGCAGCAGCTCCGGCCACTCTGACCCGTGGCAGGCAGAGTTAACCCTGCTGATGCTGGATGAAAGAGCTCAGCTGCCTGACACACTGCAGGACACATACTGATGAGCAATAACCAACTCAAGGAGAGGATAAAACCTAATGTTTAATTGCCATAATTAAAAACTTGTGAAAAGACATACACACATAAAATTTAAATCCATTGAAATTTTCATGAATATGTGAAATCATGGGCTCAGAACCAAGCTACCCTCAGTTCACTACGTAAGTGGAAAGTAATGTTGAGAACCCAGCCCTTAGCTGAACCTGCTAAGATAAGGGAGGTACTTGTTGGAAACGAACGCTGGATAAGTACCAGAGGACAGCGTGCAACATTCAGAGTTTCCAGCGAGTAGTAAGTCAGACATAGAGAGATTTTTTTTTTGAGAAAGTATTTTCCCAGGAAGGATACATTGAGATTTCTCTCGTTTTCAAGTATGTCCTGGGTGGCGAGTATGTACCGTTAGGTGTCTTGCCCAAGGACACTTACTGGAGAGGTTGCTCGCTGGGATCGAACCCATGACTCCACAGGCTCTCCACGCAGAGCAGTGACATTACCTCTACTCCACCCACCCGGTACAATCCCAGATCCCAGAGTTGGTCTCAAAAGACGTAAAAGAAAAAAAACAAACACCAAATCTGCCCCCCCCTTCAAAACACTTGTTTTGCAGTGGCTCCGGCCACTCCGTGGCAGGCAGAGTTAACCCTGCTCTTGCTGGATGAAAGAGCTCAGCTGCAGGACACATACTGATGAGGAAGGTTAGGAGGGAGGGGGCAAAGCCCCTGCAGCAGACACAATGAGGGGGACGGGGGCGAGCGGCAGAAGGTGATGGTGTCAGGAAACAGGTTAAAGTCCTTCTCACACAGCACTGAAAGGCTGGTGCTGCCTGTATGAGGGTGACATCAGGCAGCAGGTGGTGCTCACCCGTGACCCCCACACAACCTCTTTCCTCCTTATCCTGAACCCTGGGGTCACAGATACAGGTCAGCTCCCAATAGCTGTGTTTTAGATTAATGGTGCCTTTGCCTCTCTGTTTTACAGGTTCCTGTAATATTCAGGCTGTTCTGATATACCTCTGCTATATCAGAAACTTTATTGAAATGTTTTAAAAAAAAATTGTTTAATTGCAAAAAAATGCTTATAAAAATTAAGAGAAACCTATATTGCCCTTCTAACATTTCACATTCATTTAATAAAATCAATACCCACCCTATCACTCTAATCCGCTCTCTTTATTCAAACAGCTTCCATGTGTCCCTAGTCAGTAAGGACAGTCCTTATGTTTGAAAAGTCACACTATCACTTTATATTTTTAATTTCCCAAAATATTTGTTTTTGGATACATAAATGAGCTGAAAGTAATAAAGTCTGATACCCAGGAATTGCCAGAGTGCGTGACAGATTTTGAATTTCACTTTTGTAATGGTGAAAGCCAAACAATGGTTGAAGTTTCATCAATGAAGCTTCTCCTGCCTCTGCATGAATTTCCTTTTTGTTAAAGGGATGAAATTTGCTGCCGTGTCAACTACAACAAGCACAGCTTTCTGAATAACCCCCACACTAACGAGTCTGTAAAGTACAGGGGTGTGTATAGCCATGAAACCCGCACGCCCTGAATATATGGAGGAACCTCAAAAAACACACCTGCACACCCTGAATATGTTTTGGTTGGTGCAGTTTTAGGGGTGCAGCATTTCTTCTGTGGATCCAGTCCGCACAAGGACTTGCTGCGTCAGGGAAGGCAGCTAATCCCAGCATCTCTGTCACTGGCCAAAGACCCCTGTGCCTCCTGCAATGAGTTGTCATCCCCTCTCAGGCTGCAGGGTGGTGGGGAGCAGCTGCCTTCCCTGATCCAGCGCTTCTGTCACTGGCGGGGAGGTGGAGAGAAGCTTCCCTGCCTTCTCACTCTGTTCACACTAGGGTCTGATGTCTGGGTATACATGTATCTGGTAATTAAAGAACGTGTGTTTAGGGGTTCAGTTAAAGGCAGGGTATGGGTTAGGTGGGGCAACTAGTGGCGAGTAACTCTTAAGGCTGGCTAGTAGCCTGGGACTTGAAATTTTGAGCCCTGCTCTAGTGGACTTGGAGGTATGCTTGGGATCATTGTCCTGTTGAAAGGTCCAACGTCTCCCAAGCCTCAGGTTTGTGACGGACTGCATCACATTGTCATTCAATATCTCCTGGTACTGAAGAGAATTCATGGTACCTTGCACACGCTGAAGCTTCCCTGTACCTGCAGAAGCAAAACAGCCCCAAAGCATGATTGACCCCCCGCCATGCTTCACAGTAGGCAAGGTGTTCTTTTCTTCATAGGCCTTGTTCTTCCTCCTCCAAACATAGAGTTGATCCATGGGCCAAAACAGTTCTAATTTTGTTTCATCAGTCCACAGAACACTATCCCAAAACTTCTGTGGTTTGTCCACATGACTTTTGGCATACTGCAGTCGACTCTTCTTATTCTTTGGAGACAGCAAGGGGGTGCGCCTGGGAGTTCTGGCATGGAGGCCTTCATTCCGCAGTGTGCGCCGTATTGTCTGAGCTGAAACTTCAGTACCCACATCTGACAAATCTTTTCTCAGTTCCTCAGCAGTCACACGGGGACTTTTCTCCACTCTACGCTTCAGGTAGCGCACAGCAGTCGAAGTCAGCATCTTCTTTCTGCCACGAGCAGGTAGCGTTTCAACAGTGCCCTTTGCCTTGAATTTGCGAATGATGCTTCCTATGGTCTCTCTTGGTATGTTTAACATCTTTGCAATCTTCTTATAGCCATTGCCCTTCCTGTGAAGAGTAATCACCTCTTCTCTTGTCTTCCTGGACCATTCTCTTGACTTCACCATGTTTGTAACCACACCAGTAAATGTCTAGAAGGAGCTGAGTATCACAGTCATTTTAAAGCTGCCTAATTGGTGCTTATTATGCTTTATTGCTGCTCCGTGACATCCACAGGTGTTTTCAATACCTGATTGAAAACACTTGAATGAACCTCTGTTCTTCAGAGTGGTGGTCTTTAAGGGGTTGAATAATTGTGTCAATGAAGAATTCACAAAAGAAACATTTACTACTGTATTACAAAACCAATTGATGTCATTTTAGTTGCATGTGGTTCTTTAAAAAGTCCTTGTAGGATTTCATTCTGAATACAATTACAAATGTACACTAAATTCCCTAAAACCCTTTACAGCATTGGGGGTTGAATAATTTTGAACACAACTGTACATACATATATAAATATATCAGATATGAGTGTGTTTGTGTTAAGTGCAGGATGCTAATTGTTAATTGGGGGACAGTAACCTTGATGAGTTCCCACACTTCATGCACTGCCTGTCCACCTTAAACTGCGTAATCACAGCCGAGCCAGACAATTTACCAATAAAGTTGCATAAGCTGCACGTTTAATTTTTTTTGTTTGTTTTGTTCAGATATGTATACATTAAAAAAACATGCAGATGTGCATTTTACCTTTGTCTGCACCCACTGCAGGTGGGAGAAAAACAGCTTTAAAAAAACAAAAAAAACAGAACAACACCATATCAATTAGATACAACACAGTTACAAGAACAAAAAGAGAAAATAATGGAAAAAAACCTCATCTTTAATAATATCAGCTATAATAAACATTTTCCAGACAAGGTACTTTAATTTAAACTTAAATTAAAATGTATATCAAACAAAAAACTATTTATTTAACACATCGTGTGCCAGGGTTATCGCCACCAAAAGTATGGCGGAAAAGATGTTCTTGTCTGACTGGTTTTGCCAATTCCATTGGTGTGTTGCATATCACAATTCCTACTGAGCAGCACGTGGCGGTGATGGTAGGGTTACCAATTCAGTCAAGGTTTTCCAGATATAGTATATAGTATACACTTTATTCCTGCCGATGGACAGTGGATGCAAAATGATGCCCTGCAGTACGTAGAACTCCTATACTGCTGGCAAGAAATCCCAAGGAATCCGCCTTGATTAGAAAAGATAAATGATAAACCTCCTACCCCATATAAATTATACACGCTGCAGGGCGGCACCATCTCTTTACATGAATTAATAATATGTGTCCATGAAAACATGGCTGATCTGGCAACCCCAGGTGGAGCAATGGCTGGCAACGGAACCTTTAGATGTGGCTAATGCTGATATATCAACATGGGTAATGACAGAGATGGGTATTAAAATGTAAGAATATCTTTTAATCTATGCATATGCTGGTAATCAATATAGTACGATGAATAGGTGAAACAATTTCCCCTTTATGTTACCGAATAACAGAGGGTTTATTTCTCCCACAGGGGACAAGAATGCTGGAGCCTAAAATGTTAAGTGATAAAATCTATGAACCGAGTTAGAAAGAAATCTTAACGTTTCCACCCCTAAATAATCTTAATCAAGGATGTTGCTGGGGGAGAGGTTTAAGGGAAGTGGTTGAATCATTGGACCTTGAAAGCATCAGCCCCAGATCTCCAAAGCCCTGGTGGTGCCACAATACCTGAACTATTTTGGTTCCCATTGAGGGTATGCTTCTCACCAGATGAGGACAGGAGAGCATGTCGGAAAACTACAGTACCAGACAATAATGATGTAAGGATCGGCCGATACTGGAGTTTATTTGCTGCCAGATACCCACATGTTGGTCAGAGTTGTATCTTATCTCATCAGGAGGGAACCATCCCATTAGCACTGAAAAAAGACAAATTATAAAGTCCCCATAAAAGTCAAGAGAACCAGGGCTAGAGACACAGCGCGATCTATTCACTGAAACGCAATTAGTAGTTTAATTTGACAGCAATTATAGTCGCTTGCTTGGTGACTGTTCATTGGGCCGCCAACAAAAAATGGTGCCGATAAGATGACAACAACTCCCATGCAACTTGCTTGAGAGATACTTTGTCACAGAATGTCAAGGGACTTAAAAGTTGGCTCCACTTAAAAAGAAGGAGGACTGTATGATCCGAGTGTAAGCCAAATAAAAACAGCCGACTGTCCGGCGATCACTCCTTGGTCATTCGGTGCTTAGTGAATAGACCCCAGTGTGTTTTTTGTTGATATTGAGACAAGTAAAATAATAATGGCTTAATTGTGCGTGTTCTGAGATTCTGAGATGTGAGTGAAGTTGCGATGACTTGTATGATTTAATAAAGGCAGTTACTTTAGAAGTAATTCCCAGATTAACAGGCGTCAATTTATATACAAAGTATAAGAAGAAGAAGTTGGTCTGTGTTGGTACATACCCATCTTACCTTCATCCATAGCTGTGATTGCTTCTTGAGTAAGCTGACTTCCCGGTCCGACAGCCGTATGGGCATAAAAGTAGAACTTGTAGCGGGTTCCTTGATTCAGATTTTTTATGAGATAACTTGATTCATTTGCAGGAATCGTGACTTCAATCGGGGGACCCAGTTCATGGGTGCTGTTTACTGAATTGGAAAAAAATGAAAGAGCGTTTCTGTGAAACTGTAATTTATTGTTACATGCTAAATATGACAATATGTTTTAGGATTAGGTTAACCTGTCCAGTTTATTTTAGTTCTGAAGACTAGAAAACATTTACTTATAAAGTATATTATTCCTACGATCAGGCCTGGAGTGGCCATGGGGCAAACCAACCAGGACGCATGAATTGGAGCTCTGACGTGAAATAGATATACTGTATATATTCTCAAACTAACACAGGCTGTGCTATTTATTCTACAAGATACTGTTTCATTTGAAATCCATTGTTCGAGTATACCAAGCTGTCATGAAACTGACATAGCGCTCCCCGCTTCAAACCCCAAGACTTTTATTTTCCTGGCAAAAACCCCAAAAGACACAGACCGTTGCTTTGGGAAATACTTTATGTTCATTTATATTGCGTGGTGTGATTTTAAATGTATTGTAAATTGCTTAGCTTTAGTTTTAAATGTACTTTTATTACTGTATGTGAATGGGCACTTGGAGATGTGTTTTGAAGATGCAACCTGAAGTTATTTTCAATGCCCTCTTTTGTGTGGAATGTTTGAGTAATGTGCGATTATGCAAGAGGGCTTTCTCTTTGTTATCTGTTTAAGGAGTCATGAGTCTGGGGCAGTGTTTGACTGAAAAGGTAATCTGATCTATTGGAACAATAGATTATGCAAATGTGTGTGTGATAAATGAATGCTAACAAATGTTTACTGTAACTATCTAAAATCTAAATGACCTAATGTAATCAGAGTTCATCTTCCAGTGGTCTGGTTTATGCAAATTATACTTGTTGGACCTCAGCATAAATAGTGGCGTTTTTCAATAAAAGTCAGAATCCTGTTTGAACATACAGTTTGTCTGGGGTCTCATTCAGGGTACCCACTATCACCCTCAGAAGGCACAGAGCAGCCTTCTGGAAATTCAAAGAGGCAGAGGATCAGACCAAGCAGGTCTGGAGCTACAGATAAGACTGCATGAGGCACTGAGTTCCGAGCAACTCAGCGGCCGAGCTGATCTTGGTAAGGGGGTGTCTGGAGAGCAGGACAGGCGGAAGAGAGCGGGTTTCCGTCACACAAGCAAACTGCCCTTATACAAACAAAAAAGCTCTTTTTAAGAATATATGACCCCGATTCCAAATCAGCCGGTGTTTGGCAGACACAAATGTATAAATGCTGAGCGAGCTTTGGCTGTTGCAACACTTCTGTGAATGTCAAACACTGGCGTCAGGATCTACGCTAGCTACTGGACTCACAGCATGAAGCAACCTCAGGGTTTGGGAAATGGTATATAGTAATGCGGGAAGATAGGTCCCAGAGGAGAGATCAGAATAATAGGAAGAAAAAGGATATAGCTAGGTGTGAGGGTGAGGGATCCACTCATGAAACGGAGTGACACTTGGTTTTGAATATAGAACGGACAAGTTATGCTAGATTCCAAAGGATTATTTAAGAGTTACCATTTGGGAGGTGGTAAGTGAAGCTGCAGCACCATTTGGAATAGCAATCCATATAGAATAAACGCCAGGTGAATATTAAACTGATCAATTACGGTATTTTATTCCTCCGGTGCAAAAACGACATTTTAACATAGACTGGACAGGTCGAAACATTGTTTTTGCACTGATGGAATAAAATACCGTAATTGATCACTTTAATATTCATCTGGTGTTTATTCTATATAGATTGCTGCATTAAGGCCTTGGAGTGAGGACCTTTACCAGCTTCATTTAGGCGAGCACTGCGGACACCATCTTTCACTCCACTTGGAAAAGCAGTTGAGTTAATAACACTTACAGTCCCACTCGCAAATGTTAACGACTCGACCACAAATACGTACGGCTCCCTTGATTGACAGCTCTTAGTAAATAAAAAATATTATTTTATACAACTATTATTTAGACAACTTTAATTGATCTATGTTTAAACCGGGGAGTGGAGTGGTCGTACTTATCCTTCACTATAGTATTTTTGCAAACGTGGGGGTATCTATGAAACCTACCCCATGCTTGTCTGTAGAACAAACATATTTAAAGGGCCACTACCACCAAAAAATGAAATGTCCTTATTGTTTATTTTGTGCTGCTGATATCTTACATGTACTTTGTTTTTCTCTTGTATGTTTAGTTAAGAAAATATTGCATCAATTTTGAGATCTTTTGTGTTGAAAACTGCCCCCCCCCCACAGTATCTTTCCATCACTTGCTCCTCAATGTGTGGCTTTGGCCATAGAAGAGAGTGAACGGGTCAGTCACTGACTCACATCATCGTATTGTGTGGGATGTTTTTAAAGGACATCACCAGGTAGATTAGAAGTCTTTTAAGCATATCTCATTCAGCTGACAGCTCTTATCTGGGGTATTTTAGGGAACAATAGACCTCCTGCTGCCTTATATAAACATTCCCTCCTTCATCTCGTTAACTATTAAATACTGTAAATTGGATAAGCAACAGCAGTAAAGTAAAACTTGTGCACCGATTTTGGTAAATGTTGCATCATGCAAAAAAATCTACTAAACGGAAACAGGAGATAAAAACTCTAACTTAATTTTTCCTTTTTAAGTTCAATTACATCAAATAAAGAAAAAAAAGCAGCAGCATGTGTTTTATAATTTGTTTTATAATGTGCTTTTATTTGTAATGTACATGTAATCTCGTTACAGCTTATGTAAGTGGTAGTGTCCCTTTAACATAAATAGTATAACATTCACATTGAATGATGTATATCTCTGGATGATTGCATACACAGACATACAATTCATATCTGTAACTGTAACACTTCAATGTTCTTGAACCCAGAACATACTTGAAAACGATAGAAATCTCAATGTATCCTTCCTGGTAAAATCCTTTATAAATAAATAAATAAATAAATATCTATTGACTTACTTGACTGATACTTCAGGGTGTAGTGAGTCAGGACCCCATTCGGATGAGTAGGAGGGTGCCACACCAAGGTTAATGAATCAATGGTTGGATCTGTAATATCCAGCATGGATGGCGCATTGGGAACTTTGACACAATATAAAATAGGAGTTAGAAACGCTACTATATGAAAAAGAAATTAAACCATTCAGTTAATACAAGGTTATTAATGTAATACTTCTAAACTTTGCACAAAATAATGGCATTCGACATGAGAAAGCAGTGGTATTGCTAATAGGATTTAACCTGAGTAACTTAAAATTTTAAAAGGCATATGTCTGTATCAGGGGGTCTCAATCTCTGCCCCCCCCCCAAGTTTCTGTACTACAAATCCCATGATTCTCTGGCCATCAACTGCATTCAAAGAATTGTAGGCAACAAACATCCTGGAGACCAGAATCTGAGATCCCTGGTCTATATGATATATATTGATCATTTTGTGGGATTCAAAACAGAATCTACAAAGTCTGCAGCATGGTTGCTGTATTTTAATCCCTTCACTACCACATTCCTTTTCATAAAACCTCTGACAGGACCGAGTGGGTTTATGGAAAGCAACTTTCCACTGCAGACAGTGCAAAACATAATATACCCTTCATAAAGTACATTTTAGAGACAGTAAGGTTATTTGACAGGCAGAGGGCTTCACCTGCTGGCCAAAATGTTGTACTGCATGAATAATAAAATAGCTGGGGATCCGTGTTTCCTTGAAAGAAAGAATGGAATCCCAAGCTGTTTAACCCCTTAACAATGGGTGGGCGTCACCCATAAGGCAAGGGTTAATGCCGGCGAGGCGTATAGGCATGCCTCGAGGCCCGGTGCTGTCGCGGGCCACTAATTTGGCCTGGCCACGCAGTTGACGCGCGTCACTGGCTGCAGTGGGACGGCCTGAGTTCACCGGCTGTGGGGAGGGGTTGAGGCGTCGCATTGAAGTCAGCGGGGCGTACCTGTACACCCCGCGACTTCAAGGCCCACCTCCCAGCTTGGACGTCATAGAACATCCCGCGTCGTCAAGGGGTTAAACAGCTTCAGGACCTTGGTTGACATGTCTGAGGTGCTGAAAGTTTAGGGGCACGTTATGGAGTCCATTTGAAAATGAACCACATTTGCAGCAGTGACGTGCAGTGAGGTCAGTGGCTGGTGAGGCACTGGCTAGTATCAGAGCCAAATATACACAGGTTACGTAGGTTCAGGTTCAGTGCTCCCCAGGATCTGGCTGCTGTCGGTGCTCCCCAGGATCTCTGTGTCTTCTTCCAGGCAGCCTAGTGTGACACTGAGGCCACACCTCGAGCACAGCCCTGCACCCACTAATTGTGCAAGACAGGGCAGTCACATGACTGTCCTGTGCCAATCAATGCATGCCAATCAATGCGCCTCCCATGCAGGTGTTTTTTGAATGACTTGGACCAATAACGCTTTGCTATTGGTCAAGCTATTCCATTGCTCTCCCAGTGCCTCTGAGGCACTGGGAGAGCAATTTTCAGGAAGTGGGCAGTGCTCGGACGTCTGTTCATTGAACAGATGCCCGGCGCTGCACACTTCTTTGCAGCCTACGCTACACAAATTGCGTAGGCTCAGGCTGCTGAAGGGGAAAAAAAGAAGAATGTGCGTCGCACACAGAGGACGGACAGAGCCGAAAGCAGGGGAACGAAGAGCAGGTGAGTTTGACTGCAGCTGCCCTTAATGGTAGGTGAGGCTCTGCGTCACCTGCCGCCACTGACCGCACGTCCCTGATTTGCAGTAATGGTAATTCCTTTGCATTGCTCAAGAATATGAGCAGATGCAGTTTACTTGATGTTGGGCTCCTGCAGGAGTTTTTGAACATTGAGTATATTCATCCATGGGTTTGAGAGTATTTTATTTACAAAAAATATGTACTTTTTTTTTTTACAGCATTTTACAGACAATTCTGACTCCAATGATTCATCACAAACTCATACACATCAAACATTAGGGCTCCCAATGTGATCTGGATAATGTTGCGAGACTGTTATAGTCCCAATCAAGGTTGCATGAAACATAACGCGAGGCATACACCGTAATAAGTTCATATAACTATATAGTACACACTAACAAAATACGAGAAATTCTGGGAAAAAAGAACCTCACCTCCTTCTGGTGTCTCAAAATATTTATTGCTGCTGGATGGACCTTCTCCTTTACCGTTCACTGCTCTGATATGCAGGATGTAGTGGGTGTTGGGGTGCAGGCCTGGGATCATGCCATGGGTTCTGTTTCCAGAAAATGTTAACGCTTTACTCTCCACATGATGGTGATTTTTGTTGGTTCGATTCTGTGACCTTCCATAGTAAACCTAGATTTAATAAAATAACAAGAGAAGAAATGTATGCAACCTGTTTTATGTACACAAGGGGTGAGCCGCCCCACCCCCACAAAGAAACAAAAAAATATATATGTATTTTCAGTACCTAGGAGTGCTTAGGTGACTTTTGGCAGAATATCTGATTAACACAGAATTGTCCAATGTTGACAAAAGACGACATCAGTGAAGCGAAGCAGAGAAATTCATGTTTGAAATGTTCAGCCCGGTATATACATAACAACTGTATGGGCTGCATATTGCCTGTGTATGGGAATTACAGTAACACCTTGTATCTGTATGTACTGCATAATGCCTGTGTATGGAGATTACAGCAACACCTTGTAACTGTATGTGCTGCATAATGCCTGTGTATGGAAACTACAGTAACACCTTGTATCTGTATGTACTGCATAATGCCTGTGTATGAGATTACAGCAACACCTTGTATCTGTATGTGCTGCATAATGCCTGTGTATGGAAATTACAGCAACACCTTGTAACTGTATGTGCTGCATATTGCCTGTGTATGGGAATTACAGTAACACCTTGTATCTGTATGTACTGCATAATGCCTGTGTATGAGATTACAGCAACACCTTGTATCTGTATGTGCTGCATAATACCTGTGTATGGGAATTACAGCAACACCTTGTATCTATATGTGCTGCATAATACCTGTGTATGGGAATTACAGCAACACCTTGTATCTGTATGTACTGCATAATGCCTGTGTATAGGAATTACAGCAACACCTTGTATCTGTATGTGCTGCATAATACCTGTGTATGGGAATTACAGCAACACCTTGTATCTGTATGTGCTGCATAATACCTGTGTATGGGAATTACAGCAACACCTTGTATCTGTATGTGCTGCTAATGCCTGTCTATGGCAATTACAGTAACATCTTGTATCTGTATGTGCTGCATAATGCCTGTGTATGTGAATTACAGCAACACCTTGAATCTGTACTGTACAGGGATTTCCAGTCATTATAACCCCCTGAATCGTATCCCTGTACAGCAGTGAACCTGAGTGTTATTCTCTTCCTGTTTGTTTATATGCTGCAATAAAGTTTGTTGAACACCTTTTTGATAGTGAATGGGTTAAACGGGTCAGAGTTCCACTTCACCTGCAGTCAATCCTCTAGGAATGTGATGGAAACCCTTGGCACCCCTGGTGTCTTTGAACTAAATATCCCACGATGCTCTGTCAGCCTTAAAAATGTTGCAGTAGCGTGGGACATGTAATTCTGAGACGCCTGAGGTGCCAAGGTTTGCCATCACTGTTCTAGGCTTTCCCACTTTACTTCAGTCCCATTTTCACTAAACAAGAATGCCTTTCCGGTAAAAACATATTACAGTTTAATTTGAAAAAATGTATGCGTCTCTTATGATCACAAAGAAAATTGACTATACAGCAATCTCATCATCACAATGCTTTATAAATCAGCTGTCAAGAACCTACTTTGTACCCTTGAAGATGCCCTCGCACTGTTCTCACAGGAACTGGATCCCACTGGATTTTTGCCAGAGTGGTATTGACAACTTCCACCTCAACGTTGCTCGGGGCGGTCATTGGAACTGAATTAGGGAACAAAAAAAATGAAGATTAAATGCTAAAATTGTTTTAGGACACACCTTAGCGATTAGGAAATGAGATTTCTCACACTTACAGTCCTCTCCCGAGTGTCCGATAACTATGGGTGGTTCTGGGGCATATCCAACAACGTTCAGGGCTTGGACCTTTATTTCGTAAGGAACAAAAGTGGGGGTGCCAGACACTATGTGCTTGGAAACGTTGGCTACTGTTACAGACACAAAATCATCTCCGATGTCTTTCTGTCGCCAACTGACTTTGTACTCGACCCCAGGACCGTTGGCATAAAAACCTTTCAAGGGCTGAAGAAGACAAGACCAGAGCAAGATTAGTCCATCAAGCAAACAGAGACTAGATTTCAAGCCTGGTGTAAACTTATCCAGAGCTCGAGTAAACCCAACAACTCCTTAGATTCAGCCAGAGCTGGTAAGTGGAAAACAACTCTGGTTAAAGAGACACTAAACTCATCCTGACCATTTATTAGTTTTAACCTCCCTGCCGGTCTAATGTTTGTGAAAAACCGCATCTAAAAGCAGTCTATTTATTCTCCCCCCCCCCAGCGGTATTCCCGAGTGTGGCTCGGGGTTAAATTCCTGTGCTGGAAGTGGTAACCCTGAGCAACACTCAGGATGCTGCTGGATACATCACCTCTCCCTGCGCTCCCTCGATGTCCCCAGCTGCCTCCTCCGGCGACCGCAACCTCATTACTTCCTGGTTTCCTCCTCTCGAGATGGAATGCAGGAAGTAAAACACCGCGATCGCCGGAGGAGACTGCAGAGATCATCGAGGGAGCGCAGGGAGAGGATGTATACAGCCCGAGTGTGTCTCGGGGGTTACCGCTCTCAACGGTGAAATTTAACCCCGAGACACACTCGGGAACACCGCCAGGGAGGTTAACGTGGTCATATGTGAGGAGTAACGCATTTCTCCCCTTCCCAGCTTTATCAATCTGCCAGAATCGCTGGTTGAAGTGGAGGAGTTTCATGTAGCCCATCCAGCGTCACCAGAAGCCGGGATTGTTTTATTTTCCCTGCTCTGGTCACCAGCTTGTGTGCAACTCTGATCCATACTTCTTCGCAGACGCTATGGAATTTGCGTACGGAAAGTGTGCAATTCCCGCAGCAGTGCACAATCTACACTTCTTACACCACGCAAGTTGCATAGAAGCACAAATTGTGATAGAAATCTTCAGGGATTTCCAGGTTTGGGAGTTCCTGAGCTGAAGAGGAGCAGCGAGGGACTAAAGGTGAGTAAAATCATCTAAAAAAAGAAAAAGAGTTAAAAACAATAATTGGGTAGAGGTTGCCAGCAGGATTTGCCCAATAATTTCAGGGCAAAAAAGGAAATTCTATTTTTCAGTAGAGGGTCCATTTAAGTTTACACCTGACTCGGCATCAAGCCTCTGCATTCGTTTAAGGACATGGAACGTCTAGAGAAGCAGGACAGTGTTTGAAAACTCTAAGACTTATGCACATTTACTTTAGGGGTTATTCAGAGAGAACCGATCTGGCCCCGAAATGTCACCGAACAAGGAATTTCCCCGTACGGTGACAATTCGCGGCCATTCGGCTATTCAGAGAGCAAGCAGTTCGCCAAGTTTTGGTGAACTGCCAGTACGTACGGTGCCTGTGAAATCCCCCATAGAGAAACAATGGTTAATCTATTCAGAGAAAACCGAACAGCAGTGAAAAGTTGCTGAAGTGCCCTGCTGTTTTCATTCGGCAGGTTTATTCAGGCGAACCCCATAGGCTTCAATGTTAAAAAATCCCTGTTTCTATCCAATATCTAATAAACCGTTTATTATTTTAATCTGCAGTAAGAAGTCTCTTTACTTACGGATTTTTTTTAGAATATTTTAGGCATTTTTCGGAATTTTTTTGGCAATTTTTTTTTTCTTTTTCTTTTAAAGAGTTTTTTATTTTTTTGTAACAGCCCTTTTTATTATCATTCATTGGATCTTATATGTAAATTCCAGACATTTTCGTTCAGTAGTTTGTTTGCAAACAGCATTTCAATTTTGACACTTTCATTCATATTGTTTTTTTTTTTGTTTTTTTACCTCGTTCGTCGGCTTGTCGGCTTTTTCCAGCAGCTGGTCTGCACTGTGATCGGCGGCTTTTTCCAATGTGTTCGGCATGGTTTTTGCGGCAGTTCCAGCGGGTTTTCGGTGGGTTTGCGGCGGGTTTTCCCTGCACTCCGGGGACCCTGCGGTGAATGGTGAATTCACCGCAGGGTGGGGAACTTTAATTCCCCAAAGTGCAGGGAAGCGCGGGGAAAGAGAGCGCACCATAATGTCGGCGTCATTTCGGTGCTCTCTGAATAACCCCCTAAAATGAAAGTTTTTTCATTATAGCCGGCTAAAGGTTACGGTTATTCATAATAAACACATTCAACATATACAGGGTTATTCAAAGAGAATCGAAAAGTCACCGCACAATCAGTGCCTTTTCGTTCTCTTCAATTAGGTGCGATTTGGCAATCCCATTTCGGCGACCCTGTGGTGTATTCAGCAAGCACCACAGGGCCGTCGTAATGCAGGGAAAAGCCACCGCAAACCTGCCGAATACTTACCACAAAACCCAGGCGAATGCACACCGAAACCGGCAAAAACATCTGGATTAACCCCCGCCGAACACGCCAGAGAAACCCGAGCAGGAGCCGATCACAGCGCAGAGCAGCCGCCGGGAAAACCCGACACTGCAGACGAATGGAGTGGAAAAAAAAAACAGTACGCTTGAATGTTTGAAAAGTGAAACGTTGTTTGCCAAGAAACTACAGAACGAAAATGTCTGAAATTGACATATAAAATGCAATGAATGATAATAAAAAGGGCTGTTACAGAAAAAAGAAAAAACGATTTACAAAAAGAAAAAACTGAAAAAAAATGTTTGCAAAAAAATCCCAAAAAATGCCTAAAAGATCCTAAAAAAAATCTAAAAATAAGAGACTGCAGAATATTTTAATATTAATATTTTTAACATTGAAATAAACCTGTCGAATGAAACCACCAAACAGCAGGGCAGTTCGGCAACTTTTCACTGCTGGTTTGTGTTCTCTGAATAGACGAAGTATTGCTTCTCTATGGGGATTTCACTGCCCTCGAACAGGCACCGAACAGGCACCGTATGTGCAGGCAATTCGCCAACATTTGGCGAATTGCCTGCTCTCTGGATAGCTGAATGGCCAGGAAAGGTAACCGTATGCTGAATTTCAGCGTTCGGTTAGCTTTCGCCAGCAACTCGACGCTCTTTGAATAACCCTGATCTATCAGTGATTGAAACACGCAGGGTTATTCAGAAAGCGGTGAAAAGCAGGAGAATGACTGGAGAATGAAAAATTCTAGGTCAAAATAGCCGATTTGGAAAGTGAGATGAATGGGAGAATTTTTCTGGTTTGGCTATTTTGACCTAGAATTTTTCATTCTCCAGCCATTCTCCTGCTTTTCACCTCTCTCTGAATAACCCTGTATGTTTATTTCTCCTCTATATAACTCAGTGAGTAAACTTCATGGTAATCATAACGGATCAATATTTAAATAACTATAGAGCCGCGGCTCATTATTTCACAGATATTGTAGCAAACTTAAACAAGTTTTAAAAATGGAAAGAAAAAGAAACACGCAGACTTACTTCCCACGTTATCACAAGGTTGTCTGCTTCGGTACCTATTCCTTTTACTCCGGATGGGTTCCTATCTGGCTCTGAAAGCAAACGTTTGCACGCTTAAAATGATTTAACTTTAAAGTATCGCATATATATATATATATATGATTTACAGACATTTGCAAACCCCTAGATGGCACAATTTTACCACAATACACTGTCCAATGTATTGCTGTAATGATTTAAAGCTATAGCCATGCTGCTTATACATTAAACATAGTGCAGCTTTTAGGCTGGGGTCAGACAAGCGTAGTGTTCACGTCCGTGATTGTGCCTAAGGCTAGGGTCAGACCAAGGCATTTTTCCCCGCGAACGTGAAAAAGTGCGTCCGAACGCATTGACGTATTTTTTCACGGAATGCGCAAAAACGGTCAGACGACGCGCATTTTCAGGCGTGATTTTGTACGGATCGTCAATAAAACTCTTTTTGCGTCTGGACGTTATGTAGGCTGGACATTAGCAGTGTCTGACATCTCCTAATCACGCAAACACGCCGCTATGCCGCAGCTGCGCACTCAGTACGTCAGTACTAGCGGTTCAGCGTTCTCAGAAAAATGCGTTCAAATTCCACTTGCGTTGCACGGCCGGACTTTTGTGCGGCCGTACATCGTATATTGGCCGTCATTGCCCGTCATCTGCTGCTAGTGCGGCCGTAATTATGTGCGCCAGAACGCACGTTAAAAGTGCGCTGGTCTGACCCCAGCCTAAAAGTACGTCCATGATAACATGAAAGAAAGCCCATCGGAGCCCGACACACGAAGTACGTCCGCACTGAACTGCGGCCGCTGCCCACGGACGCAAGGCAAGCAAGAACGTACAACCCCTAGAACGGCCGCACAAAGTGCGCTGCGTCCACAACGTCCACATAGCTTTGTGTGTGAGTGATGGAACGTGGTCAGACGGACTGCATTTATACGTCCAGCATTTTTCATGGACAAAATGGTTTTGCTTTTTAATTTATTTTCCCTCCTACATCCGTCAAAATATATACGTCAGTGAATAAACGGACTGTGTGGCCACTACTGCGTCTTCCGTACTGACGTACGTCCGTGTGCAAGGACGTACAGTGCGTAGAAATCACGCTCGTCTGACCCTAGCCTAAATGTACGTAGGTCGAGTGTTCTAACAGTAAAATGAGCAACCTCCCTCATTAGGATTAAAGCGCGCAACCGCAGTACATTGTCATTAAAACGCACAAGTGCATATGTTAAGAACTGCACCGTTACAATAAAATGCGCCAGACTGTACGTTTAGATCGGCACTGTTACAGTAAAACACGCAACCTCTGTACATTGAGATTCGCATTTACAGTAAAACGAGCACCCTCCATACATTGCAGTTAAATTACGTAGGTCCGTACAGTAAGATTCACGTTGTTACATTAAAACACGCAAGTCAGCACATTAAGAAATGCGCTGTTATACTAAAATGAGCAGATCCGCACATTGAGATAAAAAAACACAAATGAATTTGGATACTAATAAAAAAAAATTGTCCTGTTTGACAAGAAAATATGTATTTGTCACATGTATGGTGCAAAAACCATGGTAGTGTTAGCTGTAGGGATAGGGTTTTATTTGGGTTTCTTTTCAGGGATCTTAAAGCCCTGATCTTAAAGAGTCTGCTCCAGGATCTGTTGTCTAAAAAAGGAAGCAAAAAGGAACCCGAATGTTAGGCTTAGGGTTTATGGTTAGGCCTAATTACAAACCTTCACCATAAACAGCGCTCTGGAATATGCTGGCGCTTTATAGATAATGAATAATAATAATAATAAAAATCAGGGACGGATTTGAACCTCAGGAGCCTGTAAGCACAGAAATGTGGAGCACGCGCCCAACAGAAAAAAAAAAACATGCCACAATGACTTTTTACATTTATGTTTTGGAGCAAAAATAAAAAACCAAAACATTTGAAAAAAAAAACGAAACATCATAATCTGGCCTTTCCAATGATACCTCATTTGTCCCTCTAGCCCAGGCATCAGCAACCTTGGCTCTACAGATGTTTTCGAACTACATCTCCCATGATGCTCAGCTACTCATTAGATTGGCTAAGCCTCATGGGAAATGTAGTTCCAAAACATCTGTAGAGCCAAGGTTGCTGACCCCTGCTCTAGCCTTTAGGACTCCAGAGATACAGTGGTCTAAATGATTGTAAAGAAAACAACTTTTGTTTTATACCAGAGCAAGGCTCCCCCTTGTGGCAGGCGCCTGTAGGCACATGCCTACTCTGCATAGTTCTAAATCCGGCCCTGACCTTAATACTAACATAACCCTAATTACAAACCCTCACCCTAATACTAACATACCACAATTACAAACCCTTACCCTCATCATAATTCTAACCCTAAAATTAAATGGATTGAGAGGAGACACCAGACGTGAGTAAAAATGAAAAATGATGCGAGGGAGTGAAATTCTAGTTACTGAAAAATGCAGCCAATTTTTTTTTTCTACTAGCATCTTAACACAACGTCACAACATTCCCGTAGGATTCTGTTTGACTGTCGACAAGTGTAACCATCCTTTAGGTACACACGTAAGTGGATATAAAGTGCAGTGTTTAGTATAAAATCACGGTTTGATGCATATTCTAAGAATGGTAATGTATTGTTTTTTACCCGGTGAAACAGAAATAATAAAAAATATATAAAATGCCACAAACCCCCTCCCCCAAAAAATAAACCATACTAGGAGGAATGGTCCTTCAAACCTGCTGCTTTTGTCATGTATTGCTCTGACGGTTCACTTGGATCACCCCTGCCGATTTCATTAACAGCGATTACACGGAATGAATAATTGACATATGGAGATAATGTCAACGTAGCTGTTGTCTGGATTCCCTGGACTTGTGTCTGTGTGTGCCACACTCCAGGTTCATGCATTGCGTCTTCATATTCAATAATGAATGCTAGAGATAAACAAAAAAAAGATGTATAACATAATAATATTTTGATTTCAAAGGTTTTGAAATGACTAGATATTTAATTATATCTAATTAATAGAATTCTTCACCACTTTCTTCCAGTGACATTTTTCAATCGTGACCTTTACTTGCATAAACTGTATTGACAGAGAAAAACCCCAACATAACCTGGAATTCATTATTAACTAGATTAACCTGGTTCACCTCAATAAGGGCTGTATAACATACTTCGCGCACTTTTTTACGCGCGTGCAAAAGCGCCTTAACGTGAGGGTCAAAACCCTTTGCGCAGAACGTCGTATTACGACGTTCGCGCATACAATGCGCGCTAACGTCTAACGCGAGTGGCCCTGTGCGAACCCTGCACGAACGCACGTTCGTGCGCGCATCCCACACTTAACATTGTGAGCGCAAATGCGTTCGTGCGCTGGTACGCGGATGGTATTATAATCGATGCGCAACTTTTTACGAACGACGTTTGCGGGCATAATTTTAACGTCTTTGCAAAGCTGGCGGTAACGGCAAATCTGAACGTTCTGGCCGAAACCAAATACACCAGCACGAAAAAAAAAATACAGCAAAGTATAGTTACACATTCTACACATACCCAAACAATAAAATAGAGAGGTTGTGCGTGTTTTTATTATTGCTGCAGCATATATACTCAGATTGATTTTGACAGGCGCTAAAACAGAACAGGAGACAATTGTGATTGGATTTTTTCACGCGATTCAGCCAGTCTGCCCACCGATTTCTGCGCCCAACGTTAATGCACGCACGTTTTTGCGCATCTTTTTAACGCACAATATTTTTTGACAGATGAAAAAATGAGCTCGGATTGTAATACCAGCATTAATTTACGCACGTTAACATTTAACGCTGCACGCAAAAAAAATGCGCTGCGCGTACGCATTTGCACGGAGAATGTAATAGAGCCCTAAGTATCTGGCTAATTATGGGCACTATTACGTCCCATGAGCTAAAACGGGGACACTAAGGGGAAAAATTGACACTCGCAAATTTCTCCTTAGCATCCCCATTTTACAAACTAATTACGGGGCAGGTGCTGAATCTTGCAGCGTGCCCCGTAACGAGCGCTAGCCTCCTGGATGCTCACGACAGCGCTAACGCGCCGCCACAAGTATCACCTCCTGGGGTCCATAAGACTCCATGGAGGCTTATGCTTCGGGAGCATGTGATCTCACGATATCGTGCATGGCCAGCGGAGAGATCTTGGAGGGAGACTGGAGACTATTTGTCCCCAGTCTCACTCTGCTCCCAGCAGCCAGAAGCGGTGGATCGGGCCGCCGTTCACGCCGCAGGATGAGAGGTGAGTATCTGATTTTTGTGGGGCTTTCAACTGGTAATAACTGATTCTACAGAAATTAAATGAGTTAGCACCAGCTTAGAGCTGTAGAAAACTTTTCTGTTAACCCCAGCGGTGAGTAATTAGCGTTAGGACTATGTGATCCTAACGCTAACTACTCCTGCCTTACTCTTTGAGCGGCCCATGTTAATTATAGGAAGCGCAAAGTATAGTATTCTTGCGTTAGAAAGCGATATTATCGATGCGCTAACAGATTTTTAACCCGTTAGCGATCGGTATCTGATCTGTGCGTAACGCTATGACCTCTTTTATCCTAGCGCTAACACTCAGGTTTGTGAGCGCTAGCGTTAAGGTGATAGAGCCCTATGTGTTTTATAAAATGCATGACACAATGTATCAGATTTAATTTAACAACATCTCATGAAGGTTGGACGGGGACGGTTTTGAGAACATTGTTACACTTAGAACCTGTCATGTAGCTGTATCCCCTCAAAGTGACTAGAGGAGTATCAGCTATACCCTATTGATGTGATGAGGCCTTACAAGACCCAAACAGTTGATATTTCAGTTCTGGCCGCCCCTTCTGGGTGATAGTGTTTGATTTGCATATGGTATAGCCTCCTCTGTAATGACATCATCGAGCTAAAACCTTGTGGGACCCACCGTATGGCAGGACACTAGCGCTGTTGCCCGTTCTCAAGTAGGGATGTGCGTTTCGGGTTTCGGAATTTTTCACGAAATTTCCCGATTCGTGTTTTCGGATGCGGCCGAATTTCCGAAAATTTTTAGATCCGAAAATGGCAGATCCGAAAAGTTTTCCGAGCCGAAACAAAATATTTTCGGAATTTTCGAATGGACTTGAAATGTGTCAAATCGAAATTTATTGCTTTGAAACGAGGAGAACAGACTTTCCGAAAAAACGAAAATTTCCAAACTTACGAAAAGTCGATACAAAAAACGAGCTAAGTGACACGAAAATACGAAAAATGGTCGATATTCCGAAAAAAAAAAGTACACGAAAAACGAATCGAGCCGAACCGAATCGAAACAGAAATCGGTCGATACGAGCCGAATCGAAAAGTTTAAAAATCCCAAAAATCGAACCGAATCGAACCGAAAAAAAAATCGGTGCACAAGCCTATTCTCAAGACCCTCATAAACCTTGCTTTTGCACATATTAAAAATAGCCTCAACTATTTAAAGCACTGATCATATAAGAATGTATACATTTGGGGTAAAACATGATTATTACACAATATAGCAATTTATTCACCAGTTCCATAAGATTTTTTGCCAAAACCCATTAATTACCCCCTAACAATAAAGGAATTTCTCATACATCAGTGATTGCTATGAAGGTCTCTTTTAAAATAAAATAAAAAAACTAAATTCTGTGTCTGTAAAGGACACAAAGCTCGATCCACATGGTTATACTGCTCACATTCAACGGTGCGTCAGAACCCTTTCTTGTCAAGCAGTTGATGAAGAACCCAACTAACCCGTATCAGGGAGCCAGAAAGACGTAACGATTCAAGCGAATTGTTTTTTTGTTTTCAGGCTTATTATTGGCCGAGATGAATAATGGGGAAATTGGGAAAAACTTGAACTTTTTGAATTTTTGAATCTAGAAAATGATGCAGTTTTCAAGTTGTGATTTCCCAATCAGGGCCCAAATTACAACCTGGCTGTTAAACACAATGCTTGGGCTGTTCGGCATAACGGCTCGAGCACTCTGCTTATTTTTAACTCGTTGTATTCTAGCCGACACACACACTCATCTTGCGTCTCAGAGGTTGCGTCAGGTAACTGTATATTAGGGTTGCCTATACTTTGAATGGGAGATGCCAATGTGGCACCAGTAGATGGAGAATGATCTAATCCATCCAGCTCGTTCCCCATCTGCATCTGACATTCATGCTTGTATGATGTTTTTCAGACCCTTGGGTTTTAGGATTAAGCTTCTGCACAATCACGTAACACACAAACCTAAACCCACCTAAAAATCCCATACTCATCCCAGATCCCTCGGTGTTGAGAGCGGTCTGAACTTCCACTTCCTTGCTCCCCGCGCAGAAGAACACTGGGAGAAAATAGTCCCCAGTGTTAATTTGAGTATCCCTCCACCACACCGGCTGGATCTTGCTAGTGCGAGATCACCTCCGCCTCCATGGAGTCCTATGGACTCTGGGAGCAGATAGCATTGCATTGCTTAGTGCCGCTGGTGTTAACTTGTTGCGGCTCGGATGTATTGTGACTCGAGCTGCTGGCAAAGAGGCTCGGTCGTAATATGGACATTAAATGCGAGCCGCAAATGGAAAATGGCAGACGCCAATGTCATATAATAATAAATCCCAAGATATGTAATTTGAGACCAAATACTAGACCTGTGTTGATTGCGATTCAAAATGAAGAGAATTCAGATTTATGAGTTGAAAACGATTTTGAACTTTCACCATAATAATAAACTAGAAATGATTGGATTTACAATCTCACAAAATGAACCGTTGACCAATGTGATTCGTGAATAGGAACTCACTTGTAATGGGGCTATTGTTGTCATCTCCGGGCACCCAGGAGAGCTGGACGCTTCTGTCAAGGCGATCGGTCAGTTCCAAGTCAGAAGGTGGGTTTGGGCGATCTGCGATACAGAAGGTTTCATTGCACAATATTAACCCATCACCTTCTTTTAGTCAACACAACAGAGTGAGAGAATGGAGGAAAGTCATGTGCAAAATGAAAATAGCGAATGTGTACACATGCATCTGAAATCAAACTGCAGAAAACATCACAATGATCCCAACGTAATAACACCACAACACAACACAGAGTTGTTGTCAAGTTTGCTCTATTTCATGCGTTTATTGTAATGGAAGTACAAACTGCAACACACAGGACACTGAGGGTGACGTCATGGAGACCCTTATGATATATGGGATGAGTATCCTCGTACATCAACCACATTCCCGTTTTTGTTTCATTGTAAAACAAAGAAAAATTTGAATTTAGCCCCAAAATTCCACTTACCTTCCCCTGTGCTCCTGCATTGGTTGATGCATCTTTTAAAAACTAATTTCCACATCAAGGTTCCATGTGTTCCTTTACATTAATGGAGGAATGTAGTGCATATGGCTCCGCCTTCCAACCTATATGTTACAGTGTAACCAATTACGGCTGAATTCTAGAACCTACAAGAACAGAATACACTGTAGGGCAGGGGAGCTCAACCTTGGACCTCCAAGGTCTCTATGGAGCCTTGCGTGTCCCAGCTGTGAGCTCTGTGTGCGAGTTTGCTCTCGCAAGATAGCTCAGCACTGCGGAGGAATCGAGGAGGGAGACTAGGAACTATTTGTTCCCAGTCTCACTGCTGCCAGTAAGAGTAAGCGGCAAATCAAGCCGCCCGCTCTACCTTGGGATGAGAGGTGAGTAAGGGATTCAATGGGGTTTACAGAGCGTGTTAAGTGATTTTGAAAATGCAGAATCACTTAACACCAGTTGGAAAAGCCTGTGCTTCCACTCGTAGGTTACAATTAACGTCTTGCATAATAAGTAAAGGAGACGTCAATGTACAGTAACCTCGTGCAGGGAAATGACACATCCGAGTCGCAAGCTGCGCTTGCGTCAAGAATGGAATAGTGATTCCAGTCGAGAAGAGAAGTACAGGAGACGTTACACATTACAGGAGACGCTATGAGTAAAGTTGTGTGTAGCGTCTTCAGTAGTTATCGTTATGGAATACGGCCCATGCGTTTTACTTAGCTGTAAGCCCCTTCCTCACTCCCAATTGTGTTATGTTGAGTTGTATGCCTGGAAACACACTCAGGGAGCTGGCAGGTAAAGCTCATGTGTTTAACTCAGGAAAGAAAAGACTGCGGACTCTTCACTTAAACAGAAATAACTCGCTAGTATTAGGAAATAATTAGTGGCTGTAAATTAGGAAAATGCCTCTTTCTGCATGCTGAATTAATTTAGGTACAGTTACTAAAAAACACTAACACGTCCCTTTAATTGCAGATAGAAATCATTTTGGAATAGCCACCTTCATTAAAAAAAGCTAACTAAAAGCTCTACACCGCCGTACACTGATACAGTCCATTAAATCATATTAAATAGCCAATTAGATTAAAAAACTTTAATAAAAGCAATATATAAGATCCACAGCACGTGCACCGATGCGGCCATTAAATTATGTATACAGGAATAAGCCAATGAGCTGTAAGAACATGCAAAACGCAAAAATAGTGTAAAATAGTGTGCCATACACAAACACACAAAAGAAATAAGCAAAAACATATATAATACTTATATATATATATGGTATGTCAAGCTGTAAATACATTCATGCACTTTTCTCATCCACAAATGAGATAGAAACGGTGAAAGTGAAATGTGTTTAATGCAGAACATGTGATGGGGTTGCTTTGTTACCGTGGTGTACAGCTGGAGTAGGAGTAGCTGCTGCAAGGGATAGTAACATAGAAATATTAACATATTAGTACACATTACAGGCCACGGAAACATAGACCAGACCACTGTTTACACTATTTAGAGCACAATATCATATCGGTCAGTACAGGGCCAACGTTACCATTTGAGGAGCCCTGGTGAGAACATTTTTGGGACTCTGTCGGTAATAAGAAGGGATGGTGAAAGTATCCTTGTGCTAATATGGACTCCTGTGACCTCAAAGAGAATTGCAAATCCTTACAATATTTTCCATATCCACAATGTATCACTGACTATGAGTAAGTGCCGCCCTTCTGGACCATCCATTATAGCAGTGCCGGATTCACATAGGGGCTGATGGAGCAGCAGCTCCAGGCCCATGCCCCAGAATAGGCCCACAAAAAGGATAACTATGCCTGCATTGATGGACATTTGGACCCCTGTATCTCCAACTCCATAGCAGCTACAGGGTCATGTGAGGTATCACTGGAAAGGCCAGAGCATGGTCATTTTCCAATGATACCAAATATGACTAGGTTTTATGTAACGATAAAAATAAAATAATAAATATTTCTTTCTAACACAGAAATGTTACATCAATAACCGAAACTGCAGTGAAGAGCACTGTGGGGGACTTTTGACCCCTGCGTCACTAATCTTTACACCTCACAAGGTCAAGTGAGGCATCATTGGACAGATCAGAGTCTGGCCTTTGCATTAACACCAAACATGACCAAGTAAAATCTAAAAGAAAAGAAAAAAAAAAACCTTTATTTATTTAATTATTTTTAACAAGTATTCCCTATAGAATATATAACCACAAAGGTTTGGATGATGAAATGGGAAAAAAATAATTTTACACGCTTTAAATGATTGAAATCTGAATGAAAAATTGTTCACAAAGCAACTGCCTTATTAGATATTTATTTATTTACCAGGAAGGATACATTGAGATTTCTCTAGTTTTCAAGTATGCCCTGGGTTCTGCACTATTAGATAACCTAAAATATGTTTTCAATTCACCAGATTCCAAAAAAAAAAAGCCCACCAAAATCTTCAGCTCCAGGCCCATAGAGATCGTAATCAGGCCCTGCATCATAGTGATATACATTACTGCCCACTGGATCTGTATGGGATGATCTATAACCATTATATCTCCTGTGTTACCCTACCACCTCTTTAAAATGTAGAATCAAAGTCTCACATTCTACAATTATCACCATTTTTTCACTATAAATTCTGTGGGGGTGGGGGGGGATTAGCTCGGGGTTGTACTTCCCTTTAGCAATCAACCCACCAATGAGTATCTAATTGTAATGAAAGTTGCTGTTACACAAGCCATGCGAGCTGCCCCCATAATAAAACATATTTTAACGGAGCAAGAGGGCATCCATAAAAAGCCATCGTAAAATATCGAAGAATGGGATGAGACTCAACTTTCACAGGTTTCGCTTGTGTTTCATGCAGGCTAGGGCTAAGAAAACCATACTGACACCCCCTTCCGTTTCGATGGGAAGGGGACTGACCATTAGAGCGATAGGGCACTGTCCAAGGCCACCGGCAGAGGAGGAGGGAATATTAGAAGAAATAAAATAGATCATAGTGATCATGTTCCCTGTAATAATTGCCCTAAATTCTCTATGGATAAATTTAAATGGATGGGTATAGATATAATAACCAACGATTGGAGAGGAGGTAATTATGGAGGCCCTTTAGCCAAGAGAGAAATGGAATGGATCTACAGAATGGGCACATGGAAAAATGGGGGCCTTAATGTCGATCTGGGCAATAAGGGTTGCCTTTAAAAAGGTTTTTTATATTTATTTATACATAGTTTTATTCCGTTTTGTAAATATTTTTTGTAATAATTTATGGTTAATTTTTTAGTCCATTTCGCAAGATATTTTTGCCAATTTTTTGCCCATTCTTTAATCCTTCCTTATGTGGGGATACTGTTTAGTTACTTCCAAAAGTTTAAGGATTTTTTTGGAAGAATAAGGATTTGATATTGAACCCTGTATGTGATGGTTTACTTTTTATTGATTTCTATTGTGTTTTTCCGAGGTTCTATGGTAATCGTTTCCCTCAGGCCCGTGCCAGACGAGCGCAGTGATCACGTCCGTGTTGCCGCACATTTTAACGTCCGTCGTAGCATAAAATTATGATCAATAGAGACCCACACATGAAGTACGTGCGCATGGAAGGGAGGACGCACAACGCACGTGGCACCGGACGCAATTTAGGCAAGAGCGTCAAACCGCTAGGACGGACGCACAGAGTGTGCCACGTCCGCGTAGCTTTGTGTGTGAGTGATGGAACGTCGTCAGACGGACTGCATTTTTGATGTCCAGCATTTTTGACGGACAAAATGGTTTTTCATATCATGTATCACTTTTTTTCATTTCATTTTCATTTTATTTCCCATCTACATCAGTCAAAAAAAACGGACCATGTGGTGTCTACAGCATCATCAGTCAGAAAGTATGTCAGTTGTGCACGGACGCACAGTGTGATCAGAATACGCTCATCTGACATTAGCCTCTGATGGGGAAATCATTGTCTGTGTATTGGGACTTGGCCTTCCCTCCGATAGATGTTGCTGGAAGCCGCCAGCACCCGATGGAGTACATTCTGAAGAACGGGTGTACCAGCGTCATCACCGTCAGACCAGCGCCAAATGGAGAACGAGATCTGATGCGCCTCAGCGTTGGAACGCCCGCCGGTAGACAAAACCAGAAGTGAGGAATCCCGTGGTGCTTGGAGGAGGTATAAAAACGGCAAGCAGGATTCGGGAGGACAGACTTTTGAATGTGTACATCCCTGAGGAAGTGTATTTAATACACGAAACGCGTTGGATCTTGTTTTTTTACCCAATAAATTTCTGAAATAACATTGAAGATCCAAAAATCCAAAAATTGGAGACAGGAGATAAAAAAAACTAACCTTATTTTTCCTTTTTACGTGCAATAACGTCAAACAAAGAAAAAAAGGAGCAGTATGTGTTTTACAACTTGGCTTTATAATGTGTTTTATACAGTGGTTTTATAATGTATTTTATAGTGTGGTTTTATAATGTGTTTTATAATGTGTTTTATAATGTGGCTTTATAATGTGTTTTATATAGTGGTTTTATAATGTATTTTATAGTGTGGTTTTATTATGTGTTTTATAAGGTGGATTTATTATTTGTAATGCCCAGGTAATCTACTTACAGCTTATGAAAAGGGTAGTGTCCCTTTAATAATCAGATCTGCACACTCAGCGGTGAGTCCAATGATGTGAAATCACTGGATATTTTGTACAGGTAAATCATTAATGAGGGAATTTAGGTGTGAAGACACAAAGCTGTGAAAGATATATTAGGCGTGAGTTAGGCGGCTAGTGAGAAATCTCTAGCGACTGGCACTTCTGCGGAGGGGGGGGGCAGACTGACATAGGAAATGACAAATTATGTAGAGCAAGACTGCACAGACCTAAAATTAAGAAAACGGAGGAGAATACAGTATAGGAACATGTCATATCAAATCATTAGTTAGTATACAGGGGGCTGGATACCCGGACACGGAGAGGCGAGGATACATGCAGCGATGCTACTATTTATTTAAACGGATACTGTGTTAAGAGTTTCTGGATTTATTAACTCACGAATGACACTCAGAAACGTTCGGATCTCTCAGATAACCCTCACTATATAACAAAAAGGCTACGACTTCTTACCAACAACAGTGAGCACTGCGCTGGCCGAGACGGTGTCCAAGGTAGTGTTTACCACGCAAGTATACGTTCCCTCGTCGATATCAGTTACATTCCTGATGCTCAAACGATCCCACATAACAGTGAATCTGCAAGACCAGAGGATCTGTCAGTTACTGCAAGAGCTGCGCATGACATACACGTGAAACAGACATGAAAAACATGACATACACGTGAAAGAGACATGAAAAACATGACATACACAGGAAACAGACATGAAAAACATGACATACACGTGAAAGAGACATGAAAAACATGACATACACGTGAAAGAGACATGAAAAACATGACATACACGTGAAAGAGACATGAAAAACATGACATACACAGGAAACAGACATGAAAAACATGACATACACGTGAAACAGACATGAAAAACATGACATACACGTGAAAGAGACATGAAAAACATGACATACACGTGAAACAGACATGAAAAACATGACATACACGTGAAAGAGACATGAAAAACATGACATACACGTGAAACAGACATGAAAAACATGACATACACGTGAAAGAGACATGAAAAACATGACATACACGTGAAAGAGACATGAAAAACATGACATACACAGGAAACAGACATGAAAAACATGACATACACATGAAACCCAAATGAAACACACAATACACATAAACACACACGAAACACACACATGAAACTTACATAAGATACACATGAAAAGAAACACATGAAATACAAAAGAAACACACATGAAACATATGAAACACACATGAAACACACTGAAACACACTGAAACACATGAAACACACTGAAACACACATGAAACACACTGAAACACACATGAAACACACTGAAACACACATGAAACACACATGAAACACACTGAAACACACTGAAACACATGAAACACACTGAAACACACATGAAACACACTGAAACACACATGAAACACACTGAAACACACATGAAACACACATGAAACACACTGAAACACACATGAAACACACTGAAACACACATGAAACACACTGAAACACACTGAAACACACATGAAACACACATGAAACACACTGAAACACACATGAAACACACTGAAACACACATGAAACACACTGAAACACACATGAAACACACTGAAACACACATGAAACACACTGAAACACACTGAAACACACATGAAACACACTGAAACACACATGAAACACACTGAAACACACATGAAACACACTGAAACACACTGAAACACACATGAAACACACTGAAACACACATGAAACACACATGAAACACACTGAAACACACATGAAACACACTGAAACACACATGAAACACACTGAAACACACATGAAACACACTGAAACACACATGAAACACACTGAAACACACATGAAACACACTGAAACACACATGCACATACAATTTTTTTTTTATTTTTATATAAGGCTCAAATAACTTGTGCAACTGAAACATTTATGACTAGATAAATATGTCTGGCATTTGAAGTGCTCGCACTAAATAATATATATCATAACAAATGCATGTGCCCGCCTCCTGCTCTTTTATCTGTCTGTCAGTCCAACTATTCATCTCTCTATCCATATTTAGCTCTCGCTTTTCCAATCTCTTTCTCTCTATTCATATCACTATCTCTCTCTATCCATTTCCACTCCCGATCTCTCCCCCTCTGTTCTCAGGTCAGTGATTGTCTGTCTGGGATCTCTGCCTGGATGTCCTCTCACTACCTGAAGATCAATATGTCAAAGACCGAGCTCCTTCTAATTCCCCCCCCCCTCTAACTCTACTCCAATCTCCCACTTTTCTATAAGTGTTGACAAAAGAACCATTGATTAAATGTTTCCTGAGCAAGATTTGATCAACTGGGGTTTTATATAGTGATCGGAAATTCGAATCGATATCAAATGTCGAATTGATCCCAACTTACAATACAAGTAGTACTAAAGCAAACGACATTATGAAACGAGCCAGATTCGCTTGACTGTTTCACAAAGCACCCTGTATTCAGCACCACAGGCTAATAGACAGCTCGATATTTAACCCTTGCTTGCCTTTTAACAGCAGGATTTGATTTATTGGGGATTTATTTAGTGAGCCGAAATTTGACTCAATGTCAAATATCGAATCGATCCCAACTTACAATGGGTTTCATAGTGATCTGATATACCAAACGAAATGAAATTACGAAATAAAATAGCAAAAATGAAATTATTTTGAAACAAAACAAATTTTCCAGCCGTGCACACCTCTAATCTCTATTCATATCTATCCATCTCTTTCCACATCTATCTCTATCTATATCTACCATTTCTCTCCATCTATCTATCCATATCTATCCATCTATCTATCCATATCTATCCATCTATCTATCTAATGATCTATTTATCTATCCATCTATCTAATGATCTATCCATCTATCTATCTAATGATCTATTTATCTATCCATCTATCTAATGATCTATCCATCTATCCATCTAATGATCTATCCATCTATCTATCTATCTATCCATCTATCTATCTAATGATCTATCCATCTATCTATCTAATGATCTATCCATCTATCTATCTAATGATCTATCCATCTATCTATCTAATGATCTATCATCTATCTATCTAATGATCTATCCATCTATCTATCTAATGATCTATCCATCTATCTAATGATCTATCCATCTATCTATCTAATGATCTATCCATCTATCTAATGATCTATCCATCTATCTATCTATCTAATGATCTATCCATCTATCTATCTAATGATCTATCCATCTATCTATCTAATGATCTATCCATCTATCTATCTAATGATCTATCCATCTATCTATCTAATGATCTATCCATCTATCTATCTAATGATCTATCCATCTATCTATCTAATGATTTATCCATCTATCTATCTAATGATCTATCCATCTATCTATCTAATGATCTATCCATCTATCTATCTATCTATCTATCCATCTATCTATCTAATGATCTATCCATCTATCTATCTAATGATCTATCCATCTATCTATCTATCTAATGATCTATCCATCTATCTATCTAATGATCTATCCATCTATCTATCTAATGATCTATCCATCTATCTATCTAATGATCTATCCATCTATCTATCTAATGATCTATCCATCTATCTATCTATCTAATGATCTATCCATCTATCTATCTAATGATCTATCCATCTATCTATCTATCTATCTAATGATCTATCCATCTATCTATCTAATGATCTATCCATCTATCTATCTAATGATCTATCCATCTATCCATCTATCTATCTAATGATCTATCCATCTATCTATCTAATGATCTATCCATCTATCTATCTAATGATCTATCCATCTATCTATCTAATGATCTATCCATCTATCCATCTATCTATCTAATGATCTATCCATCTATCCATCTATCTATCTAATGATCTATCCATCTATCTATCTAATGATCTATCCATCTATCTATCTAATGATCTATCCATCTATCTATCTAATGATCTATCCATCTATCTAATGATCTATCCATCTATCTAATGATCTATCCATCTATCTATCTAATGATCTATCCATCTATCTATCTAATGATCTATCCATCTATCTATCTATCTATCTAATGATCTATCCATCTATCTATCTAATGATCTATCCATCTATCTATCTATCTAATGATCTATCCATCTATCTATCTAATGATCTATCCATCTATCTATCTATCTAATGATCTATCCATCTATCTATCTAATGATCTATCCATCTATCTATCTATCTATCTATCTAATGATCTATCCATCTATCTATCTAATGATCTATCCATCTATCTATCTATCTATCTAATGATCTATCCATCTATCTATCTAATGATCTATCCATCTATCTATCTAATGATCTATCCATCTATCTAATGATCTATCCATCTATCTAATGATCTATCCATCTATCTAATGATCTATCCATCTATCTATCTAATGATCTATCCATCTATCTATCTATCTATCTATCTAATGATCTATCCATCTATCTATCTAATGATCTATCCATCTATCTATCTATCTAATGATCTATCCATCTATCTAATGATCTATCCATCTATCTATCTATCTATCTAATGATCTATCCATCTATCTATCTAATGATCTATCCATCTATATATCTAATGATCTATCCATCTATCTAATGATCTATCCATCTATCTAATGATCTATCCATCTATCTATCTAATGATCTATCCATCTATCTATCTAATGATCTATCCATCTATCTATCTAATGATCTATCCATCTATCTATCTATCTATCTAATGATCTATCCATCTATCTATCTAATGATCTATCATCTATCTATCTATCTATCTATCTAATGATCTATCATCTATCTAAATCCATCTATCTATCTAATGATCTATCCATCTCTATCTAATGACTATGATCTACATCTATCTATCTAATGATCTATCCATCTCTATCTAATGATCTATCCATCTATCTAATGATCCATCTATCATCTATCTATCTAATGATCTATCCATCTATCTATCTAATGATCTATCCATCTATCTATATCTATCTATCTAATGATCTATCCATCTATCTATCTAATGATCTATCCATCTATCTATCTATCTAATGATCTATCCATCTATCTATCTAATGATTTATCCATCTATCTATCTAATGATCTATCCATCTATCTATCTAATGATCTATCCATCTATCTATCTAATGATCTATCCATCTATCTATCTATCTAATGATCTATCCATCTATCTATCTATCTAATGATCTATCCATCTATCTATCTATCTATCTATCTATCTAATGATCTATCCATCTATCTATCTAATGATCTATCCATCTATCTATCTAATGATCTATCCATCTATCCATCTATCTATCTAATGATCTATCCATCTATCTATCTAATGATCTATCCATCTATCTATCTAATGATCTATCCATCTATCTATCTAATGATCTATCCATCTATCTATCTAATGATCTATCCATCTATCTATCTAATGATCTATCCATCTATCTAATGATCTATCCATCTATCTAATGATCTATCCATAATCTATCTAATGATCTATCCATCTATCTATCTATCTATCCATCTATCTATCTATCTATCTATCTATCTAATGATCTATCCATCTATCTATCTAATGATCTATCCATCTATCTATCTAATGATCTATCCATCTATCTAATGATCTATCCATCTATCTAATGATCTATCCATCTATCTATCTAATGATCTATCCATCTAACTATCTAATGATCTATCCATCTATCTATCTAATGATCTATCCATCTATCCATCTATCTATCTAATGATCTATCCATCTATCTATCTAATGATCTATCCATCTATCTATCTATCTAATGATCTATCCATCTATCTATCTAATGATCTATCCATCTATCCATCTATCTATCTAATGATCTATCCATCTATCTATCTATCTAATGATCTATCCATCTATCTATCTAATGATCTATCCATCTATCTATCTATCTAATGATCTATCCATCTATCTATCTAATGATCTATCCATCTATCTATCTAATGATCTATCCATCTATCTAATGATCTATCCATCTATCTAATGATCTATCCATCTATCTATCTAATGATCTATCCATCTATCTATCTAATGATCTATCCATCTATCTATCTATCTAATGATCTATCCATCTATCTATATGATCTATCCATATCTATCTATCTAATGATCTATCCATCTATCTATCTAATGATCTATCCATCTATCTATCTATCTATCTAATGATCTATCCATCTATCTATCTAATGATCTATCCATCTATCTATCTATCTATCTAATCTAATGATCTATCCATCTTATCTATCTATCTATCTATCTAATGAGCTATCCATCTCTATCTAATGATCTATCCATCTATCTATCTAATGATCTATCCATCTATCTAATGATCTATCCATCTATCTAATGATCTATCCATCTATCTATCTAATGATCTATCCATCTATCTATCTAATGATCTATCATCTATCTATCTATCTATCTATCTAATGATCTATCCATCTATCTATCTAATGATCTATCCATCTATCTATCTATCTATCTAATGATCTATCCATCTATCTATCTAATGATCTATCCATCTATCTATCTATCTAATGATCTATCCATCTATCTATCTAATGATCTATCCATCTATCTATCTAATGATCTATCCATCTATTAATGATCTATCCATCTATCTAATGATCTATCCATCTATCTATCTAATGATCTATCCATCTATCTATCTAATGATCTATCCATCTATCTATCTAATGATCTATCCATCTATCTAATGATCTATCCATCTATCTAATGATCTATCCATCTATCTATCTAATGATCTATCCATCTATCTATCTAATGATCTATCCATCTATCTAATGATCTATCCATCTATCTAATGATCTATCCATCTATCTATCTAATGATCTATCCATCTATCTATCTAATGATCTATCCATCTATCTATCTAATGATCTATCCATCTATCTATCTATCTAATGATCTATCCATCTATCTATCTAATGATCTATCCATCTATCTATCTAATGATCTATCCATCTATCTATCTAATGATCTATCCATCTATCTAATGATCTATCCATCTATCTAATGATCTATCCATCTATCTAATGATCTATCCATCTATCTATCTAATGATCTATCCATCTATCTATCTAATGATCTATCCATCTATCTATCTATCTAATGATCTATCCATCTATCTATCTAATGATCTATCCATCTATCTATCTATCTATGATCTATCCATCTATCTATCTAATGATCTATCCATCTATCTAATGATTTATCCATCTATCTATCTAATATCCTTATCTATCTATCTATCTATCTATCTATTTCTATCTATCTAATGATCTATCATCTATCTATCTATCTATCTAATGATCTATCCATCTATCTATCTAATGATCTATCCATCTATCTATCTATCTAATGATCTATCCATCTATCTATCTATCTATCTATCTAATGATCTATCCATCTATCTATCTAATGATCTATCCATCTATCTATCTAATGATCTATCCATCTATCCATCTATCTATCTAATGATCTATCCATCTATCTATCTAATGATCTATCCATCTATCTATCTAATGATCTATCCATCTATCTATCTATCTAATGATCTATCCATCTATCTATCTAATGATCTATCCATCTATCAATCTATCTATCTAATGATCTATCCATCTATCTATCTAATGATCTATCCATCTATCTATCTAATGATCTATCCATCTATCTATCTAATGATCTATGCATCTATCTAATGATCTATCCATCTATCTAATGATCTATCCATCTATCTATCTATCGAATGATCTATCCATCTATCTATCTAATGATCTATCCATCTATCTATCTATCTATCTATCTAATGATCTATCCATCTATCTATCTAATGATCTATCCATCTATCTATCTATCTATCTATCTAATGATCTATCCATCTATCTATCTAATGATCTATCCATCTATCTATCTAATGATCTATCCATCTATCTATCTAATGATCTATCCATCTATCTATCTATCTAATGATCTATCCATCTATCTATCTATCTAATGATCTATCCATCTATCTATCTAATGATCTATCCATCTATCTATCTAATGATCTATCCATCTATCTATCTAATGATCTATCCATCTATCTATCTATCTATCTATCTAATGATCTATCCATCTATCTATCTAATGATCTATCCATCTATCTATCTATCTAATGATCTATCCATCTATCTATCTAATGATCTATCCATCTATCTATCTAATGATCTATCCATCTATCTATCTAATGATCTATCCATCTATCTAATGATCTATCCATCTATCTATCTAATGATCTATCCATCTATCTATCTAATGATCTATCCATCTATCTATCTATCTAATGATCTATCCATCTATCTATCTATCTAATGATCTATCCATCTATCTATCTAATGATCTATCCATCTATCTATCTATCTATCTATCTAATGATCTATCCATCTATCTATCTAATGATCTATCCATCTATCTATCTAATGATATATCCATCTATCTATCTATCTATCTAATGATCTATCCATCTATCTATCTAATGATCTATCCATCTATCTATCTATCTATCTATCTATCTAATGATCTATCCATCTATCTATCTAATGATCTATCCATCTATCTATCTATCTAATGATCTATCCATCTATCTATCTAATGATCTATCCATCTATCTATCTATCTATCTAATGATCTATCCATCTATCTATCTAATGATCTATCCATCTATCTATCTATCTAATGATCTATCCATCTATCTATCTAATGATCTATCCATCTATCTATCTATCTAATGATCTATCCATCTATCTATCTAATGATCTATCCATCTATCTATCTAATGATCTATCCATCTATCTATCTAATGATCTATCCATCTATCTAATGATCTATCCATCTATCTATCTAATGATCTATCCATCTATCTAATTATCTATCCATCTCTCTATCTATCTATCTATCTAATGATCTATCCATCTATCCATCTATCTATCTAATGATCTATCCATCTATCTATCTATCTATCTATCTATCTATCTATCTATCTAATGATCTATCCATCTATCTATCTATCTAATGATCTATCCATCTATCTATCTAATGATCTATCCATCTATCTATCTATCTATCTATCTAATGATCTATCCATCTATCTATCTAATGATCTATCCATCTATCTATCTAATGATATATCCATCTATCTATCTAATGATCTATCCATCTATCTATCTATCTATCTAATGATCTATCCATCTATCTATCTAATGATCTATCCATCTATCTATCTAATGATCTATCCATCTATCTATGAATTCTATCCATCTATCTATCTAATGATCTATCCATCTATCTATCTAATGATCTATCCATCTATCTAATGATCTATCCATCTATCTATCTAATGATCTATCCATCTATCTATCTAATTATCTATCCATCTATCTATCTATCTAATGATCTATCCATCTATCCATCTATCTATCTAATGATCTATCCATCTATCTATCTATCTAATGATCTATCCATCTATCTATCTATCTATCTATCTATCTAATGATCTATCCATCTATCTATCTAATGATCTATCCATCTATCTATCTAATGATCTATCCATCTATCTATCTAATGATCTATCCATCTATCTATCTAATGATATATCCATCTATCTATCTATCTAATGATCTATCCATCTATCTATCTATCTAATGATCTATCCATCTATCTATCTAATGATCTATCCATCTAATGATCTATCCATCTATCTAATGATATATCCATCTATCTATCTAATGATCTATCCATCTATCTATCTAATGATCTATCCATCTATCTATCTAATGATCTATCCATCTATCTATCTATCTATCTAATGATCTATCCATCTATCTATCTAATGATCTATCCATCTATCTATCTATCTATCTAATGATCTATCCATCTATCTATCTAATGATCTATCCATCTATCTATCTAATGATCTATCCATCTATCTAATGATCTATCCATCTATCTAATGATCTATCCATCTATCTAATGATCTATCCATCTATCTATCTAATGATCTATCCATCTATCTATCTATCTATCTAATGATCTATCCATCTATCTATCTAATGATCTATCCATCTATCTATCTAATGATCTATCCATCTATCTATCTAATGATTTATCCATCTATCTATCTAATGATCTATCCATCTATCTATCTAATGATCTATCCATCTATCTATCTAATGATCTATCCATCTATCTATCTATCTAATGATCTATCCATCTATCTATCTAATGATCTATCCATCTATCTATCTATCTAATGATCTATCCATCTATCTATCTATCTATCTAATGATCTATCCATCTATCTATCTAATGATCTATCCATCTATCCATCTATCTATCTAATGATCTATCCATCTATCTATCTAATGATCTATCCATCTATCTATCTAATGATCTATCCATCTATCTATCTAATGATCTATCCATCTATCTATCTAATGATCTATCCATCTATCTAATGATCTATCCATCTATCTATCTATCTATCTAATGATCTATCCATCTATCTATCTAATGATCTATCCATCTATCTATCTAATGATCTATCCATCTATCTATCTAATGATTTATCCATCTATCTATCTAATGATCTATCCATCTATCTATCTAATGATCTATCCATCTATCTATCTAATGATCTCCATCTATCTATCTATCTAATGATCTATCCATCTATCTATCTAATGATCTATCCATCTATCTATCTATCTAATGATCTATCCATCTATCTATCTATCTATCTATCTAATGATCTATCCATCTATCTATCTAATGATCTATCCATCTATCCATCTATCTATCTAATGATCTATCCATCTATCTATCTAATGATCTATCCATCTATCTATCTAATGATCTATCCATCTATCTATCTAATGATCTATCCATCTATCTAATGATCTATCCATCTATCTAATGATCTATCCATCTATCTATCTAATGATCTATCCATCTATCTATCTAATGATCTATCCATCTATCTATCTAATGATCTATCCATCTATCTATCTAATGATCTATCCATTCTATCTATCTATCTATCTATCTAATGATCTATCCATCTATCTATCTAATGATCTATCCATTCTATCTATCTCTAATGATCTATCCATCTATCTATCTATCTAATGATCTATCCATCTATCTATCTAATGATCTATCCATCTATCTATCTAATGATCTATCCATCTATCTATCTAATGATCTATCCATCTATCTATCTAATGATCTATCCATCTATCTATCTATCTATCTAATGATCTATCCATCTATCTATCTATCTAATGATCTATCCATCTATCTATCTAATGATCTATCCATCTAATGATCTATCCATCTATCTAATGATCTATCCATCTATCTATCTAATGATCTATCCATCTATCTATCTAATGATCTATCCATCTATCTATCTAATGATCTATCCATCTATCTATCTAATGATCTATCCATCTATCTATCTAATGATCTATCCATCTATCTATCTAATGATCTATCCATCTATCTAATGATCTATCCATCTATTGATCTATCCATCTATCTATCTAATGATCTATCCATCTATCTATCTAATGATCTATCCATCTATCTATCTAATGATCTATCCATCTATCTATCTAATGATCTATCCATCTATCTATCTAATGATCTATCCATCCATCTATCTAATGATCTATCCATCTATCTAATGATCTATCCATCTATCTAATGATCTATCCATCTATCTATCTAATGATCTATCCATCTATCTATCTATCTAATGATCTATCCATCTATCTATCTAATGATCTATCCATCTATCTATCTAATGATCTATCCATCTATCTAATGATCTATCCATCTATCTAATGATCTATCCATCTATCTAGCTAATGATCTATCCATCTAACTATCTAATGATCTATCCATCTATCTATCTAATGATCTATTTATCTATCCATCTATCTAATGATCTATCCATCTATCTATCTCTCTAATGATCTATCCATCTATCTATCTAATGATCTATCCATCTATCTAATGATCTATCCATCTATCTAATGATCTATCCATCTATCTATCTAATGATCTATCCATCTATCTATCTAATGATCTATCCATCTATCTATCTAATGATCTATCCATCTATCTAATGATCTATCCATCCATCTATCTAATGATCTATCCATCTATCTATCTAATGATCTATCCATCTATCTATCTAATGATCTATCCATCTATCTATCTAATGATCTATCCATCTATCTATCTAATGATCTATCCATCTATCTATCTAATGATCTATCCATCTATCTAATGATCTATCCATCTATCTATCTAATGATCTATCCATCTATCTATCTAATGATCTATCCATCTATCTATCTAATGATCTATCCATCTATCTATCTAATGATCTATCCATCTATCTAATGATCTATCCATCTATCTAATGATCTATCCATCTATCTATCTAATGATCTATCCATCTAACTATCTAATGATCTATCCATCTATCTATCTAATGATCTATCCATCTATCCATCTATCTATCTAATGATCTATCCATCTATCTATCTAATGATCTATCCATCTATCTATCTATCTAATGATCTATCCATCTATCTATCTAATGATCTATCCATCTATCCATCTATCTATCTAATGATCTATCCATCTATCCATCTATCTATCTAATGATCTATCCATCTATCTATCTATCTAATGATCTATCCATCTATCTATCTATCTAATGATCTATCCATCTATCTATCTATCTATCTATCTAATGATCTATCCATCTATCTATCTAATGATCTATCCATCTATCTATCTAATGATCTATCCATCTATCTATCTAATGATCTATCCATCTATCTAATGATCTATCCATCTATCTATCTAATGATCTATCCATCTATCTATCTAATGATCTATCCATCTATCTATCTATCTATCTATCTAATGATCTATCAATCTATCTATCTAATGATCTATCCATCTATCTATCTAATGATTTATCCATCTATCTATCTAATGATCTATCCATCTATCTATCTATCTATCTATCTAATGATCTATCCATCTATCTATCTAATGATCTATCCATCTATCTATCTATCTAATGATCTATCCATCTATCTATCTAATGATCTATCCATCTATCTATCTATCTAATGATCTATCCATCTATCTATCTAATGATCTATCCATCTATCTATCTAATGATCTATCCATCTATCTAATGATCTATCCATCTATCTAATGATCTATCCATCTATCTAATGATCTATCCATCTATCTAATGATCTATCCATCTATCTATCTATCTATCTATCTAATGATCTATCCATCTATCTATCTAATGATCTATCCATCTATCTATCTATCTAATGATCTATCCATCTATCTATCTAATGATCTATCCATCTATCTATCTAATGATTTATCCATCTATCTATCTAATGATCTATCCATCTATCTATCTAATGATCTATCCATCTATCTATCTAATGATCTATCCATCTATCTATCTAATGATCTATCCATCTATCTATCTATCTATCTAATGATCTATCCATCTATCTATCTAATGATCTATCCATCTATCTATCTATCTAATGATCTATCCATCTATCTATCTAATGATCTATCCATCTATCTATCTATCTAATGATCTATCCATCTATCTATCTATCTATCTAATGATCTATCCATCTATCTATCTAATGATCTATCCATCTATCTATCTAATGATCTATCCATCTATCCATCTATCTATCTAATGATCTATCCATCTATCTATCTAATGATCTATCCATCTATCTATCTAATGATCTATCCATCTATCTATCTAATGATCTATCCATCTATCTAATGATCTATCCATCTATCTAATGATCTATCCATCTATCTATCTAATGATCTATCCATCTATCTATCTAATGATCTATCCATCTATCTATCTAATGATCTATCCATCTATCTATCTAATGATCTATCCATCTATCTATCTATCTATCTATCTATCTATCTAATGATCTATCCATCTATCTATCTAATGATCTATCCATCTATCTATCTATCTAATGATCTATCCATCTATCTATCTAATGATCTATCCATCTATCTATCTAATGATCTATCCATCTGTCTGTCTGTCTGTCTACCTGTCTACCTTTCTATCTATCCCTATCAATCTATTTGGTGACTAACCACCAGAATCTGCAATATTAATAATTTGGTATTAGGATTTGATGCTAAATTTCATTCTTGAATCCTTTTCAAAGTAAAGATCTGGATTCACGTCTTTCTTGGTAGTGAAAGGGTATAACGCATTTCTAAGATGAAACTTTACGTTGTAAAAGGTACCTTTTATCATCAGGCAAATCCCCGCTGTCCTTCAGCCACATTATCAGAGGAACCAGAGTTGGGTCATGCTTTATGTTACATTCAAAACGCACACTGCCGTATCTCTGCACAACCCTGTACTCTGGCTGTGTAATAATCATAGTCGGTTCTGAAAATATAATGATTAAGAAAAAATAAGTAAAATAGTGAGAAATTTTCATGAAATGTGCAGCATCACTACAAATACAGGGTCCAATCCAGGCAAACTGGTCATGAGGAGCTGATAACATAAAAAAACTATGTGAGCCATTATACATCAGCGGCTCCCTGTCATTGGCTCTATTATAAGTGAGCCGTCATGTCAGCTGCTTGACTCACAATATACGAGAGCCACTATCAGTTACTGGTTGCCTCGCCTCGTGCCATTTCTGGTGAAAGTTCTTGGAATTCATATGACTCCATGGAGACCAGAAAGAGCCCTCACGCAAGATCCAGTGTACATGATCTCACAGGGCTGGCGGAAGGACACTGGGAACTATTTGTTTTGCTATTCAGGGTTCTTCTGCTAGAGGTGCCAGATTGTCTCGTCTGTTCCACCGTGGGACCAGAGGTAAGTAATGATTTATATAATGTAGCTATTTTTGTGTTTGACAGCAAAACCACTTAATACCTGTTTCTTGCAGTCGATAGGTTTTTATATAATTCACTGCGGTGTTGCGCCATATGCACAAAGTGGTAGGCTTTTGCCATTACCACCTTTAAGCTGAAACAACAAGCGACCTTGGAATCACTCATTATTCTCTGGCTGCCCACACAGTCGTGCTTCCTATACAACATATGCTAAGTGACAATTTACAGTAACCTGCTGCAACACCCGAGCCATGTGGAAAGTGTGCCACTTGGCTGGAATCGGACAGGAGCCATTACCATTAATGAGTGGGACTGTTATAATGACCACCCCACACTCTAACCAAAATGACTCGGTCGGAGGAGCGCCTAAGAAGAATAACTAGAGCAACTCTTACACAGCCTTTGAGATACGAGTCATCATCCTGATAGCTCAGTTGGAACAGGGTTCACACATTTACTGATTATCTTCACCTTTACAGCATGTTACCTTTGACTTCCAGCTCGATAGTCTTTTGATCAGTGCCCAGTTTGTTTCTTGCAATGCAAGTGTATGTCCCGCTGCTGTCTTTTTGCGCCACTGGGAGCTCAAGCGTGCCATTGTCATGGAAAACATAGCCGTTACCATGCAGAATGCTTGCTTGCACTCCTCTAAACCTGGAAGAAAATAACACAAAGTGCTTAGCTACACAGGTGCTTAACTACCTAAACATCAATGGACGTCAACTAAATGCAGGCTGTCGGCTGTCGTAGAGGTTGGGAGGTACTTGCTGGAGAATTTTAAGGTGCTTCTCCAAAATTAGATCTTTCTTGACTTGGCATGGGGACATTCTGACCTACTAACAGGGGCAGAAGCAACTGTCAACACCGGATGATCATGCAGGCCTCTAAGGTATAGCCATTTAATGACTACAGGACCCAAGCTCATGCTGCATCAACACATGACTGTTGTTTTACCGTTGTTGTCTGTAGCCCAAATTTACCGGGTCAACAGCACCCTGTCTCAACATGATTATATAAGAATGTCTACACCCTTGCAATTTGTGCACAAGTAATTTTTAATATAGCAAAGTTAAAACAATACTGTAGCATTATACCCAGCTCTATTTAATGACAGACGTTTTAGTGGCATCTACACACCCATCAGTAAAGTCAACCCCAATCTACTAGGCTTACTTGCCAGACATGGCATTCATTTTCATGACATTGGGTGGTGAGCGTCTGTCTAAGTAATGACCTGTCCCTAGGGTTAATGGGGCACAGGTATAATGTGACCACCATTAATCCAGACCTAGCCAGGTCTAAAGGCAATCTGACAGGTTGCCTCTCATCTGAGCAGTGCAGCAGACATCCGTAGTGATTTTAAAGGTTTCACTCTTGTTTATTGGGGCTTCCAGAGGAAAGACTATGCAAACATTCTTTGTATGCCGGTAGACCGGATGTGCCATTCTTTCGAGTGATGTTAATACGTCGCTTTATGCTCCGTGCCCAAACAAAGTAAAGACGTTAAGAACAGAAGGTGGATTAGTTATCTTTCCATACCATTCGATTTCAGGAACAGGTGAGCCAAAAAATGGACAGTGCAGCAGGGCTGGTCGATCGGCGATTACTTGATAAAGCTTTTTTGAAGACAGTATTCGTGGACGTTCGGCTGAGAGAGAGAAAGTATAGCGATTGCCAGTTAATTTATTTCAGAAATATGAACTACTCAATAATATGAAAAATACATACATTAATAGGCAATTATTAATTACTTGAAATGGAATGTTTCACTTCATTCTGATTAGAATCTGGTTCCTTAAGGTCTCCGGCTATATTTCAACCTTGACGTAAACTTGACGAGAGCTGTTGTAAACTTCCCAGAGCCATTAGAGTCTATGGAGTTGCTGAGTTTACACCAGATTTGGGATACAGTCTGGAATGTTCTTGCCATTTAGCTTTGGTAATCCTAAATTAGCTCAATGGGTCGAATAGCTGTAGAATAATGTTTTCAGGACGTCTTAATCATCATTAGATTTTCAGTTGCTAACCACCACGACCACTTCAGGTTTTTTTAAGTGGTCACAATGACAAGGGACTATCCCCCAACTGTCTCTATCAGTATTCTTTATGAGGGGCATTTAACCCCTTCACTACCACCAAGCTCTTTGTTAAAAAATATATTATTTATTATATCCTAAAATTTATTTGAAAAAAGGAATGTATGGTTAAAAATTAAATATAGGCACATTTGCAATTTTAGCACAGAGATTGTTATTAAACCATTTTATATATATGTGTTTTTTATATAAATATATAAAATATTAAAAACAGTTAAACTATTAAAATAATCTTAATTCGTGCCGTTAATTTTTCTTGTATTATATCCTTTACAGAAATATTGCTGGGATGAAAGGTTCTAATCTCTAGATGACGTCCCCTATCGTACACAATTTCACATAGGGTCTTCGTGATCAGCATACAGGCGGGTATGGCCTTTGCGTCAGATACAGTAAATGATGCAGATAAATAATAAAATGCTCAGGTCTTCTGCTTATGGATTTGTAGCGATCATAATGAGATTATTAGCAATGCAGCTTCCAAAAAATACCAATATCTGTATGTGCTGCATAATGCCTGTGTATGGAACTTATAGGTTGTCACATAGTGTATGAATATATTGTAATTGAAAGACCTGTTAGCTTGTGTGTGAACACAAATGCGATAAAGAGTGCAATGATCTCTCTCAATTCACATTCCTTGATCATGTCATTTACCAAAAAATGATATCTATTATATAAAGGAGAAGAAAAATAATGAATATTGCATCTCACCGAGTACATTCACGAAGGCGTTTGAGAGCAGGTATCCATACTGATTCGTAGCATTGCACTGATACACAGCACTGGCTCTTGCTTGGACCTTAGCAAATATCACTGTATCACCATCTACTCTTCTGCTTGGGTCCGTAGGAGCCACTAAGGGGGATATAATGTAGTTACTATGATGCTATTACCTATTGAAAGACATTGAATACTTGTGTACTTTTTCATGTTGCATAAAGAAAAAATAGATTTTATCCAGCTTGTGATTTAGTCAGTGGGGTTTGATCCCAGCAAGAGCACCTCTCCAGTAAGTGTCCTTGGGCAAGACACCTAACATAGAAACATAGAACATAGAAAAATGTCGGCAGATAAGAACCTTTCGGCCCATCTAGTCTGCCCAATTACATGGATACTTTACCTGGATTTATCTTTTGTTTAGGATAGCCTTATGCCTATCCCATGCTTGCTTAAATTCAATTACTGTTTTGGCCTCTACCACTTCTACTGGAAGACTGTTCCATGTATCCACCACCCTCTCAGTAAAATAATGCTTCCTGATGTTACTTTTAAACCTTTGCCCCTCTAATCTAAGACTATGTCCTCTTGTTTTGCTACTTTGTTTCCTTTTAAATATACTCCCTTCCTCTACCTTGTGGATTCCCTTTACGTATTTAAATGTTTCTATCATATCTCCTCTGTCTCGTCTTTTTTCCAAGCTGTACATGTTAAGATCATTAAGCCTTTCCTGGTAACTTTTCTCCTTCAAGCCGTACACCATTTTAGTAGCCCTTCTCTGAACTCTCTCTAAGATGTCTATATCCTTCTGGAGATACGGTCTCCAGTACTGCACACAGTACTCCAAGTGAGGTCTCACCAGTGCTCTGTACAGTGGCATGAGCACTTCCCTTTTCCTACTGCTAATACCTCTCCCTACACAACCAAGCATTCTGCCAGCATTTCCTGCTGCTCTATTACATTGACTACTTACCCTTAGATCCTCTGAAATAATAACCCCTAAATCCCTTTCCTCAGATGTTGAGGTTAGGACTGTATCAAATATTCTATATTCAGCCCTTGGGTTTTTACGTCCCAGGTGCATTATCTTGCACTTATCCACATTAAAACTCAATTGCCACAGCTCCACCATTTTTTTAGTTTACCTAAATCATTTGTCATTTGGCTGATCCCTCCAGGAACGTCAACCCTGTCGCAAATCTTTGTGTCATCAGCAAAAAGACATACTTTTCCATTAATACCTTCTGCAATATCACTAATAAAAATATTAAATAGAATGGGTCCAAGTACTGACCCCTGAGGTACCCCACTGGTAACAAGACCTTGCGCCGAATAAACTCCATTTACCACAACCCTCTGTTGCCTGTCACTCAGCCACTGCCTAACGGTACATACTCGCCACCCAGGACATACTTGAAAACGATAGAAATCTCAATGTATCCTTCCTGGTAAAATACTCTAAAAAAAAAAAAAATCGTCATTTCAGGAACCATAATCAAGTTCAGCGAAACAGATTAGGAGAATCAAATAACAACTTCACCTCAAACTTCACCTGCCACCATTTTAATTTCCCTATCTGCATTGCTGAAGTTTTTTCCTGGTTGCAACAACTGCGATTTTTGCCCTTGTTGGCAAAAGGGACACTCACACCCTGACCACGTTAGTCACTTAAAGTGGTCAGGCTGCATGGAGTGCCCCATCACCCTTCCTCCAGTCCAGTTTGCCCGATACTGCTGTGTGAAGCAAGGGAGTTTCCTCTGGCCATAGAGCTGTCACTTGGCAGACTGGTTTTGAATATCCAGCCTGCCAAGTACGAACTCAGGGGGCTGGTGATGTCAGCACTCTTTGCATGCTGACCCACAGAATGCTCGCAGCAGCAAGTGTTCTGGGAGACTGCAGCCAAGGATTGATGCTGCACGTGCGCGCACATCACCAATCCATATTTCTGTGGGGACGCATGAAAGTACCACTAGATACTCAATTAGCATAGGGTATGCTACGCACATTACGTACGCTATGCAAAAGCTGCAGGGACTTCTGCGTTTCAGAAGCCCTGAGCCGAAGAGGAGGAGCAGCCCAGGACTGAGAGACCCAAGGGGAGTATTTACACCTAAAATAAAATAAAAAATAATTGTGTACATCTGTCAGTAGCATCTGCCCAACTAGTCAAGGGGGAAAAGGGTGGGTTTGATAGAGTAACACTTAAACAACACCAATTAGTGAATAACCCCAATACTATCATGCAATTAAAAGGTTTAATAGTGTTCATTAGTTCCCATTGATAAACTTTACACATATTCAATTTATCTTTCGCTTTAAACTTCTTATAAACAAAAAGACACAGTGGTTTGGCTAGTGACAGCTTTTCACAATGCAAACTTAAATGATGGTGTTTGTTGCAATATCCAAGCAAAAACTCTGGCGCAAAGTAATGGAAGAAAGTGTTGACTATGCCCCATTTTTAGGATTTTTTTTTATTACGCAGTAAATACTTTATGCTTTCCCATTGCAATAATTACCCAACGCGTTTTACTCAATGAGATCATTGTCATTTATTAAACCCAGCTAGAGGCAGTGGATAAAAACTTAGCAATATTTTAGCTGATCTTACAATCTATAGACACTCCATTGATCTGCCAGGTAATTGATGGAGTTGGATTTCCGCTCGCTCTGCAGATTAAGGTCCCATCCTCTCCCGGGGACAACACCAGGTTTCTAGGTGCGGTTATCCAATATGGAGCAGCTAAAGATAAAAATGATATTTCAATTGAAGAAATTCTCAAGGCATTAATATTATGAAAATGATAGAAAAAAAGCAAAACAATCCAGGTCATGTAATATAAATGAAATATCTGGTTTGTTAGGTCTTGGTTATCATATTTTAGATTTGATATCAAGCCTTGACAGATAAAAACGATTTGCAGAGTTTTTTTATCCTCTGATGAGGGAATAACCAGCTATTGGTAATTAACCATTTGAAGGATGGGGAGCAGAGGGATGAGCTGCATTTTAACCCGTGAAAAATAATTTTTTTGTTATTTGTTCTAGAATTTTATTTATTTATTTTTTAATTTGTAATTATCAAGGAAGCTTGAAAATTATCCAATTTAATTGTCCTTGTAAATTCTAATTGGGGTATTTGGAGGGTGTGTATGTGGTGGGGCAGGGGTTCATTGTGGACTATGAGGGTGTCTCAGATTGCCATCGAACCTTGGCATCTTTCAGGTTGCGATTTGTCATCAATGACGTATATAGAGCTACATTAAAGACATTTTTGAACTGTCATATTGCTCAAAATATTCTATAACCCCTTCCCTATGAAGTTGTTTTCCATAAAGCCACTGCCAGGACCCAGTGTATTTATGGAACACAAATTTGCATTATACATACATTAAAATTGTGCTTCAAATATAGATTCAAATATCTAAAGCACAGTTTCAAATGCATGTATTATATGACAGAGAGGTGGCACCACCTGCTGGCCATCTCCATAGTACAGCCTGGGAATCGCTTTTTTCATAATGAAAAAAAGTAATCGGTTTAAAACTATTTTGGTACCTTGTGTTTCAGGCCTAAGTGTCACGTTCCCACGTTCCAACCCTGTCTTCCTGCCCTCTGTATTTGTATATTGTGTTTTTTCCCTTGTGTTTCTGTTGCTGCCAATTCCTGGGTGGCCTCCCAGGGGTTAATTGGTGTTCTGTGTGCTGCTCACCTGTTGACCCTTGCCTTGATTCCCCTGCCTATATTAGAGCAATGTACCTATAGGACATTGTTGGGTCATTTTTCTTTGCCTGGTCTCCTTGCCGCTTGTGTCCTGAGAGCTCCTTGCTGTGTTCCTGATATCCTCCGTTTGTTCATCCTTGTTCAGTTTTTGTCTCTATTATTTCTGTTCCAGTTTATGTCAGTTCCTTCTGTGTATTTAGTTCTGTCTATTGCTGTATTTTGTTTTGCTGTTTATGTTCCATTCAGATTCCCCGGTTACTGATTTTGGCTTGGCTGACTTCCTTCTGGTTCCTATTCCTATATTCTGTATGACGTACTCTCTCTGGTTATGACCTTTGGCTTTCCTCTTTATGACTACTCTATTGATTATTCCTTGTCTGTACCGTTTCCAGGAAACCCTGTCCTCTGTATACAACAAAAGACTCTGTACGGCTTCAAGGTAATACTTTCCTTTAGATTAGATCCGGCTATCCTAAAGACCGGTCTTTCAGTGCAGGGAATCTTTGGTATTGCCGTACAGAGGTCTTTTGTTAACCCTTTGCTTTCACCTGTCCTTGCAGTTTACCCTGCATCTCTGCATATAGGGGCTTCTCTCAGGAACCAAGGCCTCACCTTCCTGCGAGTTATATTCATAGGGATATATATACAGACTGACCACTTCCAAGGATCGGAGGGCAAGTATAGGGTGGTGCGTGCCTGGTGGTACTGCCACCGTGACACTAAGGTGCTATGACTTTAGGGCCACATTTTGGAGCCTGTTTGCAAAAAAAATTTGTTTACCTAAAAATGTAATTCCTTTGTATTGCTCAAGTAGTACCCCACATCAAGTATAGCCAATATTGGGGCACCAGCAGGTACCGTGCAGATCGAGTATACGTGATATTGGTATTAAAGTGGCCAACGCTGTCATAGTAAAATTGTGCATTCTCATTGGTCGAACTTTGCATTTGCTACTTTCAGGTTAAAGATCTGGCAGCTGAACAGCAGCCGTGTAGTTTTATCTGCATTTAGCCACTGGAGCAAACAGCTATAATTATAATGGTGGAGAGATTGCGGCTTCAGTTTGCAATAGTAGATCTTAATGAATATCAGCGGGCAACTGAATCCTACATTAAAGATATTTACTGTAAGAATAAAGAGAACAGCAATACGGTGCTCTCAATAGATTTAATAATATTTAGAAAGCACGGAATATTAGAAACATAGAAACATAGAAAAATGTCGGCAGATAAGAACCTTTCGGCCCATCTAGTCTGCCCAATTACATGGATACTTTACCTGGATTTATCTTTTGTTTAGGATAGCCTTATGCCTATACCATGCTTGCTTAAATTCAATCACTGTTTTGGTCTCTACCACTTCTACTGGAAGACTGTTCCATGTATCCACCACCCTCTCAGTAAAATAATGCTTCCTGATGTTACTTTTAAACCTTTTCCCCTCTAATCTAAGACTATGTCCTCTTGTTTTGCTACTTTGTTTCCTTTTAAATATACTCCCTTCCTCTACCTTGTGGATTCCCTTTACGTATTTAAATGTTTCTATCATATCTCCTCTGTCTCGTCTTTTTTCCAAGCTGTACACGTTAAGATCATTAAGACTTTCCTGGTAACATTTCTCCTTCAAGCCGTACACCATTTTAGTAGCCCTTCTCTGAACTCTCTCTAAGATGTCTATATCCTTCTGGAGATACGGTCTCCAGTACTGCACACAGTACTCCAAGTGAGGTCTCACCAGTGCTCTGTACAGTGGCATGAGCACTTCCCTTTTCCTACTGCTAATACCTCTCCCTACACAACCATCCCTCTCCCTAATTAGGTCAGTGATCCCTCTCCCTAAATAATGCAAAAATAGACTGTCATTTTGTTTCAGTTTTTTCAGCTTAAACTGTATTTTCTTTGTTTTAAATTATTTATGATTATTATAGTTTTGCTTTACTTTCTTGAGGACAATCTCAACTACTTCTATTAAAAACAAATTAATATACCTTCACAATGTTTATCTTTTATCCTGTTTTGCATTTTGTATAAGGATCTAAAATTATGCATAAACCTTTTGTAAACCAGCCAACAAATAGTTAACCCCTTCACTAGCGAGATCGAGAAATCTCAGGCTTCAAAAGGCACGATCCGGTGCCCGATATCGAGATATCTCGATCTGCTGATCTGCAGCCCAAAAGCAAATGAAATTAGTTTGCAGCAAACAAATTATATATACAGAAGGTGCCCACAAAGTTTTAGCCCTGTGGGCATAATGCCCAAAGAGCTAAAACTGTGTAAAATCTTCTGATGTTGCCCTTACATCAAACTTTCAGCAGTCGCTGCAGGGGAAAAAAAAGAAAACAGACCTGTAGCTGAAACTGCTGTAACTCAATTTGGCAGTAGATGGCGCCATCTACTGGCTAAAATAGGTTATTTACAGAAAGAAATTCAATGGGTATATGCTCAAATATTTATTACTGTTTAATTAACCCTTTAAGGACCAAAGGGTCTTTAAAGTCAATGCATTTATGAAATAACAGTTCTGTTATTGGTCCTTACGGGGTTAATTAAAAAATGATTTTTACAAAAAAAAAACGCTGGTTTCTGACAATGTTTTTTTTGGAAAATCACTTGAAGTGAAAGGGTTAATGAAAAAATGAAAATGTGCTACAATGCAGGGAAGCACACTCAAATGATACATTTTGCGTGGCAATTCATCACAATTCATTTATTAATGAATACAGCCCATAATTTTGGGGAGCAATAATGATCAATAATATAAGATAATAATAAAAGTCTCTTTTGTCACGTTGCACACATTAATTGGGCGACATTTATTAATACTCATCCACCGGAAACACACCGACTCTACTGACCAGATATACTAACGAAACGAACAGCTTCCTGCACATTGTGACTATTTGTTCATGTTTGTACTCGTCGCTCCATTACACGCTTTGCAAAACCATCCTCTTTACAGAAGAAGGGGTTGTGCATAATGCTGTGTGCGGCGAGATATTTTTGAAGAGTAAATCATCTTCTGGACTAGAATAGAAAGCTTTATAGCCGATTACTATGGCAACCGGTATCTTCCCGAACGCTACTCTCAAAAAGGATAATAAACTCCGGAAAATTACGAGTCTCTGAGCCTTGATTCATTTATGGAGCTTAATAAATCTGGACAAAGCTGCAGGGGTTGATAGGAAAAAAAATAACAATTTTGCAGGATAAAAGCAGAGGATTTCAGTAAATATTATAAACCTATATATTATAAACATTATATATACATTGCTGTATTTTTTATATATATACTGTATATATATATATATACGTGTTTATCATTTTCCTTTTTTACATCAGTTTAATTAATGTAATTTATGTTTGCATATAACTATAATACAATAAAATATATAAAATTGTAATAATATAATACATTGATTATATTATAGGAATAATTGATAATGTTTATAGAAAATTTATTTTATTTAAGGTGACTTTGAAATGTGGAAAAATAGAATAGAGAGGGATGAAAGCATTTTGCCAGATGTAAAATAGAAAAGATGAACATTTTATATCAATAATATAAAAGATAAGGGTCATGCATCAGCAAGATTTGTGCGCTTCTTTCACGTTAGGAACTAAAAAGTTGGGGCTTGAACATTCCTTGCACAAACGACAACGCGTGCACAAAAATGCATTAACGCGAGGGTCAAAACCCTTTGCGCAGAACGTGATATTACAATGTCCGCGCTAAAAATGCACGTTAAAGTCTACCGCGGGTGAAACTGCGCGAACCCTTTGCGAGCGTAATGTACTGCACGTGTCCTATACTTAACATTGTGAGCGCAAATGCGTTTGTGCGCTGGTATGCGGATGGTATTACAATCTATGCGCAAATTTTAATGGACAACGTTTGCACGCATAATTTTGAGGTCTTTGAAAAGCTGGTGGTAACGGCAAATCTGAACATCCTGGCCGAACTCAAATATACCAGCCCAAAAAAACACGCAGCAAAGTATAGTTACACATTCTACACATACCCAAACAATAAAATTGAGAAGTTGTGCGTGTTTTTATTATTGCTGCAGCATATATACTCAGATTGATTTTGACAGGCGCAAAAACTTAATGGAAGACAATTGTGGTTCTTAATTTTGATTGCCCAGCGATTTCTGTGCGCAATGTACGCGTTTTTTTACGCACGTTAGTTAGATTTTTGACGGATGAAAAAATGCACGCAGATTGTAATACCAGCGTTAACGTTTAACGCTTCATGCACAAATTAACGTGCTGCGCGAGTTTTTTTGCACAAGGAATGTAATAGAGCCGTTAGAGTTTTATAGTACTCTTAAAAAAAATCAAAGCTAACCAGACGCAGTGTGACTTACGCAAAGCATACAATACACATTAAGGTGTGTAGACCTCGGTTTCATGGCTCAGTGACTTCCAAATTTGAGAAGTTGAAAACAGATTAGTTGTCTGCTCCAGTAGCTTATCGTCTCACTCCTTTCCCTCAATCTACTCCACTTTCTCATTTTCTCTTTATTTATTCCTCCCATCTCTATTTCCATTTAACATTCTCTCACTTCTGTTTCCCTTCTCCGTCTTTTCAAACTCCCTTCCTTCTTTCTCTATTCCATTGTCTTCCAGTTTCCTTTCCCCAAATTGTCTTTTACTTCCTTTTCCTGACTTCCTCCCCTCTTTTGTATTCCACACTATCCTGTTCCTTCTTCTCCTCCCTTCCTCTCTTTTCCATTTTTACTCCTCCTCTTCCTTTCTAATTCCTTACATTGCTGTCGTCTTCTCCCTCTCCCTTTTCTTTTTTCCATTTTTACTCCTTCTCTTCCTTTCTCCTTCCTTACATTTTTGATGTCTTCTCCACCACCCTTCTTATCTTTTCCATTTTTATTCCTTCTCTTCGTTTCTCCTTCCGTACATTTTTGACTACTTCTCCTCCCTCCCTTATTTTTCGCTCATTCTTCTTACCTCCATTCTACAGCACATGTGATGTGATGGAGATATCACCATTGATACCACAGTACGTAGCTCACCCTGCCCATACCTACCTTTGACAGTGACTGTGATGGTGTGGTGAGAGGACCCCAGCACATTTATGGCATGACATCTGTATACCCCAGTGTCTGCCTCGGAGACATCAACTATTTTTAAGGTTTTGTTGAAATTTTCATAAAATACTCTGTCAGCGGGGAATTCAGCCGCTACTTTACTCCAGTGGATTTCTGGCGTAGGTCTGTGACAAGTAGAAATATTACAATTAGTCACGGGAAGCAGAAAAGTTAAACTATAATAGCACATGTAGAACAAAAATTCAGATGACTCAGATGACATTCAATTTAGCATTTGATCGATGACTTTATGTTTTGGTCTCACGAACCAATATGCTGCTAATGGACTCTTGGTGGTAATACACAGTTACCACTGGGAATACAGGATTGCTTCTCCATTGGATTTCACCGTGTGCTGCTGCAAGATTGTGATTCCATGATCCCAATGGAAAACAAACGTCCTACAGACATGAGGAACCCTGCTTGGGTGCCCCAGAGAGAGGGATTCTCGTCACCAAATGGTTAGAGTCCATGATGGGGGGTAAACCTAAGCACATAGCCTATGAACTTGTACACACCAAACACCTTGACAGGTTTATGGACTCAAAAAATTCTAAAAAGTAACTTTTATTCAAACATATAAAACAAAATAGGTCAGAAGCATTTGGTCTGAAATGCTTCTCGCCTATTTGGTTTTATAGGTTTGAATAAAAGTTACTTTTTAGAATTGTTTGAGTCCATAAACCCGTCAAGGTGTTTGGTGTGTAAACAACCTACAGATGAACACTGAAGGACAATTTGATCTCAGTCGTTTTCCAGAAAAATGAAGAGGATGTCATCCACAGAATCTACTTTTTGACGGAGGGACCAAAGGGGTCAGTATTATATTATATATCTTACACGTTTGCAAAGTGGGCCCTAACACACAGACTGAATTCTCACAGTTAAACAAAATCTGTATTGACTTTCCACAGAACCATGGTAAATATATAAGAAAATACATTACGGGCAGCATTACAATGTTGGTGCTAACTTAACCAGAGCTGTTGTAAACTTAAAAGCTCCATAGGCTATAATTTTATTTATTTTATTTATAAAGGATTTTACCAGGAAGGATACATTGAGATTTCTCTCGTTTTTAAGTATGTCCTGGCTCTGGGAAGTTTACAACAGCTCTGGTTAAGTTAGCACCAGCTTTGTAATATTGCCCTACATATTTTATTTTCTATCCTTATTCCAGTGGTTCCCAACTGCGGTCCTCAAGTTCCCATAACTGGCCAGATTTTAAGTCATTGGGGAAAAGCAGACGGAATCCTGCAATCACTGAGCAGCAAATCATATCACCTGTGCTGTGCTTCAGATACCCTGCAAACCTGACCTGTTGGGGGGACTTGAGGACCTCGGTTGGGAACCACTGCTCTATCCCAATACGGTGAGGTAAGGTGGAGTAAGGCAGTGGAAGGACTTAGAGTCACGAACATCAGTTTCCCCCAAGGTCCATCAATATTAGGGGAGTCTTCCCAACCGAAAGAGATTAGAGGTTATTCACTAGCCTCCGAATTGGCCCCCGAATTTTCACTGTTCGGTGCAATTTCAGGCCAATTTGTCTATTCACCAAAGCTGTCAATTTGCCAAAATTGGTGAATTGGCAACAAAATAAAGTGCAATTCAACAGCGTTCAGTAGCACCAGACTTTTGTGTCTTCTAGTCATCTAGTCACAGAATGCCGAATTGCACTAAAATTCTGTCAAAATGCCCTGATTTTCAGTGTTTCAATTTGACAGGTTTAACCACTTGGCTGCAGAGGACGTGCACAGCGCGTTGTTGCAATCGCTCCCAGCATGGAGATGACTCGCTGAGTGAGTCTTTGCCGCCGCTATTGGCCGATATTTCGTCAGATCGCAGTGTACTACCGGTGAGGACTGACATTTTGAATGTAATCCCTGCCTCTGGGTGCTTCCCTCACCCCCACTGACGTCATTGAACATGGGTGCGATGATGTAAGAAAAGGGAATTCCCTCTGGGGCTGGCAGGGAAATCCCTATGGTGGAGATAGAGGGTCATGCATGGTAACGTTGAAAAGGCCAGAGCATGGCAATTCCAATGATACCAAGCATGACCAGATAATTTGTAAAATAAAATAAAATGTTTTTTATTTTCTTTTAATGCAGCACTATTGTTCACTTTTCAATTATAAGGTGAACAATGATGCACTAACTCACCTTATTATTTCCCACAATTTTTTTATTTTTTTTGAGAAAGGATTTTACCAGGAAGGATACATTGAGGTTTCTCTTGTTTTCAAGTATGTCCTGGGTGGCGAGTATGTACCGTTAGGTGTCTTGCCCAAGGACACTTACTGGAGAGGTGCTCATCGGGATCGAACCCATGACTCCACAGGCTCTTTCCATGCAGAGCAGTGACATTACCTCTACTCCACCCAGCCGCTACAATGCAAGAAGTGTGGGGTGATGGCACAATGGAATCGCCGAAATGTGACGAATTGCTGCGAAACACAAAGCAAACTTTGTGAATAGACCCTAATGTCTTGCCCTACCCCAACAGTTGTGGGAAGCTGAAAAATGAAAAAAGAGGCAGCGTTTTCACAGACCCCTGAATTTCCAGAGAGAAAATGGTAAATATAAGAAAATATATTCTCAATTATATTTTCTAATTTTCTATCTTCTATTCTGTAACGAGGAGATGTGGGCAGGGGGAGAAGGTACAGTCATAAAAATTAGGTTCTTTAAGGTCCACCCATATTAGGGGAATCCTCTCAACCAAAAGAGAAGGTCTTGTCCTCCAACAGTTGTGGGAAGTTGAAACATGAAAAACTATGCTGCATTTCCATAGATCCATGTTAAATGTAAGAAAATATATTATTAATTATATTTTCTATCCTCTATTCCAGTGGTTCCCAACCACGTTCCTCCGGACCCCCTAACAGGTCAGGTTTGCAGGATATGTGAAGCACCGCACAGGTGATATGATTTGCTGCTCAGTGATCGCAGGATTCAGTCTGCTTTTCTCCAAGGTAATCCTTAAAATCTGTCTTTTTAGGGGTTGGGAACCAACCACTGCTCTATTCTGTAAGGATGAGGAGAAGTGGAACAATGCGGTGGGAGGACTTACAGTCAAGAACATATTATGCTCACAAATGGTTCCTCTGTATTAGGTGACCCACCAAGGATTAATAGAAATAACGTAGTAAAACTTACAATCCTTCTGCAATACATTCCAGCAAGAGGACTTCTCCTCTGAGGACAGTCTTATTACTTGAAGTGCCTCTCGGAACCAAAAGGTGTGGACGCCTTTCGCCAGCTGGACTATCTGGAAAATTTAAAAGAAGAGGGGAAAAAAAGGTATTAGAGAGAGTACTTTGAGTATTTTTCCTTTGGGTAAACAAGACTCACTAGTTCAGATGTAGTTATAGGACAAAGATGAAAAGATACATAGATAAAATTAGTCTGACTTTAGTAAGATATACAAATAGACTAATCGTACTTAAAGCAGGTCAAGTTAATTTGTGTATTATTTATTAAACATACATATTATGCATGCACCATGTGACCTAAATCCTGCATACAAAACAAAAATACAAGTTCTAGTTAAGATATCAAAAAGAATCATCGTTCACATGTTGATTTGTAAGACGCCCTGTGGATTACTATGTCTTATTTATGGGCATTTCATGCAAATCTGTGAACAGGGGATAAGTATATTAAAATATGTATATATCTTAATTATGCCAAGTCTGGGGATGCATCATTAAAATTAGGCAAAACTATGATCCTGGTGGAATTCAACGCTGTGGTCTTAGAAGATAAAAGGAGCCAAGTCCCTTTCACTAATGAGTATGGGGGTTATTCGGCAAACTTCGGCATTGGCTAAAGTTGTAAACACCAGTTAAAATTTCCTTGTTGCAACTCCAGCAAACATCAACGTTTCACAAAAGAAAAATCCGAACAGCAGCAGGAGGAGGTTCACTGTGAAGCTTCTCCTGCTGCTGTTGGATACTTTGTTTGTGAAATGTCTGTGTTTCTTAGCTTAAAATGTATAAAGGTCCAGCAATGTGTATTCGTACCGTACAATCGGAAAAGTAAGCAGATGTACTGCTATGATGAACAGTAAATTGAATTTACATAGTGAGAACACATGTGGACAGATCTCAACTTGGACGCTAAGCACAGCGCTCGAGCTCCAGCAGAATGGCGCTAGGGCTGTGCTCAATTTTAACACATCCTATTCCATCTGAGACACAAGCTGACCTACACTTTTATGGGAGATGTTAATGTGCCCCTAGCAAATGAAGATCGAGCCAATCCAAGCAGCTCATTCCCCATCTGCATCTGACATTATTCCGATTTGAATAACGGTCTTTAAAGGGTGGTGTTAAGTGAATGAGCTTCTGCACAATCACTTAACACAGTGAGTTACACCAACAAAAAATCCCATACTCACTTTAGATCGCTCGGAGGAAAGAGAGGTGCGATCCGTCGCTTGCTTGCTCTGTGGACAGCTGGACATTGGCAACAAATAGTTCACAATGTTCCTCCATGAATCTTTCTGCTGTCCCAGCTTGACCTCACTCGCGCAAGATCACTGTGTCTCCATGGGAATCCGATGGACTCCTGGAGCGTATAAAAGCACGACACTTAGAACCACTGCTGTTTTCCTCATGCAGCTCGAACCTATTACGACTCGAGCGGTTGGGTGGTTATTAAAGGACGTTAAAGGTGAGCTGCAAATGGAAAATGACTGATGCAAACATTTGCTTTTTGCGTCTTTTCTTTAGGGTCTAAGTTGTGATCTGGCCCATGGATTTTAATGGGGATTTTAGAAACAAAAACAAAAAAATGTCCTTCCACTAAGGCTGGGGTCAGACAAACGCAGTGCGAACGTGCGTTTAGCCACAATTTTTACAGCCGTGGTAGCAGCAAATGACGTCCAATGCAGGCCCACACACGAAGTACGGCCACATGAAAGTTCTGCCGCGCAACGCAAGCAGCAAACGAACGCATTTTTGCAAGAACGTCGAGCCGCTAGTACTAATGTACAGAGTGCGCTGCGTCCGCATAGCGGCGTGTGTGCATGACTAGGAGACGTCAGACGCTGCTCATGTCCGGCCAACATAACGTCCAGACACCCGAAGTTCTCTGGTTTGGATCTGTAAAGAATACGGCCAAAATTGCGCATCGTATGACCGTTATCGCGTCTTCCGTTAAAAAATGCGTTCGGACGCATCAACGCACTTTTTGATGGTAGACGTGAAAAATGCGTTCGTCTGACCCTAGCTTTACATAGAAAAAGGATTTGTCTAAAAATGTGAAACTGGTTATTAAACACAACGAAAAAGCGCTCGGATACTGTTTCCGTATCAGATACCTCAACAGAATGTTTAACAATATTCCTAGACCACGAGATCTCTGGGGATTATTTATTTATCCATACATGTCACATCTATTCTCTTTCTACGTCCAATCATTCACAGCAGTAAACAAAAATAGTAATATATTCTGAGTGCGACGGAAGAAATCTGAATCTGTGGCTGCAGAGCTTGTCAAACATGGTCACTTAGGCATGATGGACATCATATTCCTTTACACCGGGGTGATGGAAATCGTATTCTTCTCCATAAGGGAATGATGGAAGATGTAGGGCTCTATGCCTTTGTTTTCTGAAATGCATTGTGTTCCTATTTGCTTCAGAGATCTGATGCTCACAAAGTGAATTTACAGCGATTGTGTTACAGTGTTCATGGAGAACATGAGACACATAATATATCCACGTTGGCAGGAATAAGCCTCTCTGAGGAAAGAGTTGTAAATGATTTGATTTGATAATTTTAATATATGAATTGAAAAAGACAACTTTTATTGTATGTTCTTATGATATTTTAGCATTGAGTCCAATTTACCCATATTATTGCTAAATCGACAGTTCTTAAGAGGTCTTCACCATATTTTTCTGAATTGCAAGGTGGACCACTGTGAATGGTGTGAAAACACAATGCATAATCTATATAGAGATAATCATGCTGTGCGTGAGCAATGAGTTTACTATTAGAAGTCTACACTTACGCATTTCACTTTTTTTGTGATATTCTGTGCAAAGAAATCAGAAATGGCCACCTTTGAATTATTGTTCAATACGATGGGGTCAAACAGTGACCCTTTTCATTACAAGATCAAACAGTGACCTGCGCCTAGCTTCTCCCCGCATCACCTCTACCCATGATAGACTGCAGGATTTCTCACACGCAAGCGCATCCTCTGGAACGCTCTACCTCGCAGGGTCAGACTCTCTCCTAGTTTCCCTTCCTTCAAACGCTCCCTTAAGACATTCCTATTTAGGGAAGCCTACACCTGACCCACTGATACAACCAGCCGATCACTCCCACCAGTCCATCCTCTCACCTTGCAGTCCATTACTCTCACATTGCAGTCCATCCCTCTCACCTTGCAGTCCATTACTCTCACATTGCAGTCCATCACTCTCACCTTGCAGTCCATCACTCTCACCTTGCAGTCCATCACTCTCATCTTGCAGTCCATCACTCTCACCTTGCGATCCATCCCTCTCACATTGCAGTCCATCCCTCTCACATTGCAGTCCATCCCTCTCACCTTGCACTCCATCACTCTCGCCTTGCAGTCCATCACTCTCGCCTTGCAGTCCATCACTCTCACCTTGCACTCCATCACTCTCACCTTGCAGTCCATCACTCTCACCTTGCAGTCCATCACTCTCACCTTGCAATCCATCACTCTCACCTTGCAGTCCTCTCCTCCTGTTTCCACCCCCAACCCTTCTAGATTGTGAGTTCCCACGGGAAGAGAGCCCTCGTTTCCTCCTGTACTGGTTTGTCAAGATGTTGTTCAATGTATTGTAACCCTGTCTATGTTGTGCCCATTGTTCAGCACTGCAGAATATGCCGGAACTTTATAAATAAAGAATAATAATAATAATAATAACAATAATACAAGGGGTTACGCCAGAGGTCAAGTCCTACAAATAAAATTATTTTGACTTTCCAAGCTTTCTGTCCTACCCCTAATCACCCAAATAACTTAACGGGGATAATGGGGATATTATGTAGATATGTAATAACTGGGTGGATTTTAGGGCATCACAAATATTATGTATTAGCCCCTTTACTACGAAGGGATGTTCCAGAAAACCACTGTTTTGAACCATAAAAATAATTTTAGATTATTACAGTAATAAATATTTGGGAATATTCCCAATGTATTCCTTACTGTAAAAACCTATTTGGCACGTAGATGTTGCCGTCTGCTGGCCAAAAGGAGTTACTACAGTTCAGGTCTCCATGCAGGATCAGCTGGGGAGATGTCATTCAGACAGACTCTCAGCCGGTTTTAAAAAGTGTTAGCACTTCTGGTATCATGCTCATGGTGCTTAAACTTTAGGGACATGTTCTGGAGCCCAAATACAAACAAATGTCATTTGCAATAAACAAAATTCCTTTGCATTGCTCTCGCGGAACACCATATCGACTATACTCGACATCAGGACACCAGGAGGCGCCTTGCAGAACAAGTATAGCCAACCTTGGTAGTGAAGGGGTTAATTGTGAGTTAAGAATGAAACACATGATCGACACCTAAAAAACAGGAAATTTCTACAGTGGGATGGACAAATGGTAATTCCATTATATAGTTCCAATTCCGAAATAGCGGTGGAATTGTGTTCCCAAATCTTCTGAGTTCGTGTGATTATTCTGCAATAAAATATTTATTTAAAAAGAAAAAACAATGCTGCATCCCCGTGAGAGCCAAAAACATCGAAAAGTGATCACAACATTCAGCCAGGAAAATTCTAAAACATATTTTCTCCAGAGTTCCAGAGGCTTTCGTTTATATTATATTTAGATAGGTGTTGCCATGTCGTTAGACTGATGAATCTATGAAACAGTAATGCACGGCATATTAAGTCCAAAAATTAGAAATATGGTTGTAAAAACAATCGAAGGCATCAAAATTAGTATACTGAAGACAACGTGAGGAATGAAGAGAAGGGAGTAGGATGACTTTGCGTTACGTGATTGACGGATGCCATGTTAGTGCACTAATTCTAGTGGTTTTAATATTAATAGAATACAGATGTATAGATACTTTTTTTCTTTTACCAAAAAACTCACCACTATAAAAGTCAGTGTCACTTAAATTAGCAGCTATAGTATCATTCAATGAGTCCACTGAAATAAACAGAGTAATGTCAATAGTTTTAAATTCACATTATCCACTACTCAAAATTCTACAAAGGGTTTACACATAAACCAAGGAGGACATTAAATTTCAAATTAACCACTTTAATTAGGATACTAGAAAGAAATACTGTAGATACTCGAGTATACCGCCTGATTTTGGTGCCAAAAATTTACCTTAAAATTGGAGGGGTGGCGTTATATTCGAGACATCTGCATCGCGTGTAAAAAAAAGGCAACAAAAAAAAAAACCTTGACTTGCTCAGGGATCCCAAGTCTTTCAGACGTTCTGGTAGTCTCCCTGAATTGAACGTGGGCTCCCAGATGCCCACAAACACTTCAGGAACTCCCAGATTCAGGAGAGGTGGGATCCATCATAGTCAGAGGGCACGCTCAGATTAAGCCAATCATTCAAACCGAGCGTGTACCCTTGTTCCACGATGCCGTGGTTGAGCCTTCCTGCTCGAGGTGAAAGAAGGACACCTCCCGGCGTACTGGCTATCGGTGGATGATTCACAACGTTAGTCGCCTCGCTCTGCTGGCCATTTTATCACAAATAAAGACAGGTGGCCAGCGGGGCTTCATACTTAGTAACAACTACAATCATTCTAGAGCAGAGCACCCTGGCCTGAGGGGTATCCTGACTTTGTTAAGAGAAGCTCGAAGAATTTTAATTGTTTACCGGTACAGTACACTGCTATAATTTTGCTCCTGGCGTTATATTCGAGTCTTGAGTGTTCTCTCATTTCCATAATAATTCTCTATCCATCGCGTTATATTCGGGTCGCGCTATACTCGAGTATCTACGGTAACTATAGAAAACATTGCATTATTAATAAAAATGATAACAGAACAGTAATTCTGTGGGGAAACAGTTCGACATGGATTTGGTGTATTCAAAGGGGACTCTTCTACACCAGAGTGCCGGGGTATATAAGGAGGATTCAGGTCAATGCTCCCTGTACCAACTTAGCACAAATAAGGCAGTGAGCTTCGGAAAATTCAATTAGCTCATGTTTTTGCTTCCCAATTTAAAAAATACATTTCCTTTGGCAAAAGCTTGAGGAACTGCTCATATCGGTTGGCAGCACCGTAGCTATTTGGTATTAACAAAACCTCCATTGTCGTCAGGAGTTCAAGACGACATTAAAGTCCTCCTACTCGTACAAAGAAAAATGCTGTGATGTTATTATGAATCATTGTTATGACATCTGCAATGCATTTCATGCGTATGAAGAGGATACAATGACTTCAGGGTCGGGGTCATTCAATCCCAAAGTGGAAATATTTTGGTGAGGGTATAAATATAAACCCGACACTTTGTCTCTTAGCTGGGAAGCAGCAGGAGGACATGTGGTTGCTTGTAAAACATCTTTTGGTATCGTTAGGTTAGGACCCACCTTGAAAGAGGTTGCCGTGACGTGGCAGGTGGGCTTAACACTTTAAGTACCTTGATAAAGGTCTTGGACCGAAACGTCGGGTCATCCGTTCTCTGCTGACCTGCAGGTTCCCCTTGGTTTTTCTTTCACTTTCTATAGCTTTGATTATGTGCAGGTATATATGGTGCAACGTAGTTTGACGGTTTTCTGGAGCCACTGATTTTGCTTCAGTGCTATTTTGCATTATTTGTTTATATTTGATAGTTGTTCCAACTATGTGCTTTCATTAACTGATTTAGCCAGGTGTGTTTCGTGTGGGCTCATATATATATATATAGTTGTTTTTTTCTGAGTATTCTCACATTTGTTCATGAGCCCAATATATTGATTTATCTTTCACCTCCTGGCGGTTGTGATATGCATATGAATTGTGGTACTTATTTATTTGATATACTACTGTGGTGTATTTGTGTTGTTTTTCAATAAAGATTTTTTTATATTTATGGTGTGCTTCAGAGCTTATAAACTGCCTTAACACTTTAATGGCCATTCAAGTAAACTAAAACCTCTTTTGTTTAACATGGAGCCACAAGAGTAAGCGCAATGACAACCTTTTTCTTGTTACACTCTATACATGAAGTGGGCTGGATAGCTCTGGTTTACACAGCCGCCCATAGGCTCTATTAACTTCTTCACGCAAACGTTACCGCGTGCGCAAAACCGCATTAACTTTTGCGCAGAACGTCGCATTACAATGTCCGCGCAAAAAATGCTCGTTAACGTCTACCGCGGGTGAACCTGCGGGAACGCTGCGCGAGCATACTGTATTTTGCGCATCCTATACTTAACATTGTGAGCGCAAATGCGTTCGTGCGCTGGTACGCGGATGGTATTACAATCTATGCGCAAATTTTAACGGACAACGTTTGCGCGCATAATTTTAACGTCTTTTAAAAGCTGGTGGTAACGGCAAATCTGAACGTCCTGGCCGAAACCAAATACACCAGCCCGAAAAAAAAATACGCAGCAACGTATAGTTACACATTCTACTCATACCCGAACAATAAAATAGAGAAGTTGTGTGTGCTTTTATTATTGCTGCAGCATATATACTCAGATTGATTTTGACAGGCGCAAAAACTGAACGGGAGACAATTGTGGATCTTAATTCAGATTGGCTGAATCACGTAGAAAAAAACAGTCCGCCCACCGATTTCTGCGCGCAGCGTTTATTCGTGCGCGTTCTTGCGTGTCTTTTTTTACGCGCGTTATTTTTTGACGGATGAAAAAATGCGCTCGGATTGTAATACCAGCGTTAATTTACGAGCGTTAACGTTTAACGCTGCGCGCCAAAAAATAGCACTGCGCGTGTGCTTTCGCGCGGAGCTATTAACCCTTTCACTGCTGAGGACGTGTGGGGAACGTCCTTATTGACTCCTAAGGAAAGATAGGGGTTTGTTTGAACCCCGATATCTCCCGACTGTTTTCAGCTAGCAGGGTCATATTTGGCCTTTCTAATGATACCAAACATGACCATGTTTAAAGTAAAGAAAAAAAATAATAACAATAATAATAAAAAAAAAGAAAAATGTGTTTTTTTAAAACGTGAAATGGCTCAGCAGTGAGGGGGTTAATAGAGCCCCAGGTAGGGACCAGTGCATGAAACCACTTTGTGTATATTTGTTGTATTCGCAGCCAGGTCAATTTTTGCTGCTGTCCCTTCCTTTGTTTTCTTTTTCAATCCCAAAGTGGAAATGTTTTGGTGAGAGTATAAACATAAACCCAACATTTTGTCTCTTAGCTGGGAAGCAGCAGGAGGACATGTGGTTGCTTGTAAAGCATCTTTTAATTTCATTAGGTTAGGACCCAACTTGAAAGAGGTTGCCATGACGTGGCAGGTGGGCTTAACACTTTAATGGCCATTCAAGTAAACTAAAACCTCTGTTTTGTTTTGCATGGAGTCACAGGAATAAGTGCAAATGACAACCTTTTTTCTTGTTATGTTCTATACATTAAGTAGGCTGGATAGTTCTGGTTTACGCAGCCACCCAGGTAGGGACCAGTGCGCAAAAACACTTTTTTTTTGTGCAAAAAAACTGCATGTATCTGATGTGTCAACCTCAATTGTCACTTGCAGTGTAAAATTTGTAAGAAAAACCCTAATCATAAAACAAGAAGAAATACTGCATCTAACACTAAACCTAAAGTAAACCTAACTCAATTGTAAAACAAGCAGAAAAGGTAAACCTAACCATAACCCCAATCATAACCCAAACGTAACTCACGATAATCATAAAACAAGCAGAAATTGTAACCCTAACTCTAAATTAACCTTAACGCTAACTCTAGCCCTTAAAGTTAACCATGAACCTAAAAATAAACCCAGGTCCAAACCCTTAAAGTAAACCTAACATTAATTATAAAACAAACAGAAATAGTAACCCTAACCCTAGAGCATCCTAAACCCTAATCCTAACCTTAATCCCAAAGGTAACCCTACCAAAAATCCATAAACAAGCAGAAATTGTAATCCTAATCCAAAATTAACCCTAAATCTAACTCTAGCCCTTAAATTAACCCTCATCCTAAAAGAAAAACTAATCCTAACCCTTAACGGGAAACCTTGCCCTATTTTTAAAACAAGCATAAATGGCATCCCTAAAACTCTAACCCTAAAGCTAACCCTAAAAATAGTCATAAAACAGGAATTGTAACCCTAACCTGAAAGTAACCCTAAATCTAACCTAATCCCTAAAAGTAACCCTATTTTCAAAACACAAATTGACAAAATAATCCGAATTGTTCGATATTGAATCAATTCGATATTTTTGGATCAGGTCAAGTAGGAAATTTCCGAATCAAAGATATTTGGATTCCCAATTTAATCCAAACACAAGTTTATGGTCATGCACATATCTAATACTTTATTTATGGACAAGTGAGGGAGAATACTAGAAGACATTTGGGGATGAATCAAAAATGTAGTAGACAACATTGAAATTTCAAATCAACTTCTTTTCATGGTCACAAATCTACCACAAAGTGCTAAGGTGTGCAACATATTGTACGGATCTATAGGGGAAACACGGAAATGTATCCAATACCATATCAGCTGATTCTCGATACAAACTAGACTGAAGATCAAAACTGATTCTGGTTTGATGTAATGCAAGTTATAAGGAAATGTACCATTAGGAAATATTTAATTAATTTGTAATAATCTATTCCATGTGTACCTGCAGCTGTTTTGTTAACCCTTTCACTGCTGAGGACGTGTGCGGAACGTATTCATTGACTCCTAAGGAAAGATGGGATGGAGATAGGGGGTTCCTTTGAACCCCGATATCTCCTGACTGGGAGGGTCAGCTAGCAGGGTCATGTTTGGTATCATTAGAAAGGCCAGAGCATGGCCTTTCCAATGATATCAAAGATGACCATGTTTAAAGTAAAGAAAAAAAGTAATTACAATAATAATAAAAAGAAGAAAATGTGTTTTTTTTAAGATGTGAAATGGCTCAGCAGTGAAGGGGTTAAAGTTGCGGATTTGGGGGTTTTCGCACCATGAATACAAGGGGAAACATCAAAATGCCCAATTTACAAATAAAAGTTAATCTTGCAATATATAACAGCTCTGAAAAGAACCTTCCTGAACCACATAAAACAATTCATTTTCCATGTTGTTTTCCAAATTCTAGCCTAATAGCTCCTTCAAGATAGAGGCAGAAGTTGCCCACGCTCTACAACAGTGGTTCCCAACCCTGGTCCTCAAGTCCCTTAACCAACTAGGTTTGCAAGATATGTGAAGCTCAGAACAGGTGATAGGATTTGCTGCTCAGTGATTGCAGGATTTAGTCTGCATTCCCCCAAGGTAATCCTTAAATTCTGGCCTGTTGGGGGGACCTGAGGACCAGAGTTAGGATTCACTGCTCTTCTACATCCAGGAAAGGATCATTATGCGTGATCACTTCTTCACATGGAGAAATTATGCATAGCTCCGCACATTTTGTTTCCATACTTTTACTTAGTGTTTTTCTTCACTCGTTCCATGTACTTATTTCGTCCTCAGAGTGCGTTCCCTTTGTGCACGCAAATATGTATCGAAATAACTGGGTCACTGAATGTCTTCTTGCACGTTCATTCATGAAAATGCATTAAAGTTTAAGGGCTGATACATTGAACCATTGGCTTTGAAAATTGACATATCCGGCCTCTACTTCTCTACAGTGAAATTACCAAAGGATGAAGATTAAATAATGGCTCACCAAGAAGAGAAACATTTTTATGGAAAACTCTTTAAATGTTGGCCAGGTTTGAAAACGTAAGGACAGATGACTAGCAGAGAATCACATGGAGGAAGCGTCAACTTACTCGACAAGACCTTTACGGAAATCGGCTGTTTCTGATGTATGGTCTGAGTGAGGTTAAATCTTGCAAAGCAAATGTAGAAATCACGAGTATCCTCTGGCTGGACATTCGAAAAATAAAGATCTCCATTTAAACCTTGAGAAACCCGTTTGTTTTGAGGCAGGCGCTGGAAGACTGCAAGGCAAAGACAACAACAGAGGTTAGCAGCGACAAGGCTCTTTAGGAAAAGCATGCCCATAGGCGAGCCCCTGCCTGGTTATCTGCTCCTGCTTTTCACCTTTCACTTTCCTATCTACACTTTTTGAGTTTCTTAATAATCATGTTCTTTATCATGAACCAATAACAGTTTGCGATTATTTACAGTTTGCATGTAATATATGTATAACCCTTAAATAAGATAAGTGACTTTAACGCATGCCCCCATATTACATTCCTACACTCTAAAGTCTTGAAAAATCTGTTAGCGCATCAGTGATTGCGCTAGCTTACTGTACTTTGCGCACCCTATACTACATCTTTCATGATGTTCAGCCAACCATTAGGTTGGTGGTGACTCATTGGAAATGCCAAGGTTGCTGACCCCTGCTCCGCCTGGATTTCTCTGACAAACAATAAACATATAGGGCACTATTCCCTATTTGCCGCTAACGTTAGTGCCTCGATATGTAAGCAATACCACCAGAATAAGTGAATACTTAGTGACCGGGCGGTTTTACACAAATCCGTATTTAGTGACCGCTGCTGTTTTTCCGTTTCTGCGCTGTTCGTGTTTAGGTCAAATTTTCCTCTTATTCGTTTATGCAACCCACACATATTATACACCGTTTTTCCTGCCATTAAATGGACTTTCTAAAAATACCATTATTTCCATCATATCGTATAATTTATTATAAAAAAAATATGAAATCTGATAAAAAAAGGGTAAAAACACACTTTTTCGTAATTTAATCCCCAAAATCTACAACCGCCAATACCCAATTTTTACATGTTTTTGCTTTTTAACCCCTTCACAGCTGAGCCAGTTCACCTATGTGCGCTGAGCTCATTCTGACCGTTTTATGCTCATTTTTTGGATGACAGCCTAGGTCCTATTTAACTAAACCTCCCAGACAAAAAAAAGTTTTTTGTTTTTTTTACATTTATTGATATTTTTATTTTTTGTAGCTTTTTTTACACCACACCTAGTCATGTTATCATTGTAAAGGCCACAATCAGGCCATTCCGATGATGTCCAACATGACCCTTTAGCTGCCATGGATCGGGAGATAAGTGGAGTCAAAAGATCCCCCTATCTCCCCTTGGCAGCTAGGGGGTTAACTGACCCACTGACATCCTCACACATATGGTGGGGATGTCAGTGGGTGGGGGGTGACCTGGAGGCTTGGCTGACATCCAAGATGTCAGCCACCTCCAGGTTTAAATCACGATTCAGCGCCGATTGGCACTGGGTTGCAATCCGGCAGCGAAACGGTTAACTTTATACACCACTGAAAAGGGGAGGCTCTCCCCTTTCCAGTGGTGCAAAGAGCCTCGCTGTAGAGTGACTGGTTGGGGAGATAGAGGGCTCCGAAGGAGCCCCCCCTCCACTTCCTTGATTTCAATGCAGGCGCCGGGGGGGTGCCTGCAGATGACGTCATCACGCAGCGTGGGGATGTCATCGTTCCCACCAGAACCTCTAAAACAGAGGGGCAGGCTTCCTCCCTGCCAGAACTCCGTTGGAGCCAGCGAGGGAGGTAAGTATCAGCAGGAGGGAGGTTAGGAGCATGCTGACGTACTATGTACGTCCGCGGGTCTAAGGGAGACCTGTGGGCAGGACGTACATGGTACGTCAGCGGTCAATAAGGGGTTAACACATGCCCCCATATTACACTCATGACGCTACCCCGTTAGTACTCTATTAGTGCATCCTAATATCTTAATGTCCTATAGATTCCAGGAGGTGGTACTTGCAGCGGCGCGGAAATGCTACCTTAAGTATTACGAAAGGCAAGGTGCCCTTCCAGTAGCTCCTGCCCTGGAATCTAATGCTAAAATGGGGATGCTACGGAGAAACCTGCAGGCGCACATTTTCCACGTTAGCATCCCCTTTTTAGCGTTAGGTTTGTAATCTAGCCCATTGTTTCGTTGAAGTGGAATTCTGTATTAATTTAGTAACACAGCATTGTTCTTCACCTGTGGAATTATGCAGGATTATGTTTGTACATATATCTGAAGAGATGTATCTTTTATATGTGTATTTTGTAGGCTTTAATATACTACATCTATATGACTTGTATTTCAGCTCATAATTTTTTTTGGAACTTTACTCGGAATTTCAAATGCAGCTAATTTAATTTGCCATTATGTTTCTGTACTCTTGGGCAGCAGACTAGGTCTATCCTCCACCCTGACGGAAAAATGAAGGCGCATGACACGGAGCATTTCTGCTCAGTTCTCCCGAGGGCATTTAGACATTTCTTGTTCCTAATCTCAAAGAAACCCTTTCAAAAGTTTCTGCCAGTAACTTCAACTAAAAATCTTTGCAGACGCAGACAAATCGCGAAATAAAAGGCAAGACTTTGTTATAAAATGAAACGACAACATTCATAACTTGAAACACTGACATATTCCTCTGAGTAGATAAGGTGGTTGATCTAAAACATTACATTCTTTATTCCCTTACACACAAATGGAAATACTATGAAATGACACAAAATATATGCAGTAACTAAAAAAAAGTCTGGAAATAATAGAATCACAGAAAACTATTTTATAGAATAACGAAAACATCAAATTTTTGTTGACCTTCAGCAGAATTTGTGGTCTTGTACACAATCTACCATATGGTCATCAATCCTATCTGCCGGCGAATCCACAGAAATTGAGAGAAAAGAATAAATAAAACAGGATGAAATTGAAACAAAAGACTTACTGTTATCCATCCATAATATAACAGGAGCTGGTAAACCTTTTGGAGGTCTACATGGTAGAACCAAGGGTAAACCATGCTGTATTACTATTGGTTCGATTTTCTCCTTTGTCCAGAGAGGGGCTCCTAAAACAATGAATGGTAAAGTTGAGGCAAAGAGAACAGCACATACATTTTAAAGAGGTGTTTAATCGCTCGCCTAAAGTCATATAAATAGACCTTTAGAACCAAAAGCACTAAAAGTCTTCTATTAGAATGTCTTGGAGTAGAATTCTGTCCAATAATTTGAGTAACCAATATACAGGTAATGCTCAAAATTTCAGATTCTTCCCTGATTTCAGAATCCAGTAGTATCTGAAGTGGGAGGGCAGGGGAATCTGCGATACATTGGCCAACACAGCACCAGGGTGTATACATGCTGCGAGACACTGAGCACTTGGTGACGGACATGCTGTACAGAGGCAACATGTCTCTGTGCAGCATGTCACATGATAGAGACGCAGAGTTTTCCAGCATGTTCCTCGCAGTGCTGCAGCCCTTGGAAGAGCTCCGAACTGCAGGAGGACCAATCCAGATAGTGAGGGAGGGGACTAAAAATTTTGTTCGGCAGACTCTGAAAATTCTGGATTTCAAATTTCCAGACAAGAGATTTCCCGATTTGTAAACTATTTTTTAAAACCATGTGACCCACCCAACCGGCCCTGAATATGCCCATGAGTTTATGGTGGTATGATATTTAAGCAAAGATCCTCTTTAACCTGTGAAAGTATATGCAGATGGAAAACCCATCTTTTTCAACAGATGATACAGAATGTACAGAAGGTTTTGTAAAGAATTGTAAAGGGTTTACAACTGTTATTTATTCAGAATTAACAACTGAACTGGGGTTGATTTACAAATTGGTTAATTAGTTCAAAATGTAAAATTCATACAGGGTTATTCAAAGAGATCCGAATTGCTTGAGAAAGGTAACCGAACGCTGAAAATCAGTGTTCGGTTACCTTTCCTGGCCATTCGGCTATCCAGAGAGCAGGCAATTCACCAAATCCTGGCGAATTGCCTGAACATACGGTGCCTGTTCGGTGCCTGTTCGAGGGCAGTGAAATCCCCATGAAAAAGCAATGCTTCGGCTATTCAGAGAACACAAACCAGCAGTGAAAGGTTCCCCTAATGCCCTGCTGTTCGGTGGTTTAATTCGACAAGTTTATTCAGGAGAATCCCATAGGCTTCAATGTTAAAAATATTCCCATTTTAATTCAATATCTAATGAACCGTTCATTATAAAATTCTGCAGTAAAGAGTCTCTTTATGTATAGATTTTTTAGGATATTTTAATCATTTTTCTGGAAAAAAAAAATTTTTAAGTCTGTTTTTTTTTAAAAAAAATTTAAGTTTACTTATTTTTTCTGTAACAGCCCTCTTTATTATCATTCATTGGACCTCATATGTAAATTTCAGACATTTTCGCTCAGTAGTTTCTTTGCAAACAGCATTTCACTTTTCAATCATTCATACAAACTGTCTTCCTAATTTATTCACTGCCTCTTCTGCTGTGTCGAAGGCTGTGATTGGCTCCTGTTCGGGTTTTTCTGTGTTTTCGGCAGGTTAATCCAGATGTTTTTGCGGGTTTTCGGCGTGCATTCGCTGGGTTTTGCGGTTTGTTTTCATCGGGTTTATGGCAGCTTTTCCCTGCAATTCGGGGACCCTGTGGTGTTTGCTGAATACACCGCAGGGTCGCCGAAATGGGATCGGCAAAAGGAACCGAATTGAAGAGAACGAAAAGTCACCGAACGTGCGGTGACTTTTCGAATCTCTTTGAATAACCCTGATAGTTTGATGAATAAACCTGATGGCAGATTTTTTTTTTTTAAAAAAAATTCTATAAAATGTAGATTATATTTTAATTGAAAACTACAGAATGATATTTAAAGATTATTTTTAAAATGTTTATTTTAGACAAATATAATAGCAGATGATCAGAGGGCAAAATAGTTTCACAGGAAATAACATCAATAATTCACTTTAGGCTAAATTACAATCTTCGTGCAAACGTTTGCGCCGGTGCAAAAACGCATTAACGCGAGGGGTAAAACCCTTTGCGCCGAACGCTGTATTACATAGTCAGCGCAACAAAAGCACGGAATCGTCTACCGCAGTGAACCTGCGCAAACCTGCGAGCGTACTGTACTGCGCGCGTCTTATACTTAACATTGTGAGCGCAAATGCGAATGAACGCTGGTATGCGGATGATATTACAATCTATGCGCAGGATTTAACACACAGCCTTTGCGCGCATAATTTTAGCAACTTCTAAAAGCTGGTGTTAATGGCAAATCTGAACGTTCTGGCCGAACCCAAATACACCAGCCCAAAAAAAAAAAAAATGTAGCAAAGTATAGTTACACATTCTACACATACCCAAACCAATAAAATGGAGAAGTTGTGCGTGTATTTATTATTGCTGCAGCATATATGCTCAGATTGACTTTGGCAGGTGCAAAAACTTAACGTGAGATAATAGTGATTCTTAATTCTGATTGGCTGAATCGCGAGAAAAAAACAGTCCGCACATTGATTTCTGCGTGCAATGGTACTGCGCGAACATTTGTGCGCGTCCGGTTTACGCGCGTTATTGCTCGACGGATGAAAAACTGTGCGAGGATTGTAATTCCAGTGGTGATTTGCACACGTAAACGTTTAACGATTGGCGCACAAATTCACGCGTTGCGAAAGTGTTTTTGCGTGAAGAATGTAATATAGCCCTTTATGTTTCCCATACCAAAACCAGTACGATCTGGTACAAGTGTTAACCTCTTCGCAACCAACTTATTTTCCATAAAATCACTGGTCTGATCAGCTCCACAAAAATCTACAAACATCTTTAAACATACACACAAACACACATATTGTATAAATGCACTGTAACAGTATTACATTGCATTTGCAGACTTAATGCAGTATTTGACAGGCAAATCTCAGGTTTGTAGCATGATTCTGAGGAAACGCAGACACATTCAATGTCTGTTCTAGACACTGAGAGCAGTTCTGGGAGTTGTAATACACCGGCTTATATATCAGATGTATTGTATTTACTGTGACTGTTCAGGAACCCATATACAAATGAATTTCCTTTGCAGTTAGCAAGATTTGTTTGCATTCCTCCAGACAGCAGAATACAGTTATCTAGAGCTAAGGCACCAGAAAGTTTTTTTGAAGATCGAATAAACTGATTAAAAGCCACAAAACTATTTATCCACACTTCATATACCCATCTTCCATTTCAAAAACTAGATATCCTATCATCACTTCAATAATTAGAGATATTCCCATAATGAAATGTGATTTCCCCAAATTATTCATATGTTTATAAGCTATATCTTTTTAATGCTACAGATTGATAAATGATTTAACAGTCTCTAGTGTATAACACATAGCAATAAATAATAAGTCCAACAACTGCAGGCAATTACCAGTGACTTTTAACATTTCATAAACTTTTATCTATCTATAATTTGCACTTTGAATTATAGGAATGACAGCTCGAGTCCTCGTTTTACCATGTATTTTCATACAGTGTTAAAGAAAACCCACTCAACGTGAGATATACCATTTAAATGTCACTAAAGTGAAAGGCAAATCATATATTTTTGGTTGCAAACACTCTCCAAAACCGAGTGTCTTTTTGTGAATTCTCCTGCTGGTTCTGTTTGATATTCTAAAGTTAGTGACTACAGTTTCAAAACTCAAACCTACCCTGAGTTTGGTTCGTGTTTTTTTACACCTGAGTCGACTTTCTAATGTTAATGGTTACAAACTCAAATTTGAGCCTTCCCTGGGGTTGACTTGAGTCTTACTACTGGTGAACCAACATTCTAAAGTTAATGGTTACAAACTTCGAACAGCAGCCTTCCCTGGTATTGACCCAAGTCTTACAACAGCTATATCTACACTCTAATGTTAACGATTACAAACTCAAAACTCAAGTCTTCCCTAGGTCTGACCCAAGTCTTACAACAGCTGAATCGACATTCTAATGTTAATGGTTACAACCTCAAAACTCAAGTCTTCCCTAGGTCTGACCCAAGTCTTACAACAGCTGAATCGACATTCTAATGTTAATGGTTACAACCTCAAAACTTGAGCCTTCCCTGGTATTGACCCAAGTCTTACAACAGCTGGATCAACATTCTAATGTTAATGTTTACAACCTCAAAACTTGAGCCTTCCCTAGGTCTGAACCAATTCTTACAACAGCTGAATCGACATTCTTATGTTAATGGTTACAACCTCAAAACCTGAGACTTCCCTGGTATTGACCCAAGTCTTACATCAGCTGAATCAACATTCTAGTGTTAACAATTACAAACTCAAAACTCAAGTCTTCCCTAGGTCTGAACCAATTCTTACAACAGCTGAATCGACATTCTAATGTTAATGGTTACAACCTCAAAACTTAAGCCTTCCCTGGGATTGACCCAAGTCTTACAACAGCTGAATCGACATTCTAATGTTAATGGTTACAACCTCAAAACTTAAGCCTTCCCTGGGATTGACCCAAGTCTTACAACAGCTGAATCGACATTCTAATGCTAAATATTACAAACTCAAAACTCGATTCTTTGCTGCATTTATCCAAAGTCCTGTAAAATCTTATTCGACAGGCAAATGAATTACAGATTTCTGCCATGCTCCTTACATCTCCGGTACTGAAGGAGTGCCTAAATTTTAGAGGAAAATATCAGTGACGGAAATAGAAATTTTAATCTCAAACTAAAGCATAATCATCTGGCGTCAACATAGATTGCTACTGAAGGATTTTAAGAACTTGTTTTCAAACACATGTTAACGAAGTTCGACTACAGCAAGTATCTGAAACCGCAAAAAAACATAGATATAAAATTTGTCTAAATTCCACAGTAGTGTTCAGATGACAAGAATGACTGTGTACGTTGCTGAGTAAAAATTTTTTTTTAAATAATAATTTTAAGAAAAAAATTATAATACGTGAAGAGAAAGAATTAAAACATTGGTCAACCCTTTGATCAAACTATAAACCGATCATTTAAGTTTCCTCTTAAAGTGCATAAAATTGTTAAAAGTGCCTATTTCTAATATTGACAAATACATTTTCCAAATAAAACCAGGGAAGATACGGTCTGAAAAGAAGGAAAATAAGAGGGGTCTGATCTCATCACAGACAGGGTGTGTGCGCAATCGACAATCACAAAGTCTTAAGAAAAATAAACACTGGGTAATGCAGAAAAATCCCTGTATAAATCCGATATGGATATTAACAATTGGTAAAAGTCTTTAATGGCACGAAGCAAATGAGGTGATTTAATACAGACCTGGCATTATGGGAGGCACTAATGAAGGTTATATCTCACACTCGGCACTACATCTATTGCATCATTCAGGAACCGGATTCGTACCGTTGGATTTTCACTGATGAAATAATTTGCATTCTCGTTGCAAGGAGACACGAAACTGTCACTGCTAATTAAAAATGGTATCCAATTAACTTTAGCTTAATTTTATGCATACCGGTACACAGTGACCTTATCTCAACTTCTAACCGGGTTTTCAATAAAAATTAAGGTAGGGTTGTCCTATCCCAGCTTGAATTTTGAGTTGGTTACATTATTAGTTGTTGTCAATTGTAAAGGTTCAGAGTGATGTTCTATGTTATTTTATTCTGGACTCATGGGTTGTTTGCACAGGGAGACATTTTTCTTCTATATCCGAAGTGAAATAACCATATTTAATTTAGCATTACCCAGGTTTATTTATTTTAGGTATAGTGGTCTACAATCTCATTGGAGAGATCGGACAGTACATTCATGTGGTGGGGTGTATGTCAGGGTTTCACAAAAAGGAATGTTCAGAGGGACGTTGATAATCTCATGCCAAAGCATTGAATGGTTTGCTGTTACCTTCTAACAAGATGGTTTTGATGATTTTATAGATGTCTTTAATCAAAGAAAAAAGAAAAGCAAGAGAATTAAACATAAAATTCAGTGCTGGAAAAAAAAGAATAGATGAAAGTATAGAAACAATGAAAACTGTGTTTTAACCATAATTAAGCAGGTCATAGTAAGAAATATGGAGAAAAATGAAAATATAAGAAGCAGAAATCATAAAATAAAGAGATACTAAAATTCACTAAAAGTAGATGACATGATTTGAAATTAAATGATGAAAACGTGTTGTGGCTGGGAAGTCAACAAATAAGGACTTACTCGACTGGCGGATAAAAATGTTGTTTGAAATAGAGACCCCGCGGTCATTGCTAGCCATGCACTGATACTCCCCTTCATAGGCTTCCGCCCTTCCGCCATTCATGATGTTTATTTCGAGGGTTCCCGATTTCGGCTTCATTGTTACAAGAGGGTCTTTATCAATGTCAAAGTGTGTACCATTGCGTGTCCAGGAAAATCTGTCCACAAACAAAGAAACATAAATCAAAGTAAGGAGTAGAAGTTAATCTACAAAGTGTAAAAACACATAATAAAACTTAACACGGCAATTTTAATCATCTTCCTGTATGAAAAATATCTAATTATTTCGAATTTTTAATTTCAAATTTTCATGTTAAAGAACAACTTTATTTTTATAAATATATTTAGGGCTCTATTACATTCTTCGTGCAAACGTTAACGCGTGCGCAAAAACGCATTAACACGAGGGGCAAAACCCTTTGCGCTGAACGTCGTATTACAATGTCCTCGCAAAATATGCGCGTTAACGTCTACCGCGGGTGAACCTGCGCGAACGCTGCACGAGCTTACTGTACTGGGCGCGTCCTATACTTAACATTGTGAGCACAAATGCATTTGTGCGCTGGTACGCGGATGGTATTACAATCTATGCGCAAAATTTAACGCACAGCGTTTGCGCGCATAATTTTAACATCTTTTAAAAGCTGGTGGTAACGGAAAATCTGAACGTCCTGACCGAAACCAAATACACCAGCCCAAAAATAAAAACACAGCACAGTATAGTTACACATTCTACACATACCCAAACAATAAAATTGATAAGTTGTGTGTGGTTTTTTTTATTGATGCAACATATATACTCAGATTGATTTTGACAGGTGCAAAAACTTAACGGGAGACAATTGTGGTTCTTAATTATGATTGGCTGAATCGTGTGAAAAAACAGTCCGCACACTGATTTCTGCGCGCAACGTTGCTGCGCGCGCGTTTTTGCGCGTCCGTTTTCGGCGCTTTATTTTTTGACGGATGAAAAAATGCGCGAGGATTGTAATACCAGCGTTGTTTTACGGGCGTTAACGTTTAACGCTGCGCGCAAAAATTCACGCGTTCTGCGTGCGTTTTTGCGTGAAGAATGTAATAGAGCCCTTACTGTTTTATGTAATTTTTATAAATGACCAGTTGATGCCTCTTTATAATGCCTCGAGGTTTTTTTAAAGTATAATCCAATTTATCTGATGTACATTTCAGTCCGCTGAGTTATTCAAATTGATATAAAAATGCTTCATTGAAAGTTAATAAGAGACTCGGAATGCCTACATCGGTAATATATACAATGTAACAAGAGTAAATAAGACAGCTGGAGGGCACTTCACTATATTTCAGTAGCTTGTGACAAACTGTGTCAAAGTACAATCCGATGATTGACAGTTATAAACGATAAAACACATAATACAAATACAGATTACATTGTTCACAGAAGAAAAAAGAAAACCAAATCTAAAAAAGATAAAATAAAACCTTGACATTTATCTCTTAGAAAAAGTACGGCAAGAAATAGTTCTTACGTTGGATGAGGTTTCCCTTTTGCTTCGCACTGAATAATAATATTCTCCCTCGGATCCACAATGTAGTTCTTTGGTGACTGATGGGTGATCGTTGGAGGCTGCGGCACTGCATCGTAAATCATACCCAAGCAAAAGTAAAAAAGCCAACGAAAACCCAAGGGTAAGAACGAGAGTATGAAGAGTTATCAATATGTCAGACAGTTTATGACCTTATGATTTTCAAATTATGACATGTAATAAAATATTCGGAAAGCTGTGTTGAATTAATGAAGAACTGCCAACAAAACTTAATGAGCAAAACATTTTAATGGCTAATAAATACAAAATAAAGGAACTAAAAAGTCATGAATAGTAACATATAAATAATACTGTGGAAAAATGTGAAACTGTAAGGAATATAAATCGCAAAACCTAGATTTTGCTTCTGGTTAAACTGTGAAAGTTTGTTGAATTATGAGTTAATCCAAAATCCAATTACAAATTAGAATTCGACATGAAAAGGTTAGTAAACTGAGGTCATGGCAATCTTACTTCAAATATAAAAGCCAATTCAAAAACATTGACGCCAACTACTAAACATTTTTGGGAAGCAAAGTGTATATACATTAACCTACTGTATGTAAAGAAATGAAACATTTATAGATTTACAAAGTAGAAGTAATATTCTAGGAGCCCATGGCCTGTTTGCTACAGGATTTGCCAAGCACTGTTCTAGACATTCTATGATTCGTTTTCTTAACGAGTTGGTTGAAAAAAACTGAATTCCTATTTATGCGTAATAGATTTTAAACAGAATGGCCTACAAAGGGGTCTAAAACACATTTATACCTGCTCTCTGGCTGGCACTCAACCAATAAGTTTGAGCAATATCTGCCAGAAAATGGCCAACTGGTGCTTTGATTGTGAGGACAATTAATGAGAGTTTAAGTGTGTTCTAACTCCTCTTGGGTTTGGAAAACACACACTTCCTCAGGTCAATGAGGTCAAGATAACACTCCATTTTGAAGTGGGGCATATAATTTTCCGCTAGGATATCCATTCAACTTTAACTTTTTGCGAACTTTAAATTCTTCACTACCAAGACACAGGGTTATTCAAAGAGAATCGAAAAGTCACCGCACGTTCGGTGACTTTTCGTTCTCTTCAATTTCGGCTTGATTCGGCGATCCCATTTCGGCGACTCTGTGGTGTATTCAGCAAGCACCACAGGGCAGTGGTAGAGCAGGGAAAAGCCGCCGAAAACCTGCCGAACACTCACCGCAAAACCCAGGCGAATGCACACCGAAACCCGCAAAAACATCTGGATTAACCCCGCCGAAGATGCTGGAGAAACCCGAGCGGGAGCCGATCAGAACGCAGAGCAGCCGCCAGAAAAACCCGACACCGCAGACGAATGGAGTAGGGGAAAAAAAAAACAGTACGCTTGAATGTTTGAAAAGTGAAATGCTGTTTGCAAAGAAACTACTGAGCGAAAAGGTCTGAAATTTACATATAAGATCCAATGAATGAAAAAGGGCTGTTACAAAAAAAAGAAAAAATGTTTAAAAAACAAAAAAATATTCGTAAAAAAGTTTTTTGCAAAAAAAATCCCAGAAAATGCTTAAAAGAACCTAAACAATCTATAATAAAGAGACTCTTTACTGCAGAATATTATAATCAACGGTATATTAGATATTGAATTAAAACGGGAATATTTTTAACATTGAAGCCTATGGGATTCGCCTGAATAAACCTGACGAATTAAACCACTGAATGGCAGGGCATTTCGGCAACTTTTCACTGCTGGTTTTTGTTCTCTGAATAGCTGAAGCATTGCTTCTCTATGGGGATTCACTGCCCTCGAACAGGCAACGAACAGGCACCGTATGTGCAGGCAATTCGCCAACATTTGGTGAACTGCCTGCTCTCTGGATAGCTGAATGGCCAGGAAAGATAACCAAACGCTAATTTTCAGCGTTCGGTTACCTTTCGCCAGCAATTCGGATCTCTTTGAATAACCCTGTAAGTATACTCAATCTTTAAAGCACCTGTCGGCGTCCCAATATTGAGTGTATCCCATTTGGTGTAATTTTACATCAATGCATAGGAATTTTGTTTATTCTATACTTGGTTTGTGGAATAAAGTTAATCAGATTTGATGGATTTTTTTATTATCTACCGACTCAAGACTGATTCTCGGAATTTTGTCTAGTCTTGGCCGCAATTCTGGCATTTTTTTGTTTTGGTAGATTTAATTAAGGGAATATCGGCATTTTGATTCCCGATAAGGATTTGGCTCAACTATCGCCAATCGTGCCTTTACTATCAAGTGGAAATTTCAGTTTTACTTATTAAATTTTTTAATTTATCAGTAAGCCGATTTTTGAAAAAATATCAAGAGCTGAAAGGGTTTTAAAAATGTATGTTTCAGGCAGGAAATCTAAGAAAACCCTCATTTAAACATTAGACTTTCAAACAGGTGTGATATTTATTCAGAAGTCAACAAGATGCTGGCCTAAAATATATTTTTTTTGGGCGTTATACCGGCCAGATGTTCCAGAACAGCATAATTTTTCTATTTTCATTTGTGTCCACATTTTCTAAACTGAATCAGCCAATATTTTGAAAAAAATACTGGTCAGAACTTGGCAATTTTTTTTTGTAAAACCATCTGAACGAATTAAATCAAGCCAATATAACAGTTATTAGGAAAGCGCTGATGTTCACTGTTGTTGTAACTACTGTTAACATTGACTGTCCCATGAAGGAATATTGAACGACGACAGGTAAAGTCCCCGCAATCATTAGTGAACAATGTACCACAATGAGTGCACCACCACTGACCTTCCAAAAAATTAACACAATGCATGGAGTTGCCAGAATCGGCCATGTTTTCCAGGACACGTATTACTATTTAATGCAGCAGGAGAGCACTAGGAAGGTGCTGCCATACAACATGTTTAATCTATGTACTTCAGGAGGGAAATCTATTTCCTAATCAGGGTAGGTCACTTGAGATTCCTGTTTAATTTCTCCCTTCCAGCATATGAGTTATACATACTGCAGGGTTGTATCTTCATGCACTGCTCATCAGCATGAAGAAATTATAGGAGTCCAGGAAAACATCGCCAATATAACTGCTGCTATTCTCCATTTACCATTGTTCTTCCATAGCATACAACATCGGTCAACACACTTCACCAATTTTAAAGTGGGAAATGGGGAAAGAACATTGGTTATTGATGTTTTCATGATTTTCTCAGCTTGAGGTTGTGCCAATGAACAATTTTACTAGTTCCATTCAATGGAAGATTAACTCAATGTACAACATTGACCGTGTTGTTCACATGTAGAACATTTTCAAGCACTTATATGCCATTTAAAAGGCTGGTGGCAACACGATATATTGGAAAATACAAATTTAAAAAAAAAGTTAAAATGTGCATTAAATACACTACAGAAAACAAAAAAGGTCTAGCAACTCAGAACACTAATGAGAAATAAAATAATAAGAATTAACGGAAGAGGAAAACACACAACAAACAAAACCCAAACTTAAACCAAACACACACAAAAAACAAGCACTATTATTAATTGTAAACAAACAGCAATAAAAATCAATGGAACAACACAGAGTGAGGAAAGAAACACTATGTTGTACTTAAAAAAAAAGAACAGAAAAAGAAATCAAATTAACTAAAATTAATAGCCACAGCAAACACAATGACATAAATCCAATAAATCCAAAAGATAGTAACAAAAAAGCCAAAAAAAGCAGAACAAGTTTCCAATCTCATGGTCTGCAGAATGCTTCGCACTGCACAGAAACTTACATTGCTCTAGAAGTTTTGCTTTATATTTCCCAACAAGAGAATCCGCAGGTGTCACGGTAAACAGAAACGTAAGAAAACTTTCTGTTAGTGGCAATAGAAGCATGAAAATGGTACTGGTGATGAATGAACACATGTAACAGCTGGCATAAAACATAAAATTGTGATCAGGGAATAAAATGACCTTAAGGTGCAGAGTAGACAAGGGTACAATATTGGAAATTGAAATCAGCAGACATGCTCTGCCCTAATTTGTATGGCAAAGAAAATCAATCCTCTCGTCTAACAAGCAACAAAAAATCCCTCACGGCTACATTTTCTGTTATGAAGGAATGAAATCGGCTTTGGTCATGCAATTACACTACACGATGGGCAGAATATCTCTGTAGATGCATCATTGATCTCCATCCTCTGCGTCTTTTTTTCTGAATAACACAATTTAAAGCAATTTCAAGTACTATAAATATTCATGCTGAGAATCAAATCCTGTACATTATATAAGTATATATAAAATGCATTTTTTAAAACAATTTACCAACTTTTAATTATGTCAAAATTTGATTGTTTGTGTACCATTGCCTAATTGTTGCACTTTGTTTGCCTGTTTCTTTATTTCTGTTTCTTTTGTGTAGATTTTTTTTTAGCACTAATAATATTTTTAATAATAATAACTAAAAATAATACAACTAAAATATGATTTTGAAAAACATACTGGAATAAAAAATAAATATGTAAAAACAATGTTGTTTTGTACAAAAATAAAAAGATAAAATAAAAGAAACCTAAAAGGCCTGTGTGATCACAAAAGAAATTCAGAAACCGTATAGTATTGTGGTCACATAACGCCACTATTTGCCGAAAACTTCACTGGTTCCTCAAACTGTAATACAATTTGGGAATAAATATTATCGTACTGAAACCTAACGAATTGATTTCCTGTGACTGATTTGCCTCGCCCGTCGTTATAACCCTAGTCTTTTAGACCATTGTCTCTATGACCCTTGTCTTTATGTTGGACTAGAGAAAAATTGCAAACTAAATTATGTTTTATCATTCTCTTAATCTGCGTTATTCCAAAAAGATCCCAAATGATACAGGTTTTCTGGCACCACTTTAACCACCGGCTGGGTGGAGTAGGCGTAACATCACTGCTCTGCGTGGAGAGAGCCTGTGGAGTCATGGGTTCGATCCCAACGAGCACCTCTCCAGTAAGTGTCCTTGGGCAAGACACCTAACGGTACATACTCGCCACCCAGGACATACTTGAAAACGAGAGAAATCTCAATGTATCTTTCCTGGTAAAAATCCATTCCCAAAATTATTTTTTTACCATAAAACAGTAGAAGTCACTCAAAGGTGGAAAAGAGGCTATGGAGCATGGAATAGAAAGGTCGTATCATAAGTGGTGGGTTGTCTGGCACATACACAGCTTAGTATCATGTCCACCCATGGCTTGTAGGCCATCCATGATGGACTCTTTGGCCAGTTTACCTAATGGCTAGAAAAAATCTGCTGGCATTTTACACCAACTTATGAACAATTCCAAAATATATCTGATTTACATTAAATTATATTTGCTGCCTTCTGTATTTTCTTTCGACTTTAAACTAAATAAATATCCAGTTCACTCTACTCTACTGAAACGCTGGATAGCTTTACACTCGTATAATTACTATGAATTATTTGGAATATTTGAAGAGCCTGCATTGTGTACACCATTATAATAAAAAGAAGGCAAACATTTTGCACTTTGAAAGATGCGTGAAATCTATTTTATATATCTATTGTATTGTGATTGTATCTACGTTTCCTTTTTCATTATTTCACTATTGATATGTATGAGGTTCCCTCTAAGCAGAGAACAGAACGCATTTCTTTTAAACTCGATACACCTGATGAATCCTCTACTCGAGCTTTCATACGGATTTCTATTATTCTGTTTGATGAGTCACACGGTTTGCAAAACCCGTACATCATTTCCAGAGAAAACACGCTCGAAAGAAAAAAGGGAACCCACGTTATTTTAGATGGAAATGTGATTTTTACCTAAAATATACTTATTTAATACACTTTTATTAACTACACTTTAGGACGTGGGTTTATAACCTTGGTCGTCCCAATGTTTCACATCTACATTTCCCATGAGACGTAGCCAACCTGTTCAGTATTTGAGGATCATGGGAGATTTATTTCTAAAACATCTTGGGGGGCCAAAGGTTGTTGATCCCTGCTTTAGGACATTATGAAGGTTTCTGCCTTTATAGCTTTATACTTTTCATACACTCAATTTCAATCCAACATTATCCACTAGCGACTATGGTCGAAGACAAGAACGGCAATAATAATAATAATTTGTTCCTTACTGAAAATTGTAACACATAAACAAGTGTAGCGTTGTTTACAAAAGCAAATAAAACTTTCAGAAATCATAACAGTGTTAGAACAGTCATCCTTGAGCCTTAGAGCAGATTATATGTAATCTCCATTATTGTGTCAACTATGAAATTGCAGCAAACTTTGCCAATCCTGCAATCTATCAGAATATTTTAAACAAAACATTCATTACGCAATTGTCACCGGCATCATTTATACAAGGATCAAGGAAAACTGTGGAAAAACACCAGGCATGTGAACTCCAACAGAAAACATACCACCAGGGTGCCGACAAAACATACCTTCAATGATAATAATGAGGGTAAGCAAAAGACTGATACTTACGGTCAAGTGGCACTTCCAGTGATGTAATTACTTGGCACAGGCACAGAACTAAAGAAGCTCCGCTTGCGAATAGGCTTTTCTTCTCTTGCATTATTTTAAGCTGTCTGAGCCTATTCCTGCTGAGAGACAGAAGCCTTTCTTTTGAGCAGAACAGATTCCTTCACAATATGAAATCAAGGTTCATGAAGCTGGAAGATGAAACAAATAAATTGCTATTCAGTTTCATGAAGGTGCAAGAGCAATCAAATTACTTATTCATCCTTACGTGTGAACATTGACTATAAGGTCTACGTTTAAGATGAAACTGCTATGTGAACAATCGACAAATGGTCTCCACTAAGAAACAACAACAATCTTTATCTGGAACTCCAACTAAGTTAAATTTACTATGAGCATATCTATGAAAAAAAATGCAATTAAGTCTTCAAAACGAACCCCATCATGGTATCAGATGCTGGCACTGGATATCCACTCAGCAGTGGCCATGAAGCTGTTGAACATTGTGATGAACAGAAGCCAATCTGTATTGCTGTATGTACCACATTATGAAAAGAATCACTGATACAAGGCATAAATTTAACCTAGCAGTTTTATATCATTTGAGAGATGTCAATTTTATCTGTACATTGCGCTAGCTGAATGGATAACTCCAAGGGTCAATTTGAGCAGGAATGACTGGGAACGTAGTTCCTCCACTATCATCTCAGAGGGAACAAAGTCCCCTTTTGGCCCACATAATGAGAAGCTTTCATTAGGTTCCAATTATTTGTTTCCTTATTATGTCACCATGAATAAACAATATTTATTACATGTATGATAAAGATTCCATTAAACCCAGCCTATCTTTATGCTGAATACACGGATATCAAATTTGCACGTGGAGTGGAGGGTTAAGTGTGACATGTCGATGATTAATTGCGGAGCAGATATTGTGGGGAGTTCCTGTACTTTTTTTTTAGGACCAGATCCCTGGATAACTTCCTACTGAATGATATTCCCCAACAGCTGTCAATCAAAGAAAAGGGAAATAACTCTTAGCAAACTATGCCAATGAGCCACGAGAGTAGGAGAGTAAACATGCAAGAGATCCTCCTGCTACTGGTAGCCTGTCTGCCACCTATTGTGATGGGGCATAGGGTACATTGATGTTGTGGCAGGCTTATACAATATACTGTATGGCTAGAGTTAATAACCAAATCTCCATAGTTTGCTTCAATATTAGGTTGTTTTAAAAGCTTTAAAACTATAATAAAGTGCAATTAAGGGAGGTTCAAAATAATGAGAAGAATTTTTATCATATTTCAAAATGTGGTGTAAAATACAAGTTGGAGGCACTTCTGAGATTCCTAAATTAAATCAAACCAGTAGAGATGTAAAAAGTCTTGAAGAAGTGATAGAATTAACTATGAAAAATCTCTTTTAGACCTCAATAGCCAGATGGAAATTTTCTATCAACCGTGTCTGTATTTGGTGGATATGTTAACACATTACTACAGGGAGTACAGCTTGAGTGGGTCTAAAGGTTTTGCTTCTCGCTTTTTATTATTAGCAGATGACATTACAAGAATAGTTTTACTATGTTTACTCCTATTTTTAGTAAAGTGGGTGGCTGCGTCATGCTATTTCATCTTTTAGGAAACAGAAAATTACCATTGGCTATACCATAGGTAAAAATTTAAGTTATAATTATAGTAATTTAGATTTATTGATTTAAGTATCACAGGTAATAGGCATTCATTTATGGAATGTGATGTTGCAGAGGTTTTTCAAGCAGTGATTTACATCTTGCAGCTTGCAACTCAATGGTTGCAATATCGATGCTTAGTGATTCTAAGCCTGTGTATAAAATGGTTAAAAGACAGATGACATCCATTGCATATTGCACATCTGCAGTTATGTTGCTATATGACATATACAAGTTGAAAAAGCATGGTGGTCATCAAAACACCATTAAACAATATCGATGACGCAGCATTATTCTGACATTTGGTGGAGGAAGACCTGCATATCAACTATGACCTCAAAAGCAAAACAGAAACAACAAAATCCCTAGGTGATATTCTTCCTAGGTTACTTGAAGCAATACACCATAATTTAAATGGGAACTTGAAAGAGAGATAGACCATGGCAAGCGATGGACAATAGGCAGCAATGGGCTCATTAATCAGACACCTTTATCAGAACGCTGAGCCGTGGTGTAACGTTGGGAGCTTCCAGCCCTACCTGTGTGCTTGAGGGCAGCATGTCTGATGCTGCTCGCTGACCAATGCCCGGTTTAAATGGAAACAGGCAGGGAGGTGGTTGCATGAGGCGCGGCTTGAGTGGGGGGCGTGGCCTGGTGAAGGTCTTTAAAAACCCTCAGTGTATTCTCAGCAGTTGCCAGATCGTGGTTATCCATACCCGAGCTCCTTGTACCTGACTGCTATATTGAATTAACCAGTTATTGACCTCTGCTTGTTTCTGACTATTCTGCCTTCTGTTGCCCTAGACCATTTTCTTGTACTACGCCACTGCTCTGATATCGACCCAGCTATTCCATTTGAGCATTCTGAACTCTGTATTCCTGATTCTGGCTCGGCTGACTACTCCCCGTGTTGTTAACCCTTTCTGTCTAGCTAGTTTACCTGGCCAATTCTAAGGACCAGACAGTTAGAGATCTTTCACGGCTACTCTGTTGGTAGCTTCTGGGCTCTGTGGAGTGTGGGGTGTTAAGTACTGCGTGGTGGGATCTGGGAACCGTGACACGTGGCAGTTATTAAATCACCTGCTTTGTCAGTCGACCAAAGGGTAACGTCTGTTCCTTATGATAGGCTTAAATATTTAAGGTTTTATTTATTGGCCAAATTTATTGTCAACACAGCATGTCAAACCAATAGCATCAACCATACCATACCAAAGCTATTGGAGGATTAAGTGATAATGGAACATGGAAAATTTGTGGCATTATTCACAAAGTGATGGCTTGGTGGAGAATTTCAAGGAATTGCAGATTTTAGGTTGAAAAAGCTTAACTGAAGGAGCTAGAAGATCTTTCAAATCCACCTATTCTGGTCTAAAATCTTATGGATAGCCCCTTAGGGGTTTCAAAACCAGCCGCGGAGTCCTAATTGAATTGTAGCTTACTCAACATTACATAAATAAAGTAAAAACATGGTTACATGAAAAATGATGCCATTTGCAGTGCGTCTTTAAAATAATCTTAAACATGCACGTGTGTGCTCAGCAACAACAAATAATTACTCGGTGTTTGTACTATTACATGGAAAAATAAATTTTTTAAAACAATTTAAGGGTATGAAGTATCTGGCCCTTGTGACTTCTTTTTTTTTCATGAAAAACAGAAAACGTTATTGTAACTGAATAATATATCTTACAATTTGGGTAAATAGTCAATTAAAATATTAAAACGTTTAAATTAGAAAATTTTAAAAATCACAATTTAAAACAGTGAATAAATAATCTTTCTGCCCGTCGATCTGTGACCTAACTAAATCTTTGTAAATAAAGAATTAAAAATAATAAAAAAAATAATCACAATTTAAAACATTGAAGAAAACAAAACATTCATAGTAATTATCACATTCAAAATATGTTTGACCAAAGTAACTAGCTTAGTAGATAATGTAAGATTATCCAGGTTAAAAAAGTTAATATAATACAATAAAGCAAAATAAAAATTACCAAAGACCAGTATAAAAAAAAAAATACATTCAAGTGTGAATTTGAATGTCATAAAGTCAGCTGGTAAAAGGTTGTATGTTAATAATGAAAAGCTTATGTTAATGGACCAATATAGGCAATATAAATATATATAGGCAATATAGTATACCCTCTTGGTATACTATTAGCATCCTACTTACCATGCCTTGTTGCTGGTTCAAGACCATCAAACTACAAGCGCTCGACTTGGTGCCTAAGTGTCTAATTCACTTTGTCATCTTCTAGATATGACTGGCAGCACCGGCTGCACAAAGCATTTTTATATTCTGAACAAATGTGCTTCTGTGACTGTGCACTTTGCCACACTAATTACACTGGCAGCCATCAATCAGCAGACCGTCTGATCGATGGGAATTTGGGAGCGCACAGCCGAATACAGAGGAAAATCGTTTAATACATGATTGAAAATGGAAGTCCTCATATTAACTTGTTCGCAAAGTGAACGGATTCATCCAGGGTCGGCCCGAGGCTATATGTGCAATGCTCAACAGAGAGAAGACATTGAGTTATGATTTGTCCTATGGGTTTAGTGGAAGGGAATCCAATTTCCATCATGGAATACATTTCCTGCCATTACCGTGTGAGATATGTAAGTCCAATTCCCAGGCTGGATTGCGGGACCCTCCATCCTTAAAACCTCTTTGGAGGTTTGAGTGATCTGATTAAAGACCATGCAAGAAATGGTGAACTACAGTAGTTTGTGTTCACAAAGCCTGATATCAGGCTCAGGTGCAGGGAAGACCAGAGGTTTACTCTGGGGCAGTTTCACTAGTTTGTATGGTTTATAAGGGCATCTGGACGGACAGGGCAGAGCCCGTTTACCTGTTTGATTGGTGCCAGACTTGACCCACTGCCCTCACACAGCCCACTTTGCTTCGGCCTCCAGGCCCTTTGGCATTGGCCTCACTGGTGTATTTTGGCCTAGGCCGACTAGGCCCAGGCCTAGGGCGGCACTTTCCAGGGGGAGGCGGCCCGCACTGGGTGGCCCCACCCCTAAAAAAAGGAAATTTTATTTTTATTTTATTTTTTTTTACTTTTGCTAAGTATTTTACCAGGAAGGATACATTGAGATTTCACTAATTTACACTTTCAATTTCACTTTCCAGGGGGCAGCAAAAACCTCCCCACTAAATGGGTTACTCACAGAGCACCGAAATGACGCCAACTTTTTGGTGTTCTGTAGTTCCCTGCACTTAGGAGAATAAAATTTCCCCACCCTGCAGTGAATTCACCATTCACCGCAGGGTCCCCAAAGTGCATGGAGTCGGCCGCTGAATGCTGCCACCGCAAACCCATGGCCTGCTGTTTTCAAAAGAACTACTGACGAAAATGTCTGGAATTTACATATAAGATCCTATGATTGATAATAAAAAGTTCTGTTACAGAAAAAAGAAAAACTGCTATAAAAAAAAGGGGGGGGATTTTGCCCAAAAAAATCTGAAAAATGACTAAAAGGTACTAAAAAAAAATCAATAAGTAAAGACTTTTTACTGCAGATTAAAAATAAAATGATTTATTAGATATTGCATAAAAACGGGAATATTTTTAACATTGAAACCTATGGGGTTCGCCTGAATAAACCTGCTGATTGAAACCACCGAACATCAGGGCATTTCACTGCCATTTCTCTGAGTCTCAGTACCACATGACTGGCTGAACCACGTGAAACGCACACGCGCAGCTGCCCGCCCTTTCGTTAACACAGACTCTATTCTGGACTGAACACCCACTGGGAAGGGAATCAAAGCTACAGTGCATCCTCTGGCAGTGGCACCCCACTGCTGACAAGATGGCTCCACAGCATAATTGCTGTGTGCTCATATACACTCGGTTTGCTGGGAGTTTTACTGCAGTGAATTCTGATACACTCATACACACCGCACATTGCATTGCTGGGAGTTTTATTGCTGTGGATTCTGATACGCTGACACACACCAAACATTGCATTGCTGGGAGTTTTATTGCTGTGGATTCTGTGATACACACTGCATATTACTGTGAGTTTTATTGCCCTGGAGCTCTGGGATACGCTCATACACACTGCACATTACTGTGAGTTTTATTGCTGTGCAGTTCTGTGATATGCTCATACACACTGCACATTTCTGTGGGTTTTATTGCTGTGCAGCTCTGATATGCTCATACACAGTGACCATTTCTTTGGGTTTTATTGCTGTGCAGCTCTGTGATACGCTCATATGCAGTGCAAGTTTCTGTGGATTTTATTGTTCAACCAATTAGAGCGGCTGTGATCCCGTTTACTTGACATGCGTGGCTGTTCTTTGTAAAAATGCTTGAATTTAAACATTTCATAATTTTCTTTATCTCAATAGATACATTTGAAATGGTATCCACTTTTAATATAAAGAGAGGAAAAGGCGGAGTTCTAAAGAGGAAAAGGTGGAGCTTAAAGAGGAAGGGTGGGGATTAACCAGGAAGAGGTGTGCCCTTGACAGGAAGGGGTGCGTCAAATTTAAATTAGGGGGTGCACGAGTTTAGTCAGGCCTAGGGCAGCACAAAACCTAAATACACTACTGATTGGCCTCACACCGTGCAGCATGGCTGCCTCCCAGTCAACGGAGGGGCAGCACACTGTCCCAGCGCCTCGGGACCAAGAGATGCACAAGGTTACGGTCCCATGTTTCAAGATGGCAGCTCCCAAATGCAATAAGAAAACAATGGACTTACAAGGTTATTCAAAGAGCACCGAAATTTCAGTGCTCTTTCATTGAGCGCACTTCGGTGAGTTCAATTCAACAACCCTGTGGCGAATTCAGCATTCACCGCAGTGTCCCCGAATTTCACCAAATCGATCCACTGATCGCAACCAATAAACCCGCCAAATGCATCCGATAAACCGGCAAATGTCGCTAAAAAAAAAATCACTGAATCAAACCGCTGAACGGAGCTGCAAACTGGCCGAACGCAGCCAATGACCAACCGGCCAGACTACAGAACACATCTTCAAACCGCCAAACGCAGCCGATAACCCGTGGAACAGACTGTCAAACGCCGGCGGAAAAAGTCGCCCACCCGTAGAACAGGCATAAAAAAAAAACAACTTGTAAAAAGCGTTTTAAACAAAAATAATGCCTGGAAATAATATATATGGTCTTATGAATAACAATAAAAAGGTCCGTTACAAAATAAAATGAAAAAAACGCCATTTAAAAAATATCGGAGTCAAAAATTTCACTGAAAAAATCCCCAAAAATGCCTAAGAAATTTAAATAAATTAAAAAAAAGACTTTTTTGCTGCAAATGAAAAGAATAAATAGTTGAATAAAAGTTTAATAAAAACAGGGATTTTTTTGCATTAAAACCTATGGGATTCGGCTGTTTAAACCTGTCGAACGAAACCACCAAAAATCTGGGCAAATTTCTCCCTGCTGTTTGGCATTCTCTGAATAGATTAACCATTACTTCTCTATGGTGATTTCACTGCCGCCGAATTGCACCGTATTTTGCTGGCAATTTGCCAAAATTTGGGGAATTGCCAGCTTTTTGAATAGCCGAACTGTCACGAAATTGCAACGTACAGTGAAATTCACCGTTCGGTGCAAGTCGGTGGCCAATTCAACTCTCTTTTTAGAGAAAAACTAAATCTTTTTCACGGATAAAACAATAGAGATTCCATATTTTCTGAATCCTCCATAACAATAAAATATGATGACATTTGCCTCTGATACATATAAAGTAATGCATGTACTCTAACACTTGTATACCAGGGGCTCTATTCCAATCTTCGTGCAAACGTCAGCGCGTGCGCCTAAACGCATTAACGCGAGGGGCAAAACCCTTTGCGCTGAACGTCGTATTACAATGTCAGCGCAACAAACGCTCGTATACGTCTACCGCGGGTGAACCTGCACAAACCCTGCGCGAGCTTACTGTACTTTGCGTGTCCTATACTTAACATTGTGAGTGCAAATGCATTTTTGCGCTGGTACGCGGATGGTATTACACTCTATGCGCAGTTTATAACGCACAGCCTTTGCGCACATAATTTTAGCAACTCCTGAAAGCTGGTGTTAATGGCAAATTCTATCAACCTGGCTGAAACCAAATACACCAGCCCAAAAAAAAATACGCAGCAAAGTATAGTTACACATTCTACACATACCCAAACCAATAAATTTGAGAAGTTGTGCACGTTTTTTTTTTGATACAGCATATATGCGCAGATTGACAGGCACAAAAACCTAACGTGAGACAATTGTGGTTCTTAGAAACATAGAAAAATGTCGGCAGATAAGAACCTTTCGGCCAATCTAATCTGCCCAATTACATGGATACTTTACCTGGATTTATCTTTTGTTTAGGATAGCCTTATGCCTATCCCATGCCTGCTTAAATTCAATTACTGTTTTGGCCTCTACCACTTCAACTGGAAGACTGTTCCATGTATCCACCACCCTCTCAGTAAAATAATGCTTCCTGATGTTACTTTTAAACCTTTGCCCCTCTAATCTAAGACTATGTCCTCTTGTTTTGCTACTTTGTTTCCTTTTAAATATACTCCCTTCCTCTACCTTGTGGATTCCCTTTACGTATTTAAATGTTTCTATCATATCTCCTCTGTCTCGTCTTTTTTCCAAGCTGTACATGTTAAGATCATTAAGCCTTTCTTGGTAACTTTTCTCCTTCAAGCCGTACACCATTTTAGTAGCCCTTCTCTGAACTCTCTCTAAGGTGTCTATATCCTTCTGGAGATACGGTCTCCAGTACTGCACACAGTACTCCAAGTGAGGTCTCACCAGTGGCATGAGCACTTCCCTTTTCCTACTGCTAATACCTTTCCCTACACAACCAAGCATTCTGCCAGCGTTTCCTGCTGCTCTATTACATTGACTACTTACCCTTAGATCCTCTGAAATAATAACCCCTAAATCCCTTTCCTCAGATGTTGAGGGTAGGACTGTATCAAATATTCTATATTCAGCCCTTGGGTTTTTACGTCCCAGGTGCATTATCTTGCACTTATCCACATTAAAACTCAATTGCCACAGCTCCGACCATTTTTTTAGTTTACCTAAATCATTTGTCATTTGGCTGATCCCTCCAGGAACGTCAACCCTGTTGCAAATCTTTGTGTCATCAGCAAAAAGACATACTTTTCCATTAATACCTTCTGCAATATCACTAATAAAAATATTAAAGCGAATGGGTCCAAGTATTGACCCCTGAGGTACCCCACTGGTAACAAGACCTTGCGCCGAATAAACTCCATTTACCACAACCCTCTGTTGTCTGTCACTCAGCCACTGCCTAATCCATTCAACAATATTGGAATCCAAGCTCAAAGATTGCAATTTATTGATAAGCCTTCTATGCGGAACAGTATCAAAAGCCTTACTGAAATCTAAATAAGCAATGTCTACTGCACCACCTGTGTCTATTATTTTTGTTACCCAATCAAAAAAATCAATAAGATTAGTTTGGCATGATCTCCCTGAGGTAAACCCATGTTGTTTCTGATCCTATAATCTATGTGTTTTTAGATGTTCAACAATCCTTTCCTTTAACATGGTTTCCATTAATTTCCCCACTACTGACGTAAGACTAACTGGCCTATAGTTCCCCGATTCCTCCCTACTACCCTTCTTGTAAATGGGCACAACATTTGCTAATTTCCAGTCTTCTGGGACGACTCCCGTTAACAAGGATTGGTTAAATAAATCTGTTAACGGTTTTGCTATTACATCACTGAGCTCTTTTAATAATTTAGGGTGGATCCCATCAGGCCCCATTGACTTATTTGTCTTTACTTTAGACAGCTGCTGTAGAACCTCCTCCTCTGTAAACTCATATGTAAATGTCTCTTTAGTGTTCTCTCCTAACTGAGGTCCCTTTCCTTCCTTTTCTTCTGCAAAGACTGAACAAAAATATTCATTGAGGCAGTCAGCGAGACTTTTATCCTCTTCTACATACCTTCCTTCCTTGGTTTTTAATTTAACTAATCCTTGTTTTACTTTTCTCTTCTCGTTTATGTATCTAAAAAATGTTTTGATACCTTTTTTACTGACTGAGCTATTTTCTCTTCTGCGTGTGCTTTGGAAGCTCTTATAAATTGCTTTGCCTCTTTCTGCCTAATTTTATAAGTTTGCCTATCTTCTTCACTCTGAGTTGTTTTATAATTATTGAATGCTATCTTTTTGTTCTTCACTATTTTGGCCACTTCTGCAGAGTACCACAGTGGTTTCTTCCCTTTTTTGTTTTTGCTAACAAGCCGAATGCAATTTCCTGTTGGCTTCAATAATACTTCCTTTAAATAATCCCATTTCTCCTGGACTCCCTTTAAACTCCTCCAGTCTGATAATGACTCCTTCACACAAAATCTCATTTTAGAAAAATCTGTTTTTTTAAAGTCTAAAACTTTTGTTTTTGTGTGGTGCGGCTCCATCCCTGTTCTTATATTGAACCACACTGACTGGTGATCACTAGATCCCAAATTTTCACCTACAACAACGTCCGATACCAAACCTCCATTTGTGAGTATTAAATCCAATATGGCCTCTTTACGGGTCGGCTCCTCAACTACTTGTGTTAGAGATAATCCCAGTAGGGAGTTTAGAATATTTGTACTCCTGGTGCACCCAGCTATTTTGGTTTTCCAGTTCACATCAGGAAGATTAAAGTCCCCCATGATAATAACTTCCGCCTTCATTGACATTTTGGCTATTTCCTCAACCAGCAGATTATCTAGCTCTTCTACTTGTCCAGGGGGTCTATAGATCACAGCTACACGAGCTACTGTATGATTGCCAAATGTTAGCGTAACCCAAACTGACTCTATGTTCACCTCGATCACTTTTATTTGGCTCGTTTTTATGTTGTTTTTCATATACAGGGCCACTCCTCCTCCTTTCCTACCTTCTCTGTCTTTTCTATATAAAGAGTACCCCGGTATTGTTATGTCCCAGTTATTTTTCTCACTGAACCATGTCTCAGTAACCGCCACTAAATCTACTTTTTCAGCTGCCATCATTACCTCCAGTTCATTGATTTTATTGACTAAACTGCGAGCATTTATAGACACGACTCTGAGCTTGTCATTTTTTACCTTGCATGTTGCTTGCACCCTCCGATTTAGTTTTGGGGGACAATCGGGCAGATTGTTTTTTACCCTTTTGTCCCCCCCTCCTAGTTTAAATATTCCTTTGTGAAACCTTTGAACTTCTCACTGAGAACATATGTTCCCCTATGAGTAAGATGCAAACCATCTTTTTTATACAGTTCCTTTCTGCTCCAATTAGAGCTTATTTCTGATTGGCTGAATCGCGTGAAAAAAAAACAGTCTGCACACTGATTTCTGCGCGCGTGTTTGTGCGTGTCCATTTTATGCGCGTTATTTTTTGACGGATGCAAAAATGCGCGAGGATTGTAATACCAGCGTTGATTTACGCGCGTTAACGTTTAACGCTAAATTCACGCGTTGCGCGTGCGTTTTTGTGTGAAGAATATAATAGGGCAAGGGAAGGAAAAATTGGTCAATATTCACAAAAGGGTCTTCATTGTCTTTACATTTAGAGTTGTGGATTTGGATGATGGGTCGTAAAGACTTGATTTTTGATAGAATCGAAAAAGTTATAAAAAAAACATTACATGTGCTTGAACAAAAGTTACTCAGAATGGATTCACAGTGATGGAATTCATTTCAATCTCGCTGTGCTAATCTCGGAATGCAATAATGAGACCATGCCAGGTGGAGGTGACCAAGTCACAGTCTTTTGTTCTGGATGAGGCGGTTTTGTCTGTCAAAAAACTGGAGATTCCCCAAGTACCTCTTACAGAATATTGTAGAGCGCTTACACCAGGAGATATCAAAATGTCTAGGCAAAATAGTTGAATTTATCCATGTTGAATGCCTATATGTACAGACTCTATAGGGAGGATAAGTCTATCCTTAAAGGGACACTCTACAGTGTAACCACTGTGTGGACACTGCTGTGAGCTCCCTGATCCTTCTCCCCACACTCTGAGAGGGGGTTCAGATAGCTAATGTACCCATCCAATCTTGCCAAGAACCTCAGCTCAGAAAACCCTCAACTAAGGTTTTAGGGCTTGGAGACCTTTGGGAAGTAGCCTTATCCAATTGGATCAAAGCCTTCCTGAGTGTCAAAAGGGGTTAATGTTTAACCCCTCTGTGTCCTAACATTTTAATCCTAGAGCAGTGGGTCAGCAACCTCGGCCCTCCAGATGTTTTGGAACTGCCAAACTAGTGAATGGCTGAGCATCATGGGAGATGTAACCCATAACAAATGGAAGGCCAAGGTTTCTGACCCCTGGCCTAGAGTCTCCTTTGAAAGGAGCCTCCACAGTTGAGTTATGTTTCTGTGTTCTCTCATGTCTCGGTAACTAAGATCCAAAATTAATGCTGGTAGAGGACGGTATATAGAGTTTTTTAATTGATGGATTCAACTTTAAGTCACAAGAAAGGTCACTTGGAGGTTAATGACAGACAAAGCTTTAAGGATTCCAGCCTCCTGGAGATAATTAGAATTTTATGTGGAGGCTGTCAAAGATAAAGAGCAGGAGTAGTTATGGAATGATGACACTCGCCACCATGAGAAGAAATATGTGTGGGGTGGAAAACTAGAGATAAGGGTGTGTATCGTGTGACTTGCTTCAGTGTGTAATGGGTTAATGGGCTAATGGTGCATGTTATACACTTAATGAGAAGGATGTTATGAACAATGAAGAGCAGCAGAGACTGATGGCGATGGGTTTTGTGTCATGAAGGAGGAGTTATACAAATTTTTTTATTTTTGAGCCATGTTATAAAAGAATAAAAGTCTATAGTAATGTAAAATGTATTGTTAAAGGGACGCTATGTAAAAAATATAGTTATTTTTTTTCCTTTAAATAATTGGGCAGATCCTGCTGACAACCTACGCCCAATTATTTTTTTATAAGTAATTTAACTCACGTTTTGTCCCTCACGTACAGCTTCTCCTCTTCAGCTTAGGAACTCTCGAACCCGGAAGTCCCTGACATTTTCTAGCACAACCTGTGCTCCTACGCTACTTGTATAGCATAGGAACCGCAAATTGTGCACCACTACAGACTTGAGCGCTTTAAGTACGTAAGTTCCATAGCGCCTACACAGAGAAATGGATCGGAGCAGCTGAGGCATGCAAAGATCCGACACATCGGCTGCTTCACTGAGAATGCTTACTACAGCGGGTGGGTTCAGAGAGTGTGATGTCAGCACTCTTTCTGCATGCTGATGACATTAGTGACCGATCTGGTGACTGGCATACGGAAATTCTAAATCTTGGCTGCTGGTGATGCTCGGTGAAGTGGAGGAAACGTCTTCACTTCGCCCAGCGTTTACACCCAATCACTGCGGTATCAGTTGTAACCCTCCCTCCCAAAAAAAATCAAATATTCACCTTTCATCCCATGGCGAGAATGGCGGCCCGATCCGTAGCTTCTGGCCAACGGGAGCAGGGTGAGACTGGGGGAAAAAGTCCCCAGCCTCCCTCCGCGAACCGGTAGGATCTCGCAAGAGGTGAGATCCTCCCGACCATGTAACCCAGCAGGAGAAGCCTCCATGGGTCCTATGGACTCCATGGAGGGGATGCACGCTATGGCGGGATAGCATTGCCCGGAGCATCCTGGAGCATAGCGGCCGCTATGGTGCTGACTGCTGGATTCAGCACCTGCCTCGTAATGTGCTTGTAAAACGGGGATGCTAAGGGGGGATTTGCGATGGAATGTTTTCCCCTTAGCGTCCCGGTTTTAGCTTGGGGCACATGATAGTGCCCTAAATGCATTTTTTATTTCTGAATTTACAAAACAAAATATGTTTCAGGATTTCATCTAAGGATGATTAATAGCAAATTATGAATAACAGTTTTAAATCTGAGATATAAAGCCATGGTCAACCTCATCAAGCACTCCCCACTAAAAATATAATAAACTGACCGCAATAACAACATTATAACATCTCTGCGCACACTTACTCAACTCACTCTGCCCTGCGGAAAATAATGCTTTGCCAAAACCCCATTCATTTGCTTTAATGAACACAATTATGAAGCACCGGAGGGTTTATGCTCGTAGTCCCCGAGCACTGTCAGAATCAGAACTTTTCTGATTTAATCATTAACATCACAAAATGATTTCTGTAAGGAAATAAAGCATTGCATGTGCACGTGGGGGGGGGGTAGATTTATTGCTGAAGAAATACAAAAAAATGAAACAAAATACACAATTCATGGGAGGGGTTACACGTCCTTCGAAAGAAGAGTTTGTGAGTCAAATTAAAAATGAATACTGATGTAATACTGCTTTACATAAAGGATTGCATGTAGCTGCAATACCTTATGGCTAAATACAGGCCTAGGAGGTAAACTAGGATCCCCCCCCCTCTGCCGGTCCCTCCATTGGCTTCCTGTACGTTTCAGGATACAGTTTAAAATACTGATGCTCACATTCAAATCACTCAATAACTCAACCTCTCCCTACATGTCTTCGCTACTCCGCAAGCACGTCCCATCTAGACAACTCCGTTCAGCAGGTGATCTCCACCTGTCATCGGTCTACAAACGCACAGCCAACTTTCGTCTCCAGGACTTCTCAAGGGCGGCACCAGTCCTGTGGAATGACTTGCCTCACCCTATCAAACTCTCACCTGACCTTCAGGCCTACAAGAAATCCCTCAAAACCCATCTCTTCAGATTAGCCAATCACATCACTGATGCAACTCATCCCTCTGCTCACCTACTTATACTTGATTGAAGCCGCTTGTATGACCCCACCATTCCCAAACCACTGGCACTAATGATCCTGCTATCTAGTGCAATTACTCTTGTCTTCCTCAACCCCAATCCCTCTAGACTGTAAGCTCCTATGAGCAGGGCCCTCTACACCTCTTGTTTCCATCCTATGTCCGTTTATTTGTATTTGGTTCCCTTTGGTTATTGTAAAGCGCTGCGGAAACTGTTGGCGCTATATAAATGATGACAATAAAATAAAAATAATGAGAGGTGTAGCCTAAAGAGCAGGTCCTTTGCATCTATTGAAGAAACCAGCCATGGTAAGGTTGACCACCAGCAGGGTTTGGGCTGGCCATGGTTGGTTTAGGAAGTCTATGAGTGTAATTTGAGGCTCTGCAGTTTACCGTTGGTCAGTCCGGGTCTAAGTGGAAGGGATATCACTGACCCGATAAAGATTCATTCTTACATTTTATTAGTATTACGAAAAAAAGGGGGGTGTAGATAGGCGCTGATGGTAAAAACTTGATAGCTGGTAAGTCCCAGTGCCGCTATTCACTTAGAGGGATTGTCCTTGTTCAACACAATCAAGAAAAATAATTTGAGTATGGCAAGTGTAGCGCAGAGGGAATTTCCAATCTCAGAAAATTATTCCATTTCTTGATTTGACCTCAAAAGAAATGAAAGGAGAAAAGGGATCATGGTACAGACTATATCAACCAGAATTCTATAGTGTGTGGTTCGATCTCACTCACATCTTACAGAGCCAGCCGGCTCTGGGATCTTGCGCTTCAGGGTACTTATTGGCCACCCAATCGCCCTCTTGTAGACCCAGTCAGCCACGAGATCTTGAATAAAAATATAACACGTAGTGCAGACTGATAAACAGTGATATCGCTTTATAAACAATGCAGGATTCACTCACGTGGTTCAGGACCTAAATCCAGGTCCGAAGAATAATCGCCTGGGTGATTTTATTCAAGATCTCGTGGCTGACTGGGTCTACAAGAGGGCGATTGGGTGGCCAATAAGTACCCTGACGCGCAAGATCCCAGAGCCGGCTGGCTCTGTAAGATGTGAGTGAGATCGAACCACACACTATAGAATTCTGGTTGATATAGTCTGCACCATGATGCCTTTTCTCCTTTCATTTCTTTTGAGGTCAGATTGAGGACATCAAGAAATGGAATAATTTTCTGAGATTGGAAATTCCCTCTGCGCTACACTTGCCATACTCAAATTATTTTATTAGTATTACTTGTACTAAAGAGTAAAATCAGAGTGATATTCAACATGACAAGGCTAGACGGTTCCTCTCAGATGCCACGATAAATTTATTCTATCCATTATGTCTCCTTGACACTCTTGTCATCCTTGACGACCCAAGTAACATCATGGGGATCTGAATATGAGATTAAGGAACACAGATTGAGCATAAAGCCTTAAATTCTTATGAGTGCTCAACTCTATACATTTGCTAAAACCAAACTGTGACCATAACCGTCAAGCTAACACAGTACATAAAAATATAGTCATTGTCAGGGCCGGATTCAGATCTCTATGGGCATGGAGCTGAAGATCTTGATAGCTTTTTTGGAATTTATTGAAATGAAGACATATTTTAGGTTATTTAATAGTGCAGATACGGGTATATCTAACCAAGCAGATACTGTGTGATTAATTTCCATTCAGATTTCAATCATTTACAGTGTGTAAAATTATTTTTACACATTTTATCATCCGCGCCTTTGTGGTTATATATTCTATAGGTAATTCTGATTTTTAAAACAATTGTATTTACTGCATTTTGCTGAGAAAATTCACAATTTTAACCAAAACTGTAAAAAAATTATAATTTTGCTTGTGTTTTTGAGGATGGTGTTTTATGAATAATATGACTATGTATAAAATACTGAACTTGGTCCCAGCGTAGGGAAATGAGAAGGTGAATAATGGCAGTGGTATTGCTCATTTTATCCGTGACAAATGGACAATACCATCGCTTTGGAACTAAAAATAAGTGTTTTTTTTCTTTTATATTTTACCTGGTTGTGTTTGGTATCAATGCAAAGGCCAGACTGACCTGTTCAATGAAGCTTCACTTGACCTGTGAGGGGTAAAGATTAGTGACGCAGGGTTCCAATGTCCCCCCCAGCGCTCCTCGCTGCAGTGCGGCGGTGTAGGTTTTTGATGGAACAATGCATATAAACAGATTGCGACATCACCTTCACACTTGCTGGTGGCATGAGAAATGAGATTGTGAGTTGGTGCAGCATCATCGTTCACTTTATAATTGAAAGTGAACAATATTGCTGTGTTAAAAAAATAAAAAAATTGAAATATTTATTACTTTATTTTTATTGTTACATAAAACCTGGTCATGTTTGGTATCATTTGAAAGGTCATGCTCTGGCCTTTCCAGTGATACGATACATCATTTGACCCTGTAGCTGCTATTGAGTCAGAGATACCGAGGTCCAAATGCCCATCAATGCAGACATATTTTTTTTTCTATTATGAGGTATGGGCCTGGAGCTGCTGCTCCAATAGCCCCTATGTTAATCTGCTCTGCTCATTGTAGGGTTTAATGCATAGATATGGAAGTACGGGGGCGTGGCTGAGTGCCGGAGAGAGTGGACGTGCATCTGTTCAGCTCCTGCGAATTTCCCTGATTTCAAGGATCTATCTCCACTGGACAATCTATTTTTAACCCTCTCTCTCCCTGGCAATTGCCCTGATACTGTCTGCTTATTCTTTTTGAGCCGCCCGAGAAGTCTACTGGCGTGTGTCCTGGCTGATGGTCTTGGGCCCTGAAAAGTGCAGAGGCGGCGGCCATTTTTATTCCTCGTGCGGCTTCCCTCTTGGAGATTCTTCCCTTCCTTTGGATATAGGTAAGACGACTAAGCGGGCTGGGGTGGCAGATGTTCCCCGTTTACCTGATATCCGCGTCTCCATGAGCGGCATGAGACCTGCTGGTACTGCACCTCACTCCCCGTTGGCGACCGGGGCCTCCATTGACCAGGAGCCGACTGCGAGTCTCCCACCCACCAGACCTGCCTCATTACCAGACACAGATGACCTACCGGCAACCAGGAGAGATATTCGCGCTCTACTGGAGGATGTGCGCTCTTCCTGGAACCAAGAACTGGCTGCTGTGCGCTCAGACCTATCTGTTCTCCAAACAGGAGTGGAGAACCTGGGCACTACTACCCACGACTTGGGGGACGCGCAGGCCGCAACCTCCTCCTGCATTACAGCATTACAGGTCCAGGTCGCCAAACCTTCAATCATCGGTCCTGAATTTGGAGTCCCGGCATCGCCGCAAGAACCTCAAGTTTCGGGGTATCCCGGATTCCCTTCCTGCTCATGAACTTCTGGCGTTCATAAAATCGGTTTGTGGTGGCTGCCCTGTCCCTGCCCGGTGGAGTCCCGACCCCTATTATTTCAGCAACCCGGATTAGGAAGCCTGCTGCGGCGCCTGATACGGCCTCTCGAGACGTGATTGTGGTGGCCAGAGAAGTCCACGTTCGTGATCATTTACTGGAGGTGTCGTTACGAACCCCTTCGACCCGGTTCGAAGATGTCAACGTGGTGGTTTATCGGGATCTCCCGTTCCTGGCACTGGCAGCTCGTCGCAATTTTCGACCTACCACCGCGGTGCTCAGAGCCCACGACGTCTGCTACCGCTGGGGAGTGTCTGGGTCCTTACTTATTCAGCATGGCCGCTCTGTTCTCCCAGCAACGACCCTGGAGGAAGCTCAGACGCATCTGCTAACCCTTGGTCTGCCATTGGCCATGGATGGGGACGCTTTGTCGTCGACACCGAGACCTCAGGACCCAGACTAACTTAGTCTTTTTCACTGTCATGTTTATTTGTTTTTGCTCTTGCCTCCCTCAGTACTTGCTCAATGACCTTTTTTGATGCACTGGAGTGTTACAGGGCACTTATTTGAGAGACACCCACCTTTTATTTTTCTTGTTTTTTGCAGTTCTGTTACATTACCGGCTCTTTCGAACGTAGCAGACCGGTTGGTCAGTAGAGCTTTTTACTAGTGGAAGGGAATTTTTTTTTTCTCCCCTCCTCCCCTTTCCCCACTGCCCCCACCCTTTCCCGGGAGCAGGGGCCTGTGGTGGGCGAGCCTTGAGGTGACCACCTAGGCTCTCGTCACCTTCTTAGGCCCTACCACGGCCCTTCCCTGTGGCTCCCTCCTCGGCCCCCCTGAACCCCTTGGGGGGACGGGGGTGAGCCGTTGAGCCCCACGCGTCTTTGGACAAGGTGCTCCTTTTTGATTCTGTGTCACCCCCCAATTAATTATTATTTTTATTTTTTTCTCTTCCTTCCTCCTCCCTCTGAAAACGCTCGACGTCGCCTCACGACACAGTATTTTTGTTCTGTCTTAATAGGTTTTTCTGCTTACGGTGTCGTATTGCCTCTTTTATATCTCAATGCCACCTTACTCGATTATTTGTTATTTTTTTTTATATTATTATCTTGCGACCCCCTTATATACTCTTGTGTTTATTGTCTTACTGCCTTAATTGAAATAAAAAAAAATTTGAATGGGGAAAAAAAAAAAGATATGGAAGTACAATGGGCCCTGAATCCCCCCGCCCCCACAGATCCCACGTAGGCAATGACAGTGAAAACATGCACCCATAAAATATGATTTTAGTACAATAAAAATGATTATGCCACAGTCATTATTTCTTCTCCTGACGCAAACAGGCTAATGTACTTCTTGATGTCAGGAAATTACATAATGTTGGTAACAACATAATCATTATAACATGACATTATGTTTCTATGCAGGGTAAAACAGTCATCTTTTTCTTCCCACAAACACCATATGATGCTGACTACCACCATGATGAAGCAAAAGAAATAGCAAAGATGAGTACAGAACAGCAAATGAAAACAATCCTGGAAGTCGACAGGAGGTACAGATCCAAAGGAGCTTCAGGAAGCCATCATTGAATCAAAAAAAATCATGTAATGCAGGCCTCAAAATTTCCACTCACCTGCTTGCATTTGGCGAGTGGAAATTACATGAGGGCGAGTGGGAATGCAGAGGCATGGCTGGATAGGGGTTAGGTGGGGCAACTAGTGGCGAGTAACTCTTAAGGCCTGGCTAGTAGCTTGGGACTTGAAATTTTGAGGCCTGATGTAATGTATATTGTCCTCTCCAATATCCAGGACTCAATCATAGACATTGTAAGTTGGGCCAGGAGGAGATTACCTTCAGACCCCGCTATGACAAAACGGTCTGTGGGATGCCCCTTACCAAACCCGTCCTTTCACCTGCCCTACTGCGATGGAACTGGAGTTAATGTCTGAGCCTTTTATAAAACCCCTTTCCCAACCTATAAGTTTTCTGCTCACATCCTTATTGGATTCCACCATCCACTGACAGGCACGAGAGCCAAAATCAAAGCCCCTCCATCTAAATGCTATGAAGTACCATGTCTTTGGGAGAAGCGAGATCAGATGACAGATGGATAGAGAAATTTGAATTTACAGAGAGATTGCTTTAAAACAGTGGTCCCCAACCCTGGTCCTCAGGGCCCACTAACAGGCCAGGTTTGCCAGATATCTGAAGCACAGCACAGGTGTTATGATTTGCTGCTCAGTGATTGCAGGATTCAGTCTGCTTTTCCCCATGGTGATCTGCAAAATCTGGCCTGTTAGTGGGCCCTGAGGACCAGGGTTGGGGACCACTGCTTTAAAATACCTACAGCAGAGATCTCGAAAATCGGCCACCCCAAATGTTGCAGAATTACATTTCCCATGATAAATACTGACAAAACTGTTATGGTGCTACTTGGAACAGTACCTAAACTACATAAATTACAAACGTCCCATCTACGCATCAGGACAAAATCAAATGGCACGCTGACCACAGTCACTTCTCTCAAATATCTAGGTATGTGGTTAGACCCAAATCTATCCTTTGGCCCCCACATCGAAAAACTCATCTAAACTTTACCCCAAACTAGGTGCCCTGTACAGAAACAAATCCTGCCTGAGCCCCGCGGTAAGAAAGCAGATTGTACAACAAATGCTTATGCCAGCTATTGAATACGAGATGTAGTGTGTGCAGCTGCCCCACAAGCACACCTTCATAAACTTACCGCATTGTATAACTCATTCTGCCTCTTTGTGCTACAATGTAACTACATGATCCACCATTGTGACATGTTAAAAGAGCTAAACTGGCCATCACTGGAACCTAGACGCACCTTTCACCTTTCCAACCTGGTGTTTAGGAGGTTTTCTGGAAAGCTACCACCCTACTTGAAGACTGCTTCCCCTAGCAGCTCCCTCATCATATAACCTCCGATCCAGGACCTGCACCTTAGAATACCACAATACAAAAAGAAAGTGGCTCGATCCTCATTTTCCTACAGAGCACCGCAATTAAGGAATAACCTCCCAGACGCCATCAAATCTTCCCTCAGTCTAAAGTCCTTTAAGGGATCTCTATTAACATACCTCGATACAGAATGCACCTGTAAACATGTAACACAGTGACTATATACAGAATGCACCTGTAAACATGTAACACAGTGACTATATACAGAATGCACCTGTAAACATGTAACACAGTGACTATATACAGAATGCACCTGTAAACATGTAACACAGTGACTATATACAGAATGCACCTGTAAACATGTAACACAGTGACTATATACAGAATGCACCTGTAAACATGTAACACAGTGACTATATACAGAATGCACTTGTAAACATGTAACATAGTGACTATATTTCCTACATATTTATTTTCTGTGTTAATCTGTATATTTGTGTTTTGTTTTTAATATCTTGCATTTTACTACTTTGTATTTCTGTAACAACTGTAACATTTTAATGTTCTTGAACCCAGGACATACTTGAAAACGTGAGAAATCTCAATGTATCCTTCCTGGTAAAATACTTTGCAAATAAATAAATAATTCTCTGTCCTTCTACTGCATTCAAAGATTTCAGGGAACTGTAGTTTAGCAACTCATGGTCCAGAGTTTGGAGATACCTCACTTATACATTATGTATATATTTTGTGTGCCAACTTCCTTATATGCTATTTTCCGACGCAACCGGCGCTCAGGATCACCACTAATAAATAATAAACTTTCTGGGTTGGGCTGCCAAATATTTTCATAGGAAGCTCTCATAAAAAATATATTTTTTTTTTAACAAAAACCATGAGCTACACTATTATTCAACTGAAAAGGGGAAAAAAATCTTTATTTAGGAAGTTTTTATGAAGATTTAAAGAGAATCATGATAAAAAGAATATATTTACATATCTAGATTACAAATTAACACTACAAAGGTTAACTCTTTAATGGCGAATACTAAACTACTGTATATGTTTTTACTATAGGCACGTACTATCTTATATTTATTTATTTCATGGAACAAGCATTATAAATTTGTCAGACGGAGATATTTCATGTTTTATGTCCTGCTGGAGATGCCCCATCTGATTTCATGTAACACATGCACGAGTTGAATTGTATATAACCGCTTCCCTAGGATTTGTATGTTCTAGTCATCCGGCCTCGTTAGACAATCATTAAATGGCATGACCTAATTTTATGAACTTGTGCCGAGTGACTGGACTTTGTGGCTAATGCATTTTTAGCCTCTAAGCTAACGATGACACCGTCTAGCAAACTGTTTGTTCGAGCTGATCTGTAAAGTGAAAAGAGAGCGTGTGTCTAAGAGAACGGGTCATGCACTGTGCCTCCCGGAATGCGGAAAACAACAAGTCAAAACACATGTAAATCTGTAATTCTATTTGTGCTTTTCTTGGTAGAAATCATATGGCATGTTTTGAGGATGTTTTCAGGTTTAAAAATGTTATGTAAGAAGAAAACAGTTGTTTCTTTCTTGTAGGAAAAGATTCTGCGTTTCGCCACATGTTAAGTAAAAGTACGGTAAATTTACAGGGTTATTCAGAGAGCACCGAAATGTCACCGACATTTTGGTGCTCTCCCATTACATGCACTTCGGCGAGTTCGATTCGCCGACCCTGCGGTGAATTCAGCATTCTCCGCAGGGTCCCTGAAGCGCGGTGAATCGAACCACCGAACTAATCAAAAATCTGCTGCAAAACCACTGAATCAATCTGAAAAACTGACGCAAACTAGGCTTGTGCACCGATTTTTTTTTCGGTTCGATTCGGTTCGATTTTTCGGATTTTTAAACTTTTCGATTTGGCTCGTTTCGACCGATTTCAGTTTCGATTCGATTCGGTTCGGCCCGTTTTTCGGGTACATTTTTTTTCAGAATATCGACCATTTTTCGTATTTTCGTGTCACTGCTCGGTTTTTGTATCGACTTTTCGTGATTTCGGAAATTTTCGTTTTCAGAATTGCACATTTTTCGGAATATCGACCATTTTTCGTATTTTTCGTGTCACTTTGCTCGTTTTTGTATCGACTTTTCGTTTTTTCGGAAAATTTTCGTTTTTCTGAAACTTTTCATTTTTTAGAAAATTTTCGTTTTTCGGAAAAGTTTCGTTTTTCGGAACGTCTGTTCTCCTCGTTTGACACATTTCAAGTCCATTCGAAAAATACGAAAATATTTCGTTTCGGCTCGGAAAACGTTTCGGATCTGACATTTTCGGATCTAAAAATTTTCGGAAATTCGGCCGCATCCGAAAACACGAATCGGGAAATTTCGTGAAAATTCCGAAACCCGAAACGCACATCCCTAATGCAAACCCGCTGTTTGCATCCGACAATCTATCACTCGGCACCCTCCTCTGCTGGCCGGACCGCCTGTAGTAGACCCCAGCAGCAGGTGTACCCAAATCTGCCCCCCCCACCTGCGGGCCCTTGGGCACTGCCCGAGTGGCCGATGGGTCAGTCTGCCCCTGGCAACAGTTGATTTTGCTTATACAATGTAATATGCACACATCGATATTTAGTCTGCTTTGTACCCAGTTGCAATGACAAATGGAGATCTGTTTCTGTTTGTTATTATTGGTGATGAGGAGATTGACGAGGCTACGGCCTCCTATTGTGAACGAAGCAGACACTGAAAGTAAAAGCCGCAACATGTGAGATGGATTTACTCGGGATGTTTAAAAATAATTCAGGAGCAAAGCAGAAGATTTAGTAAATGTCGGCTTCTACTTAATGATAAGAAGCATTAACTATTTAATCAGCGTGACAACTGCTGAACTTTTTGTGTCAGTTGGGGACACAGAGCTGTGATGTAAGTTGATAAAAAGAATTATATCCATCAAGGTCAACCATTCAAATCAAATATCCATGTTGCGGCTATTGGTCAGAAAATAGAAAGTAAAAACCCACAATACACTCAAAACATTTTTCAGTTGTGTTCCATCAAGCTAAGAAATTCCATCATGATTCCATAACAGCCATCAGATTTCAAAATGGCCGTCAGAATGTTCTAAAAGTTCTATTTCAATACTTTTGAACTCCTAACATAGAAACATTCAGGGCTACATAAGAGTTTCAATATCCTTACATTTAGATGACACTGCCAATGGACTTTTTGGTTGTCTTGTATGGTTGTGATAAGAAACAGTGTACAAAATATTGCTGACTATTAAGGTAAATCTCTGTTCCATTCTATTCTCATTATCCATCCAGCATACAGATTAACCGGAGCCCTGTACCATGTCTCAAAGGGTGACATGACAGATTTGTATGAGATTGGATCTTTAGGTTGGATATTTAATTTTACAAACTGAGGGCTTGATATAATTCCGCCGAAATCGGGACCTTTTTTTTTCCAGACTTTTTCAGCCATTTTTCGAATCAGGAGATTCCAAAGCAGGATTACATGCATTTCGATTACCGACGAAACTTCGACTCGAATATTGACTCTCGCAGCTATACTTTCAATGTAAATATCAGCTGAAAGGATTAAATCAAATAAATTTTAGATAAATTTTTGGTTAATTAGATAAAAATGGCAAGTCCTTATGAAAATAAGCTCCCTCTTCCTCTTTGTATATCGGTGACAGTTTAACATCGGAGCAAGAATGCAGTACGAAATCAATGTATGGCCCCAAGTAAAAGTTCAAACAACAGCAAGGAATAATTTAAAGAGACGAATCAATGCAAAACATAAATAAAAAATAGTGTTAATAATCAATAAATAATACAAGCCAAAAGAACAGCCAAATCATCACACTGTAAAACCCCCAACCTTTAGGCTTGTGCACCGATTTTTTTTTGAGTTCGATTCGGTTTGATTTTTCGGATTTTTAAACTTTTCGATTCGGCTCGTTTCGACCGATTTCTGTTTCGATTCGGTTCGGCTCGATTCGTTTTTTGTGTACATTTTTTTTTTCGGAATATCGACCATTTGTCGTATTTTTGTGTCACTTTGCTCGTTTTTGTATCGACTTTTCGTAATTTCGGAAATTTTCGTTTTTCGGAATTGTACATGTTTTCGGAATATCGACCGTTTTTCGTATTTTCGTGTCACTTTGCTCGTTTTTTGTATCGACTTTTCGTAATTTTGGAAATTTTCATTTTTTCGGAACGTTTGTTATCCTCGTTTCAAAGCAATAAATTTCGATTTGACACATTTCAAGTCCATTCGAAAATTCTGAAAATATTTCGTTTCGGCTCGGAAAACTTTTTGGATCTGCCATTTTCGGATCTAAAAATTTTCGGAAATTCGTCCGCATCCGAAAACACGAATCGGGAAATTTCGTGAAAATTCCGAAATTCCGAAACCCGAAACGCACATCCCTACCAACCTTTGAGGCTATCCTCATCTGCTCTGACGTCCATGTGTTCCCTTTCATAAGCTTTAAATAACAGGTGGTCTGAAGGAACATCAACTTAACTCTTCATTCGCGATGGTACTAAGAGTTGGTACTTCCCTCTGGGTACCACAGCTAGAGGGATGGACGAGTATGAGAAGGGCACGGGTCTCCACTAAATGAGAAAACATTTATCCTTTTGTTTTGAATTGTGTTTAAGAAGGGATTAGAGAGACCCACACAGTGCCAAAAAATCAAATGCCTATCAATTTCTTCATTCATTTTTTAGCCTTTTAGGTAGTCAATATGCAAGGGGAAGAGATTTCGAGCAAGTGTAACAGAAATGATAATGAAGGTATCATCTAGTCCAGGGCTCTCAAAATCCAGTCCCCCAGATGTATCTGAACAACAAGTCTCATGTTTCTCTGACCATGAATTGCATTCAAAGAAATCTGGGACTTGTAGGCAATCAACATTTGGGGGGGCAGAGCTTGACACCCCTGGTCTAGTTGGTAGAACTAGATATTTTTCAATGTTGATGATCACATTGTCACCAGGCATCACCCTATATATGCCATTTGTAAGGGTGTTAAAATCTGGTGCTGTACCAGGACAATGTACAGGACAGAGAAATGTGTAAAGAGCTGGATCCCATCAGGGTTATTCAAAGAGATCCGAATGGATGGAGAAAGGTAACCGAACGCTGAAAATCAGCGTTCGGTTACCTTTCTTGGCCATTCGGCTATCCAGAGAGCAGGCAATACTCCAAATCCTGGCGAATTGCCTGCACATTCGGTGCCCGTTCGAGGGCAGTGAAATTCCCATAGAGAAGCAATGCTTTGTCTATTCAGAGAACACAAACCAGCAGTGAAAGGTTCCCGAAATGCCCTGCCATTCGGTGGTTTCATTCGACAGGTTAATTCAGGAGAATCCCATAGGCTTCAATGTTAAAAATATTCCTGTTTTAATTCAATATCTAATAAACCGTTCATTATAAAATTCTGCAGCAAAAAGTCTATTTATAGATTTTTTGGATATTTTAAGCATTTTCCTGGGTTTTTCGGGATATTTTAAGCATTTTTCTGGATTATTTTTTTTTTAAAAAAATCCGATTTTTTTTAGTTTACTTATTTTTCCTGTAACAGCCCTTTTTATTATCATTCCCTGGATCTCAAATGTAAATTTCAGACATTTTCGCTCAGTTTCTTTGCAAACAGCGTTTCACTTTTCACACATTCAAGCAAACTGTTTTGCTAATTTATTCACTTCACTCATCTGCGGTGTTGGCTTTTTCCGGCGGCTGCGCTGTGTGATCGGCTCCTGCTGGGGTTTTTCCGGCGTCTTCGGTGGGTTAATCCAGATGTTTTTGCGGGTTTCGGCGTGCATTCGCTGGGTTTTTGCGGTGACGTTTCGTCGGGTTTGCGGCAGCTTTTCCCTGCGCTTCGACGACCCTGTGGTGCTTGCTGAATACACCGCAGGGTCGCCGAATCGGCCTGAATTGAAGAGAACGAAAAGTCACCGAACATGGGGTGACTTTTCGATTCTCTTTGAATAACCCTGCATGTGACAGAATGACCCAGTGCATCATCCTGTGTTGGCTCCTGACGGACACCAGTCACTAGGTAGTAGACATGACAGAACATGGAACCCAAAACATAGAATGTTGCAGTGGGACAGAGTGTTCGAGTGAAGATCAGTGATATCTATTGTTAGTCTTGTTTTTTTAATTGTGGTTGGATATAGTAAGGGCAGGGCTCAAAATTTCTACTCGCCTGCTAGCATTTGGAGAGTGGAAATCAAGTGAGGGTGAGTGGAAATGCACTGGGTATACATGTATCTGGAGACTGTGTCTGGGTATACATGTATCTGGGCTCTTGTGTCTGGGTATTTACGCATCTGGGGTCTGATGTCTGGGGATGCATGTATCTGGGGTCTGATGTGTCTGGGTATACATGTGTCTGGAGTGATTGTGGAGATGAAAAAAATGCACTACGTTTATTAAACGTTGAGCAGTTACATTTAATATTTTGTTTGCATCCCCATTGATGTAAAGCACTTATTTTCCTTTGTTTACATTTATTAACTTTGTTTATGTTCATATTAATTATTTTTGTAACTTTGTTTCGAATAAAACATTTAACGGTGTCATTTAGTGCGGCAACTGGTGGCGAGCAACTCTTAAGGCCAAGTAGTTCGGGACTTGAAACTTTGAGCCCTGGTAAGGGACATCACTAATTTCTCTTTTTTGCCATTTTTATTGATCATAGTTTTCGTTTTGTTTCCTCGGAGTTACGCAGCACACGTCTCGGTCAGCGTTGTTGCACATGTTAATGCACTTTCATAAAATAGAGGCTTTCCGATGAGCAAAACAAAACTGTCTCCTGATTTAAAGTCTCAATTATGGTCATTTTAACAGGAATTATTTCCCAGTCGGCAGTGACAGCATTTGTATAACTAGTCTATGTTTTGTCACTGTGGACGTGTAAACTGTAATTATCCTTTCTTTCAGCAGGTTTTAAAGGCTTTTATAAAATGCTGATACTTATCAACAACCCAGTGAATCACTAAAGCACTCCGACGCTACTGGACCGTGACAAATCTGAAAAGACATATGCCTTCCAAACAGGGCTTCTGATCCAAACAGAATGCAGAGACTGGATCAATAATGAAAGACTATATAGAATAATTACATTGTGTCAATTAGAAAACACTTGCTTTTCCTGGTAAGCTATATGACACAATTACAAGTATTTCTATACTTATATATTTACAAGTATTTGACATAGAACGCAATTGATCAGCAACCACCGAACACCTCTAGCAGAGGCACATGTCATGATCCAAATGACCTGGTGGCATGTTTTAGAGCATGGTTGCTTAGCTATGGACCTCTAGGGGCACTATCACCTCCTTAATGCTAGCACTCACAACAATGAGTGCTAGTACTATGTTAATTGAGGTGATAGCATTCCTCCCGTATCACCTCCCGATCGCTAACAGGTTAAAAATTCCATTAGCGGGGGCGGAGCTGACTGCCGATATGGATGGTCGCATCTTGCCGAGCTCCACAAGGATTGTTCTATTTTTTTGCTGACCCTTGCAACCTACCTTTGGCTGCAGTACTTGGCGAGGTGGGGAATGCACTGAGGTACCTGTAGACCCGTGCCTGGTCTCTCCCGTGCCCTCTCGGAGCAGTTTGGGACGATTTATTGCCTCCGGCCTGTTTTTGCGGCCTACCCCGGGCGGCCATTTTTGAAGCCTTTTCCTGCTGGGATCAGCATTCCCCTTCTCTTGGGGTGGTGGAGCTGCGATGGAGTGCCTTGATAGATGTCTGGCGTGGCTGATGGGGGAAGGGGAGCGTCCACTTTCACGAGGGGACATCCGGCACCTCATTGCTGAGATGCGGCTCTCCCGGGATGCAGCTGCTCCCTCCGGGAGTGAGAGTGCGGGCCCCCTACATGAGTGCGGTATACTTGCCTGCGAAGAGGTATGGCAGCCGGAGAATGGAGAACGGAGAACAAGCTGCGACGCCCGGGCGGTGGTGCTACGGGCGGTCTTCCTACCCTTGAAAGGGATCTCCTGTTTGCCTACTGCCTGCCAACCCTCAGCTGAAGCTGCCCGGGTGGATCACGGACGTCTGGAGGGTGCTGCGGATGTCGAGGCATCAGAGGACTCTCCCTGCTCGATGCCGGCCTGGCCGCTGTTCGGGACACGGTGGGGTTTGGCGTTGGCATGTGGTCCTGGGACCGGAGCTGCCGGGGCTACCTGGAACCGGAGCCATTGGAGATGTTTTCTTTCCCCAGGCTTCTTCGAGGAGACCGAGGGTCCTGCTCTTGGCCTCACCTCGTCGCCTTTCCCGGTTCTGACCCTGCTCTTGGCTGCTGGACATAGGGGGAACATGTGTCACTGGCTGAGCCGGATGGTGCCGCTTTCGGATCCCTGGCTGATGACACCTTCCCTGCAAGGCCTTTTCCCCAATCCCCCCCAGATGTGTTTCACCCCCTGCTGACACCCCACACTCACCATTAGCTGAGTGCTTACCCCCCAACCTGATGACATGCCCTGCTTACACCCCCCTCCCTTAGCACTTGAGACTCTTCCTGAGGACATTTTTGTTTTAGGATTTTCTGCTGAGGTCTTTGATTTCACCCCCCCCCCAATTGTCTGTGTTTGTCCGAGTGAACATGCAGACCTATTTGCTGACATTTGGGACTTGCTGATTGTCTGCTGGAGTATCGGGACTGCCCCCCCTTTTTTTTAAGGGGACATTGGGTAGTATCCTGGGCGAGCCGCTAGGGTGGCAACCTAGGCTCTGGCCGTCCTCTTGGCCCCAGGTCTCCCGGCCCAACCTAATGGGCAGTCCTTTACCTTTTCTCCCTTATTTTTTTTTTATTATTTATTTTTTCCCTCCCTTTTACTTTTTCCTGATGCCCCACTGTCGGACTACAGTGCTTTTTTGTCTTTCTGACTTTACCCACCTGAGTTGTCCTGTTTCGCTCGCCCCTCTTTACCCTCTTCCCATTTTGAGGTTTTTCTTTGTACCGAACTTTACCCGGCCCTGCGTGGCCTTGATGTTTTTCTGCAGTTGATATGCTTTCACAATAATAAAAATTTGAATGTGAAAAAAAAAATTCCATTAGCAAATCGTTATTAGCACTTTTTAGCACCAGCTTACAGTACTTTGGGAAAAAAACCTCCCCAGTCTCCCTCCATGATCACTCCGCCGACCTGCAGGATCCTGACAGTCATGTGACCTGGCAGCAGAAGCCTCCATGGAGCCCTATGGGCTCCATGGAGGGGATGCTTGGGACAGCTCTTTAGCGCTGCTCCGAGCATTTTGGACCCTTGCGGGCACTACGGGGCAGGCTACAAGATTCAGCGCCTGCCTTGTAATCTGCAGGTAAAATGTGGACGCTAAGGCCAGGGTCAGACAAGCATTTTTAAGAGCGGAAGGCACGTCCGTGAGAGTGGATGTTCCTCCACTCTGTCGCCTGTCTGGCCACCTCGCTAAGCGTAGTTCGTGCACTCAGCGCTGGAAGGCTCGATCCTCCTATCGAGGATCACGCTTTGCAGCCCCATCGAACGTGCGTCTGGCATTTTGACGGGGAGGCTTTCAGCACGTCCGCTTGTAGTGCATGCACTACAGCATGTGGCAGGCCCCGTCAAAGCATCACAACGTGGCGACGGGCGTCGGGAGGCATGTCAGTACTGGCGCACATAGTGCACTCGTCTGACCCCGGCCTAAGGGGATATTAGTGATTGCTAATTTTTCCCCTTAGCATCCCCGCTTTACCTGTAGGGACGTAATAGGGCCCTAGATGTTTTGGAATTACATTTCTCACAAGGTGTTGTTGTCCTAATGAGTGGTTGAGTATCATGCGAGTTGTATTACCAAAACATCTAGTCAAGTGATTCCCAACCCTGGTCCTGAGGTTTGCAGATATGTGAAGCACAGCGCAGGTGATATGATTTGCTTCTCAGTGATTGCAGGATTCAGTCTGCATTTCCCCAAGGTGATCCTTAGAAATACCTCAGGACCAAGGTTGGAAACCATTTCATTTTCTTGTTACATTTACAACCAAGGTTGGAAACGACTGATCTGTAAGGCTGAGGTTGAGCTTCTCTGGTTAAGACCTTATATGTACAAATTAATTGATCTATCAGAACTTAATTTAGTATCACCAAGTTTCCAACGGTTACTTTTCGAAATATTGGTTGGTAACTATAATCATTGGTAGCTCCTACTTAAAAATCTGCTTTCCACTTCAGATAGACCTCTTATTTTTACAGAGCAGAATCCTGGAAGGTTCTTACTGAACGTGCGGTGACTTTTCGAATCTCTTTTTTGAATAACCCTGTAAATTTAGGAAAAAAGATCAACAACCAATTGTTATGCGATACAGTATTCAAAGCTAAAACTAGACTGGGGACAACAAACTGCGAGATTCTAGTAAAGAACCTGTATAAAAACTTACATATAAAACCTCCATTCCATTTTGACTGGTACAATGACTTCACACACGCAAAAACAAAGGAAGATATAATGTTTGGGTCTTTAAGCCTGGGAGAAATCTGTGCGAGGTCATGATACTAATAATACGGCTCTTCTACTTCAAAGCTATTGTTTCTTACTACCAGCCCACACTCTCTGTGAAGACAACCATTCATTATGTGTGATCAAGCTGTTTCCTTGGACTCTGGAAATGCTTCAGCGATACACTTCTTCGGCAGATCTGATGGCTAGGAAAATATTTCAATTCACTCCAACACATCAACTAACGTGCGGCTGTTCAATAAAGGGCTATAGTAATCGAGTGTGTCTCTCCTGTACCTCTGTGTGGTCTTCATGGTCATCAACTTCAAGCCACGAACATAGCAGTATACCTGTTGACTGAATGTGCAACACAAGATCTTAACTTACTTACTAATAAAGGTTGAGCACCCTTTATTCGGATTGCTCAGGACTTCTTGCATTCCAGATTCTTCTGGTTTTCAGAATCTGATGTTTGAGAGGAAGGAGATCGCGGCAGGAGATCCATCGTGTACACGTGCTGGGAGGACATGATGCAAGGAGTCAGAATGACTTCAGGCAACATGGTGAACGCTGGGCTGCCCAGAGACTAACGGCGTGTGCCACGGTCTACTGCATCGATCAGGAGCTGGGTTCCCGAGAGGCAGCACCTGTCTGGAGCTCCATTAATCCAGTGCTACTATAATCGTGAAGGCTCCAAAAAGTCCAGGTTTCAGAGTCATCTGGATAAGGAGAGCACAACCTGTACATAAAGTGAAAACGTAAAGGAGCCAATGTTAAGGCAACCTTTATAATTATTGGTCGTTTAAGGGTTATTAACTGACTGCCAATGATCACCCTTGTTGCAAATACGGGTAAAAATCATTGTTGTTGCAACTGTGCGAACTACAGAAGCAAAACTCAATAGCAGGCGTAGACGATGAAAACCACAGACCTCCATTATTCTTCTGTTAACGGAGAAAAATACAGCTATTTGCAACACTGGCGAATTTACTATAGAACTCCGCTAACGTTGCGCTCAGAAATCGGTGTGCGGACTGTTTTTCACGCAATTTAGCCAATCAGAATTAAGAACCACAATTATCTCACGTTCAGTTTTTGCTCCTGTCAAAGTCAATCTGCACATAAATGCTGCATCAATAATAAAAACACGCACAACTTCTCAATTTTATTGTTTGGGTATGTGTAGAATGTGTAACTATACTGTGCTGTATTTTTTTTTCGTGCTGGTGTATTTAGTTTCGGCCAGAACGTTCAGATTTGCCATTAACACCAGCTTTTAAAAGACGTTAAAATTATGCGCGCAAACGCTGTTCGTTAAATTTTGCGCATAGATTGTAATACCATCTGCGTACCAGCGCACAAACGCATTTGCACTCACAATGTTACGTATAGGACGCGCAATGTACATTACGCTCGCAAAGGGTTCACGCAGGTTCACCCGCGGTAGACGTTAACGTGCATTTTTTGCGCGGACATTGTAATACGACGTTCAGCGCAAAGGCTTTTGCCCCTCACGTTAATGCGTTTTTGTGCACGCGTTAACGTTTGCGCGAAGAATGTAATAGAGCCCTACATGTCCATAGTGTCATTGAACCAAGAAGGAAGATGTGAGTGTAATTACAATAAACTCAGAGGAAATAATGTTGAGAAGAACAAAGAGAACTGTCTATAGGCCATATCCTCCCCTTGGACATGAGTGAGCATGTATGAGCAGCTGGAGCTATGGCACATATTTTTGGGTTTGGGTTGCCTGAGGAGTAGATGCACAGAATCTACAGCTACATTCTGGGGGGGGGGGAATATATATTTTTAGACTCTCGGTAATTTGGAATTTCGAAAACAACCTTATACTTTTAATCAACTGTTTCTATAAAACACTATAGTAAATTAAACACACACCGGGTAATTCAAAGAGATCCGAATGGCTGGAGAAAGGTAACCGAATGCTGAAAATCAGCGTTCGGTTACTTTTCCTGGCCATTCGGTTATCCAGAGAGCAGGCAATTCGCCAAATCCTGGCGAATTGCCTGCACATACGGTGCCTGTTCGGTGCCTGTTTGAGGGCAGTGAATCCCCATGAAAAGCACTGCTTCGGCTATTCAGAGAACACAAACCAGCAGTGAAAGGTTCCCGAAATGCCCTGTCATTCGGTGGTTTAATTCGGCAGGTTTATTCAGGCGAATCCCATAGGCTTCAATGTTAAAAATATTACCGTTTTAATCCAATATCTAATAAACCGTTCATTATAAAATTCTGCAGTAAAAAGTCTCTTTATAGATTTTTGGGATATTTTAACCCTTTCGCTGCTGAGGCTTTTCCCGCCCCTGTGCTGAGGTCATTTTTACTGGTTTCGCTCATCATGTTTAAACGCGTTTTGAAGGCTTATTTTAGTATATTACCCAGACATATTATATATCGTTCTTTCCGTCAGACTCGGTAGATTCATAATATGTCATTATTATATGTATACGTTATGTCATGTCTGTATATTATAACAAAAAATGCAATAAAATATGTATTTTCAATAATTTACAATGTGTAAAGTGTTTTTTTTCACATTTTAACATGCGAGCAATTGCGGTTATATTTTGTATGGGGTGCGCTTGTTAAAAAAATTAGAGATGGGGTCTCGTTACATTTTTTTTTGGGGAAAATTACACTATTTTTAACAAACGCACCGCATACAAAAATCGTTAGTGCAGCATCATTGTTCACATTATAATTGAAATGGGAACAATATTGCTGCATTAACAAAACAAAGTGTTTATTTTATTTTTTATAATTTTTTTTAAAAAAAAATTATTTTTATTTTTCATTTTCTTTTTTTTACAACATTTTTCACAGTAGTGTTTGGTATCGTTGGAACGGCCATGCTCTGGCCGATCCAACCATACCAAACATTAACCCCTAACTGCCACGGATCGGGAGATAGGGAGTTCATTGGAACTCCCTATCTCCACAGTTGGTGGCAGTTAGGGGTTAAGTCCAAGATGTCGGCTTCCCATCCAAGATGTCGGCCAGCTCCGGGAAAGGATCGCGAACCGGCGCTTTTCAGCGCCGATTCGCGATCCAGCTCCCCAGGGGTTAATGCCAGGCACCATTTGGAAGGGCAGGCTGTGCCCTTCCAAATGATGCCTGGGTTAACCCCCGCAGAGCCGCCGATCGGGAGGGAGAGAGGTCCGAAGGACCTCCCCCCTCCCTTTCAGGCGCCTCCTCCGCACATGCGGGGGGGGGGGCGCCTGAATTAGGTGTCATCGCGCTGCCGCGATGACACCTAATTCCGGCGGCTGTGGTCCCGGATGCACGGCTGACATCGAGGATGTCAGCCCGCACCGGGGGGGCCAGCGATCGGCCGGAACCCGGCCGAACGCTGACCCCAATGGGAGGACGCGCTCAGCGCGTCCTCCGCATACCAGCAGGAATGCTGAGGACGCGCTGAGCGCGTCCTCAGCATCGAAGTGGTTAAGCATTTTCCTGGATTTTTTTTTTTTTTTAAAAAAGTCCGATATTTTTTTTTAACTTTACTTATTTTTTCTGTAACAGCCCTTTTTATTATCATTCATTGGATCATATGTAAATTTCAGACATTTTCGCTCAGCAGTTTCTTTGCAAACAGCGTTTCACTTTTCAATCATTCAAGCGAACAGTTTTTCTAATTTATTCACTTCATTCGCCTGCGGTGTCGGCTATTTCCGGCGGCTTAACTGCGTGTGATCGGCTCCTGCTCGGGTTTTTCCGGCGTCTTCGGCGGGTTAATCCAGATGTTTTTGCGGGTTTCGGCGTGCATTCGCCGGGTTTTTGCGGTGACTTTTCGTCAGGTTTGCGCCAGCTTTTCCCTGCGCTTCGACGGCCCGGTGGTGCTTGCAGAATACACAGCAGGGTGGCCGAAATGGGATCGCCGAATCGGCCCGAATTGAAGAGAACGAAAAGTCACCGAACATGCGGTGACACTTCGATTCTCTTTGAATAACCCAGACAATGTAGCAACTAGACCAGTGCCACTTAAACTGTACTCTGTACTGTATATTATTAAAGCAGATTTGAGAAAGAGCAATACAAATAGGTCTCGCACATTAATGATGCAAAGATTTTTCTTTTTCTCTATTTCTATTTCTTGTTGCGACACCTGCCACTCCAGTGATGTTGCTCCCCTTTTCTTTTCCCTATCTCCTTCCAAACCCCCCCTATTTTTTTTTTATTTTATTTTATCGACAATTTTTCAGGATGTCTCGAGGAGTGCCACTGTGGCTCCTACCATGGCTCTGGTTGCCACAATTGGCCCTCGGGCTCCTGGGCCTGGTGACACTACCCTTCCACGGCCTCCTCCGGGAGTGAGCCGGGAAAGTCCCAATCTTGGCCTATGCCGTTCCCTCACCACCACTTCCCTTCCTCCCCCTTTTTTTTTCCCTCTCTTCTCCCCTGGTACCATTACAGACGAGTGGCCGACGTGGTTCACCTTTTTATTTCTTTGAGACCCACCCCTCCCCACGATGCCTTTTGTGCCGTCTAAGGCTAGGGACAGATGAGCGCATTTTCTGCGGCCACCGTCAAAATGTACGTCGATGCGTGCGCACGCATTTTTTCACGGAATACGCTTAAGTGGTCAGACGATGCGCAATTCTGGACGTATTTCATGACGATGGGGTGAAAAGAAGTCTAGGGAAATCCGGCTGTTTGAACGTTATGTTGGCCGCACACTAGCAGCGTCTGGCGTCTCCTAATCACGCACACACGCTGCTATGCGGCCGCAGCGCACTCTGTACGTCAGTACCAGCGGTTTAACGTTCTCGAAAAAATGCGTTCATTTTCCACTTGCGTTGCGCGGCCGGACTTTTGTGCGACCGTACTTCGTATATTGGCTGTCATTGCCCGTCATCTGCTGCTAGTGCGGCCGTGATTATGTGCGCCAGAACGCGCGTTCGCACTGCCTCAGTCTGACCCTAGCCTGAGTCGACTTTCCGATGACTTTTTGGACTTTAATGCTGGGCTTTTTCTTTCCAGCCAACTTTATTTTTTCTTCGCCGTTTTACTTCGAAGATTCTGTTTTCTGATGTTTACCTGCTGATACTAACTGCAACCTTATCTGACTGGGCTTTTTATTTCGGCTAAGGCGAAGGTCAGACGAGCGCAGTTTTAACGTGCGTTTAGCCGCACAAAATCACGGCCGTGCTAGCAGCAAATGACGTCCAATGCCGGGCAGCATACGAAGAACGGCCGCACGAAAGTTCGTCCGTGCAACGCAAGTGGCAAACGAACGCATTTTTTCGAGAACGTCAAACCGCTAGTACTGACGTACAGAGTGCGCTGCGTCCGCTAGAGGCGTGTGTGCGTGATTCGGAGACGTCAGACGCTGCTAATGTCCGACCAACATAACGTCCAGACGCAAAAAGGGTTTTATTGATGATCCGTACAAAATCACGGACGAAAATGCGCATAGTATGACCGCTATCGCGTATTCCATGAAAAAATACGTCCATTCGTTCGAACGCACTTTTTCACGGACAACGTGAAAAATGCGTTCGTCTGAACCTAGCCTAAGATTTTCAGAGACATTCAGTTCCCCCTCCTTCTGATACTTTTAATACCGATTTGCATTAATATCTATGGGACCCCCCCACCCCTATTTGTTTTATGTGTTTGCTTTTTGGCCCTGCGCGGCCAACCTTGCAGGTCGATATGTGACCCTTATCTTTTCAAATAAAAAATTTAAATTACAAAAAAAAAAAAAAGATGAAATTAAAGAAAACACATAGGTCAACAAAAAAATTGTAATAATTTATTTAATTCTAAAAGAAAGGTAATTAGTAGTCACAAGGCATTAATAACTAGATAAAACATGATTCCTCTTTACTCATACCTTACTATTAATAATCAGATGGTTATTTTATCATCAAAAAGTCCGACTTTTTAGATTTGTTAATTCGCCTCTGGGAGGTCAACAGATCAGATAAAGAACAATATTTATATCGGGGCGAAAAAAGCCCATTTTATTATGCAACAGATTAAATAAGAGCACAAAGCATGTATTATTTAATCTGATATTTCAAATCTTAACCCTTTCACTACCAAGCTATTTTAAAAAAAAATAACATGGTCAGGAACCAGTGTTTTTTGGAAAATCATTTATACAGTAAGAAATATTTGGGAATATTCCCAATGTATTTTTTATTGCAATAACCTATTAGAAGGAAGATGTCGCCATCTGCTGGCCAAAAGGAATTGCTGCAGTTCCTGGCTCCTTGCATTATCATCTGGGGAAAAGTCTGATAGTGGTAACAACTCTTGTATCTTGTCCATGGTGCTAAAACTTTAGACTAGGGTCAGACTAACGCATTTTTCGCGTTGTCCGTGAAAAAGTGCGTTCGAACGAATGGACGTATTTTTTCACGGAATACGCGATAGCGGTCATACGATGCGCATTTTCATCCGTGATTTTGTACGGATCATCAATAAAACCCTTTTGCGTCTGGACGTTATGTTAGCCGGACATTAGCAGCGTCTGACATCTCCCAATCACGCAAACACGCCGCTATGCGGCCGCAGCGCACTCTGTACGTCAGTAGTAGCGGTTTGACGTTCTAGAAAAAATGCGTTTGTTTGCCACTTGCGTTGCGCGGACGAACTTTCGTGCGGCCGTTCTTCGTATGTTACCCGGCATTGAACGTCATTTGCTGCTAGCACGGCCGTGATTCCGTGCGGTTAAACGCACGTTAAAAATGCTTTCGTCTGACCTTAGCCTTAGGGGAACCTTCTGGAGCCCAAATGCAAACAGAATTTAATTTGCTTTTGTCCTGCTTAGCTGCAAATTGACATAACTCTGTACTGGCTGGGTGGAGTAGAGGTAACATCACTGCTCTGCATGGAGAGAGCCTGTGGAGACATGGGTTCGATCCCAGCAAGAGCACCTCTCCAGTAAGTGTCCTTGGGCAAGGCACCCACCAGTACACACTCACCACCCACCGGTACATACTCACCACCCAGGACATAACGAGAGAAATCTCAATGTATCCTTCCTGGTAAAATACTTTCTCTAAGAAAAAAACCAAAACTCGATATCAAGAGCATTTGAAGAGCCAAGTTATCACAGTTTTGGGAGTGAAGGGGTTAAAGTGTCTAGCAAAAGCTTGTAGAAAACTATAATCAGTTTAAAATAGATGATCATAAATCACTTCTTCCAGATTATGGCTTAAAGAAATTATAGATTTTTTTGAATTGTTGAAGATTTGATCAAATCATTAAGCATCTTCGTATTTTTATAAAATAATCATATAATAAGACTGTGATACATTCTAAACGAGTCCTATAGAAGTATCATGTGTTTGTTTTTTTCCCAGATAAAAGTTATTACCCCAAAATTGAAAAGAAAAAAAAGGAAAAAAGTCCTAATTTAAAAGAAGAATGCTATAATTCAAACATTCCTATAAACGCGGTAATATCTAGATTTATTATGCTATGGCTGATTGGATACATAGTCCATGTTCATTTCTGCATGGGTGGAATATCACAAATAAAGTTATAGAAACGAGCTATGCATACTATTTTATATATAAAAAAACAACGACTGGATAATATAACGGTCAATTTGAAGAAAATGAATACAGGCAAGTGCAGTGAGAAGCGCAAAGGCTTAATCAGAACACCTTTTATCTCTGTATAAGGGGCGCTGTGTGGGCAGGGTAAGGAATCAATGGCACTCGAGACCGCTCGAAATTCTGGGAACTTCATTTAGAAAATAGTCAGGTCAGACTCATGTCTTTGTAACATCTGCTTATCAACAGAGACAGCACAATGGCCTGGGCCAACGGCGTCACTCATTAGCATTTCCTGTAGGAACACATTGGAACTTTGGGGTCTGTAGGAGAAGGAGCAATTTACCTGTTCTGTCATCCATGAATAATCTGCCATTGTTCCTTCTTCCCACGAACAGTTAGTTGTGTTAAATAACTATGTGACCCCCTCAAATGTGAGTTTATTAAAGTATGGGGGCTTTATATCCTTACCGGATGCCATGAGACAGTAAACTGTCAAGACGCACTTTGCGACCGTTTCCCTGGACAAAACGTGCTTTCGTTTGATACTGGGAAAAGTATAGAATGAAAACCAAAACAAGAAGGCAACAAAATAGCAGCAGATCTTTTACACGAGGTTAGAGATCGATACCATAAAGTGCAGAAGCTGAACACTCACACAATGCATTGTGTAAACATGTTGAATGTGTGCATGAGGTATGTCCTAATGAATGCCCCACATAGGGAATGAAAACTTGATGCTGTTTATATATCTATAATTACTAAGTTTTATTGCGGTGGAGCTCTGTGATACACTCATACACATTACTGTGCTTTTTATTGCTGTGATACGATCATACACACCTCACATTACTGTGATTTTTATTGCTGTGATACGATCATACACACCGCACATTACTGTGATTTTTATTGCTGTTATATGCTCATACACACCGCACATTACTGTGATTTTTATTGCTGTGGAGCTCTGTGATACGCTCGTACTCTCCATACATTGGTGTGAGTTTTATTGCTGTGGAGCTCTGTGATACGCTCGTACACACTGCACATTCTGTGAGGTTTATTGCTGTGGTGCTCCGTTATACGCTCATACACACCGCACATTACTGTGAGTCTTACTGCTGTGAAGCTCTGTGATACAGTAATGTGTGGTATGTATGAGCGTGAGTTTTATTGCTGCCGAGCTCTGTGATACAGTCATATACCCTGCACATTCCTGTGAGTTTTATGGCGGTGGAGCTCTGTGATACGCTCATACACACCACACATTACAGTGAGTCTTACTGCTGTGAAGCTCTGTGATATGCTCATACACACCACACATTACTGTGAGTTTTATTGCTGCCGAGCTCTGTGATAGCCTAGGGTCAGACGAAAGCATTTTTCGCGTCGACCGTCAAAAAGTGCGTCCGAACGAATGGACGTATATTTTCACGCAATACGCGATAGCGGTCATACGATGCGCAATTACGGCAGTGATTTTTTACGGATTCAAACCAGGAAACGTTGGGTGTCTGGACGTTATGTTGGCCGGACATGTGCAGTGACTGACGTCTCCTAATCACGCACACACGCCGCTATGCGGACGCAGGGCACTCTGTACGTCAGTACTAGCGGTTTGATGTTCTCAAAAAAATGCGTTCGTTTGGCACTTGCGTTGCGCGGACGGACGTTCGTGCGGCCGTTCTTCGTATGTTGCCCGGCATTAGACATCATTTGCTGCTAGCACGGCCGTGATTAAGGGCGGCTATGCGCACGTTAATACTGCGTTCGTCTGACCCTAGCCATATACCCTGCACATTCCTGTGAGTTTTATGGCTGTGGAGCTCTGTGATACGCTCACACACACCGCACATTACTGCGAGTCTTACTGCTGTGCAGCTCTGTAATGTGCTCATCCATACTGCACATTACTGAGAGTTTTATTGCCTGGTGCTCTGTGATACGCTCATACACACTGCACATCACTGTGAGTTTTATTGCTGTGGAGCTCTGTCATACTCATACACACCACACATTCCTGTGAGTCTTATTGCTGCGCAGCTCTGTGATAGGCTCATACACACACTGCACATTCCTGTGACTTTTATTGCTGTGGAGCTCTATCATATGCGCATACACACCGCACACTACTGTGAGTTTTATTACTATTACTGTGCGAGGGAGTTAGTTCTGATCCATCGTTCTGCGCAGGTGCTACGGAACTTGCGTAAGTAAAGTGCGCAAGTCCCATAGCAGTGCGCAACTCACGGATGCAAGTTGCATAGCAGCGCAAATTCTGCACAAGAACATCAGGCATTTCCAGGTTCGGGAGTTCCTGAGCTGAAGAGGAGCGGTGGGTGGCGAGGGACAAAATGGTGAGTAAAATCACCTAAGATAAAAATAATAATAAATGAATTGGGCACAGGCTGATTCAGCAGATTCTGCCTAATTGTTTAAGGGCAAAAAGGGACTGTATTTCCAATAGAGCAGGCCCCAAAATTTCCACTCGCCTACTCGCATTTGGCGAGTGGAAATTACATGAGGGCGGGTGGAAATGCAGACGCAGGCAGGGCAGGATAAGGGTTAGGTGGGGCAACTAGTGGCGAGTAACTCTTAAGGCCTGGCTAGTAGCTTGGGACTTGAAATTTTGAGCCCTGCCATAGAGTATCCGTTTAACCTTTACATTTTTTATCAGCTTTGAGAAATGCATCATTTAGTGACTAGACATCCTTGCCCAATGCAGTCGCAGAAGAAGATTTATCAAGCACACCCTTTTCTACGCACAAAAAAATTGCGTATAAATGTTGCTCAGTATGAAATATCAAACGGAATCATCAGATTGGAAATTCCAAATGAGAATAGGTTTTCAGTACTAGGCACTGTGTAAGAGAAAAAACCCCAAGCCAAGATTCCATCCCACACTGCGCGCCACTGATGGATATCTTCTGTTCTGAAGACTGCTTACATTGCCATTTACTGTGCTCCGAGTGCTCGGATTTAACCCTTTCTTATTAAGCCATCCTATGGTCTGCAGAGTAACTCAATAGTCCACGCTGTATTATTGGACATGGTCTGTTTTCCAAGAAACACAAAATCCTGTAACAGAAGGAGGAAAACACAAAGCTACTCGTACTTCTAAGCTGGTTTTTAACTTTGTAATCTCAAGCGCGAGACACATGAGAATATTAACAGACTATCTTTCCTTTAAAGGCACACTATATGACAAAGTTACACCGTTAAATATTGGCGCAAATGCTGCAGACAGCCTCTGCCCAATTATTTATTTATTTGGGTGTAAACACTCATGGCTCTATTATATTCTCCGCACAAATTTGTACGTGCAGCGCAATTTTTTTTGCGCGCAGCGTTAAACGTTAACGCGTGTAAATTAACGCTGGTATTACGATCCGAGCGCATTTTTTTATCCGTCCGAAAATATTGCGCGTAAAAAATACACGCAAAAACTAGCGCAAATTAACGCTGCACGCAGAAATCGGTGTGCAGACTGTTTTTTCACGCGATTCAGCCAATCAGAATTAAGAACCACAGTTCAGTTTTTGCGCCTGCCAAAATCTGAGTATATATGCTGCAGCAATAATAAAAACAAGCACAACCTCTCTGTTTTATTGTTTGGGTATGTGTAGAATGTGTAACTATACGTTGCTGCGTATTTTTTTTTTGGGCTGGTGTATTTGGGTTCGGCCAGAACGTTCAGATTTGCCGTTACCACCAGCTTTTAAAAGATGTTACAATTATGCGCGCAAACGCTGTCCGTTAAAATTTGCGCATAGATTGTAATACCATCCGCGTACCAGCGCACAAACTCATTTGCGCACACAATGTTAAGTATAGGACGCGCAACGTACAGTACGCTCGCAAAGGGTTTGCGCAGGTTCGCCCGCGGTAGACGTTAACGCGCATTTTTTGCGCGGACATTGCAATACGACGTTCTGCGCAAAGGGTTTTTCCCCTCGCGTTAATGCGTTTTTGCGCATGCGTTAACGTTTGCGCGAAACCCCAGAGTTTCTGTGTAAAAAGACCTGAATTCACGTGAAGCGCTCGGCACCGAGGCTTCCTCCGCTGTGTGAGGGAATAAAGCTGCAGGCCACCAAGATGCTATTTCTCTGCTCTGATCTGATCTCAGCGAGTTCCTCTCATTGCCTTGACAAGAAGAAAGCGACAATATGAAATTCCCAGTCCTGCTCACAAACGGTTTGGATTTTCATGGTCGAAAATGCACCCTGAGATTTTGTTGACGTGATGAGCCGCGCGTCTAACATAACCAATAAAGTCAACCTGTTTGACAACCGCTGTTCAACTGCTTCACGGTGTGGAACGTGGACATTATACCTGCTGACATTAGAAAACACGTCTGATCCTTACGAAGCTTTTTACAGTAAAATCTTTACATTAAATTTACAGGGTTATTCAGAGAACAACGAAATGTCACTGACATTTTGCTGCTGTCCCGTTCCCAGGACTTAACGGAGTCAAATTCACCACCCCGGGCAGTGAATTCAGCATTCACTGTAGGGTCCCCAAAGTGCAGGGAAAAGCCGCCGAACGCATCTGAAATACCGCGGCAAGGCTGCCAAATCAATCAGTATAACCCCCGCAAAACCGTCGAATCAATATGAATAACCACCAAAATAACACAGAATCGATCTGAAAGAAACCGACGACCCACCGAACAGATCGCCGACCAACCGCTGGAAAAAAACGACAAGCCGCCGAATGGGGTAAGAAAAAGATCGGCAACTTTTAAAACGCGTTTGCAAAAAAAAAACTACTTCACGAAAATGCCTGGAAATAATACATACGGTCCTATGAGTAATAATAGAAAGGTTTGTTACAGGAAAAAAACAAACGCCATTTTAACCCCTTCACTGCTGAGGCATTTCACCGCTGTGTGCTGAGGTCATTTTTACCGCTTTCGCTCATCATGTTTAAACGCGATTTGAAGCCACATTTCATTATACGACCCAGACATATTATATATCGTTCTTTCCGGCAGACGCGGCAGATTCATAATATATCATTATTATATGTATACGTCATGTCCTGTCTGTATATTATAACAAAAAATGCAATAAAAATTGAATTTTTAATCATCTACAGCGTGTAAAGTGTTTTTTTCACATTTTATCCCATGAGCATTTGTGGTTATATTTTCTATGGGGTGCGCTTGTACAAAAATTTGAAATGGGGACTCGCAACATTTTTTGGGATTTTTAGCAAGCGCACCCCATAGAAAAAAATCATTAGTGCAGCATCATTGTTCACATTATAATTGAAATGGGAACAATATTGCTGCATTAATAAAAACAACACATACAAAAAAAACATGCTCTTTTTTATTTTATTTTTATTTCTTTAATTTTTAATTTATTTTTTCGAATTTTTGTTTTACTTTGAACCTGGTCATGTTTGGTATCATTCGAAAGGCCATACTCAGGCCTTTCGAATGATACCCCCTAGCTGCCACAGTTCTGGAGATATTGGGGTTCAAAGGAACACCGTATCTCCACCAGGGGACTTCCTTGGGAAATCCCCAGGCAGCTAGGGGTTCCCCGGCTAACTGATGTTATCGCTCTATGCACACTACGTCAGGAGCTGAGGGGGAACCCGGAGGTGGAGCCGCCATCTTGGAGCTAAATCGTGATCTGGCGCTGAACAGCGCTGGATCGCGATCTGTCATGTCAGGGGTTAAAAAAAAAGGAACCGCTTTAAAGGGCAGACACTGCCCTTTAAAGTGGTGCCTTTTTTTACGTTAAACCCTCCCGATTAGGAGGGAGAGGGATCCAAAAGGCATTGCCGGGGGGTGTCGCCTGGAAATGACATCATCGCGCATGGCGCGATGATGTCATTGACGTCAGGAGGGCTTGACTGAGGACGCTGAAGTCAGAACGCCGCGGGACCCCGGACAGAGAGGCGAGTATCTCCCAGTGGTGTATTTAGGTTTTGTGCTGCCCTAGGCCTGACTAAACTCGTGCACCCCCTAATTTAAATTTGACGCACCCCTTCCTGTCAAGGGCACACCTCTTCCCGGTTAATCCCCACCCTTCCTCTTTAAGCTCCGCCTTTTCCTCTCTTTATATTAAAAGTGGATACCAAGTGCCTACTTGTATATTTTGTATACCATTTCAAATGTATCTATTGAGATAAAGAAAATTATGAAATGTTTAAATTCAAGCATTTTTACAAAGAACAGCCACGCATGTCAAGTAAACGGGATCACAGCCGCTCTAATTGGTTGAACAATAAAATCCACAGAAACGTGCACTGCATATGAGCGTATCACAGAGCTGCACAGCAATAAAACCCACAGAAATGGGCACTGTGTATGAGCATATCAGAGCTGCACAGCAATAAAACCCACAGAAATGTGCAGTGTGTATGAGCATATCACAGAACTGCACAGCAATAAAACTCACAGTAATGTGCAGTGTGTATGAGCGTATCCCAGAGCTCCAGGGCAATAAAACTCACAGTAATATGCAGTGTGTATCACAGAATCCACAGCAATAAAACTCACAGCAATGCAATGTTTGGTGTGTGTCAGCGTATCAGAATCCACAGCAATAAAACTCCCAGCAATGCAATGTGCGGTGTGTATGAGTGTATCAGAATCCACTGCAGTAAAACTCCCAGCAAACCGAGTGAATATGAGCACAGCAATTATGCTGTGGAGCCATCTTGTCAGCAGTGGGGTGCCACTGCCAGAGGGTGCACTGTAGCTTTGATTCCCTTCCCGGTGGGTGTTCAGTCCAGAATAGAGTCTGTGTTAACGAAAGGGCGGGCAGCTGCGCGTGTGCGTTTCACGTGGTTCAGCCAGTCATGTGGTACTGAGACTCAGAGAAATGGCAGTGAAATGCCCTGATGTTCGGTGGTTTCAATCAGCAGGTTTATTCAGGCGAACCCCATAGGTTTCAATGTTAAAAATATTCCCGTTTTTATGCAATATCTAATAAATCATTTATTATTCTAATCTGCAGTAAAAACTAAAAAGTCTTTACTTATTGATTTTTTTTTAGTACCTTTTAGTCAGTTTTCAGATTTTTTTGGGCAAAATTCCCCCCCTCCCTTTTTTTTAATAGCAGTTTTTCTTTTTTCTGTAACAGAACTTTTTATTATCAATCATAGCATCTTATATGTAAATTCCAGACATTTTCGTTCAGTAGTTCTTTTGAAAACAGCAGGCCACGGGTTTGCGGTGGCAGCATTCAGCGGCCGACTCCATGCACTTTGGGGACCCTGCGGTGAATGGTGAATTCACTGCAGTGTGGGGAAATTTTATTCCCCGAAGTGCAGGGAACTACAGAACACCAAAAAGTTGGCGTCATTTCGGTGCTCTGTGAGTAACCCATTTAGTGGTGAGGTTTTTTGCTGCTCCCTGGAAAGTGAAATTGAAAGTGTAAATTAGTGAAATCTCAATGTATCCTTCCTGGTAAAATACTTTGCAAAAGTAAAGAAAAAAATTTTTTTTCCCCCTGGAAAGTGCCGCCCTAGGCCTGGGCCTAGGCCAAAATACACCAGTGGTATCTCCGCCGGGACGTGTGGGGAACGTCCTCCGCAGCGAAAGGGTTAAAATAAAAGTAGAAAGAAATCCTAAAAAAAACCCTGTTAATTCTTTTCATTTGCAGAAAAAAATCTCTTTAACGGTTGAATAAACCTTTAAGAAAAACAGGATTTTTTTTTACATTGAAACCTATGGGATTCGCCTGATTAAACTGGCAAACGAAAATGATCAGGGCATTTCACTGACATTTAGGCGGTGTTCCCTGAATAGATTAACCATTACTTCTCTATGGGGATTTCACTGCTGACAAAGATCACCGTATTTCGCTGGCAATTCGCCAATATTTTGCGAACTACCTGCTTTCTGAATGGCCCCGAAATTGCATCGTACGGGGAAATTCACTGGTTCAATTCGGTAGCCAGTTCGGCTCTCTTTGAATAAATCTGTTAGTCATCTAGGATATCATGCGGAAAGGCCAGAGTCTGCCCTTCAAAGACACCTCATATGACATAGTGGGGTGTATAATGCATAGAAGAGGAGATACAGGGATTCAAATAATCCCCGTCTCCACTGCAAAATCTTCCCCAGCTTTGCTGGAGTTAAAGGACTTTCCCTGACGCCTTAGGCTAGGGTCAGACGAACGCATTTTTCACGTTGTCCGTGAAAAAGTGCGGTCGAACGAACGTACGTATTTTTTCACGGAATACGCGATAGCGGTCATACGATGCGCCTTTTCGTCCGTGATTTTGTACGGATCATCAATAAAACTCTTTTTGCGTCTGGACGTGATGTTGGCCGGACATTAGCAGCGTCTGACGTCTCCTAATCACGCAAACACGCCGCTATGCAGCCGCAGCGCACTCTGTACGTCAGTACTAGCGGTTTGACGTTCTCGAAAAAATGCGTTCGTTGGCCACTTGCGTTGCGCGGACGAACTTTCGTGCGGCCGTTCGTCGTATGTTCCCCGGCATTGGACGTCATTTGCTGCTAGTACGGCCGTGATTTCGTGCGGCTAAACGCACGTTAAAACTGCGCTAGTCTGACCCTAGCCTTAGGCTGGGGTCAGACCAGCGCATTTTTAACGTGCGTTCTGGTGCACTTAATCACGGCCGCACTAGCAGCAGATGACGGGCAATGACGGCCAATATACGAAGTACGGTCGCACGAAAGTCCGGCCGCGCAACGCAAGTGGAAAATGAACGCATTTTTCGAGAACGCAGAACCGCTAGTACGGACGTACAGAGTGCGCTGCGCCCGCTAGCGGTGTGTGTGTGTGTGATTTGGAGACGTCAGACCCTGCTCGTGTCCGGCCAACATAACGTCCAGACGCAAAAAGTTTCCTGGTTTGGATTTGAAAAAACATACGCACGAAAATGCGCATCGTATGACCGTTTTCGTATATTACGTGAAAAAATACATCAATGCGCTCGGACGCACTTTTTTACGTTCGCGTGTAAAAATGCTTTCGTTTGACCCTAGCTTTAACGTCACGCGTCATGGCGTCAGCAGGATGGGAGGAGTCTCCTTACCCAGCTTGACTCATGACAGGCCGAGGTAGGAGGGTGGGAAGAACCTGCTCCATCTCTGGAATGACAGAGAAGTATCTGGTGAAAAAATAAGAGATGCACACCAATTGCAAAAAAGAAGACTCCAAATGTATTAACCCCTTATGTCCCATCCCTTGACAAAGACTGTTAAAGTCAAAACGTTGAGGTCTTTTGTTCCGCTCTCTTCTCGCTCTAACCAGGTAATACAGTATAAGGGATTCTTATCCCTGTGTTTTGATTCATTTTTTTGCTTTTCTGTTTTATACTTTAACAATGGTGGAAGCGGTTGCTTGGCCTATTTAAGGCTAGGGTCAGACGAACGCAGTGCAAACACACATGCAGCCGCACTTTAATCACGGCCGTAGTAGCAGCAAATGATGGCCAATGACTGGCAATATACGAAGTATGGCCGCACGAAAGTGCGGTCGCGCAATGCAAGCCGCAAACAAACACATTTTTTCGAGAACGTGATACCGCTACTACTGACGTACAGAGTGCGCTGCGTCCGCTAGAGGCGTGTGTGTGTGATTAGGAGACGTCAGACGCTGCTAATGTCCGGCCAACATAACATCCAGACACAAAAAGTGTTTTATTGATGATCCGTACAAAATCACGGACGAAAAGGCGCATCGTATGACCGCTACCGCGTATTTCGTGAAAAAATACGTCCGTTCGTTCGACCGCACTTTCTCACGGACAACGCGAAAAATACGTTCGTCTGACCCTAGCCCAATACCTTATGTATTTTAGTGAGTTGCATACTCTATTGACTTTTTGGTATAAGATTCAGTCTGCGTACTTATATATGACCTATGCTCCCTGTAACATGTATATATTATTTATTTGTGATTGTGTTTAAGCAAAGCCCATCGATCTCTCAAAAACACAGAAATTAAAAACCAGCACACGTTTTAATTTGTGTGGACTTGTATGGAGTCCACATCAATGAATGTACATCAGTGAAGAAGAGTATTCACATAGTGTTCTGTGTTTCAGTTCAAAGGCAGGGGTGGGTCAAAGGAATGTGTGTTTTTGTGCCAATGTTTGGGTATATTAAGTGTGAATTCGTAGTTGCGTTTTTGAGACATAATACGTGACATTCGTCTCTTTGAAGGTGTGCCTGCGGTCAACTCTCCGGTATCATCCACATACCAAACCTTAAGTACTATGTCCGGAAAAATGGCTTCAGACAAACCAGTGTCTCACATGATGGAATAGAAAGAAGAAAAGGAGACCAGGCACTCAGGACGCTATGTAGCACATTGAATGGATCCCGCTTAGGCTAGGGTCAGATGAGCGCATCTTCTACGGACTGTGCATCCGTGCAGTACAGATGTACTTTCTGACTGACTACAAGGTAGTGGCCACACAGTCCGTTTTTTTCACTGACGTATTTTTTCACTGATGTAGCAGGGAAAATAAATTACAATGAAAAAACATTCTGTCCGTCAAAAATGCTGGACGTATAAATGCAGTCCGTCTGACCATGCTCCATCACTCACACACAAAGCTATGTGGACGTTGCGGACGTGGCGCATTCTGCACGTCCGTTCTAGCAGTATTATGTTCTTGCCTAACCTGCGTCCGTTTGCAGCGACCGTCACCCCCCGCACTTCTGTGCGGACATACTTCGTGTGTGGGGCTCCATTTAACACAATTGTATGCTATCACGGACGTACTTATGTGCGGGCAACACGGATATTAACACTGCGCTCGTCTCACCCCAGCCTAAGACAACGTTTCGGCTCATCGAGTCAATCAACCAAGAAGTTGTCTTAGCGGCATTCATTAAACTTGCCACATTGTGTCCAGAGTGCCTGGTCTCCTTTTCTTTTCTCTGGATTATGCAGTGGTGGGCCATGCTGGAGTCTTGGTGCACCGGTTTGTTTACTATATTCGTTGGAATGATGACCAATTTTGTTGCTCACATGTTGGAATGACAGACATGTCACCTGCCATTGCCACTCCAAGTGAGACCCCCAAGGGAATGTGTGTCTAGGCAGTTTATCTCGTAACGGGGCTGACCTGTATTATTGAAACATGAAATGACAGCAGAAAATTAACAATATGAAAAATAAGGCGATATGTGGTGTATGAACCAACAGTGATTGGTTCATGTTCATATTTGAGTTGGACTCGGCCATTTATCGAGCTCAGATATGTCCAACAATGTCAAATTTAGAACAGATTTACAAAGAGGAGACTCTCCATGAAGAGTGATCTCTAAGTATCAGAGTGATAAACTACTTGACATATAATGATGAGCAAGCAAGACTCTGGTCATAATGGAGCTCTTAGCCTAGAAGGCAAAAAGGTCAAGAAGGCAGACATAAATAAGCGCAGTTATCTAATTCCTAACCCATTAACATAGGATAGCAAAAAATGATCAAACCATGAACTGACTCTCTAAAACAGGATACTCAACCTTTGCCCCCCGATGTTTCGGAACTCCATCTCCCATGATACTCAGCAACTCATTAGATCAACAGAGACTTGTAGGAAATGTTGTTCCAATATATTGGAAGAGCCAAGGTTGAGCACCCCTGCTCTAGAAGATGTTAGAGGATCATGGGAACCACCATATTTAAAAAGGACCCAATATACACATATACTCCTACCAATGGTTATGTTGTTTGTCCTTCCCTTAATTAGAAACATTTTTCTATGTTTCTAATTAAGGGAAGGACAAACAACGTAACCATTGCTTCTGCTACCCCTAATTAACACAAAATCAACATAACCAAAGGTGTTGACAGAGAGGTCTAAGTACCAAAGAGGTTAACATAGAAACATAGAAAAATGTTGGCAGATAAGAACCTTTCGGCCCATCTAGTCTGCCCAATTACATGGATACTTTACCTGGATTTATCTTTTGTTTAGGGTAGCCTTATGCCTATCCCATGCCTGCTTAAATTCAATTACTGTTTTGGCCTCTACCACTTCAACCGGAAGGCTGTTCCATGTATCCACCACCCTCTCAGTAAAATAATGCTTCCTGATGTTACTTTTAAACCTTTGCCCCTCTACAGATTATAAAAATTCTACTGAACTGTCTTAACCCTTCACTACCAAGATCTACTATACTCGATCTGCAAGTCATCTCCTGGAGCCCAGATATTGAGTATAGTTTATATGGTGTTCCACAGGAGCAACTGAAAAAATTTTGTTTATTGCAAATGAAATTCATTTACATTTGGGCTCCAAAACATGCCCCTAAAGTATTAGCACCATGAGCATGATGCCCGAGGTGCCAACACTTTTTAAAACCAGCTGGGAATGTGTGTTAATGACATCTCCCCAGCTGATCCTGCAATGAGAACTGAAGTGCAGCAGTAACTTCGTTTGACCAGCAGATGGTGACGTCTCCCTGTCAAATATTATTATTATTAATTAGTAATGTAAATAACCTAAGTAATTAATTATAAAGATTATATTGAGAATATTCCCCAAAATTCTTACTGAATAATGAAATGAAAATAATTAAAAAATGCACCGTTTCCTGACAGTGGCTTTCTGGAAAATCCCCTGAGGTTCACTGCCATTGGTAAAGTTAGTAACTTTCCATGAAGTTGAACATTGCAGTTGATAGTTTTGTCTTAATCATGTGTTTGATTAAGATGACTTTTAAAATCATTACAGGATGTCTGTCATTAATAATTGCATAGTTTTTAGGCTGATCTAGAATTGATTGCTACTTATAACTGGCGATAATTAGATCATCATCTCAGTGCGTGCAGAATTTCCAATTTTGATTGGTCGGATGCTTTTGAGGGAAGAAAATGACTTTTTTTTACATGGTATTTTAACACTTTCCCTAAAGTATTAGCCAAATTCCACATTTCCTTAGCCACGTTATCAATGACGGAGCAAAGCCCGTGAACGTTCGTGCTAACAGGTCACATCGGCAACAATATAAAAGCAGATATTCAATATACCATGTGACCAAGGAACTGTAACTATAGAAACCATCCTGAATGTCTGCCTGTCAAAAAAGGTAATTTTATACTCTAATAATGGACAGCAAGATTTGATCTTTAATTGTGCCATTGTTTGCAAACAAGTTTATCGGATTTCCCAGAGGTGGATCGTTGCTGTCATAGTAGATAAAAATGTCACGTGTTCTCTATGGCGTGATCTAAAAAAGCAGATACATTGCTGCTCGATCTAAAACGACAGATACATTGCTGCTCGATCTAAAACGACAGATACATTGCTGCTCGATCTAAAACGACAGATACATTGCTGCTCGATCTAAAACGACAGATACATTGCTGCTCGATCTAAAACGACAGATACATTGCTGCTCGATCTAAGGCTGGGGTCAGACTAACACATTTTTAACATGCGTTCTGGCGCACTTAATCACCGCCGCAGTAGCAGCAAATGACAGGCAATGACGGCCAATATACAAAGTACGGCCGCACGAAAGTCCGGCCGCGCAACGCAAGTGGAAAATGAACGCATTTTTTTGAGAACGCAGAATCGCTAGTACTGACGTACAGAGTGCGCTGCGGCGGCATAGCGGCGAGTGTGCGTGATTAGGAGATGTCAGACGCTGCTAATGTCCGGCCTACATAATGTCCAGACGCAAGAAGTGTTTTATTGACGAACCGTAACATATCACGCACGAAAATGCGCGTCGTCTGACTGTTTTCACGCATTCCGTGAAAATAAACGTCAATGCGTTCGGACGCACTTTTTGACGGTCGCTGCGAATAATGCGTTTGTTTGAACCTAGCCTTAAACGACAGATACATTGCTGCTCGATCTAAAGCTAGGGTCAGACGAAAGCATTTTTCCCCGCGAATGTGAAAAAGTGCGTCCGAACACATTGACGTATTTTTTCACGCAATGCGCAAAAACGGTCAGACAACTCGCATCTTCGGGCGTGATTTTGTACGGATCGTCAATAAAACTCTTTTTGCGTCTGGACGTTATGTAGGCCGGACATTAGCAGTGTCTGACATCTCCTAATCACGCACACACGCCGCTATGCCGCAGCTGCGCACTCAGTACGTCAGTACTAGCGGTTCAGCGTTCTCAGAAAAATGCGTTCAAATTCCACTTGCGTTGCACGGCCGGACTTTTGTGCGGCCGTACATCGTATATTGGCCGTCATTGCCCGTCATCTGCTGCTAGTGCGGCCGTAATTATGTGCGCCAGAACGCACGTTAAAAACGACAGATACATTGCTGCTCCTTCTAAAACGACAGATACATTGCTGCTCCATCTAAAACGACAGATACATTGTTGCTCGATCTAAACGACATATACACTGCTGCACGATCCTTACTTCAAATTACAAATCGTAGAACATGGTGTAGTGCTGCATTACCCAAAATAAAAGCACGTTACGTGAAAGAGGGCAGGTATTAGGCAGAATAAAGTGTAGCCCTTTAGGGGATAATGCGAGTAAATCATTTCTATATTCAGTATCCTATAGCAGAGGGAATTATCTGTCCCTGAAGAACGGCGCATGATACAATCAATAAGAATGCTGTATATGTGCTTTGCTAATAGGCCTCTGCTGTTCGGGGAGAAGCAGCTCTAATGATTCGCTTTCTCTGAACAATTTACAGGGAGCGAAATAAAGTGCACTTCATCAAAAAACACACAAAAAAAACCCCAACAACACAGCCTTATAGTTCATTTTCCATAGGTATTTCAAGAGGAAGTCTATGCATGGATACTAGCTCGAGCATTAAATGGAATCTCCAAACACTCCAACTGGTTCAGCTGTAGGGATTATAGAGCTTTGGGCGAGTGCAAGTTCGTGCGCGCATCCCATATTTAACATTGTGAGTGCAAATGCGTTTGTGCGCTGGTACGCGGATGGTATTACAATTGATGCGCAAATTTTATCGCACAGCGTTTGCTGCATAATTTTAACGTCTTTTAAAAGCTGGTGTTAATGGCAAATCTGAACGTTCTGGCCAAAACCAAATACACCAGCCGAAAAAAAAAAAAAAAAAAAAAATACAGCAAAGTATAGTTACACATTCTACACATACCCAAACAATAAAATGGAGAGGTTGTGAGTGTTTATTTTATTGCTGCAGCAGATATACTCAGATTGAATTTGGCAGGTGCAAAAACAGAACGGGAGACAATTGTGGTTCCTAATTCTGATTGCCCACCGATTTCTGCGCGCAACGTTAATGTGTGCGCGTTTTTGCACGTATTTTTTCCACACGATATTTTCAGACGGATGAAAAATGCGCTCGGATTGTAATACCAGAGTTAATTTACACGTGTTAACGTTTAACACTGCGCACAAAAAAAATTGCGAGCTTTTTTGCGCAAGGAATGTAATAGAGCCCAGTATCTTTCCATCACTTACTCCTCACTGTGTGGTTTTGGTCATAGAAAGGAGTCTATGGGTCGATCACTGACTCACAGCGTTGTACTGTGTGGGATGTATTCAAAGGACATCACCAGGGGTAGATTACAAGTCTTTTAAGCTCCCTGTCATATCTCATTCAGCTGCCTTCTCTTATCTCAATTAGCCTGGGTCACAATAGCCGTATCGAAACATTTCCTCCTCTACCTCATTAACTGTTAAATACTGTGTAAGATAAAGCGCAGCCACAAAATAAAACTTTTTCACAGATCTTGGTAAATGTTGCTTCATGGCAAAAATCCACAAAATGGAAACAGATAAAAAACGAATTTTCGTATTCCTTTTAACATGCAATTACTTCAAACAAAGAAAAAACAATGCAGCATTTGTTTTATAAAGTGTTTTTGTTTGTAATGCACAAGTAGTCTAGTTGCAGCTTATGTTAGTGGTAGTGTCCCTTTAAGGATTAGTGATCTGGCTGTACCGTGAGGGTCACTGGATCTGGGGAGTCAGAATCCAAGCTTTTTTATTAGGTATCATTTTACTAGGAAACAAATGATATTCAGTATATTAATAGGGTATATGAAAAGAATCAGCCCCAAAAAGGGTTAAAATACATCTGAACTCAAGTTATGAGCCAATCAGTGAGGGAGTTGGCATGCGTTGGCAGAGGATACTGCTGGCTAACACACTGGCTGCATGCCGACAAGAGCGCTCGTCAGAGTGTGGTTTTAACCCCTTTGCAGAGGCTGAAACACACAATTCCACATACTGTATGACAATGATTAAAAAGGACTTGTCCTATATAATTAGTGTAGGTAATTTTTATTACACAACAATTCTGGCAACTTCAAAGGAAGAGATGTCACTCACAGGGTGCAAGAACCGCGGCCAGTACAATGAGCTGTAACGATGATGGGACCAAGAAGATTCCATTTAATAAACCAATCATATGATAGTAATGGGTACCTGAGGCTCTCTACATCAGGGGTCAGCAGCCTTGGCTCTCCAGATGTTTTGGAACTACATGACTGCGCTTGGCGCTTCCATGATGATCAGCCGTTAGGTTGGTGGAGACTCATGGGAAATGCAATTCCAAAATATCTGGAGCGCCAAGGATGCTGACTCCTGCTCTACATGGATTTCTCTGACAAATATTAAACACTTAGGGCAGTATTCCCTAGTTGACGTTAGCGCCTGTGATATGGAAGCGTTACTGCCAGGATAAGTGTGTTTAACGCATGCCCGCCATATTACACTCCTCACGCTACCCTGATAGCACATCGGTTTTTGCGCTAGTGTTCCTGAGGTTACTGTACTTTGCGCTCCCTATGCTTAACATGTGGAGCGCAAAGAGTTAATTAGCGTTAGTATTACATTGTACTAACGCTAATTACCATCCAGCTGCGGTTACACGACAGTTACCCACAGTCAGGGCCTGGTGCTAACAGATCTGCTGCTGCAGAATCCATCAGCACCAGCCAAAAATCCCCCCAAATAATTCATATACTCACCTTCAAATCCCACAGCGAAAACGGCGGCTCCAACCGCCTCCTCTGGCCACCGGGAGCAGGGAGAGACTGGGAAAAAGTCCCCCAGTCTCCCTCTGCAGATCACTGCGCCGACCTGCCGGATCCTGCAGGTCATGTGACCGAAAGAGTCAGCCTCAATGGAGTCCTATGGACTCCATGGAGGGGATGCTCGCGGCAGCACATAGCAATGTCACCTTTTGTTGGACATTTCACGTATTCAGGCGAGATCCTGCCGGTCATGTGACCAGCCAGCAGCAGAAGCCTCCATGGAGTCCTATGGACTCAATGGAGGGGATGCTCGGGACGGCCCTTTAGCACTGCCCTGAGCATCCTGGAGCCTAGCGGCCTCTATGGGGCCGGATACTGGACTTAGCGCCTGCCTCATAATCTACAGGTAAAACGGGGGCACTAAGTGGAGATTAGAGACCACTAATTGTTCCCCTTATCGTCCCCCGTTTTGGCTGTAGGCAGCGGATAGTGCTCTACAGTGAAAGAATGGTTAAAGCTACGGCAAACTACAATCTCAGATCCCTAATTGGTGAATTTGCCATAGATTGCCGAAGTTAACTCACAAGACCGTCAATGAAAGATTGGTGGTTAGTGACTACCCCTATAGATATTGTCATGGTTAGGGATGTCTCAATCGCCATTTTCAAGCACCAATCCACAGCCTGATCAGAGTCTCAGTCTCTTAAGGGAATCCCGAGCTCCTCTGCATTTACTTGCCCTGCCTGCGCACTGGGTATGGAGCAGTAGGGAAGACACTGCAAGGGAGCACAGAGGAACTCAGACTCCAACAGGTAGGATCACAGTGTCTTCACCACCTGCTCCACGACTCCCAAGCAGGCAGCGGAGGAGCTTCGAGTCATTGTCGTGGCTGCGGGACTCCAGTTGGGTGTCTGGGAGTCGCACTACCCGGCAAGTCAAAGATTTTGGGATCGGATCAGTTTTAAAAAGCTGTTACCCAATCCGTGAAAACTGCCGTGATCGGGTCTCGATCTTGACTTATGTTTTGGGACATCCCTAGCCTTGGTATAATCACCCCACAATATGCACAAAGTATCATGAACAACTCTACACACGCTTGAGTTGTTACAAACGATTTTTTATAGCTGTTGCATTATAGTGAATATATTCAATTATTATAATAATTAATTCTATTATTTTTAGCTGTAAAACAAAGATGTCTTTTTAATTGCAGGAAGTGACATTAATGTTACTTAACCAGTATCACATCTGAATAAAACCCAAGGGAATACAAGCGATGTTCTAATTTGCATAAAACGCTTTGTCGCCAATATATTTCGTCGCATACACAAGCTGTAAGACATACCAGGGGATAAAAGAACAATTGGACAGTACAGCACGTAAAATCAAAGCCATAGAACCCCAACAAAACAAGGCTTTCCATGTAAAGGACTGAAAAAGGGGGCAGGGAAATGCCACACACTGAATGGGAATACAGTTCTTTTCCCTGTGATGTCCAAACAATATGATGGATTATGCCCGATTTAACGGTCCTCTTCATTGGAGTTTCAAGCCCTAAAATCCTATTGTTTTTCGGCTAAAGGTTTTTTTTTTCTTTCCCAGAAAAAAAGGAGGGGTGTAGAGACTGGAAGAAAAGCTACAATTAAGTGTGACAGTGAATGCCTTTGGAGGAGTCTGGTGCTTCACGCAAGCATGTGTCAACAGAAGACCAGGGAGACGAGACGAGCAAACTGACCGTGTTTAATCATCGCTGAGGATCAGCCACATATGTTACCATTGCTCTCTTTACAAACACTCAGACACAGCTTGCAAAAAAACACCAGTAACATCGTTAACGATATATTTCGGACCTACGTCTACCAAGATGCTCGTGTCACGGGAAACGTAACCGAGGAACCGTGGCTAGTCGTGACTTCCAGATCAAAAAAGTCCCATTAACGCAGGTAGAACCAAACACAAATACAAGACAAATAATCGAGCTTCACATCCTAGAAAAGCTTTAGCGGAATGGTTATTTTGTTTATGTTTACACCAAGCAAGAAAATGATAAAAAAATAAAAAACACAACGAACATAGGGCTCTATTACATTCTTCGCGCAAACGTTAACGCGTGTGCAAAAAGGCATTAACGCGAGGGGCAAAAACCTTTGCGCAGAACGTGGTATTACAATGTCCCTGCAAAAAATGCGCGTTAACGTCTACCGCGGGTGAACCTGCACGAACCCTGCGCGAGCGTAATGTACGTTGCGCGTCCTATACTTAACATTGTGAGCGCAAATGCATTTGTGCGCTGGTACGCGGATGGTATTACAATCTATGCCCAAAATTTAACGGATAACGTTTGCGCGCATAATTTTAATGTCTTTTAAAAGCTGGTGTTAATGGCAAATCTGAACGTCCTGGCCGAAACCAAATACACCAGCCCAAAAAAATATGCAGCAAAGTATAGCTACACATTCTACACATACCCAAACAATAAAATTGTGAATTCGTGCCTGTTTTTATTATTTCTGCAGCATATATGCGCAGATTGATTTTGACAGGCGCAAAAACTGAACAGGAGACAATTGTGGTTCTTAATTCAGATTGGCTGAAATCGCGTGAAAAAAAACTGTCCGCCCACCGATTTATGTCTTTTTTACTTTTTTATTGTCTTTTTTACGCGCAATATTTTTTGATGGATGAAAAAATGCGCTCGGATTGTAATACCAACGTTAACGTTAAACGCTGCGCGCACAAATTGCGCTGCGCATACGCTTTTGCACGAAGCAGTTAATAAAGCCCATAATATTTATAAACGAGCAGCGAAAGGAAAGGATCGGGAAGCATAAGAATTGGCGAGTGCTGTCACAGGGTATTAAAGCAGTCCTCACGCCACCTCGCTCAGGTTAATGCAATTAAACACGCCATCCAGATTATTAGATAATCAGTAATTACCATGTGAAAGGTGATCATTTCTTTGCAGAGAGTGCGATGGCTGGAAACCAGATGAAACAGAGTTCCCTTGTATTCCCCTTCGACGACTCTGCTGCTGCTGCTGCCGGATCCTGCTGTTACTGAGAGCCTCGACATGCAGGAAAAAGAGACGAGGCTTTCAGCATCCAATCCTGGCTCGCTCGGACCTCCCAAGCTCTCCTTGCTGATCATTACATGCTTCATGCAAATACAATAGAGGACCGACATTGCTTGTTTGTTTAGAGTTAAATCCTAAGCGCGGCGGTGTCGGCGGCTTTCATCAAACACCCAAATTCTGATATATCAAAGGGGGTAAAAAAAAACAAGCTCGAGTCGAATTAAAATAAGTGATAGAAAATAATATTTTCCAGCAGAATAATGACAGCTGTATCATTATTTTTATTTTTTAATACACTTTTAAAAGAACTCCAGCTGTTGGGAAATTTGCATTACGCCGTGACCTGGTTTTCTTGCCGGTGAATGCCATTTAGTCTTCATTGTAGCAAAAAAGGACAAAAATAGATACAACAGAAAAAACGAAGAAAAAAAAAGGAAACACTCAAGTTGCGCATCTGACAGCTGCGGGCAGACAATCCACTCAGCGCTGGCAGACGGTCTGACAGCAGCACAGGGTCAAGATACATGTGACTCCGGGAACACATTGTAACCAGTCAAGGAGTTTTTGGTATTTGCAAAATTCTAAGTTCTGTATGTGCTGAGCTGCAGGATCCTCGTCTGACGCCGATGGTGAACAGGACACCGGCGTGTGAAGGTCTATCGAGGAGATGGAATAAAAAAAAACTCCAAAAATGTGGTGGATATTCCAGAAATAATGTGATGATTTAGACATATTTAAACTTTTAATATATTTCGAAATGGATTTCACCTTGGCTATATATAAGTACAGTGAAAAGTAAGTGATAAATGATGGAGTCATTAGTGTGACAGCGCACATATATCATTTGGGAACTTCAATGAAACTGCATTACAGTTATAAAATATATAATCAGATTCGGCAACATTATGTGACCCCCAAAAAATGAGATCATGTGACTCCCTGAATATACTGATTGAGCAGGTTTTTCCATCAATGGTTTTTTTTTCCCCTGATGGCACAGCGGGCATATTCCAAGATGGCAATGCCAGGATTCATCGGGCTCAAATTGTGCAAGAGTGGTTCAGGGAGCACGAGACATCATTTTCACACATGGATTGGCCACCGCACAGTCCAGACCTTAATCACAGTAAAAGACGACGCAACCAAATATTAGAGTGTGCGGCTTCTTTCTGATCAGGCAGGCATTCGTACAGAAAAAATGGCGTCGCGGCCGTACTCACCAGAGCGGCTGCAACAGCCAGGAGTAACAGCCCAGTTCATGTATAAAACATAGCAAGAAAAAAAGATGTCACCTGCGCTCGTTTCTATACAATTCCATGTGCAACAAAACACAATTAGAGGTTTTAGTTTGCTCGAATGTCCATTGAAGCGTAAGCTCACTCGCCACATCACGGCACCTCTTGGTAGAGTGAGTCCTAACCAATGTAACCAAAAGCCGCTCCTCTGAGTAACTGCACGCTCTCTCACTGCTTTTCAGCTAAGAGCCAAAAATGGTGGCTTTTATTTATACACGCACCAAGCACTTCCCATTTGACAACCCATACAAGAACTGGGCTGTTACTCCTGGCTGTTGCAGCCGCTCCGGTGAGTACAGGCGCGACACCATTTTTTCTGTATGTATGTATATTATGTTGTAACACCAGTTAAGTCATTTTTGCTGCTGTTCCTTTTTCCATGTTTTTGTTTTCAACCCCAAATGGGAAGTGCTTGGTGCGAGTATAAATAAAATCCACCATTTGTTGCCTCTTGGCTGAAAAGCAACAGGAGAGCGTGCAGTTACTCAGAGGAACGACGTTTGGTTACATTGGTTAGGTGTGGCGAGAGGTCACTGACATTTCGGTGCTCTCCCGTTCGCCGCACTTCGGCGAGTTAAACTCGCCGACCCTGCGGTGAATTCAGCAAAGTCCCCAAAGTGCAGTGAATCGACCCGCCAAACCCATCCAAAAAAATGCTGCAAAACCGCCAAAACGAATCGGAAAAACGCGCAGAACCGTCGAATGAATCGAAAAACCGCCAACTGCATCCGCCGATCCGCCGAACAGAGCGCCCAAATCGATCCGAAAAAAGCCAACTACCCACTGAACAGAGCGCCGACCAGTTGCCAGAAAAAGCCGACAAGACAACGAACAGGGGTAAAAAAAAAAACACTGCATCTTTTTAAAAACTACTGCATAAAAATGCCTGGAAATAATATATAAAGTCCTATGAATAATAATAAAAAGGTCTTTTACAGAAAAAACAGCATTTTGAAAAATTGTTTGGAAAAACATTTAGCCGAAAAAATCCTGAAAAATGCCTAAAAAACTAAAAAGACTTTTTACTGCAAAAGAAAAGAATAAACGGTTGAATAAATATTTAGTAAAACAGCGATTTTTCTTTACATTGAAACCTGTGGGATTCGCCGGATTAAATCTGTTGAATGAAAGAACTGAAAATCAGGGCATTTCACTGACATTTCTCTGCTGTTTCGGTGTCTCTGAACAGATTAACCATTACTTCTCTATGGGGATTTTACTGCCGCCGAAGGTCACCATATTTCACTGGCAATTCGCCAATATTTAGCGAATTGCCAAGCTACTTGAGTAGCTGAATAGCAACGAAATTGCACTGTACGGGGAAATTCAGTTTCCTGGCCAATTCAGTGCTCTTTGAATAAGCCCTATAGTGCTCTTACATACATAAATACATACATACATACATACATACATACATACATATATATATCACAACAGTAGGGCAGCACTCAACCTTTAATAAGCATAACGGGCAGGTGCTTCTCAAGACAGAAAAATACAATAAACTAGGAGGTTTGTTTTATTTCCCTCCTGGTTTGATATACATATTATCCCTAATGGAGGGAAATTATAAGCCTTTTTTCTATATATTTAGAGTGTGTTCTATTGTTACAATCTATCTGTATGTAAGTGCATCTCTACGTCAATCAATAATCTATAACGAAGACGTAGAATTAGGCTAGGGTCAGACGAGCGCAGTCTGAGCGCACTCTGCGTGCATGCATAACGGACAGACGTACTGACAGAAGATACTGTAGACGCCACACAGTCTGTTTTTCTTGACAGACGTAGAAAAAAAAGGGAATTATGGGAAACAACATTAATATGAAAAATGATAAATTGGTACAAGATATGAAAAGCCATTGTGTGCGTCAAGGTGCTGGACGTCGCGAATGCGGTCCATCTGACTTCGTGTCATCACGCACACAGAACGCTACGTAGATGTGGCGCACTCTGCGCGTCCGTCCTAGCGGTTTTATGTTCTTGCCTAACTTGCGTCCGTTTGCCACGTGCGTTGTGCGTGCGCTGTTCAGTGCGCACATACTTCATGTGCGGGTCTCCATTGATCATGATTCTATGCTACGATGGACGTTAAACTGTGCGGCAACACGGACGTTAATCCTGCGTTTGTCTGACGCCGGCCTTAGAGGTCACCACATCTTATGTCTTGGAGTATTCTCACCCTTTTTTCTCCTCTCACGCGGCAGTGGCGCATCACAGCGTACGGGCCGCTGGCATAGTCTTGTAGAGGAGGCCGTCGTTGATTATACTGGCTTATTGACCGAGCCTAATCAGAATTATTTCTGCAGAATGCTTCCCTTCTGTCTCCGACCTATTAAACCCTAACCGCTCCTTGAGGTCCATTCCATCTGAACCCCCCACTGGGACTTAAACAGTAGCTCCCCAGAGGGCAAGTGAAAAAACAAAAACAGACCCTTGGTATTTTAATGGACGTCTCAAACCATGTGCCACTTTATGACTATCATGACAGTCATGATCGCTATACACACCCTCAGCGCCTCCAAAAAGTTTTATTTACTGTAAACAGGGTCCATGAAACAGAAGAATATCAGCAGGCATTGGGCTGGGATTCATAGAACTCCAGATATGAATGTTGCACTTTGCAATCAATGTTACAGATACATGAAGATTTCTTTCGCTGCTGTCTGTGTGTTTTCTCTTTTTTTTTTTTTTATAACGAGAGCAATGTATATAGAATTAGGTCACGTTAAAATGTTTGCTCCCGCCGAGCTCTGAATAGGCTTAGACATTTCCAGTTGGATTACTTTCTCATCCAATTTCATTCCCTCTATAGATTATTATCAGATGTGCGACGAGGCTCTCAAAATATAAAATATACTATATCCTGGTTTCTTATGTCCATGTTGAGCATTAGCAGAGAATACACAGCACCGCAAATAACAATCACACACACAGACAAACACGCCGAGAGCCAATGATTACAAAAATGCCTGGAATTAATATATAGGATCCTATGAATGATAATAAGGAAAAAAGAAAAAAAGTTTGAGAAAAAAAAAAATGGAGAAAAAAAACGGAAAAATACCTCAAAGTTCCAAAAAAAAAAATCAATAAGTAAAGAGACTTTTTGCTGCAGATTAAAATAATAAAACGTTTATTAGATATTGCATAAAAACGGGAATATTTTTAACATTGAAACCTATGTGGTTCGCCTGAATAAACCTGCCGAAACCACTCAACAGCAGGGCACTTCGGCAACTTTTCACTGCTGTTCGGTGTTCTCTGAATAGATTAACCATTGCTTTTCTATGGGGGATTTCACTTCCCTCGAACAGCAGCGTACTGGCTGGCAGTTCGTCAAAATTTGGCAAACTGCAGCTCTCTGGCCACTGTACGGGGAATTTCCTGTTCGGTGCCATTTTTGGGGCCAGATCAGCGCTCTCTGAATAACCCCTTACGTCTTCCTAAATGTGGCACTCTGGAAACCCTCCTGAATGATAAATCAATGTCACATCCAAGACGGCCCAGAGAAGGAAGCAATCATTCTGAAAACCAAAGAAAATCATTGTACCTAATCAGCCGTGCTATTTTAACAGTCGCTGCTTTTAAACCTGAAATAACGTTGAAATGTCACTCGATGGATTACATGTAATCACCGTGTATTTCTCCGTTTCCGCTGGTTTTATTTTGCCAATGAGTGTTCAATGAAAGCTAATTTATTTTGTTAAAAAGAATTACGTTTCTATTGGCCATTTCCTGGGAATTAAAACGCCATCCGCTCAGTACACGCTAATGGTATTTCCCCAACAATGACACAATAAGAAACGCTCCGAGCTGATACAGTCTGATTTTTAAAAGGTCAAGTGCGTCGGTCTCACGTAACATCTGGGACCTGCACGCCTGTTAGCCGGTTCAAGGCGAGAGTCGGGTTATGAAACGATCCTGCTCTGCCGTTTCCGAAAAAGATCGTAAAAGGAAGAATCTGTTAAAAATAGAGTTCTCTTTTCTCGCCTTTAAATAGTCGGGCAGATTATTAATTTTCATTCATTTTTGGTGATTTTACACACCTTTTCTCCTTTTCCGAGTGCACCTCCTCCTCTTCGGCTCAGGGACTCCCGAACCTGACGTTTATCTGCACAATTTGCGTTCCTATGCAACTTGCCTAGCGTAGGAACCGCAAATTGTGCACCACTGCAGGGCTTGCGCACTTTAAGCCCCATTACAATCTTCGCGTTAAAACGCTCGCGCAACGCGTGAATTTGTGCGCCAAGCGTTAAACGTTAACACATGGAAATCAATGCTGGAATTACAATCCTCGCGCATTTTTTCATCCGTCGAGCAATAACGCGCGTTAAACGGACACGCACAAATGCGCGCATCAACGTTGCGCGCAGAAATCAGTGTGCAGACTGTTTTTTTCACGCGATTCAGCCAATCAGAATTAAGAACCACAATTGTCTCACATTAAGTTTTTGCGCCTCACATTGGGCCTAATGTCATCAGTACGCAGAGAGTGGGCTGATGTCACCCTCTGAGGGTGTGCACAGCTCCAATCCATTGTTCTGCGCAGGTGCTATGGAACTTGCGTACATAAAGGGCCCTATTACAATCTTCGCGCAAACGTTTGCGCCGGGGCAAAAACGCATTAACGCGAGGGGTAAAACCCTTTGCGCTGAACGTCGTATTACAATGTCAGCGCAACAAACGCGCGTATTTGTCTACCGTGGGTGAACCTGCGCGAACGCTGCGTGAGCTTACTGTACTGCACTCATCCTCTACTTAACATTGTGAGCGCAAATGCGTTTGTGCGCTGGTACGCGGATGGTATTACAATCTATGCGCAGTTTGTAACGCACAGCCTTTGCGCGCATAATTTTAGCAACTCCTAAAAGCTGGTGTTAATGGCAAATTCTATCAACCTGACCGAAACCAAATACACCAGCCCAAAAAAAATACGCAGCAAAGTATAGTTACACATTCTACACATACCCAAACAATAAATTTGAGAAGTTGTGCGTGTATTTATTATTGATGCAGCATATATACGCAGATTGGCTTTGACAGGCGCAAAAACTTAACGTTAAACAATTAAGGTTCTTAATTCTGATTGGCTGAATCGTGTGAAAAAAACCAGTCCGCACACCGATTTCTGAGTGCAACTTTAATGCACGCACGTTTTTGTGCGTCTTTTTTACGTGCGTTATTTTTTGACGGATGAAATAATGCGCGAGGATTGTAATACCAGCGTTAATTTACATGCGTTAATGTTTAACGCTTTGCGCAAAAATTCACGCGTTTACCGTGCATTTTTGCGTGAAGAATGTAATAGGGCCCGTAGTGTCTTGTTTTGATTTTCTTTTTTTGTCGTTTTCAGTCCCCCCCCCTCTTTAAAAAATAGGCATTGTTGCCTGTTTCACAAAGCATCTCCTAAATATACAGACATGAAACACAATGCTTAATCAATCGAATCAAGACCCGAAGCAAAGAACAAAACTGCAACGATAAAGCTTCCCGAATATTTAATACAATAAAGTGGATAAAAATAGTTCATTTCTATCAGAAATCCTTTACAGCTTGTGGGGACGGGGTGAGGCAGGGGTGAAAAACAAATATATTCCCAGGGAACTTTCATTTTATTATGTTGTATTAAGTAATAAAAAGCTGCATCTCATTTTACAGGATGTAATATCGCTCTCGCTCCCAGCGGATGTACATGTCGGAGCACTGCCTGGCATCAAACGACAGTCAAGTGGCATCAACGTTATGCCAGACTAACAGGGATAAAAAGATAATACTTACATAAAACCTATTGAGGGATGCTGCAAAAACATTGTAATTGCTCTAGTTTTTTCTTATATTCCTAAACGAGATATACTAAGGGGGATATTCAGAAAGCAAAGAGCAGGATGCCCGATGTGCCAACACTTTATGAAAACTGGCTGGGGAATGCATCTGTCTAACAGCTCCCCAGCTGATCCGACACGGAAACTGGACTGCAGTAACTCCTTTTGGCCAGCAGATGGCGACATCTGCCCACCGAATAGGTTATTACACTAAGAAATAATCTGGGAAAAATTCCCAAACATTCCTTCCCATATAATTGATTGAAAATGAAATCACAAAAAACACTGGTTCCTGACAATATTTTTTTTGTAAAATCCCTTGGTAGTGAAGGGGTTAATTGCTGACACACAAAGATGCAATACCGGGCTGCATACAAACAGTTAGACTAGGGTCAGACGAACGCAGTTTTAACGTGCGTTTAGCCGCACGAAATCACGGCCGTGCTAGCAGCAAATGACGTCCAATGCCGGGGAACATACGACGAACGGCCGCACGAATGTTCGTCCGTGCAACGCAAGTGGCAAACGAATGCATTTTTTCGAGAACGTCAAACCGCTACTACTGACGTACAGAGTGCGCTGCGTCCGCATAGCGGCGTGTTTGCGTGATTGGGAGATGTCAGACGCTGCTAATGACCGGATAACATAACGTCCAGACACAAAAAGTGTTTTATTGATGATCCGTACAAAATCACGGACGAAACTGCGCATCGTATGACCGCCAACGTGTATTTCGTGAAAAAATATGTCCGTTCGACCGCACTTTTCCACGGACGACGCGAAAAATGCGTTCGTCTGACCCTAGCCTTAAGCATCATAACCTGGTTTGTGAGATCCAGACAAGGTCCTAATCTTGTTACAAGTTTCATGTCACCACTTTCTTCCTCCAATAGAAGAATATTTTATATTCAATAGTTTTATTTATGTTTTGTTCAACGGTAAAACAAATACAGTGTATTCTATCTACTAACAACTGTGCAATGAGACTCTTTAAATCTGTGAAAATGCTGGTCAATTAATGAGGATTTTGGCTTTTTTATTTGAATATAATGTAGCTGATGCCTTTTCCTGTTCCTCTGGCCCTCTGTAAGACGATCTCTGATAAATTTTATCAAACTCAGTCCCTTTTTTTTTTACCAGACTGAATTTAATAAGAGTTAATTTAACAAAAAAACAACACTCCGAAGCCTCTTTATTAACGGCACATTTGATTGCGCACACAGATTTAATTACACTTTTTTGTATTGTGTTGTTTCATCATCCTGCTGCGACGCATTGATCACTTACTCACAGCAATTTTGAACAATTTCCTCCCACGTTGACTTCAGCAGCTTGTCATTCAGAGACGCATTTCTCTGTCAGTTCTTCCAAGATGAGCAATGCGACTTACAAAACTACCTGCACCTAGATCCCAATTTTAACCCCTAAACTACCAAGCACTTTTTGTTGAAAAATAACATTATCATTACACGTAGTTGGAGCATGAGTTGCATATTAAATTGAATTAAATTAAATATAAGGGGGAAAAAATTCCAATAATGTCAGTTTGCACATTTTTAATTCTTCATGCTATTGTTTGTTTTGTTGGGATGAAAGGTCTGAAAAAGATGGTGTCCCTTATCCTGCACAATGCCACACGGGGTCTGCATTATCAGCATACAGGCAGAAATGTCCTCTGTGTCAAATACAGTAACTGTGACGCAGATCTATACTATAATAGAGTAAGGCTTGGCGTGTCCGTCGCCAAGCCTTACTCTGCGCATGCGCGCGCAACCAGCGGCGGTTGGTTGCGCGCGCATGCAACCGCCGCGGCACAAGCCGGCTGTGCGCTCGCCGCGGCGGTTACAAGATGCACACAGCAGCCGGGTAGAGGCTGCGCCCGCAGCCTCTACCCGGCTGCCGCGCGCATCCAACCCCCGAGCGGCGAAGGGAAAGTTCCCTCACTTCCGCTCTCTGAAGGACCCAAGCCCCGGTCACGTGGGAGGCTTGGGTCCTTCAACGACCGGAAGCGGGGAAACTTTCCATTCACCGCTCGGGAAGGTAAGTATAAGGAGCTCATGGGGCGGCTGTCCGAATGCCGATAGAGCATTCGAACAGCCGCCCCATGTCTGGTCTGGGGTCTGAGCTGGGGCATATCCATGAGAGCTTGGGGGGGCAATATCCAGGACCTGGGCGGCAATACCCACGAGCTGGGGGGCAATACCCACGAGCTGGGGGGCAATATCCACGAGCTGGGGGGCAATATCCACGAGCTGGGGGGCAATATCCACGTGCTGGGGCAGTATCCACGAGCTGGGGCAATATCCACGAGCTGGGGCAATATCCACGAGCTGGGGGGCAGTATCCACGTGCTGGGGCAGTATCCACGTGCTGGGGCAGTATCCACGTGCTGGGGCAATATCCACGAGCTGGGGCATATATCCACAATAGACTGCCCTCTGGGCAGGCTTTCCACCTTGTAGATAATAAAATGATTAGATCTCCTGCTTATGGGGATCTGTAGTGATCATAATGAGATTAGCAATGCAGCTTCCAAAAAATACCAATATCTGTATGTGCTGCATAATGCCTGTGTATGGAAATTACAGTAACACCTTGTATCTGTATGTGCTGCATAATGCCTGTGTATGGGAATTACAGCAACACCTTGAATCTGTATGTGCTGCTTAATGCCTGTGTATGGAAATTACAGCAACACCTTGTATCTGTATGTGCTGCATAATGCCTGTGTATGGGAATTACAGCAACACCTTGTATCTGTATGCGCTGCATAATGCCTGTGTATGGAATTACAGCAACACCTTGTATCTGTATGTGCTGCATAATGCCTGTGTATGGAAATTACAGCAACACCTTGTATCTGTATGTGCTGCATAATGCCTGTGTATGGAAATTACAGTAACACCTTGTATCTGTATGTGCTGCATAATGCCTGTGTATGGAAATTACAGTAACACCTTGTATCTGTATGTGCTGCATAATGCCTGTGTATGGCAATTACAGTAACACCTTGTATCTGTATGTGCTACATAATGCCTGTGTATGGGAATTACAGTAACTCCTTGTATCTGTATGTGCTGCATAATGCCTGTGTATGGAAATTACAGCAACACCTTGTATCTGTATGTGCTGCATAACGCCTGTGTATGGAAATTACAGAAACACCTTGTATCTGTATGTGCTGCATAACGCCTGTGTATGGAAATTACAGTAACACCTTGTATCTGTATGTGCTGCATAATGCCTGTGTATGGCAATTACAGTAACACCTTGTATATGTACTGTGCAGGGATTTTCAGTCATTATAACCCCTTGAATCTTATCCCTGTACGGTAGTGAGTGACCCCAGAGCTCTCCCTGTATTCTGCCCTCTCCCTGGCTGCTGTAATGCTGCAGTAAAGATTGTTAAACAGTTTGTTACAGTGAGGGGCTGCTTCTCATTGAATCACCTTAGCAAATTAAATCAGCGACAGTCCTCTACGGATCTCATCTTGTCACTGAGTCCTTTTGTTCTACACCTACTTATATTTGCAGACGTTGACCAAAATTGAGCAAAATATAGAGCTTGGGTGGAGACGGAAGGCGCATCATAACCCTGGTTAAATTGTTGCAAAACGCAGTAGGTCCCAAGAATATTGCTGAGCAAAAACGGGTATTTTGAGCTGAATTTCCTACGCATATTTTGTCACCAATAAATAATCCAGGGGGGGGGGACACAGGGATGAAATGGGCCACATTTACCCTAAGAAAACACAATGTGGCATTTCACTCCACAAGTTACACCTTCAGCTAAAAGAGGCTCAGAAAAAAATGGAGACCGTGGTGACATCCTTTCTGTCGACATCCTTTCTTTTTGGATAACCCAGGGATCTCTGCAGGTATTACAGTGTTAATGAAGAATTGCCTGTGATCTGGAACAGGAGGTGATCAGTGTTGATCGTATGTGTAGAAAAACCTTAACATTGTCTATTCTATAAACAAAGCCTTCCTAAGACTGAACTACATTAAGCCTCAGTTATTCCAGAGTCAACACTTTTCTCCTAGACGGACGGAAGGCTTTGCTTCCCCAAGAATATATCAGCTTACTAAAAAGCTTTTGAAGGAGCACTTCTCAAAGCGCTTACAAACACAATCGCAAACATGCTCTGACCGTGCTTTCCGATTGTACTTTTGCTACGCAAGAAAGCTGCAGAGACGGAGGCTATTTTTGCTCTACTTGGTAGGATGGGGATGGCCATTTATTACACTATCAGGGTTATTCAAAGAGAATCGAAAAGTCACTGCACGTTCAGTGACTTTTCATTCTCTTCAATTCGGTGCGATTTGGCAATCCCATTTCGGCGACTTTGCGGTGTATTCAGCAAGCACCACAGGGCCGCCGTAATGCAGTGAAAAGTCACCGCAAACCCGCTGAAAACTCACTGCAAAACGAGGGCGAACGCACACCGAAACCCGCAAAAACATCTGGATTAACCCGCAGAAGACGCCTGAGAAACCCGAGCAGGAGCCGATCACAGCGCAGAGCAGCCGCCGGAAAACACAGACGAATGAGGTGAAGAGAAAAAAAACCCAGTTTGCTTAAATGATTTAAAAGTGAAACGCTGTTTGCAAACAAACTACTGAGCGAAAATGTCTGAAATTTACATATGAGATCCAGGGAATGACAATAAAGAGGGCTGTTACAGAAAAAAGAAAAAAAACATTAAAAAAAAGGAAACAAATTTGCAAAAAAAATCCCGAAAAATGCTTAAAAGATCCTTAAAAAAAAACTATAACTAAAGAGACTTACTGCAGAATATTATAATCAATGGTTTATTAGATATTGTATTAAAATGAGAATATTTTTAACATTGAAGCCTATGGGATTCGCCTGAATAAACCTGTCGAATGAAGCCACCGAATGGCAGGGCATTTCGGCAACTTTTCACTGCTGGTTTTTGTTCTCTGAATAGATGAAGTTATGGGGATTTCACTGCCCTCGAACAGGCACCGTATGTGCAGGCAATTCGCCAACATTTGGCAAACTGCCTGCTCTCGGACTAGCCGAATGGCCAAGAAAGGTAACCGTACGCTGATTTTCAGCGTTCGGTTACCTTTCTGCAGCCATTCGGATCTCTTTGAATAACCCTGTATGTTTTGCCATTATATTTTTACAAGGATTACCTGTCAAATAAAAAACAAACAAACTGCTCACCTTAATTGTAAAGAAACAACGTGGGTCAAAAAAAAACAAAACATTTTAGACATAGGCCAGCAAACCTTGGGCCTAGAGTGGAAGAGTATAGGGGCAGCATTTAATTTTAAGTGCTAAGAGAAAAGACAGACTGGAGAAGAAACATAAAAATATCTCATATCGGCAGTACAGTAACACTAGCAGACAGTCACTTACAGAGTTATTCAAAGAGCACCGAAATTCCAGAATTTCAGTGCTCTTTCGTTCCCTGCACTTCGGGGAATCAAATTCAGCATTCATCGCAGAGTCCCGAAGTACAGGGAAAATCCACCTAACGCATCCGAAAAACCACCACAAAACCGCCGCAATGAACGGAAAAACCGCCGCAAAACGGCCAAAAAAACCCCGAACGCGTCTGAAAAAAAGCAGACGATCCGTTGAACAGAGCGCCGACCAGCTGCTGGAAAAAGCCGACAAGCCGACGAACGGGGTAAAAAAAAAAAAACATAAAAAAAATCACACCGCCACTTTTTAAAGCAAAAAAAAAATACTGCATGAACATGCCTGGAATTAATATATAAAAAAAAAAAAGCTATTTTTAAAAAAAAAAATATCTGTAAAATTTTTTTAAAAAGAATTGTCAGAAAAGTCACAAAAAATGCGAGGAAAAAATAAATAAAGTGAGAGACTTTTTGCTGCAAATCAAAAGAATAAATGTTTTAATAGATATTTAATAAAAACGGTAATATTTTTTTACATTGAAACCTATGGGATTCGTCTTATTAAACCTGCCAGATGAAACCATTGAAAATCAGGGCATTTCACCGCTGTTCTGTGATCTCGGAAAAGATTAACCATTGCTACTCTATGGGAATTTCACTGCTGTCGAACAGGCACTTTATTACGCTGTCAATTTGCCAATATTTGATGAATTGCCAGCTTTTTACTAGCCGAATGGCCACAAAATTGCACCGTACGGTGAAATTCAATGTTCGGTGCACTTTCAGAGCCAATTTGGCTCTCTTTGAATAACCCCTATAGTATTAAAGCAAAAGATGTATCACCTAGATCAAGATATTTTTGGTATTTTTAATTGACCATTGGTGTATTTCTGCAGTCCATATTGATGTTCCAAGGCTGATGTTGTGATAATATTGAGTGTGAAAAATACACAAGAAGCTGAGTAACACGAGTCTTGATTTAAAGCCTAATTACAATCAAAGAACTGGCTCTTTCGAAAAAGCCAAATTACACATTGTTGATTATTCATCACTAAAACGTTACCTCCCATCAGAACCTGGACTGTGTTTACTAACTCCATCTGACAAGCGTTTATACTACCAAAATGATAGAAATACTGTATCCAATAGAAATCATTTCCTCCCTTGGGGCGTATGAATTGGAAAAGGTCAGCGGTCGCAGCTGAAATTGGTTAAGCTGTAATTCAACGCAATCTTTCGGATGTCGGTAACATTGTGTATAGTTATGTCAGAGGAAGGATATTTTCCGGACTTAGTGTATCCATTCCATATCGGAGTAAACCTCGAAGAATTCCTTAAAGTGAAAGCTACCATGGCAAGCAATATGGTTAGAGCATTGATGATTGACCATCGAGACTGAAGATTAAGATGCATAAGGCTATCCTAAACAAAAGATAAATCCAGGTCAAGTATCCATGTAATTGGGCAGACTAGATGGGCCGGAAGGTTCTTATCTGACAACATTTTTTCTATGTTTCTATTGTTTCTATGCTTGTGTGCATGGCTGGACTGGGGCAAAAAAAAATCAGCCCTGGACTTCGTACAGAACGGCCCACTTTAATTCTGCAAACACGCACAAGAATAGTATATAGACCAATCGGATCACTCAACCAATCGCTCTACAGATACCGGAGTTGCTGCATAGTGATTGGGTAAAGCAACGCAGCGGCACTGAGGTTGAGCGCCGCCATGTCTTAAGGTGAGGTGGATGCGCAGCAGGTTTCACCGACATGGAGATCCCAACATGAGACTGCGACAGACTGCATCTGTTTTACAGATTGTGAGGAAGTTCTCACCTCACCCATTAAGGGCAGAGCGAGCTGCGTGGTGAACCAGCATTCACACCGGCCCACTGATCCATCGGCCCACCGGGAATCTACCAGTAGTCCCTATGGCCAGTACATGCCTGCTTGTGTGCGACATTCTCCAAGCGAGAGACTAGCTGAGCTTGAGAGGAAGTATCGTTGACAAACATTTGATGACATCAGGCTTAGCCATAACTGGCTTAGACTGTAAAAGGTATCATGGTGGCTTGGAACATTCTCCAAGATGCCCATCCGAACAGAAATATATTGGAAATGCAGTTCACAAACATCAGGAATGAGAAGATCTCTCATGACTAGGCTAAATTTTAATACAAATTTGGTGGCTTGTTAATTTCTCAGTGAACAGTACTCGACATGTGAAATGCCTTTGCCTATTTACACCATCCTCCGAAGATGAGCATTTGATGGCATTGACTTTCAATCCACCATCAGCAAGCTTATGTAGAATGATATAGTAACATATTCCATTGTCTGTAGAATGCAACTGAATAGGATATCCTAAGTGGTCCACCCTGGAAAATGCTTCTGTCACTGTGCTTTCTACTTTTAAAAGCAGCTTAGCCAGGAATATACACGGAGAAATACATTTTACAGCCATTTTGAATCGGATACATAAGCTCTCCCAGAGGAATTCCCAGTAAGAGCAGTCATATCAATGCATAGTTACATAGGCTGAAAAAACACGTGCGTCCATCGAGTTTAGGCTTGTGCACCGATTTTTTTTTCGGTTCGATTCGGTTCATTCAAATTATGTAAATTTTTGTTTCGGACGATTTTCGTTTCGGTTCGTTTCGTTTCGTTTCTCGTATCGACTTTTTTCTTTTCGTGATTTCGGAAATTTTCGTAGTTTTCGGAACGTCTGTTCTCCTCGTTTCAAAGTGTCTATTCGTTTTGACATAAACTAATGGTTTTTGGGATACGATAATTATACGATACGATAATTCTGCCATTGAGATTTCTCATGTTTTACAAGAAGGATACATTGAGATTTCTCATGTTTTACAAGAAGGATACATTGAGATTTCTCATGTTTTACAAGAAGGATACATTGAGATGGGAATGATACAAAATTTAATTACAGAATCAGCGATATAAATACGATGTCCGAAATTACTGAAATGGAACCGAAATCAGGAATGGGGCCGAAATCACGAATGGAACGAAAATGAATTTCGATTTTACACATTTCTAGTCCATTTGAAAATTCTGAAAAGTTTTCGTTTCGGCACGAAAATTTGTTCGGATCTGACGTTTTCGGATCTGAAAATTTTCGGAAAAATCGGCCAAATCCGAATGCACAAATCGGGAAATTTCGTGAGAATTCAGAAACCCGAAACGCACATCCCTAATCGAGTTCAGCCTTTCACACATCACCTACTGCTGTTGATCCAAAAGAAGGCAAAAAACCCAGCTCACCAATATGCAGCCTACTGGGAAAAAATTCCTTCTTGACCCCAGATGGCGTCAGGTTTCTCCTTGGATCAAGCAGCTTTTTACACACATATTAAATATTATAACCCATAAGGTTTTATTTTTGCAGGGAGTCATCCAGCTGTCCTTTCAAAGTCTGTACAGTCTCTGACCCAGCCTCCTCAACAGGCAGAGAATTCCACAGCTTTTATTGTTCTCACTGTAAAACGCAATGTGTCACACATAAGGAAAAGGAACATTAAGCAAAAGAATGAGCTACAAATCCTCCGAAGCGCGCAGTAACCTGCATACGATAAAAATGAAAACATGTATTGCCCACATAAATAATTTGGTTAAAAAAAAGTGTTTTTAGAGGTTTAGAAAAATGTTTACAGCGACCACCACCTGCACATGAAGGAATAAAAAGGAAATACGTTTGTGCAAACCAAGGAAAACCAGATTTAAAAAGATTCAGAAAGTAACTAACTGCAAAATAAACACATCTATTCGGACGAGCGTGTGTTAAATTTTTATGGGATCCTGTTGCTGCAAATAACAAAACCATGGAAACTGGAAGAGAGAGAATCGATGTTTACAGTGCCAAGAGTTCGACGCCTGAACAGAATAATCATAGTCATTCCAAAAGTCCTAACAAATGAGGGCTAAATTGCTACATTTCAAACAAATGCCCTTGCTGTATAAAGCACCGAGCTCCTCGGATGTAATAGGTAGATAGAAAAAGTTGTATTAAGTAAAAAGAGGGGAAACAAAGAAAACATTTCCAGGGGATGATTCCTGAAATGGCAATTTCTTTACAATAAGCACCTAAACCTGTGAGTCTCCCACCATATTTCTCCCATTGTTGGCGAAATGTCACTCCTAAGGCTGGGCCTAAGGCTGGGGTCCCACAGACGTAAAAGGAGCGCAGAAAGAACATCCATGAGAAGGGATGTATTTTCCGCACGGACATCTGTGTAGCCACATTGCTGCACACAGCTCCTATGGAGGATCGCACTTTGTAGACCAGTCTGACATCCATCATAATGGCTCGATGGAAAGGTAAAATCGATGTCTGTTGTAACGTGCGATAAAAGTACACACGTTACATCATGCGGTCCACGCTATGAGGGACGCTGGGAGGGGGTCGCAACGGATGCACATAGTGCGCCCGTGTGTCACGATAAGGTGTACGGGGTGAGGGTATGCATTGACACAATAGGCACGAGATACTTGGGTAGGATTCAAAAGGGGAGTTATTTTCGTAAACACAGGAATAAAAGAAAATGAATGGAAGCAATTATATGGGAGGATGGTGAGGGACAAGGCAGGAAATGGCCTGACTGTAGAACGAGGCATGGAGGCGAGACAGAGGCAGGGAGGAACAGGACACAGAGGGCAACACAACAGGAATTTACATAAGGCACGAGACAGCAGACAGGCAGGACAGGAAAAGGGCGACTAGGATGTACACAAAAGGCAAGGCACGCTGGAGTATACAGGAGGCTTGGAGGGTATGCTGGTGACTCTGATGACTGGCGGGGAAATTCAACATTCGATGCAATTTCGGCTCTCTCTATATAACCCTGTATGTGTGTCTGTGCATGAATACGTCTGTATGTGTGTTTGTAAACAACCAAATATGTCTGTGCATTTAACCATGTCTGTGGGTCCTTGCACGAATATGTACAAAAAAAATGACAACGTTTCGACCAAATGGTCTTTGTCAAGTCTGACAAAACGTTGAAACGTCGTCATTTTTTATTTTTTTTGATGGTGATGGAATAAATCCACTTGATTTAATACTTTGGTCTGCTGGAATCTTTATCGATATTGCTGTTATTGGGGTCGTGGAGCAAGGACCCTCTTGCAATTATTGACGTCAGATGGTGCCCAAGCTGAATTTTTTCTTATAACTCATTTTGCACGGTATATTTTAGTCCAATAGATTATTATTTTTATTTATAATTTGTTAAGTGCCAACACATATTGAAGCGCAGTACAAAAGGTGCAATGGGCAAAGACAGGACAATTTAACAATACGTAAAGGAGACAGCAGGTCAGTATTGCTGCCAGCAGATACAGGAGGACATGATGGTCCTGTTTCCGTGGGTTCTCATAGATCAATGTATTGTGCTTTGCATAGGCGACTCTACAGGGGGGCAAGGGGGGGCAATTGCCCCCCCTAGGTTATTCCTTGCCCCCCCATGTGCCCCCCACCAAAAATCAGCATCCAGCTTACTACACTTATTCAGACCACTGTATCTCTGTCCCTGTGCATCGTATATGGACGATCTAGGTGTCATTGGAAAGGGCAGATTCTGGCCTTTCCAATGATACCCAACATGACCATATTCAGTTTGAAATAAAAGTCATAAAATATTAAATAATAACGGGCACTTAAACTTGAGCCATTTCAACCCTATGAAAATGCTTATCAGTGAAGTGGTTAATGTTCAGACTTTACATTACATTGTGTATTACGTTAGTTTTTGCCTTGGTTTAGTTGTATATTAAGGGTTAATGGGTAGGCTTCATCCCTCACGGTATACATTTTATTTTTTCCTTGTTTAATGGCATTGTAGGGGTTAATCGGTAACTACATGCTGAGACAGTGTATTCATTTCATGTTTTACCTTGATTAGTGGCATATTAGGGGTTAAGGGGTAGCTAAATGCCACATTGTTTATTATTTTTATTGCATTTCTCTGGGTTTATGGCATTTTAGGGGTTATTATGGAAGTTAGAATCTAAAGGGTCTAATCATCTTTAGATCCTTTGCTTTTCGTCACATTTCGGGGGAATTAATTTTGCCGAAAATATAGTGAATTCCTATTTAGTGAATGGTCACTGTAATTTGCTAAAAGTGGAGTCGCTGAAGCAGCTATCAGACATTCAGCGAAAACCTCCGAATTGCAGCAAATAAAGTATCAGGTTAGTACAATAAAAAGGTATCATTGCATCACATTACTCTGGGGTTTTGGAATCTTATTTATATATACTTATTTAGGGCACTATTACCTGGTGTGAGCTAACCCTTGCGTGCGCATGGTTTTGCGTTAGCGCCAGGTTAATGGCGTCTAGCGCCTGACCAACAGATCGTTTGCCTCCCGCTACAAACGGGAAAAATCACTTAGTGCGTTGCTATTAGCGATTTGTACCGCAAGCTTGCTATACTTTCCGCGTCCTTTATTTAACACGGGGAGAGCTAGAGATCTCAGATCACTTGGTGCCAGCGCAAATTTTTTGAGGGAAGCTAATTGCAACATTTTACCTACTGCTCAACCCTGGTGCCAACTCCAAAAAACCCCAGAAAAAACAGATCTTCACCCAAAATTAACAGACAATTGAAAGGAATGCAGCACAGGCTCTTGGCCCCATACACCATTGTAATGGATCTTGTCCGCATTGTCGTTGCTGTTGCAGTAGGCTCTATTATAAATGTATCCTTTATCCACATATATCCTAATTCTAATATTTTGCCTAATTTTAAACATTTTATGCTGGGGGTGATTCATAGTATGGAAGCGTATGATTATTAGGGTGACCGTGTGGACCATGTTAAAGGGACACATGAATAAGTCTTGCCCTGAAACATGTATTATTTATATGCTGCAGCAGGAAATTTTTGTCCCTCACCTGGCCTTCCTTTTGGATCTATTAAATGCAGTGTAATGATTCTACATGCTGCTGGGTGGCATTTATCAAGCAATGTCCATCAGCCTTAATATATGTGTGCATCAAAACATGGATAATACGGCCACCATGGAGGATTTTAATAATGCAGGGGTGTGAGGTTATTCACTGGATGTGTTCATATTCAAGCTTGTGAGGGCGGGGGATAGTTATGGCCCGGCATTCTGCACTGGAAAAAAACCCAGTTCTATCCTGTTCACAACCACATTAGCGCTGGGTCTCAGCTCAGGTCTTAGGCTAGGGTCAAACAAAAGCATTTTTACACGCGAACGTAAAAAAGTGCGTCCGAACGCATTGATGTATTTTTTCACGGAATATGCGAAAACGGTCATACGATGCGCATTTTCGTGCGTGATGTTTTACGAATCCAAACCAGGAAACTTTTTGCGTCTGGACGTTATGTTGGCCGGACACGAGCAGGGTCTGACGTCTCCTAATCACGCACACACGCCGCTAGCGGGCGCAGCGCATTCTGTACGTCCGTACTAGCGGTTCTGCGTTCTCGAAAAAATGCGTTCATTTTCCACTTGCGTTGCGCGGCCGGACTTTCGTGCGACCGTACTTCGTATATTGGCCGTCATTGCCCATCATTTGCTGCTAGTGTGGCCGTAATTAAGTGCGCTAGAACGCACGTTAAAAAGCGCTGGTCTGACCCCAGCCTTAGAGTTTCCCTAGCGTGCGCCAAACGACCTTGTTCATGGACTACTGCAGACAAGGTGATCTGTTAGTAGGTTGTCAGGCACTATGTTTTAGTCGCAGTAATTTTTCCTTTAGTGATGGCGTTTTAGCTCACACCAGGTGATAGGGCCCTTAGTTTTATTCAGTGGTATGATTTAGTGGTGAAAATTATTAGTGCCCCTCAGTTTTGACTGCGGTATCTTCTGTGCCCCCCCCCCTAATATTGTTCCTAGAGTCGCCACTGGTGCTTTGGGTAAACTGTAATAACGCTCCTCGGTCATATTTAAGCTAAAAGGTTTCCTGGCTGCCATTAATCAATGTCCCAATAAAAAACTACGCTTTCATGTTAATTTATTCATTGTAAATGATTTTTGCTTTTCTGGGAATTTGTGAAAAGACCTGCGCAGCTTATTAGTGTATGAAAACATACTGTGCCGTGTGTGAGAAAACAAGAGAATGAATAAATAAAAAGGATTCTAGTTCAATATTCAATCAGGCCAGTCCAGCACGAAAAAAAGAAAACAGGGCATAAGACCCAGGACCCACAATTCAGGGGCCCCCGCAAATACATTGATTAGGTTAAACAGGTGTACTCGCAACGTACGTCCTGTTTAACTGGGTCTTAAAACCCTATGGGCTCTATCACCTCCTTCAAGGTAACACTAGTGTCAGCATTAGCGCTAGCTTAAAGGAGGTCATAGCGCTGCGGCCAGATCGCTAACAAGTTAAAAAACCCAAGAGAGAAAAGATGTCATCTGCGCTCGTTTCTATGTATTTCCATGTACAACATAACACTATCAGGAGGTTTTAGTTTGTTTTAATGGCCATTGAAACGTAAGCTCACTCGCCCCGCCAAGGCACCTCTTTGTAGAGTGAGACCTAACCAATGTACCGTCCAAAAGCTGCTCTACTGAGAAACTACTTAGTTTCTCAGAAGAGCAGCTTTTGGTACATTGGTTAGGTACTCACTCTTCAAAGAGGTGCCTTGACGGGGCGAGTGAGCTTACACTTCAATGGCCATTAAAACAAACTAAAACCTCCTGATAGAAACGAGCGCAGATTCTCTTGTTATGTTTTATACATGAACTGGGCTGTTACTCCTGGCTGTTGCAGCCGCTCTGGTGAGTATAGGCGCGACGCCATTTTTTCTGTAAGTTAAAAAACCCGTTAGCGCTCGTTAATTTGCGATTTGTAGCGCGAGTTTACTGTACTTTGCGCTCCCTATACCTAACATGGGGAACGCAAAGTGCAAGCACAGATTAACTAGCGTTACGATCACTTGGTCCTAACACTAGTTACTAAGAGCTGGCGCTAACGAAAAAGTTACCACCAGCTCAGAGGTGTAAGTAATGGATTGCACTGCTGCAGAATCCATTACCTGCAGCTAAAAACTCTCCAAAAATCACATGCTCACCTGTCATCCCGCGGCAAGAATGGCGGCCCGATACACTGCTTTTGGCCGCTGGGAGTAGAAGAAGGCTGGGTGAAGAAAGTCGCCTATCTCCCTCCGCGATCACTCTGCTGACCGGCAGGAGCTGTATGAGTGAAAGTGTTTGTGTGTGTGATACTGTGTAGCTGAATGTTTTTCTGGCAGTGATTTGTTGTGACTGAGTGTGTTGTGCATCTGAGTGTGCTTTGTAACAGACATAATGCAGCTGGGTGCATTTGTATGTTTGGAATAATGTGGTTGAGTGAGTTTGTGATATTGTGTGTCTGAGTGTTATTGTTTGATTAATACATTGTAGTCAGTGTGTCATGAGAGTGATACAAAGGCAGAGTGTGCTATTGTGTGATATAGTCTGACCTTGTGTGCTGTGCACCTGAGTTTTTCATTTAGCTGAGTGATAGAAAGTGTCCGTTTGTATTTACTGTATATGACTGATACAGTGTGGTCAAGAGGGCTTGTGCGAGTGATACAGTGTGGTCAAGAGGGCTTGTGCGAGTGATACAGTGTGGTCAAGAGGGCTTGTGCGAGTGATACAGTGTGGTCAAGAGGGCTTGTGCGAGTGATACAGTGTGGTCAAGAGGGCTTGTGCGAGTGATACCGTGTGGTCAAGAGGGCTTGTGCGAGTGATACCGTGTGGTCAAGAGGACTTGTGCGAGTGATACAGTGTGGTCAAGAGGACTTGTGCGAGTGATACAGTGTGGTCAAGAGGGCTTGTGCGAGTGATACAGTGTGGTCCAGAGGGCTTGTGCGAGTGATACAGTGTGGTCGAGAGGGCTTGTGTGAGTGATACAGTGTGGTCAAGAGTAGGGATGAGCGGTTCGGGTTCGGACGGTTCGGAGTTCGACCTGAACTTGGCCTGTTCGATGAGATGGCGAACACCAAACATTTCCGGGTGTTCGCCGCATGTTCGACCACAATGGACCACAATGCATTTTCCCACTGGACTGAAGCTCGTAATTGGCTACAGCCTTGCACCTGACCACAGGTCTGGTGCAAGACTGGTTCAACACTATGCCAATCACCGCTCAGAGTCCTGATTGGGCAAATTTTGCCCAATCATGGGCTCACAGAGCTAAGTCCCTCAGCACACTATATAACGTTTCCATGCGCCGATTCTGCACGCATTTCAGAGGAGATTTCAAAGGAGATAGTTGTGTCTTGTTACTGCCGGTCTGCCACGCTACTGGGGGGGTCTGGGGGGGTCTCATTTCTACCAAATATCAGGGAATTTAGGTGATGTGTGTCTTGTCACTGTGCCAGCAAGTTTTTTTGGGGTTTACAACTTTCTTTAAAACATTTGTGAATTGAGGTGATCTTCTGGGTCTTGTCACTGTGCCAGCAAATCTTTTTGGGGCTCACTAATTTCTTTAAAACTTTTGTGAATTGAGGTGATCTGTGTCTTGTCACACAGCCAGTACCACGCAGTATTTTGGGGGTCACAAATTTCTACAAAACATTTGTGAATTGAGGTGATCTGTGTCTCGTCACACATCCAGTACCACGCTGTATTTCGGGGCTCACTAATTTCTACAAAACATTTGTGAATTGAGGTGATCTGTCTCTTATCACTGGCTGCCAGCTATCAGTGTGTCTCACTGAGTTATACCAGAGTTCTTTAAATCTTTATACCAGAGTTGAATCAGAGTTCTGTATATATTAAACTATATATCACTCACCATGTCTGAAAGAACAAAAAGGACAGGCAGATGCTCCCAGACACAGATAAGAGGGCAAGCAGGCCCTGTGTCGGGAGGCTGTGCCTCTGGTTGTGGTGGACGTGGTGCATCCTCTGCAGGGGCAAGCTTGTCCTTTCTAACTGGTGCTGGCCGTTTTAAGCAGCAGCAACATACAGAGGACTTGGTGGATTGGCTAACCAGGCCATCCTCATCCTCCGAGTCCTCTGCCAGCCAGGCTTCTAGTGCTTTACAGTCCACCTCAGCTGCCAAAGCATCTAATGCAGCCTCAATGTCCACAGCTACTCCTGCTGTAGCCTCGCTATCACACACGGAGGAGTCAGCTGAATTGTTTGACTACAATGAGAGTGACATGCTGCTTGAGGATGCGCAGCAAGTACAGTGCTCTGATTCAATCTCTGAGGTTGAGCAAGGGAGTATAATCAACCTAGAGGAAGGGGGTGCCAGTGATGACACACAAATAACTGGCACTCATGTTGCCCCAGCAGCTGCAGCATACTGCCAAGTTGGCTCCAGTGAAGAGGAGATAGGGGGTGAAGATGACAATGATGAGGTCACTGACTCCACCTGGGTGCCAGATCGAACAGAGGAATAAAGTGAGGAGGAGGGGGAGGAGGAGGGACAGCAAACACGAGGCACAACATCCTCTGTCACCAACCGTAGCACTAGCCAGTCCAAGGCATCACATGTCAGAGCTGCTCCAGTGCAGAGCGCTGTTGTCTCAAAGAACACATGCAGGAAGTCTGTTGTCTGGGAGTTCTTTAAAAAATGTGCAGTAGAGCGCAGCGTTACTATTTGTAATCTATGTCAGATGAGGCTTAAGCGTGGGAAAGATACCGGACACTTGGGTACCATGTGCTTGAGGCGACATACGAACAAGTGCCACACATCCCGTTGGCGCAAAACTTTGCGTAGGTCCTCCTCCTCCTCCTCATCTGTCTCTACCCACACTGTATGTCCTGCCATGTCATTGCCTACAACCTCCACCGACAGGGATGATGCTACAGTAATGGATGTACCAGGTCCTTCCTCACAATGTGACATCATCCCAGCAGCTGAAGATTTACGCAGTCAGATTACGTTGCCGCAGCTGCTGCAGCGAAAGAAAAAATATAGTCCCAACCATCCCCAAGCACAGCGTCTAAATGCCAGCTTAGCAAAATTACTCGCATTGCAGCTGCTGCCTTTCCAGCTGGTGGACTCTGCTCCCTTCCGTGAACTTGCTGAATGTGCTGTACCACAGTGGCAGGTTCCAAAACGCCATTACTTTTCACGCAAGGCCATTCCAGCACTATACCAGCACGTGGAAGACAATGTTATCCAGTCATTGGGAAAGGCAGTCAGCAGCAAGGTGCATGTGACTTTAGACACGTGGTCCAGCAAGCATGGACAGGGTCATTACATTTCCTTCACGGCACACTGGGTAACTCTGATCGCAGCTGGGAGTGATCCAAGACAGGGCTCTGTGCTGGAGCTTGTTCATCCACCACGCCTCCAGAAAGCTGCTTGTATGAGGTCTGTCTGCTCCACCACCACCACCACCTCTTCCTCCTCCTCCTTCTCTGTCTCTGGCGAAGTGGCAGTTAAACCGACGCCTGACAGGGTCTACGCAATGGCTCAAGCAAAAAGATGCCATACTGTGCTTGAGCTGGTTTGTTTAGGGGACAGGAGCCACACCAGGTCAGAAATTTTGTCAGCTCTGCAGGGGCAGGTGCAGAGATGGTTAACACCACGCCAGCTTGAGCTGGGAATGATCGTCTGCGATAATGGCAGCAGCCTTCTCTCCGCCCTACGCAAGGGTAAATTGACGCATGTACCATGCCTAGCACACGTCCTAAATCTGGTGGTACAGCGTTTCCTAACCAAGTACCCAGGGCTGCCAGAGCTTCTCATCCAGGCCAGAAAAGTCTGCAGCCACTTCAGACGGTCATTCCCAGCAAGCGTTCGCCTGGCAGAAATTCAAAGAGAATTCCACCTTCCCACAAACCGTCTGATCTGTGACATGCCCACCAGGTGGAACTCGACATTAGCAATGCTGCAGCGTCTGCACAAGCAGCAGAGGGCCATCAACGAGTACCTGTGTGAGTATGGCACAAGGACAGGTTCAGGTCAACTTGTTTCCCCCCCCCGCAGTGGCTGATGATCAAGGATGCATGCACTGTACTGTCACCATTTGAGGAGGCAATGAGGATGGTGAGCAGGGACAGTGCATGCATCAGTGACACAATTCCTTTAGTGTTCCTGCTGGAGCACACTCTGCGGGGAATTATAGATGTGGCTCTAGAGGCAGAGCAGCGGGAGGAAGAGGAGGCCTTCCCTAGCTCTCAAGGCCCCAGTCTTTCCGCAGACAGCATTCCAGCGGGTCCTACTCAGATCAGACAGGAGGAGGATGAGGAGGAGGAGGAATATTTAAGTAGTGGGGGCATTGAAGGTGGGGATTCCTCAAGGGAGGGTTTTGTGTGCCCAGAAACAGAAGGGCTAGTGCGTGGCTGGGAGGAGGAAGTGCACGATACGGTCATCCTCATTTACCAGGAAGACTCAGAAGCTAATGCCACCTCCAAACTACGCTGCATGGGCTCCCAATGATGCAAAGCCTGCTAAAGGACCCCAGGATTCGTGCTATCAAGGAGAGGGATCATTACTGGTTGGCAACCCTTCTTGATCCACGATACAAGGGGAAAGTTGCAGAGCTCATCCTGCCCGCACAGAGGGAGCACAGGATGACAAAACTTGAGGACGCTCTAAAGCGACACTTGTGTAACACCTTTCCAGGCACGGGTAGATTACCAAGTGCTGACACACGTGCTTCTGAGGCTGCGGGTGATCAGAAGAATAGTGGTGAAGGCCAGGGCCGCTTGACTGATGCTTTTTTAAATTTTGTTAGTCCTCGACGCCCAGGGACGTCAAATGTAGGCACCCATTGCCAGCATCTTCACCCTATGGTGCAGGACTACCAGGGCAAGGGCAGACCTGGATACCTTTCCAGCAGATGATCCACTGGCTTACTGGGTGTTGAGATTGGATCACTGGCCAGAATTTAGCCAATATGCTATGCAGCTACTAGGTTGCCCTTCATCTAGCGTGCTTTCTGAAAGGACGTTCAGTGCCGCTGGAGGTTTTGTCACAGACAAAAGAGTGCGTCTGTCCACCAACTCTGTAGACCGGCTGACATTTATAAAAATGAATCAGTCCTGGATCAGCAGCTATCAATCCCCTGATGCTGAAGTAATGGAATAGATCGGGGATGTTCTCTTCTGCATTCACAAAACCTCCAGCACGGAACTCTTCCACAATACCACAAAAGGGTTACGGTGTGAAGGCACTTGCTTCCATGAAAGGCACAATATTTGGCTGCACTGACACCTGTGCCAGATTTATATCATTTAAATTTTTTGAACCGCAGGGTCCAACCCTGCACTCTTCCACAATACCACAGAGGGGTTACTGTATGATGATACTTGCTGGCCTGGCATTAAAGGCACAATATCTGGGTGCACTGACGCCTTGACCAGAATCATATCTTTTCAATATAGGACCACATGGTCCACCCCTGCATTCTTCCACAATACCACAGAGGGGTTACTGTATGATAGTACTTGCAGGCCTGGGACCAAAAGCACAATATTTGGGTGCACTGCCACTGACGCCTGTATCAGATTCATATCCTCAGAGGGGTTACGGTGTGACGGCACTGTTGGGGACGCTAAAGGACCAATTTTAAAGCACCTATTGTTACTTTCATCCAAAGCCTGCATAGATTTCACAATAATTTAGCCCAAAAAAAATCAGTAAACTTTTTCTGCGTCTACGAAAATGTCTCCTCTTTTCATACAGACTGCCGCCCCAAGCAGTTGTTTATGGATAGATTAACGGAAAAGCATTTACCGTCATATGAAATGTATTTTTTTTGTTTTTAAGTGTTTCTATACATCCTAGAAATCCGCCACTTCACGGGCAGGTTATGGGGACATCCTAGGCACGTTATTTGAAGGAATTTTTGGTTTTTATTTTTAACCCTTATTTCATGGAAAACTCACTGTCCCTTTAAAAACGTTTTTTTTTTACTTTTTGTTCTTGTTTCCTGTCCCCAGGGCACTACCCGGACCCCCATACACCTTTTATGGCAAATATGTAGCATATATGCTCTCTTGGAGGGCACTCTAAAAACCGAATTTTCAGTCCCATTGACTTGCATTGGGTTCGAGTTCGGGTTCGGGTCCGGACCCGAACAAATGGGAAGTTCGGGTTCGGGCTCGAACCGAACTCGGGGAGTGTTCGGTTCATCCCTAGTCAAGAGGGCTTGTGCGAGTGATACAGTGTGGTCGAGAGAGCTTGTGCGAGTGATACAGTATGGTTGAGAGGGCTTTTGTGAGTGATACAGTGTGGTCGAGTGGGCTTGTATTAGTGATACAGTGTGGTCAAGAGGGCTTGTGTGTGTAATACAGTGTGGTCAGGACTGGAGTGAATGACACAGTTTGGTCGAGGGAGCTTGTGTGTGTGATACAGTGTGGTCGAGAGTGTGATACAGTATGGTCGAGGGAGCTCGTGTGTGTGATACAGTGTGGTCGAGAGTGTGTGATACAGTTTGGTTGAGGGAGCTTGTGTGTGTGATACAGCGTGGTCGAGAGAGTGGGATACAATTTGGTTGAGGGAGCTCGTGTGTGATACAGTGTGGTCGAGAGTGTGTGATACAGTTTGGTTGAGGGAGCTTGTGTGTGTGATACAGCGTGGTCGAGAGAGTGGGATACAATTTGGTTGAGGGAGCTCGTGTGTGATACAGTGTGGTCGAGAGTGTGTGATACAGTTTGGTTGATGGAGCTTGTGTGTGTGTGTGTGATATAGTGTGGCTGAGTTTGTTTGTTAATCTCTGGATGTGTGTCTGGTAATGTGACTAAATCTGCTCATTTTTTTTGTTTAGTTTTACAGGGTTATTCAAAGAGATTCGAAAAGTCACTGCACGTTAGGTGACTTTTCATTCTCTTCAATTCGGTTCCTTTTGCCGATCCCATTTCGGTGACCCTGCAGTGTATTCAGCAAACACCACAGGGTCCCCGAATTGCAGGGAAAAGCTGCCTCAAACCCGACGAAAACGAACCGCAAAACCCACCGAATGCACGCAGAAAAGCCACAAAAACATCTGGATTAACCTGCCGAAAACCAAGCCCGAGCAGGAGCCGAAGCAGCTGAGACCGCAGACGAGGGAGGTGAATAAATTAGCAAAATAGTTTGTGTGAATCTGTGAAAGTGAAACGCTGTTTGCAAAGAAACTACTGAGCGAAAATGTCTGAAATTTACATAGGAGGTCCAGGGAATGATAATAAAGAGGGCTGTTACAGAAAAAAGAAGTAAACTTAAAAAAAATAAAAAAATTGGGCTTTAAAAAAAAAAAAAAAAATTAAGAAAATTGCTGAAAATATTCTAAAAAAATCTATAAATAAAGAGACTCTTTAGTACTGCAGAATTTTATAATGAACGGTTTATTAGATATTTAATTAAAACGGGAATATTTTTAACATTGAAGTCTATGGGATTCTCCTGAATAAACTTGCCGAATTAAACCACCGAATGGCAGGGCATTAGGGGAACCTTTCACTGCTGGTTTGTGCTCTCTGAATAGCCGAAGCAGTGCTTTTATATGGGGTTTTCACTGCCCTCCAACAGGCACCAAATGTTTTGGTTGAATCTTGATTAAAGAAGAAAAGCAGATATAAACAGGGTTATCCAAAGAGCTCCGAATTGCTTGAGAAAGGTAACCGAACGCTGAAAATCAGCGTACGGTTACCTTTCCTGGCCATTCGGCTATCCAGAGAGCAGGCAATTCGCCAAATCCTGGCGAATTGCCTGCTCTCTGGATAGCCGAATGGCCAGGAAAGGTAACCGTACGCTGATTTTCAGCGTTCGGTTACCTTTCTCAAGCAATTCGGAGCTCTTTGGATAACCCTGTTAATATCTGCTTTTCTTCTTTAATCAAGATTCAACCAAAAATCCACCAAGAACGGTTCTTAGATTGAAAGCTCTCGAGCAGGATCCTCTCCTACTGTTCTGTGTGTTCATTATTCGGTCTCACCCATTGTACAGCGTTACAGAACTTGTTAGAGCTTTATAAGTACTTTTAACTGTAAATAATGGTGACTGTTTAAGGATAAAGAAGATCCTGTTTGTTTTACTGCAATATTTACACATGAATCACTCAACAGTGTCAACACAAAATTAGTTTCCCTTCCAACATGACAGCAATATTCACCCGTCTGTCCCCAAACCGAAACTCAGAAGGTATTAAAAGAATTTTAAATGGATCGTAAATAAAAGTTGAATAAAAATAATTCCCAGATGACTTGTTCGTAAGAGGCTTTATGTGAGCCCGGCTGCTAAGAGCTTTTCATAAAATGATTCCCAGACTATTTGTATTCCAGCATTGCCACAATTTATTGTCTTGATTTACAAACCTCCAAGGTAACATACAAATGTATAATAATATGGAATGAATAGTGTAACATGTATTTACAATACAAAGGTCAAACGGCACTAAAGGGAAGAATTTACAGACTAGAACTAAAAATATGTCAGAATAGATGTGTCTGTATGAAGCCCTTCACTACTAAGATCGACCTTACTCGATCCGCAAAGCACCTCCTGGTACCCCGATATTGAGCAAAGTAGATATGGTGTTCCACAGGAGCAATACAAAGGATTTTTGTTTATTGCAAAGGAAATTTGTTTACATTTGGGCCCCAGAACAAGTTTTATATATAGTTTTAGCACCATAGGCATGATACTTGAGGTGCGAACACTTTTTAAAAGCAGCTGGGAATAGAACTGAATGACATCTCCCCAACTGATCCTGCACAGAGACCAGAACTGCAGTAACTCCTTTTGGCCTGCAGATGGCGCCATCTGCCTGTCAAATAGGAATACATTGGGAATATTCCCAAATATGTCTTACTGTATAATTAATTACATATTATTATTACTGAAAAACGCTTGTTCCGGTCAGTGATTTTCTGGAAAATCCCTTTCTTGTGAAGGGGTTAAATGTTGTAGGTGATGTTTTACATGTCTCTGTAGAAAAAAAGAGCTTACTTTCCACTCACCATCTTAGCATTGGCGAGTGCTTATACACAGACACACGTAAAGCAGCTGCCTAATAAAAGAGAAACAAACAATGGCTGGTGGAGGTTTGATGGGACACTGACAGCAATATGGGCAACTACACAGGAATACATTGTAGCAGCGACATTCTGCCACTGTCATTGCATTAAAGCAATAGCGTCTGAGGACTGTTCTGCTCAGAGTTAGGTAGGTCTATGTGAAGCTGCACAAGGCAGGTGGATAGGAATCTCAAAAAGACAGCGCAGGGGCAAGTGTCAAGGACAGAAAGCAGAGAGAGGCATTGGCACTAACAGGGGGATGAGATAAAGGTTTAAAGAGAAATAAAAGGGAGAAAAGGAGCAAAGTGACAGGGAGAAAACGGTGTAAGAAGGGGTAAGGAAGCAAATGTCAAAATGTAGAGAGAATACCCACAAATATAGAATGACAAGACAATGAAGGTAAGGAAAGCAACTACACATCGGGAAAAATGGAACTGTGACAAGGACGAGGACCAGTTATAAGGAAGAAAAGGAGGGGTTAAATGAGCCTACAAGGGGGGCAATTAGGCTTAAGGAAGATGCAGATTAGCAATCCAGGGTGCCAGATTTTGTTGTAAGTGTCAGGGGTGCTATTCAATCGTACAGCGTAGTCTTCCATGGAACGCACCTCCGCCAGAATGGTATGGCGTTCCAGAAATGAGGTGAGCTGTGTTGGGTCCATTGTTTTTCCATTGCTCGCCTGGCTGCCAAGGAAACTCGTGCGACAAGTTAATTTTCTGCTTGACGGCACTACAGGAGTCACTATAAGAGAAATGTCCACGAGGTTTTATTTGTTTATTTATTTTAAAAAGAAAGCAGCTTGAGATGAGAATAAGAAGCAACCTTGGATTTGCTCATTATTATTCAGTGACATAATAAATAATAAAACATAAGGAGCAGATGGCCCTGTCTGTAGGATAATTGTTCTGCTAATGCAGCACTTTATACAAGTGCTCAGCCAGACATCCTGTGAGTTTACAATCTAAGGGACTAAGGAAAGTGAAACAAAAGGGAGTAGGGGGGAGTGGAGATATTTACCGGAGAGAGTATAGCAGACACTGCATGATGATGACTAAGATGACTAAGAGCTTGGGCATGATGAGGTAAAACCGAACAAGGATTGGAAAAGAGGCTATATAATTAGTATAGGGGCGGGGTGGGAGGGTGGATGGGGCGGGCGAGAGGGTGGATGGGGCGAGAGGGTGGGACAGCAGAGGGGGAAATGGTGTTGAAGCGAGACCTTCTGGCTTTCTTGCAGGAAACAGAGGGAGAGAATGCTTTGAGTATGGCTTGCTTGTGGTTCAGGGGAAAACGGTAGTGAAGATTAAATTAACAAATAATCAATATAGTATTTTTTAGAATTAAGATTACATTAAAAATCCCAATATTGTATTTTTTATTATTAAGATTAAATAATAACAAAGTACAATATTAGGACTATTTAATTTTTTATTAAAAAAATAATCCTACTATCGTACTTTTTTTATTAAGATTAAAAAAATGAATAACCCGACTATTGTACTGTTCATTTTCAGACCTTAATCTTAAAAATAAAAAAGATATTAGGATTATTTATTGGTTTTAAATAAATAATCACAATATTGGATTTCTATTATGAACCTTAAGTAAACAAAAAATACGACATTAGGATGATTTATTAATTATTTTTTTAATAAAAACTACAGTATTAGGTTTATTTATTGAAATCAGAATAATCCGACTACTGTACTTTTTTATTATTAAGATTAAATTAATAAATAATTCTAACTTTGTAATAATAATTATTATTATTATTAATTCTGATTGAAATGAAAATTTGGGGTGATTTTCCACCCAAAAAAATATTTATTAAAACAACACATACTTGAAAATTTATTTTATACGCTATATATTTTTTTTTTCTTCTCAAACAGCCATCGGTTGCTGTAGCTCACCAGCCAAACCTGTTAAAATGATTGACCTAAACACAAAAAGGATGCAAAGTGCTGAGGTTGTGCGTCTTGACATAAATCTTTATCTCAGCAGTTTGTATTAGGACAGATTTTCAAGATCCAAAAGTGCCTTATGGGTATTTTAACTTTGACGCGTGTTAACTTTCCCTCGAGGTCTAAAGCATCATGGAAAGCAGATTATTTAGCTGTAGCCCCCCCTCCTTTGGGCTCTACTACATTCTTTGCGCATTTGTTTTGCGTGCACATTTGCGCGAGTGCAAAACCATTTGCGCAGAACGTCGTATTACGACGTTTGCGCAAACGATGCGCGTTAACGTCCAACGCGAGTGACCCTGCGCGAACCCAGCGCGAGCGCAAGTTCGTGCGCGCATTCCATACTTAACATTGCAAGCGCCAATGCGTTCGTGCGCTGGTACGCAGGTGGTATACAATCTTCGCGCAACGAAAGTTTGTGCGCATTTTCGTAACGTCTTTGAAAAGCAGGTGGTAACTGTAAATGTGATCTTTCTGGGCGAAATGAAATACACCAGCACGAAAAAAAAATACAGCACAGTACAGTTACACATTCTACACATACCCAAACATTAAAATTTATAAATTGTGTCATTGTTAATTTTTCTCTTTTTTTGGCTGATGGTTGTTAATTTTTTTTTTTTTTGTTTCTTAGTTTGTAAATATTTTATTGGAAATGGGTGATTGATATTGGCTGAATCCCGTGACAAATCCCGTGACAAAACAGTCTGCCCACCGATTCCTGCACGCAACGTTCATTTGCGAACGGCTTTGCGCGTCGGATTTGCGCACGAAAAAGCTTGAAGGAAGAAAAAATGCGCTCGGATCGGAATACCATGTTAATTTTTGCTTGATAACGGTTTTTTTCGTGCGCAAAAAAAATTGCGCTGCGCGAGCACAATTGGGCAGACAATGTAATAGGGCCCTTTATGTTTTAATTAATGGAAGTGATCTTGTTTTGATTTATCCATGATTCAGTGTCAACAACTATGATCTCTGCAAACGAAGCATGGAAAAAGATGGGAAATAAAGCAAAGGGGGGCACTGTTGTTTTGACTAACTGCTTCAACCAAGGTTCAACGCTTTAAAATGCAACTGGAGGAAACAATGGATGGGGGGGGAGGGGGGGTTCTGCATCCATAAACTAATCTTCATAAATGGAAACACTTAAAAGGGAGAGATCCCATGCACCCTGCAAAGAAAAAAAAAGAAGCTCCTTTTGATTTTATCCCCAAAACGCTACTTGCGTTAGTGGCATGTGAATCAGACAATGTGTGGTTTAGTAATTTACGACTGACAGTCTGCTCCGGTCACTGGCTGAATGGAAGATGGGGAGAGAGTTCACTAGCTGTAGGACCACCTGCAGTCTCTTATTAATCATTAAAACAGAGTACAGTGGTCCCATCCCCATTTTAAACCGGCTGTAGAGCAGCTTAATGAAATCAAACCACCGATTTCTTGAAGGTCTTTCATAAAACATCTCGACGGAGCATCAGAATTCTATTTCAGAATGTCAATAGAAGCCCTCGAGTCATGTTCTCAGCCGGCTGCCCCAGCGAGGGAGACATTGCAGCCATCGAGTGCACTTGTCGAATTATTTAAATCATTCTTTGTGAGCTCCGAGTGTCCTCTGGGATGTAATTAAGTCCGAAGGAATCCAGTGTAATATTATCGTCAGTTTCTCGTGAATAATTGGAAAATAACCAATAGCTAAATGTTATTAATGTCGGACAACAAGTAATACAATGGGAAAAACACTAACTCCCATTTAAACACCCATATCCACGAAGCTTACCGACCTACAGCTGATTTTAAATATATTTTCAGATTAGGAAAGAGTATTAACCCCTTCACTACCAAGTGATTTTCCAAAATCCACTGCAAGGAACCGATGGTTTCTGGAAAACCATTTAATTATACAGGAAGAAATAGTTGAGAATATGCCCAATCAGTCCGGCAGATGTAGCCAACTGCTGGCCAGAGGGTGTTAGCTCAGGTAGATCTGCAGCCCGTGGCTCTGTTTCGGCTGGGGAAAGCCAGATATGTCAGGACATTCCATAGCCAATTTTAACACGTTTTAGCACCTTGAGCATTATGACCACAGGGCTAAAACTTTGAAGCACAAAAGCAAAGGAAACCTGTTCGTAACAAATTTCATTTGCTATGATACACCACAGACGCAAATCGTGTTAACACGATCTCTGGCTGCTGCTGATCATGTATACATATTGAAGGGGTTAATTATAAGCAGTTTTTTTACCTTATATGATAGCTATATATATATCACACACTGCCAAACCAAAAAAAATAAATTTAACTAAGAAGATACTGTAGGTGTGAGCCTTCCATTTGATAATTACTGCAGTGATTAATATGTTGTTTCAGCATAAAATTAGGTCATGTGACTCCCTGAATATACTGAATGAGCAGGTTTCTCCATCAATGGTTTTTTTCTCCCCTGATGGCACAGCGGGCCTATTCCAAGATGGCAATGCCAGGATTCATCTGGATCAAATTGTGCAAGAGTGGTTCAGGGAGCACGAGACATCATTTTCACACATGGATTGTGCACCACACTCCCAGAACTTAACCCCATTGAGAATCTTTGGGATAATGTGCTGGGGAAGACTTTACGCAGCGCTGCGACTCTCCCATCATCAATACAAGATATTGGCCACAAATGAATGACACTGGAAGCAAAGTGCCGCAATCACAGCAAGAGGCGACACAACCAAATATTACAGTGTGCGACTATTTTGTTTGGTCGGACAGTGTATGTGAGGCAGAAAAAAAGTCATATCTTTTTTGTGTTATTCAATAACATATGAACTAATGGGGTGCCGGACAAAATCCCCACAGCCAGGTTCCCTAATGCCAACATCCCGACGGCCAACTTCCAGACAGAACAAGTGCCGGACATCCCAGCTTCCCTACACGGCCAACTTCCAGATATCCATAATCCCAGCGGCTAACCCTAAAACTAACACCCTAACCCTAGGTTTAAGGGGGTTAGGGCTAGGTTTAGAGCTAGGTTTAGGGGGGTTAGGGCTAGGTTTAGGAGGGTTAGGGGGCTAGGGCTAGTTTTAGGGGGGTTAGGGCTAGATTTAGGGGGGTTAGGGTTAGGTTTGGGGGATTAGGGTTAGGGCTAGGTTTAGGGAGGTTAGGTTTAGGGCTAGGTTTAGGGGGTTAGGGCTAGGTTTAGGGTGGTATGGGTTAGGGCTAGGTTTAGAGGGCTAGGGCTAGGTTTAGGGTGGTTAGGGCAAGGTTTAGAGGGTTAGGGCTAGGTTTAGAGGGTTAGGGCTAGGTTTAGGGGGGTTAGGGCGAGGTTTAGGGGGGTTAGGGCGAGGTTTAGGGGGGTTAGGGCGAGGTTTAGGGGTTTAGCGTTAGGGCTAGGTTTAGGGGGTTAGGGCTAGGTTTAGGGGTTAGGGGTAGGGGGGTTAGCAAGTAGGGTTAGTGTTAGACACTGGGATTTTGGATCTCTGGAAGTTGCCAGTCAGGGAGTTGTCTGTGTAAGGAAGTTGGCCGTCTGGATTTTGGCATTAGGGAACCTGGTTGTAGGGATTTCGACCCGAACTAATGAAACAGATGAAAAAAGCCAGTCGTCCTCCATGAGGATGCAAGATCCATATGGAGCAAAGAGTTCTTGCCATTTTACACTATAGTCCATTTAGTGCAAGGATCAGGTAATGGGACTGGAAGCCAGCCGCTGTCTACCCCTCCATAAATAATTCCCAACCTCTGCCTACCATGTGCAGGAAAAGCAAACTCCTTTTTTTTGGGAATGATCTCTTTAATTAAGACCTGCATTTGAGGAGGGGCATGTACCATATGGCATTCAGGATCTTCTTTAGGTTCAAAGGCTCACCAGATTAAAAGATAGGGGTTATTGGAGATCAAGCTCCAGAGCCATGCCTGGAAATGAGCCCAGAGGAAGGTTGACTATATGAGCAACAATTGCCACCAACACAATGGGAATAAAAGTGAGGTCTTAGTTGCACAACGGAATCCAGAAGAATGGGACAAACGAACAATGGAACCAGTTGAGCGAGATGTGACAGATATGTGCAAATTTTCAGCTCCAGGCCCACACAGCCATTTATCCAGCACTGGGGCTCACATGAGAAACCATTGCATTTTCTGGGAAGGTCTCATAAGTCTGTGACGGCTGGAGAAAGGCATCTTTTGGTGCACACATCTCTCAATGTGTCAACCCGACAACCTCCCTAAGAGGTTGTCCAACAGGCCAACCAAGGAACAAGTTACATGTCAAGGTGTGTTGGGAGTCCGCAAGCAATTTTATTTGCCCAGAGCCCTACTTTTTCAGGGACCAGTGACATAAAGCGACTATAAAATCGAAATATGGAGCACTGGAGAAAAGAAGAACAGGTAAAGGAACACCAGTGAATTGTCAATGCATCAACAGCACGAGACACACTCTATAAACGGAGATTTGACTATCAAAATTATAAAAATGGAATAACAAACAAATTCACAGTGAAAAACAAACATAGTTAAGTCGTTCCCATCATTATAGCCACTTTATATTCAGTTTAGTATTGTTTGACATTTATTTAGCTGTACATTTTGCATTTAATTAGCGTAATCCTTTCACAGAGTTAATGTAGTGTGACCTCGTTTGAAAAGTGATGCATACATCACAGTAAATTTATTTATTTTAATTAACGATCGAGAAAGCTAATGTTATAAGAGCATAATCGTTCGTGACATTTGGTAATGCTACAAACACCGGGAAGGTCTGGGAATGAAATCTCATAGCTCGACAATCATAGCTCGACATAGCGCGAAACATCATAGCTCGACAATGAACAAACAAAAACTAGCACAAAGGAAACGTAGCATATTCCAAGATTCTCAAAACACGAGAAATCTGTGTAGGACTCTTCCTTCCAACACCGATATCAATAAATGGACTGATAAATACTCTAAAAAGTAAAAACTATCTCTTTAATATCACATATAACATCACTATTTACATAATAAACACTGTATAAAAGACAATTAATTTTTTTAATTCTTTATTGCTGGATTTGGCTTAAGACATATAGGGCCACATTACCTTCCTAACGATAATCGCGGGCGTTAGAGATGAAAAATTGCGCTCGCAGTTTTCCCCCTAGAGCCTGCGTTTTAACGCTAGATTACAATGCAGGCGCAAAAAATGCTGCCTGCATTGTTGCCACTTCTAACGCGCAGCGTTCTCTGGAACACTCTCCCTCATACGGTCAGACTTCCCCTAATTTCTCTTCCTTCAAACGCTCCCTTAAAACGTTCCTATTTAGGGAAGCCTACCACCCAACTCACTGACGCAACCATCAATCACTCTCACCTAGCAGTCCATCACTCTCACCTAGCAGTCCATCACTCTCACCTAGCAGTCCATCACTCTCACCTAGCACTCCATCACTCTCACCTAGCACTCCATCACTCTCACCTTGCACTCCATCACTCTCACCTTGCACTCCATCACTCTCACCTTGCACTCCATCACTCTCACCTTGCACTCCATCACTCTCACCTAGCAGTCCATCACTCTCACCTAGCAGTCCATCACTCTCACCTAGCAATCCATCACTCTCACCTTGCAGTCCATCACTCTCACCTTGCAGTCCATCACTCTCACCTAGCAGTCCATCACTCTCACCTAGCACTCCATCACTCTCACCTTGCAGTCAATCACTCTCACCTAGCACTCCATCACTCTCACCTTGCAGTCCATCACTCTCACCTAGCACTCCATCACTCTCACCTAGCAGTCCATCACTCTCACATAGCACTCCATCACTCTCACCTAGCACTCCATCACTCTCACCTTGCAGTCCATCACTCTCACCTTGCAGTCCATCACTCTCACCTTGCAGTCCATCACTCTCACCTTGCAGTCCATCACTCTCACCTAGCACTCCATCACTCTCACCTAGCAGTCCATTACTCTCACCTTGCAGTCCTCTCCTCCTGTTTCCAATCCCAACCCTTCTAGATTGTGAGTTCCTACGGGAATAGGGCCCTCATGTTAAGTATAACAAGCGCAAAGTGCAGTAACCTTGCGCTGAAAAGCGCAAGATACCAAACGCAAACGGGTTACTTAACGCATATTTCAATCCAAACGCTAACTACTGCGTTAACTAATGTGAGCGCTAACGTTAGCACCAAGTATGTAATGTGGCCCATAATTTATTAGATCTTTATTTTAAAATAAAAAAAATTATAATGAAATTAAATTATTAATTGATTATAATTATTTAATTATTATAAAGATGATAAAAATAATGTCTACAGGAACAGCGGTATGCATCAGAACTCCATTGCATCTTATTCTAGGCAGCGAGCCTCTAATATTCAATGTGAAGCTCACCATTCGGCTAACTGCCAACACTCCTACTGAATCCATACAGGAGACCCTAATTACGTCTATTATATAGAGTTCATGCAAGACACTCATTAACAATTGGCACAGGCAGCATTGTGAGCCCGATTAGATGTCAGCTTGCAGTGTGTTTAAAACTACACATAAGGGGTTATTCAGAGAGCACCGAAATGTCACTGTCATTTCAGTGCTCTCACAATCGTTGCACTTTGGAGAGTTAAATTCGAGCCAATTCGAAGTGCGGAGAATTAACCCGCCGAACGCATCCGCAAACCACCGAATCGAACGCATAAACCGCCGCATCGATACAAAAAACTGCTGAACACAGCCCGCAAACCTGATGACCCGCCCAACAGTCAAATCGATCCTCATACCGCCGACGACCAGCCGCCAGAAAAGGCCGACTAACCACTGAAAGGGGGTAAAAAGAAAAACAAAAAACACAGTAACTTTTATACCGCGTGTTAAAAAAAATACTAGCACATGAAAATGGCAGGAAATCATATATAAGGTCCTATGAATGACACTAAAAAGGTCTGTTACAGAATTTAAAAAAAATACACAGTAGAAAAAAAAAATCTGAATCAAAAATTTCGTGAAAAAATCCTGAAAAATGCCTTAAAAAAATAGACTTTTTGCTGCAAATGAAAAGAATAAAAGGTTGAATAAATATTTAAGAAAAACAGGGATTTTCTTTTACATTAAAACCTATGGGAATCGTCCGATTAAACCTGCCGAATGAAAACACCGAACATCAGGGCATTTCACTGACATTTCGGTGCTGTTCAGTGTCTCTGAATAGATTAACCATTGCTTCTCTATGGGGATTTCACTGCCGCTGAACAGGCACCGTATTTGCTGGCAATTCACCAATATTTAGCATATTGCCAGCTTTTAGAATAGCCGAATGGCCACGAAATTGCACCGTATGGGGAAATTCACTGTTCGGTGCAATTCGGTGGCAAATTCAGGGCTCTTTGAATAACCCCTATAGTATTAAAAAATGTAGCTTAATTATAACAAAACAATAAGTTATTAACCCCTTAAGGACCAATGGCGTAACTGTTCCGTCATAAATGCATTGACTTTAAAGACCCTGGTTACTTAAGGGGTTAAAACATAATGATCCGTCATGAACTGACAAACTGACAACTTAAAATCAACTATGAGGTCTGGAGTGTGTCACCTCCTGTCACCATACTGATTCCATCTGTGACCTGATCAAACATGGTGCAACGTGATACTCCCGGCCGACTGGATGAGATACAAAACCGGCATCCACGGGAGACTATAAGCACAGAGTGGTATGTGAAAACAACCGTGGAGTATGTGGAGGACCAGCAGCAGTCACTTTGTGCTCCCTTACAATGTGAAGAAGACCCCTATAATTAGGTCTTGCCCTAGACATTGTAAGTGACAGCACCATGTCATCATTATTATCACCAGGAATCGAGTTACCTAGGAGACGCAGTCTGTAACTGATCCCGGCAGCTTAAGAAGTCATCCTTTCTGGCCCATAGCCTCTGAAGATGGGATTTACTCCACCCATAATATTCACTGGTTAGATGTCAGGATCGGGTAACCCCGCTTGCAGACGATAAGCCAACAGACCCAGACCAACCGGTCCTTCGAAATGGCCGGGTTATGGTCAGTAATACTGAGAATGACGAACACGAAGAAAGTGGCGGAGTGAAAAGTAAAACAACCTGCTGAATGAAGTAACCCACAGTGCTCTAGCTAGCCGGTCCTTAACCCCTTAACGCCGCAGGATGTACGATTACGTCCTGCATTAGGCGGGCTTTGACGCCGCAGGGCGTAATTGTACGTCCTCGGCATTTGCAGCCCCTCCCGGCAGATACTCCTTCGGATCCCTCTATCTCCCCATCGCCGGGGGCTAGAAGGCTGTGGCCAGTATCGCTGGAACGGTCAAAGCCTGACCTTTCCAGCGATGTATGGGGGTTAACCCCTTAGGTGCCAGGTCGCGACCGGGCACTAATTCGTGCCCGATCGCGGCCTATTTCCAGTGGGGGACACCATCTTGGATGGCAGCCCCCACCTCTGGGTCCCCCCCGCGTCAACTGACTCATCGCGCCATGTGCGATGATGTCAGTTAACCGGGGAAGTCCCTAGCTGCAAAGGGATTTCCTATGGAAATCCCATAGAGGAGATAAAGCGGTTCAAAGAACCCCCCTATCTCCTGATTGGTGGCAGCTAGGGGGTCATGTATGATATTGCTGGAAAGGCCAGAGCATGGCCTTTCCAATGATATCAAACATGACCATGTTAAAAGTATAATAAAAGTTTAAGAAATTAAAAAATAAAAATAATTAATTAAATAATTAATTAAAATAATAAAATAAATACGTGCTTTTTTTTTAAATGCAGCACTATTGTTCACATTTCAATTATAATGTGAACAATGATGCTTCACTAATGATTTTTTTTTGGGGGGGGGGTTAGCTAAAATCACGCAATTTCTCCCCAAAAAAAAAAAAAAATGGGTTCCCCGTTCTAATTTTTTTAACAAGTCTACCCCATAGCATATGACCGCAAAGGCTCGGATAATAAAATTTAAAAAAAAAAAACACTTTTACACACTGTGGAAGATTGAAATTTTATTGAAAATTCAAATTGTTTTACTTTATTTTACATTTTTTGTTATACATATAATAATGAAATATTATTAATCTGCCGAGTCTGCCGGACAGAACGATATATAATTTGTCTGGGTGGTATAATAAAACGTGACATAAAAACGGTCAAAATGAGCTCAGCAAACCTCTACTTCCGAAACAGCGCCGAAGTTGTAAAATTACTCCCGTCCTTAATGGGTTAATAATGGCCGGGTTAAGCAGAGCAGACAGACAAAAACACACTTAGGTAGGGGTTAAGGAATAGAGGTCCGTTTATACTATGCCAAAATTCAGGGCGCCAGAATACAGGGAAATTGAGACAAGCCGGGATCGTGTTAACCAGGAAATCAGTCATATAGGAAATCAGCAATAACAAGGCACGAGGTGTAACTGGAACCACGCTAGGGCAATTTGCTATGAGAAATGAAGTCCTTTAAATAGAGCCACAGCACTTCCTATTGGTGCTCAGAGGATACGCCCTGCTCTGCTATAGGATTGCTGGTCATGTGCTGCGATTGGTTGTCCTTCCTGCATGCTGCGTCTGATTCGCCGGCGGCACCATTCTCTGCTCGGTAGTACACAGTACCCGGGAATAAGGCTTTTCTGGACATCAGCTGCTGTAATGGCCGCAACATTTCCCCGGACATGGACTGAAGGCGCAACACTTCCCTGGACATGGGCCAAAGGAGCAAAACACTTCCCTGGACATGGGCCAAAGGAGCAAAACACTTCCCTGGACATGGGCCAAAGGAGCAAAACACTTCCCTGGACATGGGCCGAAGGCGCAACACTTCCCTGGACATGGGCCGAAGGAGCAAAACACTTCCCTGGGCATGGGCCGAAGGAGCAAAACACTTCCCTGGGCATGGGCCGAAGGCGCAACACTTCCCTGGACATGGGCCGAAGGAGCAAAACACTTCCCTGGCATGGGCCGAAGGAGCAAAACACTTCCCTGGGCATGGGCCGAAGGCGCAACACTGCCCTGGACATGGGCCACTGTGACATTAGATATGTACGCTTTGCTAAAAGTTGAAAAACCTATGATCAATAAGTAAAACCACACAAAAACAAAGCATTGCATTGAAATGTACAATACAGGGGCTATTCACTAAGCAGTGTTATGGCATCGAAGCTCTTCGTAGAGCCAAACAATGGTGGAAACGTGCTGAAGGATGAGTACCAAGAGAAACAGAAATCAAAAACACCAGACGTAGTTGTCGCAAACAATGCTGATTTCATGAATTTAGGAGCCAGATATAAACTTCTAACCTTGCTGTTGCTATTTACGCACAAGGGGCCCTATTCCAATGGTGCCGCCGAGCAGTGAGCTCGAGCTGTACAGCATAAGTGCTCGATTGCTGTGCTTAAAGGGACACTCTGCTTATCCTGACCACTTTATTCTTTTAAAGCAGTGTTTCCCAAACCTGTCCTCAGTCAGGACATGCTAACAGGTCAAGTTTACCAGATATGTGAAGCACAGCACAGGTGATATGTTTTACTGCTCAGTGATTGCAGGATTCAGTCTCCACTTCCCCATTGGGTGAAGTGGAGGAGTTTCCTCCACCCCACCCAGTATCTTCAGCAGCCAAGATTTTTTTTATTTCGAGGCTGCCGGACACCAGATTAGTCACTAGTGACCCTCTCTGAGACCAATCGTGTAGCAAGCGCTCTCAGACAGCCGATCCATCATTCTGCGCAGGCTCTATGGATCTGGTGTACATAAACCGTGTGCAGCCCGCTACGTTAGGGTTTGCACTCATGGAACATGTATTAATTGAAAACTTATGTTTAGAAGATTTTGCAGAAAATGCACATTTTTTCATTAGAAAAAAGAAGGGCTCTATCAGCTCCTTCAAGCTAACGCTAGCGCTCACGTTAGTGCTAGCTTAAAGGAGGCGATAGCGCTCCGTACAGATCACCTCCGAATCGGTAACGGGGTAAAAAAAACCTTAGCGAATTGGTATTAACGGTTTATATCGCAAGCTTACTGTACTCTGCGCTCCCTATACTTAACATGGGATGAACAAAGTGGAAGCCCGGAGTATCTAGTGTTAGTAACTAGCGTTAGGACCTTGTCATCCTAAGAGCTGGTGCGAAAAATTTAATTTAACATCAGCTCAGAGCTGCTGCTAACTGATTCCGCTGCTGCAAAATCAGATAGCAGCAGCTAAACCCGCCCAAAATCCAATACTCACCTCTCTTTCCGCAGTGAGAACGGTGGCTCGATCCACTGCTTCTGGCTGCCGGGAGCAGAGGGAGACTGGGGGAAAAAAGTCCCCAGTCTCTCTCTGCGATCACTCCACCAACAAGCAGGATCTCGCGAGAGGCCAGATCCTGCCGGTCATGTGACCCGGCCGGAGAAGTCTCCATGGAGTCCTATGAACTCCGTGGAGCGGATGCTTAGGACGGAACGTTAGCGCTACCCCCAGCATCCATGAGCCAGGCGGCCGCTACGGGGCAGGCTGCTAGACTCAGCGTCTGTCCCACGATCTGCTGGTGAAACCGGAACACAAAGAGGAAAGAAGTGATCTCTAATTTTTCCCCTTAGCATCCCGGTTATAGCGAGGGCAAGGTGATAGTGCCCGAAGCCTGTAATCAGAGATCCAGTAAGTTATGTTATTCATCATGAATCCAATAAGGGACATCTAAAATGAGAATGTAGGAGCTGAAAGAGGACCTCTTCACCCAAAATTAGGGTGTGAATAGGCACACCCGGCATGCCTATGGCTAGAAAAGCTGCAGGGATTTCAGGGTTTAGGAATCCGAGCCGAACAGGACGAGCAGCAAAAAACATGTATAACATCATTGGGCAGAGGCTGTCAGTAGCACCCGCCCAATTATTTAAGGGGTAAAAAAAAGGGAAACTCCATTTTTAATATAGTATCCCTTAAACAAATCGACAAGCTTTACAAATATTATTATTATTTATGCGCCAACACATTCTGCAGCGCTGTACAATGGGTAAAGACAAGACATACCGTGTGTACAGTATAAAGATAGATGGGCACAACTAATGAACCCTGAACATGTAGGTGCTATTCCAGTCCTGATCTTTGCACTAACACACACTCATGTGACTCCTAACGGGATTACCTATAGCCGCTGCATTATATGTGCTGACTTCTCAGCTGAATGTCACGGTGGGGATTCTTCGTAAATGGCACAATACTATAGTAACCATTGAGATTGTCCATGTAATGTCTTCCCTTGGTGCCTGGGTTAAAGTTAATACATGTTTACGAGGTGTTAAAGTTGTGATTTATTGATCCATGGGAGGTTTGTGGTCCTTTTATTCCTTACTTCCCTCCCTTCAATGGTGTCGATGGGACACGGCGGCCGCCGTTATGAAGTGGATTAGCCTTCCTCAGATTTGCTCTTTTGTTCTTTTACCTCTGAGCTGGGCTTCCTTGAAATTGGTTCCCATAAACCTTTGTTTGGTATTACTCAATGAATAATCTCATTAATGCTGAGATAACAAGCACCTTCTTATTCAATTCCCTCTTTTTACCCGCTGCAAGTCTTCTGCTTCCCTACACGTGTGATACTGAATCTCTTTTAAATCTTAATATATGCAGGTTACAGGCCTCACACCTACTACAAAAGACTCATCTTATACCACAGCGCTGTATAAAGGGTGGGACAAAACAAATCAACTACGTTTAACACACGGACATTGATAGGAAAAGAGGACCCTGCTCAAGAGCTGACAATCTGAAGAGAGGGTTTACACACTGAGATGAGGGTAAATAGCAGAGTATGAGACGTAATGGGGTGCATTGGGGAAACGGATCAGAAAAGGTACAATGGGGGGATTATGGAGTGACCAGATGTTTCTCTCAGATATACATCATAGCTGCAGCTTTATTTATTGCAGCGTTTTGAAAGAAATGCAACACATTAGATATATTAAATGACTTTGTATTAAAAGGAACCATTACCCTTAGTCTTTACTCTTGTCCGTTAAAAATCAGGGTACAGTCTCATTTTTATGTATCACAAAATCAATTTTCCATTCTCAAAATTGCTAACTTGAACAAAAATCCCTTTGAGAGTGCGCTCACAGTGTAATGCCATGTATGTTCACAAAAGTGTAAATAAAGTTATTCTTTCCTCCCACTTCCTCCTCCTGGAACAGGAAGCAGAATCAGCATTGTTGTTATAAAGACACAGAAGGAAGTAGTAGCTGTGTGATTTTACTCCATGCTTTTATAAGAGTTAATTTATATACCCGGTTATCCTACCCTTATAATAAGAATGGCATCACTCCCTTAACAATTAAGTCAAAATCTGTAGACCGTCACTAATCATTGAAAATTAGCATATCTAGGGCCAGATCACAACCAGGATGCAAAGTACATCGCTCAAGCAGTTCAGCATAACGTCTCGAGGGCTGTGCTAAAAATGTTACAATGTTCTATTACATCCTTATCACAAGCTGAGCTTACATAACAAATGGAGTGGATGCTTATTGTACATTAACCCCTTAAGGACGCGCAGGTGGCACCCCTAGGGGGTGGCTTTCACCGGCGAGGCTTACAGGTACGCCTTGCCGACAGCTGCCGCTTGAGCTGCTGATTTCATCCCGCCCTGGCAACCAAAGCGCGGCATACGTCAATGATTGCAGGGGACAGCTTGAGTTAAAGCTGTCCCACTGCAGCCAATGACGCACGCCACGCATCGGCTGCAAGGAGGGGCTGAGGGGGCCCCATTCAAGCCAGCGGGGCATACTTGTATGTCCTGCGTCTTCAAAGCCCTCCCGCCACCAGGACGGCATAGAATGTCCTGTGGCGGGAAAGGTTTAAAGACTCCTATACTTTGTAAGAGACGTTACTGTGCCCCATCAGATGAAGAATGATCCATTCCAACCAGCTTGTCCTTCATCTGTGCCTGATGTTATTCTGAAATTAATAACATTTTCCCAAGGCTGGCGATGAGCACAATCACTTAACACAGTAAGCTAAGGCAACGAAAATACCTAACTTGACTCAGATCGCTTGGAGGAGAGTGTGGTGAGATCTGACACTTTCTCGCTCCATGGGCAGAGGAACCCTAGGAACATATAGTTCCCATTGTTACTCCTCGTATCCCTCCGACACACCAGCCGTATCTCACTCGCGTTTGTCTCCTTGGGGTCGTATGGACTCCTGGGGCTGATAAAAACGGTGGCACATATCACCGCAAGTGTCAAAAAGTTACAGCTGCAAAGTATTATAACTCAAGCTGCTGACAAGGCGGCTCAGTCGTAATACAGACAGGGATTTGGGTATCTTTACAAAGTCATTCTCGGATGAGCAAACCACGATACGACCAAAAATTAGTCTTTGCCAAACAAGGCAAGACTAATGATGTCACATACTGGAATTTTAGAATAAACCTTGTTCATATTCCACGATAATCTAGAAGTATCTGCTAATGCTTAAACATACAATGTCATTGTTACATCGCTGTTGGTTTGGAGAATATTTTGGAGGTGTAGGAATCGCAAACTATATATTGCCTTGAAAGGATGATGGAGGGTTTTGTGTTCAACCATATGAACATATCTCTTGTGATCAGGAAATCTATCCGGATCTTTCTCCCACACAGCAATTCAGGAAATTAAAGTTGACATTCATGTGACAAGTGTCCTCTCCATGCAGTATGTACTCCTTATCTCATAAGTACGCGTACACGCAGTCCATTACGTCCACACAAGCTCCACTTGTTGGAAAGGGCGATGGAGTGATTGTAATACATTTTGACAAAGGCACAAATTTAAAACAAAGTATCAGAAAACTTCTAGTTTAAAGACAAACAGTAAAGACAGAGCCACAGATTGAGCAAAATATAACACAAGTAACAAGTCTGTCAAATAACACGAGGTGTCAAATACTCACCGAAATCAGAGGTGTGATCAAACCAAACTGAAATGTGCAGCAATGACAATACTGGATCTGTAAGAGAGGTACAAAGCAAAGATTTAGTCAATATTCACATTTTAAAACATCCAGTATAAAAAAAATGGTGTTTTGATCAGTGCTACAATAAAAGGTGCTGTTTGATGAAAAAATATTATGATTGCATTAATTTGAAACCTGGGAGGCAAAGTTCAACACTTAAATGTAGAAAAGAACAGCAATTCTGTATAAAGAGTGTTATACTGTCATAGGATAAAGATTACAATTATAAAAAGATTGCGAGGATGAAAGGTGCTAAACTCTGGAATCCCTTATCTTACACAATGTAACAGGGGGTCTGTATTATCAGCATACAGGCAGATATGGCCTTGTGTTAAAAACAGTGAATGTGATGCAGATAGATAATAAAATGGTGAGATCTCCTGCTTATGGGGGTTAGTAGTGATGATCATAATGAGATTATTAGCAATGCAGCTTCCAAAAGATACCTACAGAATATATAAACAATGCCTGTGTATGGAAATTACAGTAACACCCTGAATCTGTACTGTACAGGGATTTTCAGCAATTATAACCACCTGAATGATGGAGATTAAAGTCTGATGTCACGGAGAAATTTGACTTTAAACCTACATTACTATGTAGCATATATGAGCCACACACTGCATAAATATGCCGTATATACAATATTATATATGTACAGTTATAAAGTGGTCAGGATGTGAGAAGTGTCCCCCTTCTCCCCCCTTTCCCAGCTGCCCCTATTTAGAGAAAATGATGGGTGAAGTGGAAGTGTTTCCTCCACCCCACCCAACGTCACCAGCAGCTGGGATTTTTTAATTTCACCAGATAGGTCACTAGTGATGTCAGCGCGCAAAGAGCATGACGACGTCACCCTCTGAGACCAATCACGGAACTGAGTGGTCTCAGTGGCAGCAATGGATTGGATCTGCCCATGCATGCAGCTCCAATCCAACATTCTGCACAGGTGTGTTACGGAAAGTATGTAAAGTGCGCAAATCCCATTGTGCTGCACAATTTGCAGTCCCAGCACTATGCAAGTTGTGTAGAAACGCAAACTGAGCAGAGAGACTTCAGTGACTTCTGGGTTCGGGAGACCCTGAGTCTTAGGCCCCGTTCACACCTGGACGTTTTACAGCGCATTCCTGTGCGCTGTAAAATGCCTAAAGACGGAAATCCCATGATTTCCTATGGGACCCGTTCACACCTGGACGTTTTACAGCACGTAGGATCGCGCTGTAAAACATCCTACGCCCAAAGAAGTACAGGAGCTTCTTTGGGGCGTATTGCAGCACGTTCGCAGCCATAGACTACAGCGTGAACGCGCTGCAATGCGCGGTCGCCAGTTTTTTTACATTTGTGCGATACGCGCATCAAAAAACGCACATATTACGCATGCCAAAAAACACGCAGGTGTGAACCCAGCCTAAGAGGAGGAGCTGCACGCGGCGTGGGAGAAAAAGGTGAGTAAATTCACCAGCAAAAATAAAAAATACTTGTGCAGAGGCTGTCAGTAGCAACTACCCAATCACATAAGGGCAAAAACAGAATTCTATTTTTTTTAATAGAATATCCCTTTAACACACACACTGCTTAGTTGTCACATTGTATCGCTATGACATTTCCAGTCTATTTAGAGAATGCTCAGAAGTATCAGAAGACACTATGTTCTATCATCTCGGCAAAGATTAGATTTTCCTCAAGGATGTCATTTTTTATAAATTTCTATCTTAAAGCTTATTTTACCACACATGTATTTTTAATAAATCTTTACGTGTTGTCAGGATGCACGGATACATAATCATAGTATGGCGAGTTCATTTCCGAACGAATCAGATCAGCACACATCTGATGTGAGCCAAGGAAAAAATACAAGCAAGATATTCCGATAAGTGTGAATTACGCCTCCAGGTTTAGAAAATGTTTCTAATATTAGGAATTTCCTTACCATTATAGAACTGAAAGAAGCACTTACTGTATTTATCGTAGATTTATTTTATTTTAATGGATATCAGTGGGAATGAAACAGGGTTTAAGAATTTTTGGGCATTTCACAAACCTCATTCTTCAGGGGCTTGAGGTGGTCTACTTTTAAGTGGGCTATTTTCAAGTGGAGTTAAAAACAGGAATTCTACCTGTACTGGTCTGGTTGTATCTAGAGGGAGAGAAACCTCTGGTTTATTTGTCAATTTAATTTCTCTTTTTTTTTTTTTTTCTGCTGGTTTTTTTTTTTCTCTGTTGTGCTTTTTGGTTGTTTTTTTTCCCTGGGTGGCTGGTGACTTGTTAATTGGGGGCGTGTAGCCTGTCAGGTGATTTCACTTGTATGGCTACATAATCTCAGGGGCAACTCACTGAGCTTGCTTACAGGGGCTTGAGGTGGTCTACTTTTAAGTGGGCTATTTTCAAGTGGAGTTAAAAACAGGAGTTTAAATAACAGATATCAATTGTTATTTATATATTTGTTATCTTGTTTTGGGTATGAGTGTTAGCAAGCTTGAAGGTTTGACCCAGTGCACATCCTGCTGCATGTATGCATGTCTGGAGGAATCCTTCCAGGGTCCATATCTCTGTAGCAAGTGTGAACGTGTAGCTCTTCTGGAAGCTCGTATTGGAGATCTGGAAGGGCAAATCGTAACGCTGAGGCAGATTGACAATCTTGAAAGGAGCCTGCTTCTCACGGAGCAAAGTATAGTTGAGGAATCTAGGGGTGTGGGAGGAGTGGAGTTAACCGGGGAACAGGTTGGTAGCTGGGTGTCAGTGACACGTGGTAGCAGGGGGGGAGGGAAGAGGAAAAGGTTGGCTAGTCCTGATCTTGCGCACACCAACAGATTTGCCCCCTTGAGCGAAGATGTTGGGTGCAGCAGCTCAGGTGTAGCAGTACTGGAGGCTGCTCCCTCTAACAGCCGGGGATCAGCCCACCAAGTAAGGGAGGGATAAAGAGGGCAAGTAAGCCTAGACAGGTTGTGGTGGTAGGGGACTCTATTATTAAGAGAGTAGACAGGGTAATCTGTCGCGCTGATCGCCTTAACCGGACAGTTTGCTGTCTGCCGGGTGCCCGTGTTAGGCATGTGGTTGACAGAGTTGATAGATTATTGGGAGGGGCTGGAGATGACCCAGCTGTCATGGTCCATATTGGTACCAATGACAAAGTAAGCGGAAGATGGAAGGACCTGAAGAATGATTTCAGGGAATTAGGAAGTAAACTGAAGAAGAGGTCCTCCAAGGTAGTATTTTCTGAGATCCTACCTGTGCCACGTGCTACAGTGGAAAGGCAGCGGGAGATTAGGGAGGTCAATGCGTGGCTTAAAGCTTGGTGCAGGAAGGAGGGCTTTGGGTTTTTAGAGCACTGGGCTCATTTTGCACTGGGGTACAATCTGTATAGTTGTGATAGATTGCACCTGAATGGAAGAGGGTCTGCTGTGCTAGGGGAGAGGATGGTTAAAAGGTTGGAGGAGACTTTAAACTAGTGGAAGGGGGGGAGGGATACAGTATCTTACAAAATGGAGACAGAGCAGATAGCGGAAGGGTTTCAGTTCAGACTAAGGGGGGTGGAGCGGGGGGGATGGGTAATGTCAGAACAGTGGAGGCATGTAATGTAAAGTCGCATTCAGCATGTGTGGGTAGAGACAACATTAAATGTATGCTTGCTAATGCAAGGAGCCTCAATAACAAGATGGGGGAACTAGAGGTAATAGCATACACTAAGCAATACGACATTATAGGAATAACAGAAATGGTGGGACGAAACGCATGACTGGGCTGTAAACTTAAACGGTTATACATTGTTTAGAAAGGATAGGAAACATAAGAAAGGGGGTGGAGTGTGTTTATATGTAAATCAGGATTTAAAGCCTAATATTACACAACTGGAAAGCGATGAGGGAAATGTGGAATCCTTATGGGTAAATATTTCGTTGGGGAATAAACAGGGAAGTCAATTATTGGTTGGCATATGTTATAAACCACCTAATATAGATAATGATGAGGAAGAACAACTGTTAGAGCAAATTAGGAAGGCTGCACATCATGGTAGCACTTTAATTATTGGAGATTTTAATTACCCGGACATTATTGGGATAGTGGGACTAGTAATTCAGCAAAGGGAATCCGGTTCCTGAACATTTTAAATGATACCTTCATGTCACAACTGGTAGAAACACCAACTAGAGAGGATAACTGTCTGGACCTGGTTATAACAAATAATGTGGATCTTTTCTCAAATATTAATGTAAAGAACAGTTGGAAATAGCGACCATAACATGGTGACTTTTGAAATAAAACTAAAAAACACATTCATAAGGGGCATGCTAAAATATATAATTTTAAAAAGGCCAACTTTATTAAAATAAAGGAAGCTCTCAATGTCATTGACTGGCAGAAACTCTTTCACGGGAAAAACACTGAGGATAAGTGGAATATCTTTAAACTAACACTAGAAAAGTACACGTCACAATATATTCCACTGGTTAATAATATAAAAGAAACAGACTGAAACCAATGTGGCTTAGTAGGAAGGTAACTAAGGAAATGGAAAACAAAAAAAGGCATTTAAAGCTTTTAAATCTGATAAATCTGAGGCATCCTATAAAGCATATAGGGCAGCCAATAAAGCATGTAAAAATGCGATTAGATGGGCTAAACTAGAAAATGAAAAAGAAATAGCCAAAGAGAGCAAGACCAACCCTAAAAGATTCTTTAGGTACATAAATTCTAAAAAACCCAAGAGTGAAAATGTAGGTTCACTAAAATCTGAGTCAGGGTTATTGTTAACTGAAGATCAGGATAAGGCAGAAATTTTAAATGATTATTTTTCTTCAGTATTTATCAAAGAGAAACCTATAACAGGAGACATGAAATTCATTAATAAAAACTTACTAATACAAAGTGACTGGTTGACTCAGGACAAGGTTTTACACAAATTAAACAATGTGAATGTAATAAAGCCCCAGGGCCAGATGGAATTCACCCGCGAGTACTAAGAGAGCTATGTGTTGAAATATGTAAACCTCTGTTCTTAATCTTTCAAGATTCTTTTCTTTCAGGAATAGTACCAGAGGATTGGAGAAAAGCTGACGTGTCCCTATATTTAAGAAAGGTTTAAAATTTGTGCCTGGGAATTATAGACCTGTGAGCTTAACATCTGTGGCTGGGAAAGTATTTGAGGGGTTACTAAGGGATAATATTCAGGAATTTATTGGGAGGTATAATGTAATTGGCAAAAATCAGCATGGTTTCATGAAACACAGATCATGTCAGACTAACCTAATTACGTTCTATGAGGAAGTAAGTAGAAGTATAGATCAGGGGGTCGCAGTGGATGTGATTTACTTAGATTTTGCCAAAGCTTTCGACACAGTTCCACACAAAAGGTTACTACTTAAATTAAGAAAAAATGGTCTAGATGAAAATACTTGTTCTTGGATAGAAAACTGGCTAAAAGATAGGGTACAGAGAGTGGTCATAAATGGTACATTTTCAAGATGGACACCAGTGGTAAGTGGTGTCCCTCAGGGGTCTGTTATAGGACCAATACTATTCAATTTATTTATAAATGACCTTGAGATAGGCATTGAAAGTCATGTATCAGTGTTTGCAGATGACACAAAGCTAGGAAAAGTAATACAATGTGAGCAGGATGTTACTTCGCTGCAGAGGGATTTAGATATATTGGGGGACTGGGCACTTAAATGGCAGATGAGATTTAATCTAGATAAATGTAAAGTTATGCACTTTGGAGTGAAGAACACACAAGCAATTTATACCCTAAATGGTACGGAGTTAGGGAAATCCAAGCAGGAGAAGGATTTGGGAATAATCATAGACTTCAAACTAAGTAACAATGTGCAATGTCAAACAGCAGCCGCCAAGGCCAGCAAAGTACTGGCATGCATTAAAAGGGGAGTTCACTCACGGGATGAAAACATAATTTTGCCTCTGTATAAATCAATGGTCAGGCCGCACCTTGAATATGCCGTGCAATTTTGGGCACCTGTCTTAAAAAAAGATATTATATCGTTAGAAAAAGTGCAGAGACGGGCAACTAAATTAATAAGGGGGATGGAAGGGTTAAGTTATGAGGAAAGACTAACAAGCTTAAACCTGTTTAGTTTAGAGAAAAGGCGCCTTAGAGGGGATCTGATAACCTTATATAAATATATACGGGGCCATTATCAACCATTGTCTGATAACCTATTCATTAACAGGACTATACATAGGACAAGGGGTCATCCATTTAGACTGGAAGAAAGAAAATTTAGCTTAAAGCATAGGAAGGGTTATTTTACGGTGAGAACAATAAAGCTGTGGAATTCTCTGCCTGTTGAGGTGGTTGGGTCAGAGTCTGTACAGACTTTTAAAAACGACTGGATGACTTCCTGCAGACACAGAATATTAAGGGTTATAATATTTAATATGTGGGTAAAAGCTTCTTGATCCAAGGAGAAATCTGACTGCCATTCTGGGGTCAAGAAGGAATTTTTTCCAGTATGTTGCATATGGCAAGCATTCAGACTGGGTTTTTTGCCTTCTTTTGGATCAACAGCAGTAGGTTATGTGGGAGAGGCTGAACCCGATGGACGCATGTCTTTTTTCAGCCTATATAACTATGTAACTATGTAACTCCTGCACGAACAGGTAAGGCTATATTTCCAATCGGATAAACTGACAAAAACCAATGAAAGTCTATGGATTTGTGAAGTTCCCCTGGGCTCTGGTTAAGTTTCCAGATGGCTCAAAGTCTGCCCTATTTCCTGCCAGTGTATGGGATCGTCTGGTCCCCCGAAAATAAGACCTACCCTGAAAATAAGACCTACCCTGAAAATAAGACCTAGTTTGATGATTCCCAGGGCTGGTGGTGGCGTAAAGGGCAACTTGAAGAGCCGCAGGAGAGGCGGGAGAGATCAGCAATGCCGGCGCCAGAGGAAGCGAGGCGCCAGAGGAGAGAGCAGAGCTGTATAAGCCCAAGCTTCCTCTAGCGTCGGCTCCTGTCACAGGCGGAGTGTTACCGGATGTACACCACCTGTGAGGAATCGATAGTGAAAGTGCGCTTCACTCATTCTGGCCAGCGATTGGTTACCAAATTGTTCTTGAGAAGGTATCGCACCCCTGATTGCCACTCACTCCTGTCTTGTAAGTCTTCTACTGATATTAAAAAAAATAAGACATAACCCGAAAAATTATTTAGGCTAGGGTCAGACGACCGCAGTATTAACATGCGTTTAGCCGCACTTTATCACGGCCATGCTAGCAGCAAATGACGTCCAATGCCGGGCAGCATACGAAGAGCGCAACACAAGTGGCAAATGAACGCATTTTTTCGAGAACGTCAAACCGCTAGTACTGACGTACAGAGTGCGCTGTGGCGGCATAGTGGCATGTGTGCGTGATTAGGAGACGTCAGACGCTGCTAATGTCCGGCCAACATAACGTCCAGATGCAAAAAGTGCTTTATTGATGATCCGTACAAAATCACGGACGATTATGCGCATCGTATGACCGCTATCGCGTATTCCGTGAAAAAATGCATCCATTGTTCGAACGCACTTTTTCATGGACAACGCGAAAAATGAGTTCGTCTGACCCTAGCCTTATTTATAAAGTATTTTACCAGGAAGGATACATTGAGATTCCTCTCGTTTTCAAGTACGTCCTGGGTTCAAGAACATTGAAATAAGACCTAGTGTGTTTTTTTGGGCTCAAAAAAATTTAAGACCATGTCTTATTTTCGGGGAAACACGGTAGTAAAAGAAGTTGGATAATTTTCTACTATAGGCAAAAAAAAAACACAATAAAATGATGTGAGTAGGAAGATACACAAAGTATCTCCTCCCATCTCTAGTTACTATAGGGTTACATCCTGCTGAGAAAGAGACGTGAGACTGTACTGTATCTATTAACTGGGGTAATTAAGCTTAGCGTTCACTAATTGTACATGAATACATTGCGGGATCCGTTACATTAGCGTTTAGTGCTGGAAAGACTAAGTACAGAATCGTTGAGGCTCAGACTCCAGCATTGGTGGACGGAGGAGGTTGCACCTGTTTGATGTTTGCAATAGGTTCTCTGCCATGCGAAGGTCTTTATAACCAAAGGTGATCATTCACTGCATTCTGCTGACTTTGGCCAATGATGAAGCTGCAACTGAACGGCGGCAAAATTGTCACGGCTACTGGGGTGCAAGGCTTACCGACAGACCAGGTTCCAGCAGATGACCCTCATTTAGGCAGTTCCGGCGAGAGCGTTATTTCACCTCGAACTGCTAAGGATTCTGATGCTGGCTGCTCGCAGGCCGCAACATTTAATTCCACGCCCGTATTGCATCGTTCTGAGAGCACTGACACACATGCCTCATTCCCATCCGACATGTTTTGATGCAGACTGATGACATCAACCAATCGGGAAGGGAAGAAAACTGTTTAAGACAGACTATTTCTCAGGGCCGGCACAACCATGGTTCCTGATGGATGGAGCTGTGGCTCCAGGCTGCATATTCTGGGGGGCGGTGTTTCTTTGACGTGGCTTTTTTTATCAGCGCACCCCCTCCTCACACTCACTGGCAGCACCCCACGCCCTGCTCCTGGCTGGCAGCACCCCCCCCCCCCCACACACACACACTTGGGTTTTGAATTATGTCCTAACCTGTGGAGCCCGGACATTTAAATGTGTGGATTTCACTGAAATGCCGGTGCTTTCTGAATAACCTTTTCAGATTTCCATAGGGATCTGTCACTGACTCATGCCTGTATTGCAGACATCGATCCCGAGCTAACGCATCTACCTTCATGCTTCAGCTATCTTGGATACGCTATTATATACAATGAGTTTTGTCCTTTTCTCTGCCTCAGGTTTATCCTCTTATCTTCATAGTCTGGTCTTTTTGACAGCTTGACAGCAACTTCATCCTCTCTTTGGAACTATGTTGCAAATTGGATTATGAGTCAAAGTGCGCTCTTTGGTTTCCTTTACCTTATTTATGACTACTGTATCGCACCCTCTATCCGATGACAATTTTGACAGATATGGCTCCACTCTATATATTTTGGGGTTCCTCTCCAAGGAGAGTTTGAGGGACCATCAAATGTATGGGTTTATCTCAGCATTTTTAATTATTTATTTCATTATTTTCCTATTTTTCTTCTCACTCTTTATGTATTACCATCATTGAAAGATATGATTAAACTCTAGGTGCTCTTCGATTGAGAGGGACTCTCCTTTTTTCTGCTAGGGACTGCTGTCTCTCCATTGCTTCTTACCACTCAATGACCGTACAGTAAGCTGGTGTAACAGCCAAGCAAGAAGGGAAGTTTGAAGCTCTTCTAGAATAGGATGGGAGCCCTTATAGGTTTAAAGTGACCAGATTGTGAGGAGTGCCCCCCCTGCTGCCCCGATCTGGCAGAACACGCTGGGTGAAGTGGAGGAGTTTCCTCCATCCCACCCAGCTTCACCATCAGCCTGGATTTTTTAATTACCTGGCTGCCGGCCACCAGATCGATCATTAGCGCCGACGTCACCCTCTGAGACCACCCGCAGTAGCGACCATTCGCAGAAAGGCAGCTGGTGGGTTGGGTCTGCGTATGTGCGTGCAGCTCTGATCCGTCATTCTGTGCAGGCGCTACAGAACAAGTATCGATGCGCTGCGCAATTTGAAGGTTCTAGGCTGGGGTCAGACTAACGCATTTTAACATGTGTTTAGGCGCACTTAATCACGGTCGTAGTAGCAGCAAATGACGGGCAATGACGGCCAATATACGAAGTACGGCCGCACGAAAGTTTGGCTGTGCAACGCAAGTGGCAAATTAATGCATTTTTCCGAGAACGTCGAACCGGTAGTACTGACGTACAGAGTGCGCTGCGCTGCATAGCGGCGAGTGTGCGTGATCAGGAGACGTCAGATGCTGCTAATGTCCGGCCAACATAACATCCAGACACCCTAAGTTTCCTGGTTTGGATCCGTAAAAAAATCACGCACGAAAATGCGCATCGTCTGACTGTTTTCACGCATTCCGTGAAAAAATATGGCAATGCGTTCGGACGCACTTTTTGATGGTCGCTGCGAATAATGCGTTTGTTTCACCCTAGCCTTATGCTATCCAAGTTGCGTAGGAGTGCAGATTGCGAAGAAAGGCTCCAGGGACTTCCAGGTTCGGGAATCCCTCAGCCGAAAGGAGGAGCAACACATGGCGAGGGACAAAAGCTGAGGAAAATCAACAATAAAAAATTTAAAAAGAATAATGTTGGCGGTGCGGTCGGAATAGAGCTCTCTGAATTCCATTTCACTTGTAAGGTGTTAATGTTCCTATTGTGTTACCTGTACAGCCTCAGTACCTTCCACAGGGATGAAGAACGAGAGGGTGTGGAGGAAAACCGAAAACGTCTAGCATCCAGGACAACGTAAGATGCTCATTCGTCTAGAACCAGATTCATATAGATGGTTTGAAGCTGTCGCTCAAAATCAGTGTGACGCCTCGAACACAGAGGCTTCACGATAAATTAATGAGAAATCAGTGCCACTGGAAAAAGGTGCTGGATTCCGTCTGCCGCTTTTCATCTGAGATTCGGGTTGTATCCGTTGCCGCTGTCAGAACGCCTTTTGGTTATTTCTGCTTGGCAAGACTGTTATCCATCAAGAAAAGGGGAAAAAAAATGCAACCTTTGAGTCTGGAAATGTTATACTCACACAACATCCGCAGGAACGCTTAAGGCTTAAGACAGTAAAAGGCCACCACCAAAAGCCATACAGCCGTAGACAAATCCTGCTCATAGGATGACGGCAACAGCCACATGGCTAATGGTTACATACTATCGAAGTAAATGCTACATTCAAACCACTGCTCATCCACCGGTTCGGTAGGCACTGGCAAATCTAACAGCATGATTTCTGGTAGCGTAGCATATCATCAATTTAACTATAGGACACTGGCCCTAAAGCTGGCCGTCCACTGGGTCCGTATTCATGCGATGGTGCGATCATCCGATATCGTCTGTCGTCGTCGTCCGACCAATCTCACAACATGGAGGAGATTCAGCCCTCTTTCACTGCCTCCAACTTCTATCGGACGACTTCAGACGATTTTTTGTGAAAACAACAGACGAGCGTTCTTTCCCATTCGGAGTTTATTCGGCACAAGGTCTTGTTACCAGTGGGGTACCTCAGGGGTCAGTACTTGGACCCATTCTCTTTAATATTTTTATTAGTGATATTGCAGAAGGTATTAATGGAAAAGTATGTCTTTTTGCTGATGACACAAAGATTTGCAACAGGGTTGACGTTCCTGGAGGGATCAGCCAAATGACAAATGATTTAGGTAAACTAAAAAAATGGTCGGAGCTGTGGCAATTGAGTTTTAATGTGGATAAGTGCAAGATAATGCACCTGGGACGTAAAAACCCAAGGGCTGAATATAGAATATTTGATACAGTCCTAACCTCAACATCTGAGGAAAGGGATTTAGGGGTTATTATTTCAGAGGATCTAAGGGTAAGTAGTCAATGTAATAGAGCAGCAGGAAATGCTAGCAGAATGCTTGGTTGTGTAGGGAGAGGTATTAACAGTAGGAAAAGGGAAGTGCTCATGCCACTGTACAGAGCACTGGTGAGACCTCACTTGGAGTACTGTGTGCAGTACTGGAGACCGTATCTCCAGAAGGATATAGACCTCTTAGAGAGAGTTCAGAGAAGGGCTACTAAAATGGTGTACGGCTTGAAGGAGAAAAGTTACCAGGAAAGGCTTAATGATCTTAACATGTACAGCTTGGAAAAAAGACGAGACAGAGGAGATATGATAGAAACATTTAAATTAGGGATGCACCGATACCACTTTTTTAAGACCGAGTACGAGTACCGATACTTTTTAAAAGTACTCACCGATACCAAGTACCGATACTTTTATTTAATGTCATGTGACCGCTTTCCAATAAGAACAGACCATATAAAAATGCCCCCCGCTCACATGTATATCCCCCCGATATATATATATATTCATACTGCCCCAGCTCATGGATTTGCCCCAGCTCACTCATGGATTTGCCCCAGCTCACTCATGGATTTGCCCCAGCACATGGATAATGCCCCAGCACACACATGGGTTATTATGCCCCCACAGCTCACACATGAGTATGCCCCCCCAGCTCATGGATATGCCCCCACATGGATATTGCCTCCAGCTCATGGATATGCCCCTCATGGATATTGCCTCCAGCTCATGGATATGCCCCATCATGGATATTGCCTCCAGGTCATGGATATGCCCCTCATGGATATGCCCCCTCATGGATATTGCCTCCAGCTCATGGATATGCCCCCTCATGGATATGCCCCCTCATGGATATTGCCTCCAGCTCATGGATATGCCCCCTCATGGATATGCCCCCTCATGGATATGCCCCCTCATGGATATTGCCTCCAGCTCATGGATATGCCCCCTCATGGATATGCCCCCTCATGGATATTGCCTCCAGGTCATGGATATGCCCCCTCATGGATATTGCCTCCAGCTCATGGATATGCCCCCTCATGGATATTGCCTCCAGCTCATGGATATGCCCCTCATGGATATGCCCCTCATGGATATTGCCTCCAGCTCATGGATATGCCCCCTCATGGATATTGCCTCCAGCTCATGGATATGCCCCCTCATGGATATTGCCTCCAGGTCATGGATATGCCCCCTCATGGATATGCCCCCTCATGGATATTGCCTCCAGCTCATGGATATGCCCCCTCATGGATATGCCCCCTCATGGATATTGCCTCCAGCTCATGGATATGCCCCCTCATGGATATGCCCCCTCATGGATATTGCCTCCAGGTCATGGATATGCCCCCTCATGGATATGCCCCCAGCTCATGGACCCCCCCCCCCCCGACGATACTTACCTTCCTGGGCGCCGCCGAGAATGTCTCCGCGCGCGCGCGCTCGTTGGAAGACCCCAGCCGCGACCACGTGATCCCGGCTGGGGTCCTTCCAACGAGCGCGCGCGGGGAAACTTTCCCGGCGCGCCAGGAAGGTAAGTATCGTCGCGGAGAGCAGCTGCAGGGCCTGTCTGAATGCTCTATCAGCATTCAGACAGGCCCTGCAGCTGCTCAGTGTGTTTAATACTTACCTTCCTGGGCGCCGCCGGGGAATGTCTCCGCGCGCGCGCTCGTTGGAAGGACCCCAGCCGGGATCACGTGGTCGCGGCTGGGGTCCTTCCAACGAGCGCGCGCGTGGAGACATTCCCCGGCGGCGCCCAGGAAGGTAAGTATTGCGGAGAGTGCGGGGCGGCTGTCCGAATGCCGATAGAGCATTCAGACAGCCGCTGCAGCCCCTCGGATGCCGGAAGCCGGCTCAATGCCGGCTTCCGGTATCGGAAAAAATATCGGGGGTACTGCACGAGTACCAAGTACTCCTGCAGTACCCAGTATCGGCCCCGATACCGATACTAGTATCGGTATCGGTGCAACCCTAATTTAAATACATAAAGGGAATCCACAAGGTAGAGGAAGGGAGTATATTTAAAAGGAAACAAAATAGCAAAACAAGAGGACATAGTCTTAGATTAGAGGGGCAAAGGTTTAAAAGTAACATCAGGAAGCATTATTTTACTGAGAGGGTGGTGGATACATGGAACAGTCTTCCAGTTGAAGTGGTAGAGGCCAAAACAGTAATTGAATTTAAGCAGGCATGGGATAGGCATAAGGCTATCCTAAACAAAAGATAAATCCAGGTAAAGTATCCATGTAATTGGGCAGACTAGATGGGCCGAAAGGTTCTTATCTGCCGACATTTTTCTATGTTTCTATGTTTCTATTTCAAAAGGGATTCGTCGGACGACGTCGGGACAATCTGGTACAATTTATATGAAAAAAGATGAGTTGTATAGCAGGCAAAATGTCCCATAGAGAAATGATTCAGCTTGACAGGCGAAGCCCATAGGATTCAATGTAAATAAATATTATTAATTATTTTTTATTCAACCATTTAATATTTTCAGCCGCAGCAAAAAGCCTTTTTATTAGATTTCTTGGAATTTGAGTATTTTTTAGGCAAAATTTCTGATCAATTTTTTTTTAAAAACGAGGCTTTGTTTCCTTACCGAATGCAGCGTGTTTTTTTTTCTCTTCAGTCCTGTTGCATTCGGCGGTGCTGTCCTTGGTGCTGAAAGCTATTTCAGCACCAAGGACAGGGTTGGTTTTTTTCCCCCTGCAGCCTTCAGTGCGTTTTGTTTTTTTCCTGTATTCGGTTTCATTTGCTGGTGCTTTCCCTGGTGCTGCTCCCCATTTCAGCACCTGGGAGAGGGTTTTTTCTCCCCCTGCATCAGGTTTATCTTTAATCTTTTCTTTGTATGGTAGTATGTCCATCGGCCGATCTGGGTCGTCCACAGACACTTCCAGTGGACGACCCTGGTCGTGTGACTGCGTTGTCCGTAGTCGGAAGACCATGCCGGTCCTCCGACTATGGATCCAGTGGACGGCCTGCCTAATTCTGAGACACACAGGTCTATTCAAAGAAAGGTGAAACTCAGGAGAATGACTGGATAAGTGAAAATTCTAGGTCAAAATGGCCAAACCAGAAATAGTCTCCCATTTATCTCACTTGCCAAATCGGCTATTTGGTCTAGATTGTTCTCTTCTCCTGACAATTCACCTGGTTTTCACCTGTCTCTGAATAACCCTGACAGGGTTCTATAGGTTGGCTTTATCATTATTTTGGCAACAATAACGAGAGACGGTTCCAAGCCTTGAGTGATCTCATCCAAACAAACAAATGTTCACCTTCCTTTCCCAGACAAATATTGTCATGTTGGTAAGTTTTAACTCGTACTGATACCTATGAAGGTCTGAGTTAATTTTACAAGTATCTACAGATCCAATAACCCCAATTTGCATTGTGTCAATCACATAGGGCAATTTTTTTTGTACTACCTTCTACAACTTATTATCAAGATTTTTTCCACAAGTGTTAACTTCTTTGCTATAAGCACACTGTTACACAGGTTACACCCTGAAGCCTGCACCAGGCAAGGACATTATTAATACAACGATAATGCTCATGAGTTATTCCTCGGCATGATGGAATGGATCGGGGGGGGGGGTATAGCCTCCTACACGAGCAAGAACGGGCATTTATAAGCGATTTATTAAACAGCAAATACACCTGTAAGGTATATTACCGTTATTTATGGGGGAACAGAGTAAACCTAAAATAAAGCGAGAAGACAAAAACCCAGAAACCTGCCCGACCCGGTTATATTGCCTGATCTCCATCCCTTGCATTTGCAGCATTGCGCGAGGATAAAATCTGAAACGTATGAAGAAAACAGGAAGGTGATCTGCACTCAGGTCACACTGCAATGAGAATGTGTAAAATGTAAACACTGTGTGAGCCTGTCCTGATAAAACCGTACATTACAACGAAAACGAAGGAAACCGTGTGAATACCGCAACCTGTACAGAGCACGTTCTGCACGTGTAGCTTTTCAGACAAGGTTTGCACTGAAACACCTGTGGCAATTTTATGGGTGTAATAAAATGGGGGGGGCAGGCAAGGACATTATAACATGTGTCACTGTCTAAAAAAAGGGAACCAGATTACAAAAAAAGTGCTTATGGATATTTATTTTTAACCCCTTCACTATCAATACCAGCTGGGTGTAGTAGAGGTAACATCCTCTGCTCTATAACTGTGGAGACACAGGTTCGATCCCGACAAGAGCACCTCCACAGTAAATGTCCTTAGGCAAGACACCTAACGGTACATACTTGCCACCCAGGACATACTTGAAAACAAGAGAAATCTCAATGTATCCTTCCTGGTAAAATACTTTATAAAAAAAAAATATATATATATATTAGGGCTGTGCAATATTGACAAAATAATCATATTGCGATTTCTTGAATGAATATTGCGATTTTATTTGCCATTTAGCCAATTGTTTTTGCTTTTTCAAACATGCTACATACATTCTAAATGTATTCAGTATTCAGCACATGGATGTACTGCCCCAGCACATGGATGTACTGCCCCAGCACATGGAAATACTGCCCCAGCACATGGAAATACTGCCCCAGCACATGGAAATACTGCCCCAGCACATGGATATACTGCCCCAGCACATGGATATACTGCCCCAGCACATGGATATACTGCCCCAGCACATGGATATACTGCCCCAGCTCACCTCTGTGCGCCACGTGTTCGGCTCCCTGTTAACTTCCGGCGGCATGGAGCTTGGGCGCTCGCCTGGGGGAACCATGTGACGAGCCGCGAGAACGCGGCTCGTCACGTGGTTCCCCCTGCGAGCGCCCAAAGCACCATGCCGCCGGAAGTTAACAGGGAGCAGAAAATTGCAGCCTTATGCGATTTAGAAATTGCAGGGTCAGAAATCGCGATTCGATTGCGATTGCAATTAATTGCACAGCCCTAATATATATATATCTCCTCTATACTCGATCTGCAAGTCACCTCCTGGTGCCCTTATATCGAGTACAGATGATATGATGTAGCACAGGAGCAACGCAAAAGGAATTTTGTTTATTGCAAAATTAAATACATTTGCATTTGGGCTCCAGAACTTGACCTGAAAGTATTAGCACTGCGGGCTTGATGCATGAGGTGCTAAGGCTAGGGTCAGACTAGCGCACTTTAAACGTGCGTTCTGGCGCACTTAATTACAGCCGCACTAGCAGCAAATGATGGGCAATGACGGCCAATATACGAAGTACGGTCACACGAAAGTCCGGACGCGCAACGCAAGTGGCAAACGAACGCATTTTGTCGAGAACGTCAAACCGCTAGTACGGTTGTACAGAGTGCGCTGCGTCCGCTAGCGGCGTGTGTGCGTGATTAGGAGACGTCAGACACTGCTAATGTCCGGCCAACAAAACGTCCAGATGCAAAAAGTGTTTTATTGATGATCCGTACAAAATCACGAACGCAAATGCGCATCATATGACCGCGATCACGTATTCCGTGAAAAAATACGTCCATTCGTTCGAACGCACTTTTTCACAGACAACACGAAAATGCGTTCGTCTGACCCTAGCCTAACACTCTTTAAAACCAGTTGGGGCTGTGTCTGTTTGACATCTCCCCCAGCTGATCCAATATGGAGACCAGAACTGCAGACGCTCCTCTTGGCCAGAAGATGGTGACATCTGCCAAATAATTCATATTTTTCTGGAAACCTATAATTTATACATGCTGTTGGGCAGTGTTTGAAAAGTGCTGCCCTGCAGTAAGTAGAGACTGCATGTAGGAAACAACTCGCTAATCAGGGTGGGATTCCAGACAAACTGCCCTGATAAGATAATTGATTTCCTTCCTTTAATATCTCCTTTCCTGTCCTCCCCCTCTGCATGACGTGTATAAAAAGACAAGACCGATATGGCAGCCTGTATTAATGAAGAGGTGCAATGCCGCAGTATTATGAATCTGTGTGATCAGAACTGTGGTTTTTCTGTGTATATGCCCTTTGTCCTCTGTGTTTATAGCAGTGGTTCCCAACCCTGGTCCTCAGGTCCCCCTAACAGGACAGGTTTAAGGATTACCTTGGGGAAATGCAGACTGAGTCCTGCAATCACTGAGCAGCAAATCATATCACCTGTTCTGTGCTTCAGATATCCTGCAAACCTGGCCTGTTAAGGGACACCTGAGGACAAGGGCTGGCAACAGCTGATCTACGAGAAGCGTTTTGATTGGATATGATCGGGAATGCTGAGCAGATCGGATCCGCCTGGTGGTTTCCTCAATAGAATAAATGTCAATTTTAAAACTTAATTGAAATTTATTAAAAGACAAAAAACAGAACTTTGATTTTTGTAACATCATGTTAATTCTGAAATAAAACCAGCTTTAATTTCCCTTGAATGTCCCTTTAACCCCTTCACTACCGAGATCGCGGGCTTCAAAAGGCACCATCTGTGCCCTGATATTGAGATATCTCGATCTGGTGATCTGCAGCCCAAAAGCAAAGTAAATTAATTTGCAGCAAACTAATTTTGTTTGTGTAGCGCTGTGTTTAAAACCTTACTGTGGCAGTACCTATTTTTGGCCACCGGAGGGAGACAAGCACGATAAGAGACACTGAACATTGGGACTACATTTCCCGGCATGCTCTGGGAACGGACACAGGAAGTGGGTGGGACACGCCAAGGTACATCCTGAGCCTCGTGGAGATAGCTGGCAGAGCGCGCCAGGGAGTGAAAGAGAGAGGACACAGTGCTGCAGAGCGGAACCGTGACTAGGCCGGAGCGGAAGTGCAGCCTATCAGGATTCCAAGTGGGGTTATCCAGCCTTGCAAGAAGGAGACCCAGTGATCCACAGGCATTACCCAAGCTGCCGTCAAGGAAGCGGAGGACCCTCGAGTTAGGAGTACCGCAGGTCCATTGGATGGGAGAGCAGGCGGTAGCTGGACCAGTCACTGTCGGAGCAAAGAGAGCCAGACAATGTATCCAGTAGCCAGTATCCCAGCAAGGCACCAAGCGGAGGGACGTCCTGGGTCAGAGGAACCTTGGTGATCGAGCGGATGGGTGAGAGGCCTCCAAGGCCGGTTTTATAAAGTCAAGAAAGCACGCTGCTGTTTATTTCTAAAACCCACAGGGCCCCAACTAGACTAGTCGAAGACATTGTTTAAGAGATTCACTGGCCAGTTGAATAGTACCCGGGTACCATAACACACACACATACACTTACAGTCCGGGACTTAACCTGTGCGGGACTCACTCCCTAATATCCCAAAAAAAAGGGGTAAAGATTCGCATATTATTTTGTTTTTCCGCTATGCGGTTCTCGAAATTACGAAGCATTGTATTTTTTCTGTTCGGTTGCCCATTTTCCTGAAATACGAAGCCTCGTATTTCTTTTTCCGCTGCGCGTTTACCGCGATACGAAATACTGTAAATATATCTACGAACACCGTGTCTCATTATATGCCTTTTACTTTAGTAAACTATATAATTTATAAAATCCACGACGGTGCTGGAGTATATTTATTCCCTAGTGCGGGGAGACTGACCCGTGGTTCATTTTCAGCGGCTCCTCCGGGAGTGAGCGCTACATTTGCTTTTGGGCTGCAGATGGTGCCGTCTGTGGGCATAATGCCCAAAGAGCTAAACCTGTGTACAATCTTCTGATGATGCCCTTACGTCGGGCTTTTAGCAGCTGATGGAGGGAAAAAAAAGAAGAAAATAGTCCAGCAGCTCAAATTGCTGTAACTCAATTTGGCAGAAGATGGTGCCATCTACTGGCCAAAATGGGTTATTTACAGTAAGAAATACAGTGGGTATATGCTCAAATATTTCTTACTGTAAAATGAATTGAAAATGATTTTCTTTTAAAAAACGCTGGTTTCTGACAATGTTTTTTTTTGGAAAATCACTTGGTAGTGAAGGGGTTAATCTAAAAATTGCGATTTCTAACTCCATTATAACAATGTAATTTATTTAATTCTTTAGCTGAAGGAAATTGGTAACGCTTCTTTATGATAATAAAACATATACAAGGTCTCATACCAGTCTGATTCCCATGCAGGGCGAAAATTAAAGCACTCCTTAAGTGCCTCCTTAAGCCTTACCTTGACCGGCAGGAGTACGTTACTGACTCTGATTTATTCATGAGTCAATGTGCCCTGAGCGCCATAAAAACGCCATTGTACTAACAGTGTGCTTCACCTAATTATGCTGCTGCCTAAGGCCTTGACCCTCCCAGCTGCCCAGAAATAATCTGTATTTTACTTATTTATTTCTGATGACTGTATTAACACAGGGCGTTCAGTCAGATCCTCATGTCCCCAGAAAAGAACATTTTTAACAATGTGACCTGGGCCCATAATGAGATTTTCCGCTGCAGGTTGGGATTAGGTTGTATTAAAGGGGGGTGGGGGGTTAAGATTAATTAATTTATTGCATCACTGTAAAAAAAAATAAAAAATTTAATAAACAATTAAAGGTGTTATTCAAATAGCACCAGAATTTCACTGAAATTCGGTGCTCTTTCCTTCGGCAAGCTCAATTCGCTGACCCTGCAGTAATTTCAGCATTCACTGCAGGGTCCCCAAAGTGTGCTGAATCGATCTGCCGAATGCAGCTGCAAACAGGCGAACGCTGTCGATAAACCCGCCAAAATACTATCAAACACATCTGATAAACAAACTATCGAACACAGCCGAACAGACCGGGAAACACTGCCGAAAAAAGCCAACCAGCCGCCGAACGCCACAGAAAAAAGACAACCAGCCGCCGGACAGAGGTAAAAAAAAAAGACAAAAAAGAACCCACAACTTTTAAAAGGCATTTTTTTTAAAAAAATGCATGGAAATAATATATACGGTCCTATGACGAACGATAAAAAGGTCTTTTATTGAATTTTAAAAAAAACACCATTTAAAACAAAATCAAAATCTAAAATTTCACCCCAAAAAATCCTGAAAAATGCTTAAGAAATGCTAAAAAATTAATTGATAAAGAGACGTTTTGCTGCAAATGAAAAGAATAAATGGTTGAGTAAAAAAAATTGTTAAAAATGGGGATTTTTTTTACATTGAAAACTACGTGATTTGCCTGTTTAAACTTGTCGAACAAAACCTCCAAAAATCTGGGCATTTCACTGACATTTCTCTGCTGTTCGGCTTTCTCTGACTAGATTAACCATCGCTTCTCTATGGGGATTTCACTGCTGCCGAATTGCATCGTATTTTGCTGGCAATTCGCCATCTTTTTGAATAGCCGAATGACCACGAAATGGCACCGAATGGGGAAATTCAATGTTCGGTGCAATTCGGTGGCAAGTTCGGCTCCCTCTGAATAACCCCTTAATTAGGTAAATTTGCACAATCCAAAATTTCTAGATTGCAGGAATTAAACAAAATTATAAATTCTTAAAGTAAATAATGGATGTCCAGATCTGATCCTTAGGATCTGGCTTGGGTCCAGATTTCTGCAACTTTTGGAGTTCGTGTATCGTCTTTTTTTGGAGTTGACCCAATCCCCTAGTCCAGAGGTTCCCATCCGCGGTCCTCAAGTCCCCCTAACAGGCCAGGTTTTAAGGACTGAATCCTGCAATCACTGAGCAGCAAATCATATCACCTGTGCTGTGCTTCACATATCTGGAAAACATGACCTGTTGGGGTACTTGAGGACCGGGGTCAGGAACCACTGCCCTAGTCTGTGACCTGATGGGCAGCAAGACTCCCAGCTGCCCAGATGGAGTTCAGCAGCCGCGAAAGTGACTTGCAGCGTCTTCCCTGCTTTAGGCTGGGGTCAGACCAGCGCACTTTTAACGTGCGTTCTGGCGCACATAATTACGGCCGCACTAGCAGCAGATGACGGGCAATGACGGCCAATATACGATGTACGGCCGCACAAAAGTCCAGCCGTGCAACGCAAGTGGAATTTGAACGCATTTTTCTGAGAACGCTGAACCGCTAGTACTGACGTACTGAGTGCGCAGCTGCGGCATAGCGGCGTGTTTGCGTGATTAGGAGATGTCAGACGCTGCTAATGTCCAGCCTACATAACGTCCAGACGCAAAAAGAGTTTTATTGACGATCCGTACAAAATCACGCCCGAAAATGCGCGTCGTCTGACCGTTTTTGCGCATTCCGTGAAAAAATACGTCAATGCGTTCGGACGCACTTTTTCACGTTCGCGGGGAAAAATGCTTTCGTCTGACCCTAGCCTTATTGCGAGTCATGGTGCAGGCGGGGATTGGAAGACGTTGTGAGCCTGCATGCTGGAGCCCAAGCGTCTCTCTGCCCACTTGAAGCATCTTCCTGGCCTGCTTCATGACACACATGTAGTCAGAGGAGACGCCGAGGCCCCAGGACTCCCTTAACCCCTTCACTGCTGAGCCATTTCACACCTCTGTGCTGAGCTCATTTTTAACGGTTTCGCTCATCATGTTTAAATGCGATTTGAAGTCACGTTTTATTATACAACCCAGACATATTATATATCATTCTTTCCGGCAGACTCGGCAGATTCATAATATATCATTATTATATGTATACGTCATGTCCTGCCTTAATATTATAACAAAAAATGCAATAAAATTAGATTTTTCAATCATCTACAGTGTGTAAAGTGTTTTTTTTTTCACATTTTATCATGCGAGTCTGTGCGGTTATATTTTCTATGGGGTGCGCTTGTTAAAAAAATTAGAAAGGGGGACTCAAGATAAAGAAACACTACACGAATGTAGTGTTACGCAATATTATAAGAAGGAAATATTTGTTTAACATTTAACAATCACAGGAGTAGACAGGGGTTTTAACCCTAAATAGCATAAACGTGCTGGTCCAACTAAGTTAGTGGACCTCTTTTTCTCTACCTGAAAATAAGTAGAAGTAGTTGACAGTATGAATGAATAAAACTTAACTTTTAATTGAGAACTAATAAAAATTAAGAAAGAATAAACACAAAGAGAAAACACTGGTCTTGATCAAGAAGATCCACACATAAAAACGTGATTAAAACAAGAATGCCACTGTATATCTATTCCTATATGAATAATCACCTAATTGATATAATTGGTGCCAAAATTGTGTATAGGCACAAGGAAAGGAGAACAGTGTAGGAGAAAGAGAGTCAAAAGGAAGTTTACTCCACCCAGTTGGTAATTACTGTGATCTGAGTATATTTAAATATTTTCCCCGGCAGAAAAACAACAACCCAGCTCAATTAAAAGTTAAGTTTTATCATTCATACTGTCAACTACTTCTACTTATTTTCAGGTAGAGAAAAAGAGGTCCACTTACTTTACAGAAATGGGGACTCGTTACATTTTTTTGGGGGGGGGATTTTTAGCAAACCCCTCCATAAAAAAAAACCGTTAGTGGAGCATCATTGTCCACATTATAATTGAAATGGGAACAATATTTCTGCATTAATAAAAAAATAAAAAATCTTTTTTTATTTTTTAATTTATATTTATTTTTTTATTAACCTTTAGCATGGTCATGTTTGGTATCTTCGGAAAGGCCATGCTCTGGCCGTTCCAATTATGCCAAACATTAACCCCTAGTTGCCACGGATCTGGAGATAGGAGGGTCATTGTACCCCTATCTCCACCATAGGTGGCAGCTAGGGGTTAACTCCCGAACTGACGTCACCGCGTCTATGCGCGATGACGCCAGTAGGCAGGAGGAGATCCCGGAAGCTTGGCTGACATCGAAGATGGCCCAAATCGCGATCAACCCTCAAGGGGTTAAAGGAAGCCACCACTTGGAAGGGCAGGCTGTGCCCTTCAAAGTGGTGCCTGCCTTTTTTCAGTACCCCTTACCGATGGGGATGGAGGCACCTGGTGGGGGGCAGGGGGGGTGCCTGGAATAGATGTAATCGCGCCAGTCAGGATGTAAAGAGTGCCCCCCTCCCAGCCCCCCTGATCTGCAGATATTGCTTGATGATGTTTAAGAGTTTCCTCCACCCCACCCGGCGTCACCAGCAGCCGAGATTTAAAATTTCCCAGCTGCCGGTCACCAGTGATGTCATCATGCAGAAAGCATGCTGACGTCACCCTCTGAGACCGCCCGCAATAACTAGCAGTCTCAGAGAGGCAGCGATGGATCGGATCTGCTCATGCGCGTGCAGCCCTGATCCATCGCTCTGCACAGGTGCTGCGGAACTTGCGTACTAAAAGTGCAAAAGTCTGTAGAGGTGCGCATATTTGTGGTTGCGATATTTATATATTTTAGAACTACAGGAATATCCGGGTCCCTGAGCCAAAGAGGAGGAGCAGCAGCCGTCGAGGGACAAAAGGTGAATAAAATAGGAAATAAATTATAGGGCTGTCAGCAGCGTCTGCCCAATTCTTTAACTCCTTTTCAATAGAGTATCCCTTTAAGATCACTTCAAAATTCTATAAATGACCATTTCGGAATAGTGAAATCTAGTAATTACACGTAGCAGATGACATGTGATCCGCCCAGGGGACACATATCTAGTGCGTGTCTTGGTAAAGGTAAATGGAGAAAGCGGAATAAAGGATGTTTCCCAAAGGGAAAACATTGAAAAAAAAAACAGACTACGGAGAAGAAGATGCCACCGAAACACAAGCGCTCTGGTAACCTGAGACTCTGCTACACAAATCGCCTTTACAGAAAAACACAAAGCGGGTCCAGGTACTGATTGTTCACTCACCTCTTCTATTCACTGCATTTTAACCAATTATTTCCCCTGAACTTTCCCACACGTTAAAGGTTAATCAGTAAGTCGATTATAAAAAAATACAAATTAAACTCATTGGGGAAGAGAAGAAAAAGAAGTCTGAATCAGCATCAGGAGTTAAATCTGCATTAAAGCGTAAAAATGACATCCTGCGCAATTTGGGTCATTTTTTTCATCATCATCATCAACAGCGCGGCTTTGTGACTGTTTTCAAAATCCTATCTCCCAGCTGGCACAGCGTTTTTGGGACAGTCCCGATTGTCATGTCTCTGGTGACCATGACTGAGGAGAAAGCTGGTTGATCAGTATATAGGTATTTGAGCTTGCACTGTAAGCAGACTGAAGGGTATCGCGTCTCCTGATGTCTTGATGACTCTTAGGCTGGGTTCACACCTAGCTGTTTTAACGCGCGTTCGTGCGCGCTTTAAAACGCAGGAACGGGGAAATCCCATGCTTTGCTATGGGACCCATTCAGACCTAAGCGTTTTACAGCGCGCAGGAACGCGCGTTAAAACGGCCAACGCAAAAAGAAGTTCAGGAGCTTCTTTTCGGGCATACAGCAGCGCGTTCGCGGCCATATCATAGCCGCGAACGCGCGTTCTTTTTGTATGCGCGAACGCGCGTAAAAAACCACGCGCATTGCGCGACGCAGTGCTGCGCCCAGGTGTGAACCCAGCCTTAGATTTCCAGGAAACCAATTTATCTTGAGATGTTGATTTGAGTTCCTTGGTAGTTCAGTATTCAGTAAATAAGGCACACAGCGTGAATTCCTCAAGACCCTCGAGTGCTTTTTCTTAAAGACACATATATACATCAAGATGTGTGTGTGTGATATATATATATATATATATATATATATATTCTATATCTTTTCATAAAAGTCCTGTTATGGACTGAAAGGTTGATAATATCACAACTAAACTGCATTGAAATGTAATATAAATAAATATACAGTATGTGCTTTCGCTGGGATGGTGCATATACACGGTCTGGCCAAAAAAAAGGTCACCACCACCATACAAACCTGTTATGATCCGGGGTTGCTTCAGTCGGTCAGGTCTAGGTTTAGCAACGTTATGTGTCCAAAAATGAGGTCATGTGACTCACTGAATATACTGAAAGAACAAGTTTTTCCATCAATGTTTTTTTTCTCCCATGATGGCACAGCGGGCATATTCCAAGATGGCAATGCCAGGATTCATCAGGCTCAAATTGTGTAAGAGTGGTTCAGGGAGCACGAGACATCATTTCCACACATAGATTGGCCACCGCACAGTCCAGACCTTAACCCCATTGAGAATCTTTGGGATAATGCGCTGGAGAAGACTTTACGCAGCGCTGCGACTCTCCCATCATCAATACAAGATCTTGGCCACAAATTAATGTCACTCTGGACGCAAATAAATGCTGTGACATTGCATGAGATTATCCAAACGATGCCGCAGCGAATGCCGCAATCACAGCAAAAGGTGCGACAACAAAATATTACAGTGTGTGACATTTTTTGGCCAGACGGTGTAAATATATATATAGATTTGTTCAAAAAACTCCATTGCTTATATTTCAATGCAACTATGAGAAGCTTCGGCAATGTCAATAGGGAAAATCAGAGGACGGAAGGGAAAGCTTCACCTGCTGTTTTGCTGTTGACTTTCTCTATTGGGATCACCAAAATTTATCGTAGTTGCGACAAGACAATAGGGTCGATATTTACCTTTTCCACACCTGATCGGACTCCTGCCTGCGTTTCTGTACTGCCACTATATAAGAAATGAACTTTAAAAAACATTTAGTTTAAACGCCAACTGGTAGCAATACTGAAATGTCACCAAGGCCGAAGAGCACAGCAACCATATATGTCTCCGAATACGTCTGCCTTGCTCGGCAGAAAATGAGGGGGTATTACAGCCCAATAAACCATGATGACAGATACCCATTGACCCTTCCTAAACCTCAGGCTTATCACAACATAACAGCCCCTAATGCTACACACTCAAGGCCACCAAACCCTGCCGCAAACCTACACTGTAACAGAGATCACACTGATGCGGTGGTGACATTTTAGGTTCTCTGTGCTGTGTGTTGACCTTTTCGTGTTGGGTTTTTGCAAATTGAAGCCTTGCAGACTGGCCATTGTGGAGCTGTGACACACGCGGCTTTGCTGCTCTTCTCGCCATAAGAGGATTATGCGATGGGCAGGATGGTATTCCTCCTCATTGTATCTGTGAGATGAATAGGATTGTATCTCGAGCAGAACCACCTCCGTGGTCCTGGATGAGCAGCTTTGACATACATCCCACACATGACACGGGAAACTCATCACAGGATAAGTCTGATAAAGGCCTGGCCGTGATCGGAGGCAGCGGCTTGACTGTCAGAATTAAGTCGAATGAGAATTGGACGCATTGACTGACGGCTGCAATCTTGATTTGTCACTTTATCTCTACGCGTCACCTAGCCCGCGAAATCCAGGATCCAGCTAGCCACAGGCTACTAGAGTTTTATCTCTGGCTCTTAAAATTCAGGATAATTTTGCACAAATCTATAGAGAGAGCTTAGAAAGAATGTGTAGTAGGTCTAAATAATACATGTGCTTACTGATGCTATGGATTGATAAACATTCGTCAGGCTTTTCCTCGGTCTGAAGCTGCGAGGACTCAGTCTCAGAATAAAGTGTACAGTTAATATAATAGTAATGTAAGTTCCCCCTGGGAATAGGGCCTCGTTTCCTCCTGTACTGGTTTGTCAAAATGTTGCTCAATGTATAATAACCCTGTCTATATTGTGTCCATTGTACAGCGCTGCGGAATATGCTGGCGCTTTATAAATACAGAATAATAATAAATAGTAAATACTTACATGCTTCCCAACATTGAGCAGTGAGATCAGGACTAGACATGTGCATTCGTTTTCGTCCAACTTGATTTTTGTATTAATAAATAAAAAAATTGAAATTTCAGTGATTAGGAAGAAGCATCCAAGATTCCGAATCACTGATATTCCAAATGGACTCAAAACGATAAAATGTTGTCGAATTGATCCAAATTTTTTTGGATCAATTCCAATTTTTTTTTTTTTACAGGAATAAATTGCACTCTTTGTGCAATACTAGTCCTAGTCCGAACCCTAATACAAATATAAACAGTAACTGTAACGTAACAGTAACCCTAACACAAACACTATCTGCAACCATAACAATAACACTTACACAAACACTAACTGCAACTGTAACAGTAACACTTACACAAATAGAACAAGTGTAACAGTAACACAAACCTTAGAAGTAACCCTAACCCAAATGCAAATATAAATATATACAGTAACTGTAACCCAAACAGAACCAGTAACCCTAACAGTAACCCTAAACCTAACACTAACATTTGGGGGTATAGAAGGAAGTATAAATAAATAAATTAAATAAATAAAATAAATAAAGAAGGCAATGAGGTGGGTTAAAGGGATGGGGGGTACAGATGGAGATATAGAAGTGGCAAAGGGGCTACAAATAACCAGAAATTTTCGGATTCTTTTAAAATTTCAGGGCGATTTCTAATTGGCAAACTTGGCAAATTCAGAAAATGTAAAAATCTGTATATTTTGTATTCCAAAATTTGCCGAAACCAAATGAGATTTTGGGCTTTGCACATATTTAATCGGGACAGGAGTGGACAATTTGTGTCACTGGCAACTGGCACCCAAATGGTCGGCCAATCTGGAAAAAGAGGCTGTTAGTCCACAGGCATAAATGAAAAGGAGAGGCAAACCTAGAAAAGAGGCAGGTGCACTCATCAGGAAAGCATGGCAGATATGGCAGATTGCTGTCTTGGCAGGGCAACCGGCCAGCCACCAAAATATGGGGTTGCCCTGTCTACTACAGCAGTACAAGTGGCAGGTATATAATTATTTGTATCATGTATTTTCGATTTGAATACATTAGGGGTTGGCAACCTTGGCCCTCCAGAAGGTTTGGAACTACATTACCCACAAGGCTTAGCCAACCTGATCAGTGGCTGAGCATCATCAAAACATCTGGTGGGCCAAGGTTGCTGCGCCCTTCCTTACAAAATAATTTGTGTCATATCAGTGTGAGCAACGGTTTAAACTTCCAACATTCAACTTAACTCATTCACCACAAGTCCAAAGCTCTGGACAGATTCCTAGGGTGACGCAGAGCACAAACCCGAGGTGTCCCTGGAAAAATGGGACTTTTGGTAACTACGAATAACTTAAGTAGCAATTCATCACTACTGGAGTAACGCTTTTATTAACTATCGCGCCATAGAGATAATGTGACACAATGCTGTTTGCCAATTGAACCGGGACTTATGGAGAGTCAGGCTATGACAGAATTCAGAATTTCAGGCACAAGCAACATGTGATCCAATCAGATATTTTAGCCCAATAGTTCCAATTTCGTCAAGATTTTCCATTTCATTGTAATTTTTTCCTCAATTCCCAACACAGTGAAAAGGCCCGGCCATGTCAGCCACTAAATTAACGTTCAATATATTGAGATTTGATTTCCTTTTTTATATGTTAAGATGAGGTTTGTACCTCCAATGTGGTACAAAAAAAAATTCTTCTGCGAGCGGGAGTAAGAGATAACATCAAAATGCTGCTGACGCGGAGTCCAGCTTCCTGCGGACTAAAGGAGTAAAAATGCAGTGGGAGCAGGCGCTGGCATTCTGTGACAGACAATTACGGTAATGCTACTAATCGCCTGAACAAAGACAGATGTAGGAACCATCAGGAGATAAACAAACGACCTGGCAATCCACAAAAGGATTCTTTGCTGAATCGAAAAAGGCGAATTACAAAGAATATCCTAAATGAAATGCCCATAGTCAGCACTGGGCGCGTCAAGAAAAATGTGCTACAGGAAAAAGGACGGTCTACGATGAGCCTATCTGTAGTGAAGGCCTTCAATTCAACCATAATCCATATGCATTGATGACGGTTGTCTGTCATCCCAAACATGGCACATCTACATTTTTTTATAAGGATCTCCACATCCAATCCTTAGGATCGGGACCAGGTCTGGAACGCTGGCAATTTGCAGGGATCAGGTATTGGCTTATTCCAGCCAATCACATCCCTCAGTCTATGTTCAGTTGGGCAGTGAGAGTCCCAGCTGCTCAGCTGGAGTCCCGTAGCTGCGACATTGACTCACGGTGTCTTCCCTTCCAGCTCATGAGTCATGTAGCAGGTAGGGAAGAAGCTGTGAGCCTCCCTGCTGGAGCCCAGGCGCCTCTGCGCTCACTTGTAGCACCTTCCCATCTTGCATGCATGAAAGCCAAGGATCCCAGGAATCCCTTTAGTGACCACACCGCTGGTCTGACCGCAGGTAGTGCAGTATGGGATCTGGTATCTCTATCGGCCAATCCAGAATACAGCAGAACTTGGATCAGATCGCACCTCTGCGCTCACTTGTAGCACGTTCCCTACTTGCATGCATGAAAGCCAAGGATCCTGCAATTCCCTTTAGTGACCAGGCGCTGGTCTGGCCGCTGGTAGGGCAGTATGGGATCTGGTATCTCTATCGGCCAATCCAGAATACAGCACAACTTGGATCGGACCGGCGGCTCAAAACCAGCGATCAGGACATTTCTATTTCTTGAGATACTTCATGCCCAGGAAATCAATGATATGCTTAACTGGAGATAATAAAAACATCTAACCATTCCTATTATTGATTCCCCGGGTATTAACCCCTTCACTGCTGACCCATTTCACGTCTTAAAAAAACACATTTTTCCTTTTTTTATTATTATTGTTATTATTTTTTTCTTTACTTTAAACAAGGTCATGTTTGGTATCATTGGAAAGGCCATGCTCTGGCCTTTCTAATGATACCAAATATGACCCTACTAGCTGAAAACAGTTGGGAGATATCGGGGTTCAAAGTAACCCCTTTCTCCACCCCTATCTTTCCTTAGGAGTCACTAAGGACGTTTCCCACACGTCCTCAGCAGTGAAAGGGTTAATTATTTCCTGTGCATTATGGGGCGTAGCCACATAAAAATACAGTGTGCCTCACCACTTTCAACGTAATCGGCACTATTCACCAAGAGACAAGAAGGCACCAACAAGATAAGTATCAAAAGTAACTCTAAGGAATTGCCAACGTTGTGCTAGTCAGTGACGGCTAATCGCACAGGGAAAGATCAGCTGGTACCCATGATTTGGCAGATGATTCTTTATGCGATTAGCCAAGCCGACAATGGCTACTCCTTTGAGTTACTTTTTCCGGGGCGAAACTTGAAGGCGTTTGTAGAGACTTAAGAGGAAGAAACATAGGTTGAAAACAGACGTTGTCATGCCCACGCTAGGGAAGCAGTATCTGATGATCAGATATTGCCTACGCGCTTGCTGAATCGGAGATGGTGATTCCAAAATCTACGCATGAGCGGGTGTGAAGTGATGACCAGTTGCTCGCCAGATCAGCTGACGTTACGTCACTCCTGCACATGCAGAGATTGTCAGAGGCATTATCTGATGATCTGCAGTATTCGTCGGAACACTGGTAAGTCCGGTTTTCCCAACCCTGGTCCTCAGGCCCACCTTACAGGCCAGATTTTGCAGATCACCTTGGGGAGCAGCAAATCATATCACCTGTGCTGTGCTTCAGATATCTGGCAAACCTGGCCTGTTAGGGAGTAAAGACATGTTTGGAAAACCTCTACAGGAATATAGGGAATGTTAAGCGATACTGGATAGCTGTGAACAAGAAACCGGCTTGCATTTTAGCGGTCGGCTCAGGAGTTCCAAGATGGACCACTCATCAAATCAGAACATTCCATTTGAGGAACACATGCGGAAGCGATGAGTCCCATAATAGAAACATAATAAAATGGATACAACAATGTCCATTTCAGTTTATCCTCAATAGTGCTGGAAATGAATAGACCATAAAACAATTCACCGTCCTCATATTTCCCTGAGAGTTGTGTTACTCCAGGACAAGGAATTACAACATCTCCGGTTTCCCTGCCGGGGAGTGGTAGCCGTTCCATATTCAGCCAAGAAGGGGCTAATGCAGTAACGCGGTCATATGAACCAACATCACAGACTCACCTGCTATAGGGTCTGTACAATAGGCTAACGGAGGCGTGTAATCAACAGCTCAAAGCAGCCAACAAAAGGAGGAAGACATGAGAACATTGCAGTCCTTCACCGGGTGACCTTACAGCACCAATTTGCGGAAAACCACCTTATTCTAAATCTTTTCCCAAACAGACTCTTGATACTCTGATAAATAACATGAGGGGAATCAATACACACAAAACAAAGTTTAAGAGAAAGAAAAAGTATGGTAAGAACAGTACAAAAGAGCTTAACAAGGCACAGGGAAAGCGAAACACATGGAATTATAATCCTCCCTTCCGGCCCGGGAGTGACCTCCATCTTTATTTATATTTAGAACGTAATTAAACTGCATTAAAATATAAAAAGAAACAAAGATATATTTTTATTTTATAAGTCACAACAAATATAAGACCCAAGGGGCCATATTACGATCTTCACGCTAAAACGGGGACACTAAGGGCCATATTACATAGTTGGTGCTAACTTAACCAGAGCTGTTGTAAACTCAGAGCCATTATAGCCTATGGAGCTGTTAAGTTAACAACAGCTCTGGTTAAGTTAGCACCAACATTGTAATACTGCCCTAAGGATGAAAACCAGCGCATGCAGGTTTCTCTTTAGCGTCCCCATTTTAGCGCGATGTTACGGGGCAGGCGCTAATCCAGCAGTCTGCACCGTGGCGCTAAGCCTCAGGATGCTCGACGCAACGCTAAGCGCCGCCACGAGCATCCCCACCATGGAGTAGGCTTCCACTGCGAGATCCGGCTTCTAGCGAGATCCGGCCGGTCGGCGGAGTGACTGCGGAGGGAGACTGGGGAGCTTTTTCCCCAGTCTCTCTCTGCTCCCGTTGGCCAGAGGCAGCGGATCGAGCCGTCATTCTCACCGCGGGATGAGAGGTGAGGATGTGATTTTTTTTTTTGGGGGGGGTTCATCTGGTGCTGATTACTTTTGTAATCCAAATGCTAATTAACACTTTGCACTTCCTATGCTTAACATGGGGAGCGTAAATTACAGTAACCTCGCGCTGAAAAGCACAAGCTCCGAATCGCTAACGGGTTTTTAACCTGTTAGTGTTCAGATTGTAATATGGTACGGCCCACGCTAGGGCTACCAATGCTAACATTAACGCTCACACAGCTGAACGCTAACGTTAGTGTGAAGTATGTAATAGGGCCCAAGCTGTCCGATGCACTGGGCCACTGGCCAAATGGTAGCAATCTTTTCTGCCTATACATAATGTTGCGTAACCTAGACCTGACCAACTGAAAAAACTCCAGATCATACTCGGATTGTACGGTGGTGGTGGCTTAATTTTTGGCCAGGCAGTGTAAGAATTTTTTGGAAGGAAGCTGACATTAAGCGGCAGTCCACAAAATCTGAAAAGTTTACAGGGTTATTCAAAGAGAATCAAAAAGTCACTGCACAGACTTTTCGTTCTCTTCAATTCGGTGCGATTTGGTGATCCCATATCGGCGACCCTGCGGTGTATTCAGCAAGCACCACAGGGCCGTCGTAGTGCAGGGAAAAGCTGCCGCAAACCCGACGAACACTCGCCGCAAAAAAACAGCGAACGCACACCGAAACCGCAAAAACATCTGGATTAACCCCGCCGAACACGCAGGAGAAACCCCAAGCAGGAGCCGATCACAGCGCAGAGCAGCCGCCGGAAAAACCCGACACTGCAGACGAATGGAGTGAAAAAACAAAAAACAGTACGCTTGAATGTTTGAAAAGTGAAACGCTGTTTGCAAACAAACTACTGAACGAAAATGTCTGAAATTTACATATAAAATCCAATGAATGATAATAAAAAGGGCTATTACAGAAAAAATAAAAAACGATGTAGAAAAAAAATGGAAAAATGTATGCAACAAAATCCTGAAAAAAGCCTAAAAGATCCTAAAAACTCTATAAATAAAGAGACTTTTTACTGCAGAATATAATAATCAACGGTTTATTAGATATTGAATTAAACGGGAATATTTTTAACATTGAAGCCTATGGGATTCGCCTGAATAAATCTGTCGAATTAAACCACCGAACAGCAGGGAAATTTGGTAACCTTTCACTGCTGCTTTCTGTTCTCTGAATAGCCGAAGCATTGCTTCTCTATGGGGATTTTACTGACCTCGAACAGGCACCGTATGTGCAGGCAATTCGCCAACATTCTCTGAATAGCCGAATGGCTAGGAAAGATAACCTTACGCTGAATTTCACTGTTCGGTTACATTTCGGAGCTCTTTGAATAACCCTATTAGAAAAAAATAAGCGTGGCAACCAAATTATAGTATGAACATACAAAAAGGAACACGGCCAGAAAAAGGCAATCTCAGAATTTTGATTATCTCAGGTTTCCTACAGACTTTTACAGGTTAGTGTCAGTGACTGCAGCCGTACGAGATGCGTATTTCCTTGGTGCAAATAAAAGGGACATTGAGAGAACCACAACATCAGAAATATCCAATGGGGTTTTGTGTGGTTTTTTTTTTATACACAAGTTGCGTGCTTGATTATATGATTGTAAACACCGCCTTGAATATAGTCTGGCTTTGTTTTGGGACTCTGCTTTGCCATTGAATATACATCCCATTGTAACCTGACTCTCGGAACGCTGGCTCACGGCTTGTCTCGATGCCCTGGCTGGCACTGTCCCAGGGAATACATAGGAACACCTGCAAACCTCCCTCTTGCAAATGTCTCTTAACCTCGTTCAAAACAAACACGTTTACTGTAAGAAAATCTGAATTATAGAGCAAAGTGGGGAATAATTTGGGGAGGGGCGGCTGGGGCGAAGGGACCAGAAGATTAAAAAGAGAAAATGAATGGCAGGCGATATATTAACTTTCACCAAAACAAAACGTATCACCTAATGGAATGTGGAGCATGATATGAACAGCAAACAGCTCTATAAAACAACAAAGAAAGCACTATAAAAGACTTGCACTCCTTATTTTTGCTGGCAAGCACTTGACCTGCAATGATTTTAAAGATTTTGGGAGGTATCGTGGGTACAGTAAGGTTAACGTAGGTGACTAAAATGTGATTAAAGCCGAAGGGGTTATTCCCTAAGCACCAAACTCGTCACCGAAGGGCAGCGAATGGTGAATTTCCCAGTACGGTGCAATTTCAGGGCAGTTTGTCTATACACTAAGCTGTCAATTTGCCAAATACCGGTGAACTGACAGTGGAATACGATGCAGTTTGCCGCAGATCACCACAGTTTGTCAGTCTTCGGCGGCAGCGAAATGGTCCCATATAGAAGTACTGGTTAATCTATTCAGAGAACGTCGAACGGCACCAAAATGTCAGTGAAATGCCCAGATTTTCAGTGATTCTGTTGGACAGGTTTAACCCCTTCACTGCAGAAGACGTGTGGGGAACGTCATGGGATTCTCCCGCTATACGCAGAGGACGTTCCCCACATATCTTCTGCTAAGCGGGCTCTACTAACCTCTCTCCTCCGGGCTCCCGTGGCGAACTGACTTGATGGATGTCAGACGCTGCTTTATACCCCCCCCCCTCTGCGCACTGACATCATAGCAATGGGCGCAATGACATCAGTTTCAGGTGCCACCCACCGGCAAAGCTGGAAGAGCGCCTTAAAGGGGCGGGTCCTTCGGACGCCTCTCCCTCCGGATCGGGAGGAGATGCAAGAGAAAGAGAGGCAGTGCTGGAAAGAGCAGAGTCTGCCCTAGTCATAACTTTGTTATAGTCTCGTTTTCATCACTGAAAAAAATTTAGTTAACAAACAGGGTTATTCAAAGAGAATCGAAAAGTCACCGCACGTTCGGTGACTTTCCTTCTCTTCAATTCGGTACGATTTGGCGATCCCATTTCGGCGACCCTGCAGTGTATTCAGCAAGCACCACAGGGCCGTCGTAGTGCAGGGAAAAGTCGCCACAAACACGACGAACACTCACCGCAAAACCCCGGTGAATGCACACCGAAACCCGCAAAAACATCTGAATTAACCCCACGAACAAGATGGAGAAACCCGAGCAGGAGCCGATCACAGCGCAGAGCAGCCGCCGGATAAACCTGACACCGCAGACGATGGAGTGAAAAAAGAAAAACGTTTGCTTGAATGTTTGAAAAGTGAAACGCTGTTTGCAAAGAAACTAATGAGCGAAAATGTCTGAAATTCCCATATGAGATCCAATGAATAATAAAAAGGGCTGTTACAGAAAAAAGAAAAGTTTAAAAAAAAAATGTAAAACTCGGAAAAAAGTTTTTTGAATGAGAATCCCGAAAAATGCTTAAAAGAGCCTAAAAAAAAATCTATAAATAAAAGAGACTCTTTACTGCAGAATATTATAATAAACGGTTTATTAGATGTTGAATTAAAACGGGAATATTTTTAACATTGAAGCCTAAGGGATTCGCCTGAATAAACCTGTCGAATGAAGCCGTTTTATGGCAGGGCAATTCGGCAACTTTTCACTGCTGGTTTGTGTTCTCTAAATAGATGCTTCTCTATGGGGGTTTCACTGCCCTCGAACAGGCACCGTATGTGCAGGCAATGCGCCAGGATTTGGCGAATTGCCTGCTCTCTGAATAGCCGAATGGCAAAGAAAGGCAACCGAACGCTGATTTTCAGCATTCGGTTCCCTTTCGGCAGCCATTCGGATCTCTTTGAATAACCCTGAAAGTCTTTGATGAAAATTATTAGTCGACTAAGTGAACACTGCAGGAACCCCCCTATGATATTAGGCAATTGGGTTTGGAGGCCGGCGGCTTTCCTGGCAGCCCAATGGCTCTATCAATGAAGTCCTCATATGCAAGAAAAGGATGGGTGACGGTAACAGTGCACTTCGGGGCATTTGCATGAGTACCAAGCACTTGTGCAAATGCCGGTATCGGTACTGATACCGATACTAGTACTAGTACCTCGATACCGGTACTCGATACCGATACTACTACTAGTATCGGTATAGGTGCATCCCTACTCATATCAAATTTAATTACTCTCGACTTCAGACTATAAAGATTGTTTTCTCAAAAAGAAACATGCACAACAAGAAAGATTAAAGTACAACACAATCGTCTCAATCTCCCCTGTAGTGATTGTATGTGTAAACATATACGCAGGGCTCAAAATTTCCAATCGCCCGGGACAAATAGCATTTAATCTGCAAGTGGAAATTTGCACCATTAAAATTTCAGCATTTAATTATGCAGTGCAGGACCTTTAAATATAGCATCCCAGCACCTGGGACAGAGGCATGACAGGGCGAGACTGTGCTTCCACAAGGCAGGTCAGCTGTTTTCCTGGAGCGCCAGCCCAATAAGAATTTGGGGCATCGTTTAGCATGGAGCTATATGGGAATATCTTCTACAGAATATTCTATTTTTTTCCTTTTCAATAAATTTGCAGTGTTGTAAAAAAAAAAAAAAATCCTTTTTTTTTTGCTTTGTCGTTATGGGGTATTGAGTGTAGGTTGATTTGAAAAAATATAATTTAATCAATTTAAGCATAAGGCTGTAAGATAAACATGTGGAAAAATGCAGGGGTCTGAATACTTTCTGAATGCACTGTATGTATGCATATATATGTAGATATATGTCTAGACGTGTGCAAATATATGTAATATTCATTTACTATACATAAGTCTATTTTCCGATTATTTTATTTATTTATTTTTTATATTATTTTGTTTCCCGCGTTCCAGTACAAACATAAAAAAACCTGCTATCCACCGGACCTGGAGCCTGTGCTGCACAAAACGTTGTTTCCAAAGGCCGTAATTTACCATGAAATTTAGAGTTTTATTGACCCCCCTCCAGCTATTCCTCTTGTGTGTTTGTTGCATCATGTGCAACATTTCAGGTTCTTCCAACAACGCAGCCAACATTATCCTTGCAGCTCCTCTCCCGCCGCGCGCTCTACATAGTTGCTGGTTCCTCCATCGGAAAGTTACTTTTCTTTTATCACTTTTAGCTTTTTTTTCCCAGTTTTAGCGAGCTTGTTTACCATTTATGCTCATCAAAATGTTTAACACGGGTTCAGATTGGGAGATCAAGCATGTATTATTGTACATTGTCACAACGCCATCTGTCACCTCGAATACTCGGAGGCGGAGAGGGGGGGGAACCCTCCCATGAAACGCACTCGCGCTAAAGTCGTATAATTTAGATTTTAACAGTCAAGCTTGAATCTCTTTTCAGTGTGCTTCAACTTTGACCCGGCTCTAGCCTTCCTCCAGTGAAAGGGGAAAGAAGACAACAGCCCAGCAAGTGGGACACAAAAAACAGACAGTCTTTGTTCAGTATTTTTTTTTATTCCTGGTCCTATTCTTCTGAGGTAAAATAACTGAAAGGGCCTATGCGCGGCTTTTTAGAACGTCGCATGATGCTGGGCGCTCGCTTTGATTCACCTTACAGAACTTTTTCCACAAATACTGCTGGATATTTATCCGAGGCTCGGGACAGTTAGGGAGCCGAACGTCCAAAAGGACGTGATCGATGTATCAGTTAAAAAAATACAGGTTACCAGGTCAACAGAAAAATGCAGTGGATAATAAACTGTAACATTTTATTAAAGGGTTACATTAGCGCCAACTTTTTATTCTTAAAGGGATACTCTATTAAAAACAGTCCAGCAAAATAAATGAAATAATTCCAGCATACAGCGGTATGCAGGGGGTGTAACTACCAGGGGTGCAGTGGGTGCCACCTCACCCGGGCCCTTGAGTTTGGAGGGGCACACAATCAGCTGCCTGGGCCTGGGGGCTTGCCTATATTTTATATATATAATTATTTTTTAATAATTTATTTTATACTTATTTGTGATGTAGCCAGTGCTTTTTTTCTGGAAAAATAGGTGGGGGTACTCTCACGCTCAGGGAAAAACTGATTATTATGATGATTTTCCGTGTCCTAATAAATACTCCTTTATTCACACTGGATATATTGCCCCAGCTCACACATGGATATATTGCACCCAGCTCATACATGGATATATTGCCCCAGGCCAGCTCACATGGATATATTGCCCCAGGCCAGCTCACATGGATATATTGCCCAGGCCAGCAGCTCACATGGATATATTGCCCCAGACCAGCTCACATGGATATATTTGCCCCAGACCAGCTCACATGGATATATTGCCCCAGGCCAGCTCACATGGATATATTGCTCCAGACCAGCTCACATGGATATATTGCCCCAGACCAGCTCACATGGATATATTTCCCCAGACCAGCTCACATGGATATATTGCCCCAGCTCACATGAATATGTTGCCCCAGGCCAGCTCACATGGATATATTGCCCCAGACCAGCTCACACATGGATAAATTGCCCCAGCTCGCACATGGATATATTGCCCCAGCTCACACATGGATATATTACCCCAGCACACACATGGAAATATTGCCCCAGGCGAGCTCACATGGAAATATTGCCCCAGACCAGTTCACATGGATATATTTGCCCCAGACCAGCTCACATGGATATATTTGCCCCAGCTGGGGCAACATGGATATATTGCCCCAGACCAGCTCACACATGGATATATTGCCCCAGCAGCTCACATGGATATATTGTCCCAGGCCCGCTCACATGGTTATAGTGCCCCAGACCAGCTCACATGGATATATTGCCCCAGACCAGCTCACATGGATATATTGCCCCAGGCCAGCTCACATGGATATATTGCCCCAGACCAGCTCAAATGGATATATTGCCCCAGGCCAGCTCACATGGATATATTGCCCACAGCTCACCTCTGCCAGTTATTGCGCAGCAGCGGATCCAGCGGCCACCGCATTCTTTCCTTCAACGAGCGACCGCTTGCATGGATATCTGCCGCTCGCATGGGATCCCTCCTCCAGCCAGCCGCGATCTTGCGAGATCGTGGAGTTCACGTGAACTGCGCCAACCAGACAGCTCCGGATTCGGACTCCGAGAGTCCGATACCGGAGCTGTAAAAAATTAAAGGGCGGCTGGCGATGAGGTGCCGGTACAGCGTACCGGTGCCTACTGCCTCAAAAAAAACCTGGATGTAGCGCTCACCCTCGAAGGAGCCTCTGAGTTTTACTTTGGAGCTCTGATACACAGGGCCGGCGCTGCCGCTAGGTGGCCGCCTAGAGAGCAGTGCCGCCTAGGGCGCAGCCGGGCCCGACCAGGAGGTAGAAAGGTGACCGTACCACACAGTGGCATAACAACCGGGGAGCAGTCGTGCCCCGGGCGCAGGGCTGAGGTGAGGCGCTGGCCGCCCCACCCCCGGTTAATATGCCCACTGACATTGCCCAGAGTCGGACTGACCCTCAAACTGCCGCGGCGCTGCGGTCTGCCTGCATCCCACACATTCTATTAACTGGAGTAGGCACGTTTCTTTGGTGCCGCTCCCTCACGTGATGCTGCACGCATCACATGAGGGGGCGTGTCAAAGTAACATGCCTGCTCCAGGTAATAGAATGTGTGGGATGCAGGCGCCCTTGGAGAAGGGTCCAAGTTTGGACTCCAGCTGCACGGTAAATCTGTGCGCCACTGAGCTCTGGATAGTACCATTCATACCCCCATCCATTGACGCCGATTAGCGCCGAATTGCGATCCGACAGCGGAAATGTTAATACTATACAGTGCTGAAAAGGGGAGACTCTCTCACGCAGCGTGATGATGTCATTGGATCTGTTGGCCCCCAGGAAATGGCAAGGCAAGCTTCCAGCTTGCCATAGACGCCGAGGGAATGAGCGAGGGAGGGGAGTATCGGCGGGAGGGAGGTTAGAAGCCTGCTGATGTACTATGTACGTCTGCGGGTCTAAAGGAGACCCGTGGGCAGGACGTACATAGAAAGTCAGCGGTCGGGAAGGGGTTAATATATATATATATTTTTAAATCGCCAAATCGCTCCGAAGTGCGGTGAACAAAAGGTCACCGAACGTGCAGTGACATTTCGAATCTCTCTGAATAACCCCTTATATGTTTTTCAGCGTACATGTGCTTAACCCCTTCACTACCGATATCAAGATATCTACGGTACCATCTGGTGCCCCAATATCGAGATCTCAATATGCTAATCTGCAGCCTATAAGCAAATGAAAATTGTTTGCTGCAAACGAATTTCGTTAGCTTTATGCTGCAGAAGATGCCCCCAAAGTGGGCATAATGTCCACAGAGCTAAAACTGTAAAGTCGGCAGCTGAGAGGGAGATCACTTTATAGTGAAGGGGTTAATTAAGCTTTGTGCTATACAAGGTTATCGTGAAATAATAAAATAAATAAAAAAAGAGACAAAAAAAAGTAAAATGGGGAGGGGGAGTGCAGCCAGGTGAGTTTCAGAGACGGACTGGATTCACCAACCATGGAGGTTTGCGTTTATTGTTTAGTGTGTTCTTTATCTCTTATGGGGTATTAAAACATGTGCGTTCATGCTCCACTTGGGACAATATTACACGTATTAAAAAATGTAATTTTGGCACTAGAATAACCCTCGATGTACCTTCACACCCAACAATGCCTTACAATAAGAGCCAACCATAAGACTGAACGGCACGAATTGTGGAAAATGCTGTTACATAAAACATACAGCTTTTAAAAGCGTTTATAATCTAAATGATATTCGTAAATAGTTAAATAAAAATATATAAAACCACGCTCTTTAACCCCTTCACTACCAAGTGATTTTCCAAAAAAAACATTGTCAGAAACCAGTGTTTTTTGTAAAATCATTTTTAATTAATTCTACAGTATTAAATAACTATTACTGGAAATAACCTATTTGGTCAGTAGATGGCGCCATCTACTGGCCAAATTGAGTTACAGAGGTTCGTGAAGCAAGTCTATGAATTTTATTTTTCCCTGCATCGGCTGCTGAAATCCTGATATTTCAGAGCTTTGAGCAGCTGATTTTATAGCATTAGCTCTTTGGGCATTATGCCCATAGGGCCAAAGCTTTGGGGGCACCTTCTGCAGCCCAAAAGCAAACAAATTTCATTAGCATTTGGGCTGCAGATCGAGATCAAGATATCGAGGCCTTTGAAGCCCGAGATATCTCGATCTCAGTAGTGAAGGTGTTAAAATAGTGTAAGGCCATTACACATTACATGAAAAATATCAACATTTAATTTCTTTCCTAATACATAAATAAAATATTTTAAAAAAACAGGTGTTCGTACAGAGTTCTAAAGCAATCAAATGGTATGCTTCCCCCTGTGGGACTACAACTCCCATGATGCAGTGGCAGTTCCAAATTCTATTTGATGGACAGCTGGAGTTACAGAGTCTTATAGACAACATAAACTACATTTGACAAGATGCATGATGTGACTACAGTTATTCCTACAGTGTGAATTAAAAAATCATTTTTACATCATTATTTTGTTACAAAATGTTTTTTTTTTTAAAAAAAAAAATAAAGGTCTTTGTATAAACTAATGCTATAGAAAACACCAAGAGCAGCTACAAGAAAAAATGATGTATTATGCTACATTTTTTGAATGCCAAGCCCACTGAAAAGGATTTCTGATTCATGACATCTTTCATTGCTGTCCATCTCCCACATTATTCCCCCAGCAACTTCCAGTCCCTGCGATTTATTGTTATTTTTCACTTTACCAAGGGCTATTCAGGCAGCTTTTAAAAAGGGGGCCACATGTTAATTCACCAAGTGATGCAAACACAAGCTGAAAATACTGAAAAAAATAAATGTAATGGGGTCGATTGCTGGGTTTGGAGACAAAAAAAAAAGTGAAAGAAATCTTCTTTAAGTTGACTTTTTTTAAAAGTTAATTCTACTTATTAGTCGACATCTCTTTACTGATAATTAAAATATTTATTTAATATTGCATTTTCCTTAAACATAACCATAGTCATAGAAATATAGAATTAATGACAAGGTGGGCATTTTTCATTGAGTTTGCAGATTGAAATGCATTTTGATTGTTCATAAATAAATTTAAAGAAAAATTATAAAATGAAATCTAGAAAAGAAAATACACTTCTAACACAAAATATAGCTATAGAATATACTTATAACATTAATATATAAAACAATTACAATCTGAAATAAAAAAAAATACACCCCTTACATAAAAACTATAATATAGAACCTAGAAAAATATACACTCCGTACATTAAACAGATACAAAAATAGAAATCTAGAAAAATAATATACTCATAACATTAAATACATAAAGAAAAATTATGAAATCTAGAAAAAAAAAACACTCCTACCATTAAATACATATATATATATATATAAAAAAAAAATCTGTGCTGTTTTGATGTTAGACACAGAAAAGAAGCAAGAAAAAAAAAAAAAAAACCCTGGCAAAAAACTTTTGCTCTCCATTCTTTTCACTGGAAATCAGAACGCGTTGGGTGCATTTATATGCAAATCTCTCCATTATTGTATCAGCCATTTATCTACCAGGTCATTAATCCCACATCAAATGGTTTCAATGTTAATGAAAAGCTCACTAAACCTGTTTTTGAAGCATGAAAACCATATTCTTAATTTTTTAATACGTTCACCCTTCATACTTACTATTCTGAGATATTAAATATATATATTTCTTTTTTTAAAAAAAAGAAAAAGGTTTTTCTTCCGACCAGCACTGGGTTAATTAATACAGCATGGTATCCTCATGTATAATTAGATTAGATTGGGGAAAAGGGAAAGATACAATGAATGGCCCTTACTTTAAATGCTGGTGTCAGCTCCTTATAGCATCATGCGCTTGACATTGCAAAATGCATCAACCTTGCAGGAAAGCGACTTTTCCCATAAACTCGTTTAACATTAAAGGGCCACTACCATCAAAGAATGAATTGTCCTTATTGTGCTTATTTTATGTTGCTGATATCTTACATGTGCTTTGTTTTTCTCTTGTATGTTTAGTTAAGAAAATATTTTCCTCTATATGTGTCACTGGGTGCATCCATTGTGTGATATTTTCCTCTATATGTGTCACTGGGTGCATCCATTGTGTGATATTTTCCTCTATATGTGTTACTGGGTGCATCCATTGTGTGATATTTTCCTCTATACGTGTCACTGGCTGCATCCATTGTGTGATATTTTCCTCTATGTGTGTCACTGGGTGCATCCATTGTGTGATATTTTCCTCTATATGTGTCACTGGGCGCATCCATTGTGTGATATTTTCCTCTATATGTGTCACTGGATGCATCCATTGTGTGATATTTTCCTCTATATGTGTCACTGGGTGCATGCATTGTGTGATATTTTGTGTTGTAACCTGCCCTCCCCTGGGTATCTTTACTTCACTTGCTCCTCACTGTGTGGCTTTGGCCAAAGAATGGAGTCTATGGGTTAATCACTGTATTGTGTGGGATGCATTCAATGGACATCACCAGGGTGTAGATTAGAAGCCTTTTAAGCTCCATTTTTTTTCTCATTCAGCTGCCAGCTCTTATTTTGAGTAGCCTTAAGAACAACAGTCTCCCTGCAACCACATATAGCCATTCCCTCCATCTCATTGACTGGTAAATACTGTAGATTAGATACAGAAGTAAAGATAAACCTTTGCAAAGATTTTGGTAAATGTTGCATCATGGTGAAAATCAACAAAATGGTAGGGAGATAAAAAAAACTAGTTTTATTTTCCTTTTTAAATGCAATTACTTCAGCCAAAGAAAAAAACAGCAGCATGTGTTTTATAAGGTGTTTTATAATGTGGTTTTATTTGTAATGCACAAGTAATCTAGTTAAAGCTTATGTTAGTGGCATTGTCCCTTTAAGGTGGCACAGGCTGTCCAGGAACAGAAAGCTGCTTTTCATGAGAAAATCGTCTGTTTACGTATGACCCAGAAAAGGGATATTTTAGTCGTTAATGGGTGAATTTCTGAAAATGTGAAAAAAAATGCTTAATTGCAAAAAATATAAGTCAATGTGTTTTTGTTGAGTAATATGATTTATTTGTTTCAGTTTTAATTTTTTTTAGAAATTGCCATTTATTTCACCATACTTTATGGTATAGAGTAGTGATTCCCAATTCTGGTCCTCAGGTCCCCCTAACAGGCCAGGTTTTAAGGATTCCCTTGGGGAAACGCAGACTGAATGAGAAAAGCAAATCCTATCACCTGTGCGGTGCTTCACATATCTGATAGGGGGTATGTGAGGACCAGGGTTGGGCACCACTGACCTACTGAATATTGAATATCTCTCAATTTTCCCTCTTGTTCGGACAGTCCAGGTTTTGGTCTCCTAGCCAGCTAGTCCAAAGGGGGCACTTTGATAGCTCTCCCAACTAGCAAAACGTCTCTCACTGATATAAATCCAAAGACCCATGGGAATACTGGGAAACCTGCTGGCACACATAAACTCAGGACACAGAATATGAGTGTCTCCAAAGGGCTTTCGCTTCCCCTGCTTCCTGCTCTGTTAAGTGTCCACAAAGGGAGTTTCAGAACAGTGGCCATGAACTGTTTCTTCCGTCTCTTGTGTTTTCTTTCATACCCAATGAAATGAGAGAAACCACCAATCACGGAGGGTTTGGGTCTCCTTCGATGCACTAAGAAGTAAAAAGGACCCAGACGCACTTTATCACTCAGAGTCAGTGTCAGGGCTCTGCACTTGTGAGTGAACAATTATACCAGTGCTATACCTTATCACTATTTGTACACCCTGCACTATTATATGCAATTTGTGTTTTGCTTCCTTTTTATATAACCCATGTGGACGATACATATCATGAGAACCACCTGAATACCAAGAAGCGATTACGGTCGCGCCACCAGATACGTATATCTATATCCATGAGCACAACTGTGTTCAATGGTACCACCATGCTGTATCAACCAGGGTTCCTTTCTGCTGTCTATGGAGTTCATAAATCAGAGAAGAAATGTCGATATCGTTGGGATGTTGAGCCAAGGTACTTTCTTTTAATTATCTTATAGATGCCAGAAAGCTTGAAATTAAAAAAAAAAACAACCTGGGACTGTTCCATATTGGGGGGAGGGATATTGGGAAAGTTGCAAGGCATGTACTGTTGCAATATGGCACCTGTAATTATATAAGAGTGAGAAGCACCATTATTGAACGGTACCTACCAGAAGTATACATTACTTAAAACACAACAGTATAAATTGTATGGACCAGTGGACCTCTCAACTAACTCGGTTCCCAACTTCCCAGTTCCCACATTTGCCTGAGCCAAAATGTAGACCCAATAAATAAGGATGCACCGAAATTTCGGCCACAGAATTAATCGGCTGAAAATGGTGCTTTCGGCCTAAAGGAAAAATCAGCCAAAAAAATTTGAATCGGCCAAAAAACAGTCATCCAACCTTGGGTTTGGGGGCCCGGCCAAGCCGGGGGCCAGCCTGAGCGTGGAGGTCGGCCGAGCAGGTCAACGGCTGCTGGCAGTGGTCACCAGATTGGAAGGAGTGTCAATATCACCCTCTGAGACTGCCCGCATTTACGAGCATTCTCAGAGAGGAAGCCGATGGATCATAACTGCGCATGCGCACTCAGCTCATACGCATCGTTCTGCGGAGGTGCTACAGAACGTGTATACATAAAATGCCGTAGCACTGTGCAACTTGCGGCTCCAACACTACACAATTTGCGTAGGAGCCCAAGTTGTGTAGAAAAGCTTCAGGGACTTGCGGCTTCACGAATCTGAGCCGAAGAGGAGGAGCTGTTGCAGCGAGGTAAAAAATTGTGAGTAAAATCACCTGAAATAAAAAAATAATAATAATAATGCAGAAGCTGTCAGCAGGCTCTGGCCAATTACATATGGGCAAAAAAGGAAACTCCTATATTTCAATAGAATACCCTTTAAGCATCACCAATGAAAATAGGAGCAAACGAGCAAAACATAATATTTCATACAAATCACTAGGACCAGTAACAATGAACATTCCGTTTGTTTGCAAAATCTAAATGCAGACGGACAGAACGCGCTTTGTCTGTCACATTGCAAAACCCTGCTTAGCATCCATTGACCTTTAGTTCAAAAGCAGCCCTCACTTACAGAAATAGTGTTCCCTTGTACAGGGTTTTCTGACCAATCGTTTTAATCCACCAAGAAGAAATCACACGACTTTCCTGCTGTTACCTCTTTTATTCGTTCTACGCGGTCATATATGTGCAGCCCTAATCCCTGCGCTGCTTCCCATCCCACGAATAGAAAGACAGACAGACACATGTGATGACTGACAGTTCCTACAAGTAGTCGGAATTACAGCAAGATCTTCCAGTGTTGCATCATTGTTACAGAGGGAACCTCAGCTACAGGAAGATTTTCTGTTGGTGTCGCGGTGTGTGAAAATGCAGTGCTCTAGTAGTTCCAGCAGAATCCCCTGGTATAGAAGCATTGTGGCAGAGGGTAGTCACGATCTATGCCCAGGGGCACGGCCAAGAGATCCATGCCAGCATTTCTCCTGCTGTAACCTGAACCCCGACAGCCCTTTTTCTGCCTTGCCCTTGCAGTCAATCTTTTACATACATTTGTGCGCGGTGCAACCTGAACCTGCTAGATGAACTCTGTATATTTCTGCCTTGTTCCTGTGTACCCCATCGTGATTCCCTGCCTTGGCTGTCACCGACCTTCTGTGTGTCCCTAATTGTTTCTGCCTTACCTATGTGCCCTGTCGCTGCCTTCTGTGGTTCCTGAAGAATAAAGCTCATGCTTTTCACTGCATATTACCTGCTCTGCTTGCTCCCCCTAAATCCTGGGCTCTTACCTGCAGCCCCATAACATGCATGTTACAGAACCCTTTATGTATCTCCCAATGTTTAAGCAGTGAACAAAGGGAGCCTTAGCTGAAGCAGAAACTCCTGACAAAGTAGCGATCTGATGATCGAGGGAATGATAGCAACAGCGGGGTCTCCTGGTGTTATACTATGTGATAGAGCTCTAGTTACAGCGGGGTCTCCTGGTGTTAGAGCCCTAGTTACAGCGGGGTCTTCTGGTGTTATACTGTGTGATAAAGCCCTAGTTACAGCGGGGTCTCCTGGTGTTTTACTGTATGATAGAGTCCTAGTTACAGCGGGGTCTGCTGGTGTTATTCTGTGTGATAGAGCCCTAGTTACAGTGGGGTCTGTTGGTGTTATTCTGTGTGATAGAGCCCTAGTTACAGCGGGGTCTTCTGGTGTTATTCTGTGTGATAGAGCCCTAGTTACAGCGGGGTCTTCTGGTGTTATACTGTGTGATAAAGCCCTAGTTACAGCGGGGTCTCCTGGTGTTTTACTGTATGATAGAGTCCTAGTTACAGCGGGGTCTGCTGGTGTTATTCTGTGTGATAGAGCCCTAGTTACAGTGGGGTCTGTTGGTGTTATTCTGTGTGATAGAGCCCTAGTTACAGCGGGGTCTGCTGGTGTTATTCTTGTCACGTTTTTACCCGTTCCAGCCCTGTCCCTCTGCCCTCTGTATTCTTTATGTCTGTGGTTCCCATAGGTTTCTGTATGTTGCTTTCCCTGGATTGCAGCTCAGGGGATAAGTAGCTTCCTCGTTAGCTCTCCTGTTGGTTTTGTGGGCTGATCACCTCCCTAAATATTGCGATGGGCCCTTATCCCATCGCTCTTGCATTTTGGTTCACTTCAGTTCCTGATTCCTGCTGAGTGTTTCTTCCTGAGAGCTCCCTGCTGTTAATCTCTTCAAGTTTGTATTTTCTTGTTTACCTTATTTCTATAGTCTTGTCTCCTTATCTGTCTGCTGTTTCTTTAGTAAGTCCAGCTTCTAGTTCATGTCCAGTCATTCCTGTGTAATTAGTTCTAGTGTTTCTCCTTTGTCTGGTTAAGTTATATGTCTGACTGATTACCTGGTTCTGACCCTCTTGCCTGGCTGACTGATCTCCTGGTTCTGGATCCATGGCATCTGTATAAGGTATATGTTCTGGTATAGGACTTCTGGGTTTTTTCTTGACTTCTCTATTTGGATACTTCTTGTCTGTACCATTTATATATTGATATTGCTGTCTCGTCTGTAGGTCCTTAGACTCTGCATGGAGTTGTTGTATTATCTTTCCTTTAGAGCAGATCTGGCTATTCTAAAGACCGGATTTCCCAGTGTTGTAGCAACATGATATAGTGTTACAGCAGGATTTCCCAGTGTTGTAGCAACATGATACAACGTTACAGCAGGATTTCCTAGTGATGTAGCAACATGATACAATGTTACAGCAGGATTTCCCAGTGTTGTAGCAACATGATTGTCACGGTCCACCCCGTGTACCTGTCTAGCAAACCTGGATCTAAGAACTTTGCCCTGGATTTCTTCATTCTTGGATTCCAGTCCAGGTTTTGCCCAGGCTAAGCACCATGTCCAGGCTCCTGGAGATCCAGCCTGGGTTTTCCTGTCTAGCCCTGGACTTCCAGCTGAGGCCTATCCATGTTTAAGCCTCCTTAAAAGGCAGAGAGACCCAGCCAACAGTGGGTCTGCATTATTGTTATCCTTGACTGAGGTCTCTTGGTGGTGTGCTAACCTGCTCTTCCAGAACCAGCTTATCCTACGTATCCCGGACCCATCTGTCTACCCGTGGATTACAGTTGTTGATCACCCTCTGACCTCTTTGATCCAGGTACCACTGTCCAGACTTCCTCTTGGTGGGCCCGGTCTGCAGTCTAGGACTGCACTACCCACAATCCACGGACTCCCTGGACTTTATTGCTATTCCCTTTGTTCTTTTGCATGCAGTTAAGGACCATTTATGTTTTATTAAAGAATCTGCATTGCGTGACTCCTGTCTGGCCTCCCCCCTGTGTCGCCGCCTGCTGGGCTCATACCAGAACCGCACACGCCTCGTGACAATGATACAACGTTACAGCAGGATTTCCCAGTGTTGTAACAACATGATACAGTGTTACAGCAGGATGTCCTAGTGATGTAGCAACATGATACAGTGTTACAGCAGGATTTCCCAGTGTTGTAGCAACATGATACAGTGTTACAGCAGGATTTCCCAGTGTTACAGCAGGATTTCCCAGTGTTGTAACAACATGATACAGTGTTACAGGATTTCCCAGTGTTGTAGTAACATGATACAGTGTTACAGCAGGATGTCCTAGTGTTGTAGCAACATGATACAGTGTTACAGCAGGATTTCCCAGTGTTGTAGGAACATGATACAACGTTACAGCAGGATTTCCCAGTGTTGTAGCAACATGATACAGTGTTACAGCAGGTTTTCCCAGTGTTGTAACAACATGATACAGTGATACAGCAGGATTTCCCAGTGTTGTAGCAACATGATACAGTGATGCAGCAGGATTTCCTAATCTTACATTGTAATATAGTTTAATTCTCTGGAGAGCATGATCCCCTGGTGTTGCAGTGCACTGGTGGGACCTCCTAGCTGCAGTGGGATGCCATTTAGTGTTGTAGTAGTGTGTTTATAAAAATGATATTTGACCAGGATATCCTGACATTGTCATAGTTTGATAGAGGGAACTCTAGATACAGACTGATCTTACGATGTCACAAAAGTGTGATAGTATGAACCCTGGTTATAAAAGGATCAAGTGAAGTTGGGACAGTGTAATAACTGGGACACAAATTAACAAATAATCTAATATAGTATCCGTGTGACAGAATGAACCCGTCTTACAACAGAATCTCCTGAGGTAGCAGTGAAAGAACTACAAAGGCAGAAACAAAATCCCCACATTTTAACCATCAGGGACATAAAGTGATCAGAGCGCACCAATATATTAATTCCACCTTTCAATGTGAATCATAAAAACTACTTGACATCTTCACTTCGCTGTGCACACCCAAAGGTGATAAATAGTAAAAGAATACTTATTGGTAGACTGAAAGAGATCTTCCCTAATTTTTATGCCCAAAAAGCTAACAGCACACAAAAAAGAAATTGCACAGTATATCTGTACTTCCACACACATATATATGGCCCTAGCAATGGATAAACACTCACACGTTATGAAGCCTATAGGGGATATTAAGAAAGCACCGAGACTTCTGTGCTTTCTCGTTCAGCGCACTTCAGCGATTCCAGTTCTCTAACCCTGCAATGAATTCACTATTCACCACAGGGTCCCCGAAGAGCGGCGAAACGTGGAACGACTGCCGAACTCTGCCAAACTGACCACCGGAGAGAGCCGAACTGAGCACAGAACGCCGCCGACCGGTAAAAAAAAAACCAAAACAAAAATGTAACTCTGCTATTCTTCTAAAATGTGTTTAAACCAATAAAATGCATGAAAATGTGTGGAAAGAATAAAGAAAGGTCCAACAAAAAATAATAAAACAGTCTGTAACAGAACAAAAAAAAGCATTAAAAAAGAATGGGAATCAAACATTTCACCTAGATTGTAAATTCCCACGGGAATAGGGCCCTCGTTTCGTCCTGTACCGGTTTGTTAAAATGTTGTTCAGTCTCAATATATTGTAACCCTGTCTATATTGTGCCCTTTGTTCAGCGCTTTGGAATATGCTGGCGCTATATAAATAAAGATTAAGAATCATAATAATTATTTTGCCTAAAAAAATACATCAAAATGCTCCAAAAAAGAAATAAATAAAACGACGAGTTGGTGAAAAGGAAGAGAATAAATGGTTGAATAAAAAAAACAAATATAAGTGATAATATTCTTTAACATTGAATCCTATGGGATTCGCCTGTTTAAACCTACAGAACTGAATCACTGAAAATCAGGGCACTTCTCTGACACTTCAGTGCAGTTCGGCGTTCTCTGAATAGATTATCCATCACTATGGGTCAATTTCACTGCCGCCAAAGATTTCTGAATTGTGGTGCACTGCACCATATTTCGCTGTCAATTCGCCAGTGAATTGCTGTCGAAATGGCACCGCACTGGGAAATTCATAGTTCGGTGCAATTCGGTGGCAAGTTCAGCGCTCTTTGAATAACCCTAATAATTATGACTCGATCAGTTGTGCATTGGACCAGTAAGTGTGGTCACTCCCCTTCTTGTTCCAGCAATATTCTCTCTTCTTCTCACATGCGAGACATGGACAGAAGGCAAAAAGGCTCTCATAGGGCAATAGTTCTATCAGGGTTATTCAAAGAGAACCGAACGGCTGCCGAAAGGGAACCGAATGCTGAAAATCAAATCGCCAAATTGCCTGCACATACGGTGCCTGTTCGAGGGCAGTGAATCCCCATAGAGAAGCAATGCTTCGTAGAATTTAGAGAACAAAAACCAGCAGTGAAAAGTTGCCGAATTGCACTGTCATTCGGTGGTTTAATTTGGCAGGTTTATTCAGGAGAATCCCATAGTCTCCAATGTTAAAAATATTCCCGTTTTAATCCAATATCTAATAAACCGTTGATTATACTATTCTGCAGTAAAGAGGCTCTTTATAGATTTTTCCGATTTTTTTTTTTTAAACTTTATTTCTTTTTTCTGTAACAGCCCTTCTTATTATCATTTGTAAATTTCAGACATTTCCGCTCAGTAGTTTCTTTGCAAACAGCGTTTCACTTTTCATACATTCAAGCAAACTGTTTTTTTTTTCCCACTCCATTCGTCTGCGGTGTCGGGTTTTTCCGGTGGCTGCTCTGCGCTCTGATCGGCTTCTATTCGGGTTTCTCGGCGTGTTCGGCGGGTTAATCCAGATGTTTTTGCGGGTGTTCGGTGTGCCTTCGCCGGGTTTTGCAGTAAGTTTTCAGCGACTTTCAGGGACCCTGTGGTGTTTGCTGAATACAGCGCAGGGTCGCCGAAATGGGATCGCCAAATCGAACCGAATTGAGGAGAACGAAAAGTCACCGAACGTGCGGTTACTTTTTGATTCTCTTTGAATAACCCTGTATGAGTTTCTATACAAAGTAAAGAACTCTCCAGGGCCCTTACCAAATATAGAGCCCTTCTGGCTCCCTGTTGTTCGCCTGCGACACTTTGGCAGTGCAAGACCAACCATCAGGATATTCTCCAGGCGGTCTGCTTTTTAGTCATCGTGTCTGACTGTGCTCACAATGGTGGGCGGAGGCGAAGGAACAATACGTGGCTGTTTTTTTAAAGCTCCCATATGATATACGCATTTCAATGTTTGATACAAGTAAGGCTAGGGTCAGACGAGCGTGATTTCTACGGACTGTGCGTCCGTGCAGTACGGACATCGTCAGTACGGATGACGCAGTAGTGGTCACACAGTCCGTTTTTTCACTGAAGTTATTTTTTGACGGATGTAGGAGGGAAAAATAAATTACAATGAAAAAACATTCTGTCCGTCAAAAATGCTGGATGTATAAATGCAGTCTGTCTGACCACGCTCCATCACTCACACACAAAGCTATGCAGACGTTATGGACGTGGCGCACTCCGCACGTCCGTTCTAGCAGTATTACGTTCTTGCCTAACCTGCGTCCGTTTGCAGCGTCCGTCATGCGTCCGCAGTTCAGTGCGGACGTACTTTGTGTGTCAGGCTCCAATGGACTTTCTTTCATGCTATCACGGACGTACTTTTAGGCGCAATCACGGACGTGAACACTACGCTCGTCTGACACCAGCCTAAAACAATAATAAAAAAAACAGATTCTGGTGTTAAATATAAAACATTTGCCAAACACTGCAGACAGGAAAGTCAACAAGACAAAACCCGTGAGGACTCAAAACCTTGTCATGTGTAAGCATTCGTCCATCAAGCGCCAACACAACGAACCATCATTTCCACAAAATACAGCGTAATGTTCTTTGCAACCATAACAACCGAACATTTTCACCAATATCCTACCAGAGGAGCAATGATAAGATTCAACAGTAAGGCAGTATGAATACGATAAATGGAAAAAAAACGAGAGGAAACTAATGTTGAGTCCAACGAAACGTTCTTGGTATTGAGAATGTTCTAGGTTCCAGGTCATAAGTCAGTTGATCATTATAAACCAACAAGAGAACAGCAGGTGCTAGTCCCGAAGGCGCGGCGGTTTGGTAGACAACAATAAATGCAATAAAGTGATAATTCATTAGTAATCAATACCCTTAGTCAAAATAAAGGTCAGTTAAATCATTGTGGAAACGATCTCCATCAGGATGTGCGAAAAATCTATAAAAGCAATTATAAACCAACCAGTGGTAACCACCAAAAGAGAAGCCGTGTGCCGACATTACTGAGGGTAGTATGACTGAGAGAACGGAATCCGGAAACTAGACACACTGTAACAAAATGATAACCGAACCGGTCATGTCACCGGCGCAACCATCATAAATGAAGACAGGTCCGAGTGGATAAATAGTTACCTTCACCCCATTGCCCAGAATGTCGTGTGCCTATTTAATGCCAACCTCATATTTACACAGACAAATGGCGGGCAGAAAATGGGTATTTCACACAGTGGCTTTACTTAACCATTTCAGTGCTCAGACGAAGAATAAAATGTGACGTTTCGGCACGTAGCCTTAGGTTGGTCGAATGAAAGCCCTCCGGCTAGCGCCACTCGTTTTTGGTTGGTCATCCCATATTTACCACAAGCTGACTATCCCGTATTCGAATCGCTTGGGATCAGACGTGTTATGGATTTGTAATTATTCGGATTGGAACATTTGCATATTATAATGAGATATCTCAGGGACGGGAAGAAAGTATGAAGACGGAATTCATGTATATTTTATATACACCTTATACAGGCAGCCTGAAGGGCATCTTTTACAAAATTTACACAATATTCTTCATTATAATTTTGTCCCTATCAAATGACCTCCGGTGTGGAATTTTCCACATTTGATGTCATTTCAGTGCTCAAAAAAATGTCATTGTGTAATAACAACATATTCAATATTATAACCAAAGTATTAGAGCTTAAGGTCTTCATAAAATGACACTCTATACTCATCCTGGACACTTTATCTCTTTAAAGTGTCAGGATGTGAGGGGTGACCCTCTCCCAAACCCCCAAATCTGATTAAATCGTGTGGTGAAGTGGAGGAGTTTCCTCCACCCAGTGTCACAAACAGCCAGGATTTTTTCATTTCCCAGCTGCGATCACCAGTGATGTTGGCACACAGAGAGCATGACGGCATCACCCTCTCTGAGACCAGTCGCTGTAACGAGCAGTGTCAGGGCAGCCGATGGAACAGATCTGTGCATGATAAAGCGATGAGAATATTTGTGAACTATTTTCATCCTGGATTAAGCGATTAGTTGTTTCAGCCCTAAATATAATTTCTCTTTGAATCGCAAGAATTATATAAATAAATAACAGTAAAAGTCTCTACATGCAGTGGCGTCACAAGGGGGGCGGGAGGGGCGTCCGGCACCGGGTGATACTAACCTTAGTGACACCACTGTCTACATGTGTCTTATATCATCCATCCGACGGTAAATGCATGGACAGATACAGTATATATGACTTAGGATAAAGAACATATGGTGGGTAGGAGACCACCATGCTAGTTTGTTTTTTTATTGATGTGTGGTCTCGTCATGCCAACATCTACATTCTAGGGAGACCCAAGAAGCTCCTCACTCCATCTGAGCTTCCCAGTCTCCATGGTGATGTCACCATCAGATGAAGGACCACATCCTAGGCAATGTCTCAGGCACAGCAGGGATATACCCATGAGAAATGAATACAGAGACCAAACCATTAGTGCTGGAACTGAGGGAATGATATTAGATGAGTCTATGCAATGTAGAAGCTGGATTACATTTCATACACTGGAGATCTAATAAAGCTACATATTTGGAGACATCACATCCCTCTCGCAGCATAAGACAGGACACTATCCGCATGGCAACAAGGTATATTTATTCCAGTAGTATGTCAGGACCGGTCCCGCGCATTAATCACGTAGCATCTCCAAAAAATCTTCTAATTTTGAATGTAAAAAAATAAATGGGGCAAGGTGCAGAGGACCGCCTGGTTCATTCCATTTCAGTTCCTGCTTTACCATAAATCTTGCCCATCTCTGGACACTCAGATCTCTGGCAGAATAGTTCTCTGCTGTGACACATTGCAGGGTATCAGAGCATTGCCTTAAAGTAGCAATGAACCCAAAGGGGAAGCAGTGTCTGGGTCAGAGACCCCAATTATTCCCATGGCATTAGTTTGGATCCTGGATGTTCTACTGGACAATTACAACCGAGACACGATTCTTCAAGAGTACCAATATAAGGATACAATCCATTCGGTGACACCTTTACTACATAAACACATGAAACCAGGGTCCAGTACACTGGGGAAGCAATACTGCAAAAATCAACTTACGAGTGAGCAGTTTCCAGAGCCTAGAGAAGAACTTGACCATTGTTCATAAAAACGGTTCTCTTTTAAAACATTAATAAATTCCGTGTACACGTAGTATCAGACAAAATACCAAATGCAGACATTTTCTAATAAAAACACAGCAAAATGTATCAGCCTTCCCTCCCAGCTGTCATCGCAGTTTCCCAGCATGCACTGCTTTTCCACTGGCATGCCAAAGAAGAGAATTTGCAAATGGGAAACCTGGAGGCCCCCCCCCATGGGCAGCTCTCCCCTTACCCTTAATACAACCACATGATAACAGCAGAGACAAAGAATGTGACAGCGGCAGGTGATGAGGCAGTGCGTCAGCCTAAACCAGGGATGTCAAAATCTGGACCCCCACATGTTTATTGCTTACCAGAATTCCCAGAATTCTTTAAATGCAATAAATGGCCTGAGAATCATGGGAGGTGTAGTTCGGAAACATCTGAGGGGCTGTAGTTTGGCACCCCTGGTCTAAACTATTCACGAGCACTCAGAGCATGGGGAGTGGAAAGATGGCGGCGCCCACATCAGTGGAGCACAGGCAGGTATAGCTATATTATCTCACTAAGCAGTGACATGTATCAAGGAGATTTATGACAGACAATGTATTTGTGGCAGAGTGAGATATGACTCCAGTCTTTCAAGACATCTCTATCTGCTCACTCCATTAACCCCCATCGTACCTTTCCTAATCTATCTCCCACACAGCCCCCATTACTTCCTACACTCTGCTATTTACCCTTTACCTCTGTGTGTCACCTAACTCCTCTTGGATTGTAAGCTCCTGAGACGGGTCCTCCTCCCATAGTTCTCTGAGCAGCGGCGTAGGGTGGGTTGTCAGCAACCGGGGCAAGGCAAGAAATGTGCACACCCCCCAACCTGTGGGCACGGTAACACACCCTGATTCCCTTCTACTAGTAGAATATTGACCCTCGTTACCCCACAAGCGCAAGTATTGTATATTAACAAAATACTGATATAATAAATAAATGAAACACACATGCCCCCCACGCTACGCCACTGCTACCAGTCACCCTGTTCCAGTATATCCTAGCATAGTTCCACTCTCACATTATACCCACTCTCTCCCAGTACCCCCAGTCACCCTCTCCCAGTAACCCCCAGTCACTCTCTCTCAGTACCGCCAGTCACCGTCTCCCAGTACCCCCAGTCACTCTCTCTCCAAGTACCCCAGTCACTCTCTCTCCAAGTACCCCAGTCACTCTTTCTCTCCCAGTACCCCCCAGTCACTCTTTCTCTCCCAGTATCAAAGTCACTCTCTCCCAGTACCAAAGTCACTCTCTTGCTTCAAGTACCTCCAGTCACTCTCTCCCAGTACCCCAACGTTCTCCCAGTACCGCCAATCAATTTCTCTCTTTCCAACTACCCCCAATCACCCTCTCACCGTACCCCCCAGTACCCCCTCACTGTGTGTGTTAGTTACGCTTCTCTGGTGTCACACAGTGTCGCCTACCTGCGTGGAGTTGCTGGTGGCCTGGGGAGAGCTGTCCAGGAGGCTTAGTGGAGACTGGATTTTAAATGTGCTGCAGGGCAGGCGCCTACTTCCTGTTCAGCGGCTGCAGGGCTGCCTGCGGCGGGGGGCTGGCACAGGCCTTCAAGGGGGCTGACAAGCATAGTACAGGGTGTTCCGCTGGATGATGCTGCGCTGCTTCACCTGACTCATGTCAGCGTTAAGAAGGAGTGAGGACGCCGAGTGCTAAGTCACCGCCGGCACTGCAAAACTGGCGTCTACCCATGCAAGGGCCTCTCAGACACCTTGCTGATCCCTGCTGGAAAATATTAGTGGTTCAAATTTCATTTGAAATTTTGCGCCCCCTTAAGAAAATTGCGCCTGGGGTGACCACCCCCCCCCCACGCTACGCCACTGTCTATGAGAGTTATTCAAAGAAAGGTGAAAACCAGGCGAACTGGCAGGAAAAGAGAACAATTTAGACCAAATAGCCGATTTGGAAAGTGAGATAAATGGGCGAATTTTTCTGGTTTGGCTATTTTGACCTAGAATTTTCAATTCTCCAGTCACTCTCCTGAGTTTCACTTTTCTCTGAATAGACCTGTGCGTGTCTAACTTGTTTGTCAATTTGTTGTCTGTTTTGACTTACCCATTGCACAGCACTACAGAATATGCTGGTGCCTTATAAATAATTGCAATTACATAAAGGGTGCTTGTCCTGAGAAAACCACTTTTTAAGGCAGGGATGTCCAAACTCCAGCCCCCCAGATGTTCCTGAACTACAACTCCCAGAACTCTCTGACTGCATTAGATGGAGAAGCATGGGAGTTGTAGTTCAGGGACATCTGGAGGGGAGGAGTTTGGACATCCCTGCTAGCGCTTTAAGGGATTTGAGGTCTGTCCAAGAGGTTACCAACAATATAGTTGACGAAAGGCATTGGAATAAATGAGTTAAATCTGGACTGAAAATGGAATAAAGAAACTCTATTGTCTCAATGAAATGTAAAACATTCAAAATATACAAAAAAAACGACCTTGGTTATATATACTGATATACAGTAGTACAACAAACATATTTGCAAGGATAGACAAGACAGCTATTACAGAAATGATATATACTTTGTATCAGACCACACACCACACTGAATATGACCCCCACCTGCTCCTGGAACAAAGAGAGATATGGAAACATTGTATCATGTGTTTATGTGTTACACCTTTTACTCCTGATTCAATTCTTTGGAATTCCGTGCACTGATCTCAAGTCAAGGCCACAAAGCAGCCAATCAGGAGATCAGTACTCCAGCACCACAGCTGCAGCATGACTACATTTCCCATGGTGCTCAAACAGCCTCTGGGACTTGATGTAAAAACAAGAGCCGGAGAGATGCGCGTTTCCCGGTCACAGACGCATTCGAAGAAACTCATTCAGCATCATTACCCAAACTATAGCAAAATAACGCAAGAAAAAAATAAGAATTGTTTCAGAGTCCTCTACACATTGAGAAGACCCCAAATATAAGCATTACAGCCCATACATCAGTCCAATGAGTCTGCTGAATGTCTGCAATATGATTGTGTGCAGTGACTGATACACTTACATATCAATGAGAAACACATAGCGTGTGGTCACTGACCTTTACAAAGCCATAAATGAAAGGGCAAACCGAGATTAACTGAAAGCTGATCTTTGAAAGTGTCATTAACCAACATAAGATTATGTACAGAAGAGAAAATGGGGCTTATCTACTAAACCGTCATCTCATAAGAAGCCCAACTTCATTTTCTAATATTTACAGCTTATGGAATTATTATTTATATAGCGCCAACAGTTTCCACAGTTACTTCCAAGGTATTCTAGGATGTGTCTGATCTTTGTAAATGCAGTGTGTGCTGGTGTTGCATTATCCTGTTTTATAGGCGTGATAATGTATAAAGTGCGCAGACTGGTCTTGTGCGACTCGGTTCAGCATGAATACATATTTAGCTGAATATCAGCAATTTGGAAGCATCTGAAATTCAAATCAGAGAATCGAATGGCTTCCTAAAATACATTTTGTGAATCGATCTGAAATTATCTGAATATATTTGGATCAATTCAGGTGAGTAAAAAGTTGCACTCACCACACAACGCAAAATCTCTAACCCAAACCATAAAAGAAACAGACATAGTAACCGTAACCCTAACCCGAAGGCTAGTGTCAGACGAACACAGTCATCACGTTCGTGTTGCCGCACTGTTTCACATCCGTCATAGCATTGTTTTGTGATCAATAGAGACCAACATACGAAGTAAGTGCGCACGCACAACACAGGTGGCAACGGACGCAATATAGGCCTCGATGTAAAAGCGCTAGGATGGATACACAGAGTGGGCCGTGTACGCATAGCGTCCTGCATGCGTGATGACAGGACGTCAGACGCAGTGCATTTGCGAAGTCCATCACGTTGACGCCTAGAGGTTTTTTTGGTCTGGCTGACTGTACCTGTATTTTAATTATAATTAATTTTGTTTCCCATGTTTCCCTTTTTTTCTACATCTGTCAAAAAAACGGACCGTGTGGGGTCTACAGTATCTTCCGTCAGTACGTACATCCGTTATGCACGCACGCAGAGTGCGCTCAGACTGCGTTCATCTGACTTTAGGCTACGACAAACATACATTGTAACCATAACCCTAAAACAAAAAAAATAATCTAATCTCAAAAGTAATCCTGATATTAAAGCAGACATAGTAACCATAACCCTTAAAGCAACCCTAACAATAAAACAAGCAGAAATTGTAAACCTAAGCCATAACATAAAAGAAACCCTAACCCTAAAACAGAACAACCATAACCCTAAAAAGGAATCCTAACCATAACACAAGCAGAAATAGTAACTCTAAATGTAACCCTAAACCTTACCTTAAAAGTAACCCTAACCCTAAGGCTGGGGTCAGACTAACGCAGTGTGAACGTGCGATTAGCCGCACTTTATTACGGCCGTGATAGCAGCAAATGATGTCCAATGACAGCCAACATACAAAGTACGGCCGCACAACTCAAGAGGCAAACCAATGCATTTTTGCAAGAATGTGTGCTGCGTTGGCATAGCAGCAGGTGTGCGTGATTAGGAGACGTCAAACGCTGCACATGTCCGGCCAACATAACGTCCAGACACCCAAAGTTTCCTGGTTTGGATCCGTATAAAATCACGGCCGAAATTGCGCATCGTATGACCGCTATCGCGTATTCCGTCAAAAAGTGCGTCCATGCGTCCTGAGTCCTGACGCACTTTTTGACAGAAGACACGAAAAATGCATAAGTCTGACCCTAGCCTAGAACAAGCAGAAAAAGTAACCCTAACCCTAAAACTAACAGGGTTATTCAGAGAGAGGTGAAAAGCAGGAGAATGACTGGCGAATGGAAAATTCGAGGTCAAAATAGCCGATTTGGAAAGTGAGATAAATGGGAGAATTTTTCTGGTTAGGCTATTTTGAACTAGAATTTTCACTTCTCTGGCTATTCTCCTGCTTTTCACCGCTCTCTGAATAACCCTGTATGCCTAAACCTAAAAGTTCCCCCAACCCTCACCTTAACAGTGACCCTAACCCTGAAAGTAATAGTAACCCCAAATAACTTCTGCTATGGGGCTATAGAGGGGGTAGAACAGATGGTGGGAAATAGAAGAAGTAAAAAAGTGTTCTAGAGGGTGGTAGGGGTATAGAGGGTGCATAGGAGAAAATAGGTGAAACTCCACATTTTCCAAATCGATTCGATGCAACATTGATCTGATATATTCAAATTGGTCTGAATCAAACATCTCAAGATTCAAAATACTTAAAAATCTACAATATTTGGATTCCAAAACGCATGAATACAATCCAAACCAAAATGTATGACTTTTCACATCTCAAGTGAAGACCATAAGCATTCCATCTGTACCATGCTGGTGAATCTACCATGGTTTCCTAGGCAGATACCACTCCCATGTGCGGGCCATCAACATGAAGAAACGAGGGTCCAGGAAAACATGACAGCACTAAGCAGGTGTCACATGCTTCACATTAGACATTTCTCACGGTGATTATAACATGATATGATGGTGCAGGGCACTGGTGGTGGTTTTTACTCTGTATGATGCCAGAAAACATCCCAGTCCAATACATGATATTACACAGGGGACCTTAAAGAAAAATCTCTGTGACTATTCCATAGTATGATACAAAGTGATATTCAATAGATGCGAAATCTATGTGATTATTACATGATATAACCCAGGAAGCAGCATCTCAGTGATTATTATTACTTGATATTACACATATCTCACAGAACAAGTGTCTAAGTGACTATTTCATGATATAATATCAAGTTATATCTAATAGCAGCATAATTATTGGTGATTATTAAATAAAATGTCATAGGAAGCAGGATCTCCGTGATTATTTTATGATATGATACAAGGTGACACATATCTGACAACAGCAGGATCCCATGATATGATACACAGGATTACCTCATGATGGAATATATGTAAGATATAAAGGAAGCAGGATCTCCGTGATTATTTTATGACATGGTAATATATGATGAGAGCAGGATCTCATTGATACACCTGATTAGCACATGATCGGATACATGTAAGATATAATAGAAGCAGGATTTCAATGATTATTTCATGACATGGCAATATATGATGATAGCAGGCTCTCATGATATGATACATTATATTACATAGAGTGATATCTGATGGGAGCAGAATCTTGTTATCATTGCATGATACGCTACAACAGCAAAGTTCTGAGCTATTACATAGATGATGAGCTTAAAAAAATCTGAATATCAGTGATTATTTTAAATGACAAAGTAATAAGATCTGATCTTGATTATTGCAAGAAATATAAGGCGATATTTGACACCAGCAGGATTTCACCGATTATTTCTTATGGAAGTTGAATCTTAATGATATATATATGATGTAATACATGATGATATTCGAGAGGAGCCGTATCAGTGATTAATACATGATGTGATAGAGGATGATATCTGATAGAAGCAGGATCTCACTGATTATCATATGATGTGACAGAGGATGATATATGATAGGAGCAGAACCTCAGTGATTATTACATGATGTGATACAGGATTATATCTGAAGAGAGCAAGATCTCACGGATTATTATATGATATAATACAGGATGATGTTTGATAGGAGCAGGATTTCCCTGATTATCATATGATTTGACATGCTGATATCTGATAGGAGCAGGATCTCATTGATTATTACATGATGTGATACAGGATGATTACTGATAGAGGATCTCACTGATTATTACATGATGTGATACAGGATGATTTCATTTTGATAGGAGCAGGATTTTATGGATTATTACAGGATGTGATACAGGATGATATCTGACAGGAGGAGGATCTCACTGATTATTACATGATATGATACAGGATGATTTCTGATAGGAGCAGGATCTCACGGATTATTACATGATGTGATACAGGATGATTTCTGATAGGAGGAGGATCTCACGGATTATTACATGATGTGATACAGGATGATTTCTGATAGGAGCAGGATCTCACTGATTATTACATGATGTGTACAGGATGGTTTCTGATAGGAGCAGGATCTCACTGATTACTACATGATGTGATACAGGATGATTTCTGATAGGAGCAGGATCTCACTGATTATTACATGATGTGATACAGGATGATTTATGATAGGAGCAGGATCTCACGGATTATTACATGATGTGATACAGGAATGATTCTGATAGGAGCAAGATCTCACGGATTATTACATGATGTGATACAGGACGATTCTGATAGGAGCAGGATCTCACGGATTATACATGATGTGATACAGGATGATTTCTGATAGGAGGAGGATCTCACGGATTATTACATGATGTGATACAGGATGATTTCTGATAGGAGCAGGATCTCATGGATTATTACATGATGTGATACAGGATGATTTCTGATAGGAGCAGGATCTCACGGATTATTACATGATGTGATACAGGATGATTTCTGATAGGAGGAGGATCTCACGGATTATTACATGATGTGATACAGGATGATTTCTGATAGAGGAGGATCTCACGGATTATTACATGATGTGATACAGGATGATTAGGAGGAGGATCTCACTGATTATTACATGATGTGATACAGGATTATCACGGATTATTACATAATGTGATACAGGATGATTTCTGATAGGAGCAGGATCTCACGGATAATTACATGATGTGAATACAGGATGATTTCTGATAGGAGGAGGATCTCACGGATTATTATGACCAGGATGATTTCTGATAGGAGCAGGATCTCACTGATTATTACATGATGTGATACAGGATGGTTTCTGATAGGAGCAGGATCTCACTGATTACTACAATATGTGATACAGGATGATTTCTGATAGGAACAGGATCTCACAGATTATTACATGATGTGATACAGGATGATTTCTGATAGGAGCAGGATCTCACTGATTATTACATGATGTGATACAGGATGATTTATGATAGGAGCAGGATCTCACGGATTATTACATGATGTGATACAGGATGATTTCTGATAGGAGGAGGATCTCACGGATTATTACATGATGTGATACAGGATGATTTCTGATAGGAGCAGGATCTCACGGATAATTACATGATGTGATACAGGATGATTTCTGATAGGAGGAAGATCTCAAGGATTATTACATGATGTGATACAGGATGATTTCTGATAGGAGCAGGATCTCACGGATTATTACATGATGTGATACAGGATGATTTCTTATAGGAGCAGGATCTCACGGATTATTACATGATGTGATACAGGATGATTTCTGATAGGAGGAGGATCTCACGGATTATTACATGATGTGATACAGGATGATTTCTGATAGGAGCAGGATCTCACGGATTATTACATGATGTGATACAGGATGATTTCTGATAGGAGCAGGATCTCACGGATTATTACATGATCTGATACAGGATGATTTCTGATAGGATGAGGATCTCACGGATTATTACATGATGTGATACAGGATGATTTCTGATAGGAGCAGGATCTCACTGATTATTACATGATGTGATACAGGATGATTTCTGATAGGAGCAGGATCTCACTGATTACTACATGATGTGATACAGGATGATTTCTGATAGGAGCAGGATCTCACTGATTACTACTTGATGTGATACAGGATGATTTCTGATACGAGCAGGATCTCACAGATTATTACATGATGTGATACAGGATGATTTCTGATAGGAGGAGGATCTCAGGGATTATTACATGTTGTGATATAGGATGATTTCTGATAGGAGCAGGATCTCACTGATTACTACATGATGTGATACAGGATGATTTCTGATAAGAGCAGGATCTCACAGATTATTACATGATGTGATACAGGATGATTTCTGATAGGAGCAGGATCTCACTGATTACTACTTGATGTGATACAGGATGATTTCTGATAGGCGAGCAGGATCTCACTGATTACTACTTGATGTGATACAGGATGATTTCTGATACAAGCAGGATCTCACAGATTATTACATGATGTGATACAGGATGATTTCTGATAGGAGCAGGATCTCACGGATTATTACATAATGTGATACAGGATGATTTCTGATAGGAGCAGGATCTCACGGATATTACATGATGTGATACAGGATGATTTCTGATAGGAGGAGGATCTCACTGGATTATTACATGATGTGATACAGGATGATTTCTGATAGGAGCAGGATCTCACTGATTATTACATGATGTGATACAGGATGGTTTCTGATAGGAGCAGGATCTCACTGATTACTACATGATGTGATACAGGATGATTTATGATAGAGCAGGATCTCACGGATTATTACATGATGTGATACAGGATGATTTTTCTGATAGGAGGAGGATCTCACGGATTATTACATGATGTGATACAGGATGATTTCTGATAGGAGCAGGATCTCACGGATTATTACATGATGTGATACAGGATGATTTCTGATAGGAGCAGGATCTCACGGATTATTACATGATGTGATACAGGATGATTTCTGATAGGAGCAGGATCTCACTGATTATTACATGATGTGATACAGGATGATTTCTGATAGGAGCAGGATCTCACTGATTACTACATGATGTGATACAGGATGATTTCTGATAGGAGCAGGATCTCACTGATTATTACTGATGTGATACAGGATGATTTCTGATACGAGCAGGATCTCCTCAAGTATTATCATTGGGATACAGTGAGATTTAGGGGAGGATCTCATATATATGGATTATTACATGTTGTGATATAGGATGATTTCTGATAGGAGCAGGATCTCACTGATTATTACATGATGTGATACAGGATGATTTCTATAGGAGCAGGATCTCACTGATTACTATTGATGTGATACAGGATGATTCTGATACGAGCAGGATCTCACTGATTTGATTACTACTTGATGTGATACAGGATGATTTCTGATAGGAGGAGGATCTCACAGATTATTACATGATGTGATACAGGATGATTTCTGATAGGAGGAGGATCTCAGGGATTATTACATGTTGTGATATAGGATGATTTCTGATAGGAGCAGGATCTCACTGATTACTACATGATGTGATACAGGATGATTTCTGATAAGAGCAGGATCTCACAGATTATTACATGATGTGATACAGGATGATTTCTGATAGGAGCAGGATCTCACTGATTACTACTTGATGTGATACAGGATGATTTCTGATACGAGCAGGATCTCACTGATTACTACTTGATGTGATACAGGATGATTTCTGATACAAGCAGGATCTCACAGATTATTACATGATGTGATACAGGATGATTTCTGATAGGAGGAGGATCTCAGGGATTATTACATGTTGTGATATAGGATGATTTCTGATAGGAGCAGGATCTCACTGATTATTACATGATGTGATACAGGATGATTTCTGATAGAGAGCAGGATCTCACTGATTACTACTTGATGTGATACAGGATGATTTCTGATACGAGCAGGATCTCACTGATTACTACTTGATGTGATACAGGATGATTTCTGATACAAGCAGGATCTCACAGATTATTACATGATGTGATACAGGATGATTTCTGATAGGAGGAGGATCTCAGGGATTATTACATGTTGTGATATAGGATGATTTCTGATAGGAGCAGGATCTCACTGATTACTACATGATGTGATACAGGATGATTTCTGATAGGAGCAGGATCTCACGGATTATTACATGATGTGATACAGGATGATTTCTGATAGGAGCAGGATCTCACTGATTATTACATGATGTGATACAGGATGGTTTCTGATAGGAGCAGGATCTCACTGATTACTACATGATGTGATACAGGATGATTTCTGATAGGAGCAGGATCTCACAGATTATTACATGATGTGATACAGGATGATTTCTGATAGGAGCAGGATCTCACTGATTACTACTTGATGTGATACAGGATGATTTCTGATACGAGCAGGATCTCACTGATTACTACTTGATGTGATACAGGATGATTTCTGATACAAGCAGGATCTCACAGATTATTACATGATGTGATACAGGATGATTTCTGATAGGAGGAGGATCTCAGGGATTATTACATGTTGTGATATAGGATGATTTCTGATAGGAGCAGGATCTCACTGATTACTACATGATGTGATACAGGATGATTTCTGATAAGAGCAGGATCTCACAGATTATTACATGATGTGATACAGGATGATTTCTGATAGGAGCAGGATCTCACTGATTACTACTTGATGTGATACAGGATGATTTCTGATACGAGCAGGATCTCACTGATTACTACTTGATGTGATACAGGATGATTTCTGATACAAGCAGGATCTCACAGATTATTACATGATGTGATACAGGATGATTTCTGATAGGAGCAGGATCTCACGGATTATTACATAATGTGATACAGGATGATTTCTGATAGGAGCAGGATCTCACGGATAATTACATGATGTGATACAGGATGATTTCTGATAGGAGGAGGATCTCACGGATTATTACATGATGTGATACAGGATGATTTCTGATAGGAGCAGGATCTCACTGATTATTACATGATGTGATACAGGATGGTTTCTGATAGGAGCAGGATCTCACTGATTACTACATGATGTGATACAGGATGATTTCTGATAGGAGCAGGATCTCACAGATTATTACATGATGTGATACAGGATGATTTCTGATAGGAGCAGGATCTCACTGATTATTACATGATGTGATACAGGATGATTTATGATAGGAGCAGGATCTCACGGATTATTACATGATGTGATACAGGATGATTTCTGATAGGAGCAGGATCTCACGGATTATTACATGATGTGATACAGGATGATTTCTGATAGGAGGAGGATCTCACGGATTATTACATGATGTGATACAGGATGATTTCTTATAGGAGCAGGATCTCACGGATTATTACATGATGTGATACAGGATGATTTCTGATAGGAGCAGGATCTCACAGATTATTACATGATCTGATACAGGATGATTTCTGATAGGATGAGGATCTCACGGATTATTACATGATGTGATACAGGATGATTTCTGATAGGAGCAGGATCTCACTGATTATTACATGATGTGATACAGGATGATTTCTGATAGGAGCAGGATCTCACTGATTACTACATGATGTGATACAGGATGATTTCTGATAGGAGCAGGATCTCACTGATTACTACTTGATGTGATACAGGATGATTTCTGATACGAGCAGGATCTCACAGATTATTACATGATGTGATACAGGATGATTTCTGATAGGAGCAGGATCTCACTGATTACTACTTGATGTGATACAGGATGATTTCTGATACGAGCAGGATCTCACTGATTACTACTTGATGTGATACAGGATGATTTCTGATAGGAGGAGGATCTCACAGATTATTACATGATGTGATACAGGATGATTTCTGATAGGAGGAGGATCTCAGGGATTATTACATGTTGTGATATAGGATGATTTCTGATAGGAGCAGGATCTCACTGATTACTACATGATGTGATACAGGATGATTTCTGATAAGAGCAGGATCTCACAGATTATTACATGATGTGATACAGGATGATTTCTGATAGGAGCAGGATCTCACTGATTACTACTTGATGTGATACAGGATGATTTCTGATACGAGCAGGATCTCACTGATTACTACTTGATGTGATACAGGATGATTTCTGATACAAGCAGGATCTCACAGATTATTACATGATGTGATACAGGATGATTTCTGATAGGAGGAGGATCTCAGGGATTATTACATGTTGTGATATAGGATGATTTCTGATAGGAGCAGGATCTCACTGATTATTACATGATGTGATACAGGATGATTTCTGATAGGAGCAGGATCTCACTGATTACTACTTGATGTGATACAGGATGATTTCTGATACGAGCAGGATCTCACTGATTACTACTTGATGTGATACAGGATGATTTCTGATACAAGCAGGATCTCACAGATTATTACATGATGTGATACAGGATGATTTCTGATAGGAGGAGGATCTCAGGGATTATTACATGTTGTGATATAGGATGATTTCTGATAGGAGCAGGATCTCACTGATTACTACATGATGTGATACAGGATGATTTCTGATAAGAGCAGGATCTCACAGATTATTACATGATGTGATACAGGATGATTTCTGATAGGAGGAGGATCTCAGGGATTATTACATGTTGTATGATCTCTGATTATAAATGAGAAGCAGGGGATTTTCTGGCAGCCCCCCCCCCCGGCGGTGCAGAGGATGAGGATGGCTGACACGGCACAGAATGCAGTTATTGCCAGTCTCCGGGAAATATCGCATCAGCAGCCTCTCTGCCAAACGATTGGTCAGTATTAATCTCACCGGTGCTGAGGACCATCATCCTGCATCTCCACCTCACACAGCAGCCACACAGCAGCGCGGGCACCGCACAGGGGGAGATGCAGCGCGGGCACCGCACAGGGGGAGATGCAGCGCGGGCACCGCACAGGGGGAGATGCAGCGCGGGCACCGCACAGGGGGAGATGCAGCGCGGGCACCGCACAGGGGGAGATGCAGCACGGGGACCCAGGATGGAGGAGATGAAAGTTCTCCATAGGGTTGGGATGCGGGCAGAATGGCTGAGGGTGGAGGTGTCTTTGCACAGCAGCAGGGGGTCCTCGCCCAATAATCCCCTGCACATTGCCCTGCCTGCGCACAGGTGGTGCCGGGTTCTTACCTGGGGGGTGTGGGTGCCGCTCGGGATGCCGCTCGGGATGCCGGCCCGCTGTGGATGCTGCTCCGCGCTGCCGAGCTCTGCGCACTCACAGCCTTTCCTGCAGCTCCAGCAGCATCCTCCGCGCGGAGCGCGCACACAAGTCCGCGGGTACGCAGCGGGGGCGCGCGGGGACCGAGCTGGTAGCTGCTCGTCCCCGAGAGAGACTCACACTGGCAGCGCGCCTCCCCCACCTGGAAAGAACGGGAACTGCGGGGGTCGGGGACACCTGCTACAGCAGACAGACTGACAGACGGAGAGACGACTGATTGAGGGATCGAGAGACAGACTGAGGGATTTACAGACAGACTGACTGAGGGATTTACAGACAGACAGACTGAGGGATAGAGACAGACAGACTGAGGGATAGAGACAGACAGTCTGAGGGATAGGATAGACAGACAGACTGAGGGATAGGATAGACAGACTGAGGGATAGGATAGACAGACAGACTGAGGGATAGGATAGACAGACAGACTGAGGGATAGGATAGACAGACAGACTGAGGGATAGGATAGACAGACAGTCTGAGGGATAGGATACACAACAAAAACAGAAATGTGCTCTTTCCCAAGGTTATAAGTGAATAAGCAAATGGTGGTATACAACCTTTTAGATCTCTAAAGCGTCTCCTCCAAACGACGTACAGTAAACAAAACAGAAAAATGGGGATAGAGATCTAGAAGGAACAGGAATGGTACATAGTATAATACTGTAAAAACAGTTGCAGTCACACGAAGCCTCTGTTAAAATCTCACTCACAAGATGTGGCGGGTATCAATGCATATAGCGTTATCTTTGATTAGCCCGAAATGCTATCCTGCGATCTCACCAGATTCCGTGTCACTCCACTGCTTCTTAGATGGATGCCAGGGCTGCACTCAGCAAGGAAATTCCACTTAGGAAAAAATTCACAGAGAAGGTTCAGCCAGACAGCAGAGATAAGGTGCAAAAAAGGATTTATTGGACCAGTTTAAAAAATCCAACGCGTTTCGTCAGCCATAGAGGCTAACTTCATCCCTGATGAAGTTAGCCTCTATGGCTGACGAAACGCGTTGGATTTTTTAAACTGGTCCAATAAATCCTTTTTTGCACCTTATCTCTGCTGTCTGGCTGAACCTTCTCTGTGAATTTTTTCCTAAGTGGAATTTCCTTGCTGAGTGCAGCCCTGGCATCCATCTAAGAAGCAGTGGAGTGACACGGAATCTGGTGAGATCGCAGGATAGCATTTCGGGCTAATCAAAGATAACGCTATATGCATTGATACCCGCCACATCTTGTGAGTGAGATTTTAACAGAGGCTTCGTGTGACTGCAACTGTTTTTACAGTATTATACTATGTACCATTCCTGTTCCTTCTAGATCTCTATCCCCATTTTTCTGAGGGATAGGATAGACAGACAGACTGAGGGATAGGATAGACAGACTGAGGATAGAGACAGACAGACTGAGGGATAGAGACAGACAGACTGAGGGATAGGATAGACAGACAGACTGAGGGATAGAGACAGACAGACAGAAAGCCAGATACAGACAGCTATCTAGATAATCACAAATTTAGATACATACAGGGTTATTCAAAGAGATCCGAATTGCTTGAGAAAGGTAACCGAACAGTGAAAATCAGCGTCGGTTACCTTTCCTGGCCATTCGGCTATCCAGAGAGCAGGCAATTCGCCAAATCCTGGCGAATTGCCTGCACATACGGTGCCTGTTCGGTGCCTGTTCGAGGGCAGTGAAATCCCCATGAATTATTTTACTGAGAGGGTGGTGGATACATGGAACAGCCTTCCAGTTGAAGTGGTAGAGGCCAAAACAGTAATTGAATTTAAGCAGGCATGGGATAGGCATAAGGCTATCCTAAACAAAAGATAAATCCTGGTTAAGTATCCATGTAATTGGGCAGACTAGATGGGCCGAAAGGTTCTTATCTGCCGACATTTTTCTATGTTTCTATGAAAATGCACTGCTTCGGCTATTTAGAGAACACAAACCAGCAGTGAAAGGGTCCCGAAATGCCCTGCCATTCGGTGGTTTAATTCGGCAGGTTTATTCAAGAGAATCCCATAGGCTTCAATGTCAAAAATATTCCCATTTTAATTCAATATCTAATAAACCGTTCATTATAAAATTCTGCATTAAAGAGTCTCTTTATTTATAGATTTTTTAGGATAATTTAAGCATTTTTCTGAATTTTTTTTTTTTTTTAAAAGTCCGATTTTTTTTTTTCTGTTTACTTATTTTTTCTGTAACAGCCCTCTTTATTATCATTCCCTGGACCTCCTGTGTAATTTCAGACATTTTCGCTCAGTAGTTTCTTTGCAAACAGCGTTTCATTTTCACAGATTCATACAAACTATTTTGCTAATTTATTCACCTCCCTCTGTCTGCGGTGTCGGCTGCTTCGGCTTCGGGTGATCGGCTCCTGCTCGGGCTTTTTCCATGGTTTTCGGCAGGTTAATCCAGATGTTTTTGAGGGTTTTCGGCGTGCATTTGCTGTGTTTTGCGGTTAGTTTTCGTCGGGTTTGCGGCAGCTTTTCCCTGCAATTCGGGGACCCTGTGGTGTTTGCTGAATACACCGCAGGGTCACCAAAATGAGATCGGCAAAAGGAACCGAATTGAAGAGAACGAAAAGTCACCGAACGTGCGGTGACTTTTCGAATCTCTTCGAATTACCCTGTTTGTCAGACACAAACATACAGGTGAGACTCGAAAAATTAGAATATGGTGCAAAAGTTCATTTATTACAGTAATGCAACTTAAAAGGTGAAACGAATATATGTGGTAGACTCATTACATGCAAAGCAAGATAGTTCAAGCCGTGATTTGTCATAATTGTGATGATTATGGCTTACAGCTCATGAAAACCCCAAATCCACAATCTCGGAAAATTAGAATATTGTGAAAAGGTGCAATATATTCTAGGCTCAAAGTGTCCCACTCTAATCAGCTAATTAAGCCATAACACCTGCAAAGGGTTCCTGAGCCTTTAAATGGTCTCTCAGTCTGGTTCAGTAGGAATCACAATCATGTGAAAGACTGCTGACCTGACAGTTGTGCAGAAAACCATTCATTGACCCCCTCCATAAGGAGGCAAAGCCTCAAAAGGTAATTGCAAAAGAAGTTGGATGTTCCCAAAGTGCTGTATCAAAGCACATTAATAAAAAGTTATGTGGAAGGGAAAAGTGTGGAAGAAAAAGGTGCACAAGCAGCAGGGATGACCGCAGCCTGGAGAGGATTGTCAGGAAAAGGCCACTCAAAAGTGTTGGTGACTTTGACAAGGAGTGGACTGAGGCTGGAGTCAGTGCATCAAGAGCCACCACACACAGACGGATCCTGGACATGGGCTTCAAATGTCGTATTCCTCTTGTCAATCCGCTCCTGAACAACAAACAACGTCAGAAGCCTCTCACCTGGGCTAAAGAAAAACAGACCTGGTCTGTTGCTCAGTGGCTCCAAAGTCTGATGAGTTTCTGATGAGAGCAACTTTTGCATCTCATTTGGAAACCAAGGACCCAAAGTATGGAGGAAGAATGGAGAGGCACACACTGCAAGATGCTTGAAGTCCAGTGTGAAGTTTCCACAGTCTGTGTTGATTTGGGGAGCCATGTCATCTGCTGGTGTTGGTCCACTGTGCTTCATTAAGTCCAGGGTCCACGCAGCCGTCTACCAGGAGATTTTGAAGGACTTCATGCTTCCTTCCACAGACAAGCTTTATGGGGATGCTGACTTTATTTTCCAGCAGGACTTGGCACCTGCCCACACTGCCAAAAGCACCAAAATCTGGTTCAATGACCGTGGGATTACTGTGCTTGATTGGCCAGAAAACTTGCCTGACCTGAACCCCGTAGAGAATCTATGGGGCATTGCCAAGAGAAAGATGAGAGACATGAGACCGAACAATGCAGAAGAGCTGAAGGCCGCTATTGAAGCATCCTGGTCTTCCATAACACCTCAGCAGTGCCCCAGGCTGATATCTTCCATGCCACGCCGCATTGAGGCAGTAATTGCTGGAAAAGAGGCCCAAACCAAGTACTGAGTACATCTGCAGCTTATACTTTTCAGAGGTCCCATATTGTTCTATGTACAATCCTTGTTTTATTGATTGCATGTAATATTCTCATTTTCTGAGATTGTGGATTTGGGGTTTTTATGAGCTGTAACCATAATCATCACAATTATGACAAATCACGGCTTGAACTATCTTGCTTTGCATGTAATGAGTCTCATATATTAGTTTTACCTTTTAAGTTGCATTACTGAAATAAATGAACTTTTGAACGATATTCAAATTTTTCAAGTTTCACCTGTAGTATAGCTGGACCTCTTATTACAGGTGCAATGAGTAACATTGATTATATGGTCACAATGGCGCCTGTCACGGGGCGGGATATATTGTCACGGGCTGGGATATATTGTCACGAGGTGGGATATGTTGTCACAGGATGGGATATATTGTCAAAGGGTTTGATATATTGTCACGGGGTGGGACATGTTGTCACGAGGCGGGAAATACTGTCACAGGGCAGACTATATTGTCATGTGGTGGGATATATTGTCACGGGGTGGGATATATATTGTCACAGGGTGGGATATATTGTCACGGGGTGGGCTATATTGTCACGGGGTGGTATATATTGTCACGGGGCAAGATATATTGTTACGAGGCGGTATATATTGTCACGGGCAAGATATATTGTCACAGGGCGGCATATATTGTCACGGGGCGGCATATATTGTCACGGGGCGGGATATATTGTCACGGGCTGGGATATATTGTCACGGGGTGGGATATGTTGTCACAGGGTGGGATATATTGTCAAAGGGTTTGATATATTGTCACGGGGTGGGATATGTTGTCACGAGGCGGGAAATACTGTCACAGGGCAGACTATATTGTCATGTGGTTGGATATATTGTCACGGGGTGGGATATATATTGTCACAGGGTGGGATATATTGTCACGGAGTGGGCTATAATGTCACGGGGAGGTATATATTGTCACGGGGCAAGATATATTGTCACGGGGCGGTATATATTGTCACGGGGCGGTATATATTGTCACGGGGCGGCATATATTGTCACGGGGTGGCATATATTGTCACGGGGCAGGATATATTGTCACGGGGCAGGATATATTGTCACGGGCGGGATATATTGTAACAGGGTGGGATATATTGTAAGGGGGCGGGATATATTGTCACAGGGTGGGCTATATTATTACGGGGTGGGATATATTGTCACAGGGCAAGATTTATTGTCACGGGGCAAGATATATTGTCACGGGGTGGGATATATTGTAACGGGGCGGGATTTATTGTCACGGGGCGGGATTTATTGTAACGGCGCGGGATATATTGTTACGGGGTGGGATATGTTGTCACGGGGCGGGATATATTGTCATGGGGCGGAATATATTGTCACGGGGCGGGATATATTGTCACGGGGCGGGATTTATTGTCACAGGGCGGGATTTATTGTAACGGCGCGGATATATTGTTACGGGGTGGGATATGTTGTCACGGGGCGGATATATTGTCACGGGGCGGGAATATATTGTCACGGGGCGGGATTTATTGTAACGGCGCGGGATATATTGTTACGGGGTGGGATATGTTGTCACGGGGCGGGATATATGTCACGGGGCGGGATATATGTCACGGGGCGGGATATATTGTCACGGGGTGGGATAATTGTCACGGGGCGGATTATTGTCACAGGGCGGATTTATTGTAACGGCGCGGGATATATTGTCACGGGGCGGGATATGTTGTCACGGGGTGGGATATATTGTCATGGGGCGGGATATATTGTCACGGGGCGGGATTTATTGTCACAGGGCGGGATTTATTGTAACAGCGCGGGATATATTGTTAGGGGGTGGGATATGTTGTCACGGGCGGGATATATTGTCACGGGGCAGGATATATTGTCACGGGGCGGGATATATTGTCACGGGGCAGGATTTATTGTCACGGGGCGGGATTTATTGTAACGGCGCGGGATATATTGTTACAGGGTGGGATATGTTGTCACGGGGCGGGATATATTGTCACGGGCGGGATATATTGTCACGGGGCGGGATATATTGTCACGGGGCGGGATTTATTGTCACAGGGCGGGATTTATTGTAACGGCGCGGGATATATTGTCACGGGGCGGGATATGTTGTTACAGGGTGGGATATATTGTCACGGGGCGGGATATGTTGTTACAGGGTGGGATATATTGTCACGGGGCGGGATATGTTGTTACAGGGTGGGATATATTGTCACGGGGCGGGATATATTGTTACAGGCGCAGAAAAGAAAAGAAAAAGCACTGGGGAATAGAATCAAAAACTAGTGTCTACAATGGGCATAACCCGGCAATATTAAAGAAGAAAAAAGAAGACACCAACTACCCAATATCAATTTTAATAGGTGTACAAAAAAACTAACATAACACCGAACGCATAAAAGACATATATAATGAATTAGATAGGTCACAAATTAAAGCACCCAGTGAGGGATGGTTACTTCACTAAGGCAATCCTGTTGGTCTGTAAAATCAAGTAAATCTGAGTAACACAGTCTGGCTAATGTAGGCTATTGAGCGGCAGTTAGCAGTATGCCAGCCATTCATACAATCAAATCAAAAAGCATTGAATAATTTATAATCTGAGCGTTGATGAGTCAGTCAGTCAGTCAGTCAGGACTTTCACGTTTATATATATACAGATGTATTTAACGCCCCATTTTGGCCCCCCATGGAATTTTCAGAAAATGGTAAAATACGTGTTTTTTATTTTTCAAGATGAATCTAAATACTGATTTTCACGTCTGTAACATCTTCTGATTTTGGGTATCCTGTTTAAAATATTCAACCCCCTTTTTCACCCCCTTAGGGGCGGAGTTTCCAAAAATCCTTGCTTAGTGGGTGCCCACATCATAAAAACAGTGCACCTTCAAAATTTCACCTTCCTAGGTTAAACGGTTTCAGCTGGGCGTTGCTTGAGTTAATCAGTCAGGACTTTCGCGTTTATGATAAAAGTATTAAAACCCCCTTTTTGCCCCCCCAGTCGAATTTTTGAAAAACGGTAAAATACGTACATTTGAACTCTAACAATTTCAAAAGTTCGAGTTCGAACTCGAACTGAGCTCAATGCAAGTCAATGGGACTCGAAAGTTCGATTTTTAGAGTGCCCTCCAAGAGGGCATATATGCAAGATATTTGCCATAAAAGGTGTATGGGGGTCTGGGTAGTGCCCTGGGGGACAGGAAACAAGGACAAAAAGTAAAAAAAAAAAGTTTTTAAAGGAACAGTGAGTTTTCTATGAAATAAAGGTTAAGAATGAAAACGAAAAATTCCTTCAACTATCGTGCCTAGGAGGTCCCCATAACCTGTCTGTGAAGTGGCGGATTTGTAGGATGTATAGAAACATTTAAAAACAAAAAAATGACATTTCAAATGATGGTAAATGGTTTTCCTTTAATCTATTCAATCATAAACAAATGCTTGGGGCGGCAGCCTGTATGAAAAGAGGAGACGCTTTAGGATACGCAGAACAAGTTTCGTGATTTTTTGGCTAAATTATGGTGAAACTTATGCAGGCTTTGGATGAAAGTAACAATAGGTGCTTTAAAATTGGGTCTTTAGTGTCGGCAACAGTGCCGTCACACCGTAACCCCTCTGTGGTATTGTGGAAGAGTGCAGGCTTGGACCCTGCGGTCCAATATTAAAATGATATGAACAGGGCAGCCATTAGAAATGATGGGGCCCCTTACTAAACCTCACGATGGGGCCCCCCAGGGCCCCCCCTCAACCTCTAACAGCTTTTCTCCCCCTTCAAAAAAAAAAAGGACATAACATAGCACCACAGCAATAAAACTCCCAGTAATGTGCAGTGTGCATTAGCTTATCACAGTATCCACAGCAATAAAACTCACAGTAATGAGCGGTGTGTCTGAACATATCACAGAATCCACAGCAATAAATCTCACAGAAACGGGCTGTGTATGATGGCCTTTGGGTCTGGGTCTGGGCCCTGGGTCTGGTCCCTGGGACTGGGCCTTGGGGTCTGGTCCCTGAGGTCTGGGCCCTGAGGTCTGGTCCCTGGGGTCTAGCCTGGGCCCTGGTCTCTGGGTCTGGTCCCTGGGCCTTGGGGTCTGGGCCCTAGGGTCTGGGGTCTGGGCCCTGGGTATGGGGTCTGGACCCTAGGGTCTGGGCCCTGGGTCTGTATTTGGGCTTTGGGGTCTGGGCCTTGGGGTCTGGGCCCTGGGTCTGGGCCCTGGGTTTGGCCTAGGGGTCTGGGCCCAGGGTCTGGGCCCTGGGTTTGGGCCTAGGGGTCTGGGCCCTGGGTCTTAGGGTCTGGGCCCTAGGGTCGGGCCTAGGGGGTCTGGGCCCTGGGTCTGGGCCTTAGGGTCTGGGCCCTGGGTTTGGGCCTAGGGGGTCTGGGCCTAGGGGGTCTGGGCCCTGGGTATGGGGTCTGGACCCTAGGGTCTGGGCCCTGGGTCTGTATTTGGGCTTTGGGGTCTGGGCCGTGGGGTCTGGGCCCTGGGTCTGGGCCCAGGGTCTGGGCCCTGGGTTTGGGTCTAGGGGTCTGGGCCCTGGGTCTTAGGGTCTGGGCCCTAGGGTCTGGGCCCTGGGTTTGGGCCTAGGGGGTCTGGGCCCTGGGTCTGGGCCTTAGGGTCTGGGCCCTGGGTTTGGGCCTAGGGGGTCTGGGCCTTAGGGTCTGGGCCTAGGGGGTCTGGGCCCAGGGTCTGGCCTTAGGGTCTGGGCCCTGGGTTTGGGCCTAGGGGGTCTGGGCCCAGGGTCTGGGCCTTGGGTCTTGGGTCTGGGCCCTGGGTCTGGGCCTTGGGTCCTGGGTTTGGGCCTAGGGGTCTGGGCCTTGGGGTCTGGGCCCTGGGTTTGGGCTTAGGGGTCTGGGCCCTGGGTCTGGGCCCTAGGGTCTGGGCCCTGGGCCCTAGGGTCTGGGTCCTGGGCCCTAGGGTCTGGGTCCTGGGCCTTGGGGTCTGGGCCATGGGTTTGGGCCTAGGGGCCTGGGCCTTTGCCCTGGGTCTGGGCCCTGGGTCTGGGCCCTGGGTTTGGGTCTTGGGTCTGGGCCCTGGGCATTTGCCTTGGGTCTGGGTTCTGGGTCTGGGCCTTGGCCCTGGGCCTAGGGGTCTGGACCCTGGGTCTGGGCCTTGGGGTCTGGGCCTTGGGGTCTGGGCCTAGATAGAAGTCTGGGTCCTGGGTCTGGGGCCTGGGTCTGAGCCTAGAGTTCTGGGCCTAGGGGTCTGGGCCTTGGGGTCTGGGTCCTGGGCCTTGGGGTCTGGGCTCTGGGTTTGGGCCTTGGGGTCTGGGCCTTGGTCCTGGGTTTGGGCCTAGGGGTCTGGGCCCTGGGTCTTAGGGTCTGGGCCCTAGGGTCTGAGCCCTGGGTTTGGGCCTTGGGTCTGGGCCTTAGGGTCTGGGCCTTAGGGTCTGGGCCTGGGTTTGGGCCTAGGGGGTCTGGGCCCTGGGTCTGGGCCTTAGGGTCTGGCCCTGGGTTTGGGCCTAGGGGGTCTGGGCCTTAGGGTCTGGCCTAGGGGGTCTGGGCCCAGGGTCTGGCCTTAGGGTCTGGGCCCTGGGTTTGGGCCTAGGGGGTCTGGGCCCAGGGTCTGGGCCTTGGGTCTTGGGTCTGGGCCCTGGGTCTGGGCCTTGGTCCTGGGTTTGGGCCTAGGGGTCTGGGCCTTGGGTCTGGGCCCTGGGTTTGGGCTTAGGGGTCTGGGCCCTGGGTCTGGGCCCTAGGGTCTGGGCCCTGGGCCCTAGGGTCTGGGTCCTGGGCCTAGGGGTCTGGGTCCTGGGCCTTGGGGTCTGGGCCATGGGTTTGGGCCTAGGGGCCTGGGCCTTTGCCCTGGGTCTGGGCCCTGGGTCTGGGCCCTGGGTTTGGGTCTTGGGTCTGGGCCCTGGGCATTTGCCTTGGGTCTGGGTTCTGGGTCTGGGCTTGGCCCTGGGCCTAGGGGGTCTGGACCCTGGGTCTGGGCCTTGGGGTCTGGGCCTTGGGTCTGGGCCTAGATAGAAGTCTGGGTCCTGGGTCTGGGCCTGGGTCTGAGCCTAGAGTTCTGGGCCTAGGGGTCTGGGCCTTGGGGTCTGGGTCCTGGGCCTTGGGGTCTGGGCTCTGGGTTTGGGCCTTGGGGTCTGGGCCTTGGTCCTGGGTTTGGGCCTAGGGGTCTGGGCCTGGGTCTTAGGGTCTGGGCCCTAGGGTCTGAGCCCTGGGTTTGGGCCTTGGGTCTGGGCCTTAGGGTCTGGGCCTTAGGGTCTGGCCCTGGGTTTGGGCCTAGGGGGTCTGGGCCCTGGGTCTGGGCCTTGGGTCCTGGGTTTGGGCCTAGGCCCTGGGTCTGGGCCCTGGTTTGGGCCTAGGGGGTCTGGGCCCAGGGTCTGGGCCCTGGGCCCTAGTGTCTGGGCCTTGGGTCTGGGTCCTGGCCTTGGGGTCTGGGCCCTGGGTTTGGGCTTAGGGGTCTGGGCCCTGGGTCTGGGCTTGGCCCTGGGCCTAGGGGGTCTGGACCCTGGGTCTGGGCCTTGGGGTCTGGGCCTTGGGTCTGGGCCTAGATAGAAGTCTGGGTCCTGGGTCTGGGGCCTGGGTCTGAGCCTAGAGTTCTGGGCCTAGGGGTCTGGGCCTTGGGGTCTGGGTCCTGGGCCTTGGGGTCTGGGCTCTGGGTTTGGGCCTTGGGGTCTGGGCCTTGGGTCCTGGGTTTGGGCCTAGGGGTCTGGGCCCTGGGTCTTAGGGTCTGGGCCCTAGGGTCTGAGCCCTGGGTTTGGGCCTTGGGTCTGGGCCTTAGGGTCTGGGCCTTAGGGTCTGGGCCCTGGGTTTGGGCCTAGGGGGTCTGGGCCCTGGGTCTGGGCCTTGGGTCCTGGGTTTGGGCCTAGGCCCTGGGTCTGGGCCCTGGGTTTGGGCCTAGGGGGTCTGGGCCCAGGGTCTGGGCCCTGGGCCCTAGTGTCTGGGCCTTGGGTCTGGGTCCTGGGCCTTGGGGTCTGGGCCCTGGGTTTGGGCTTAGGGGTCTGGGCCCTGGGTCTGGGCCTTGGGGTCTGGGCCCTGGGTGTGGGTCTAGGGGGTCTGGGCCTAGGGGTCTGGGCCTTGGGGTCTGGGCCCTGGGTCTGGGCCTAAGGGTCTGGGCCCTAGGGTCTGGGTCCTGGGCTAGGGGTCTGGGCCCTGGGTCTGGGCCTTTGCCCTGGGTCTGGGCCATAGGGTCTGGGCCCTGGGTCTGGGCCTTGGGGTCTGGGCCCTGGGTCTGGGCCTTGGGGTCTGGGCCCTCGGTCTGGGCCCTGGGTCTTAGGGTCTGGGCCCTGGCTCACCACTCGCTGTCTTCTATCTTCTTTTCTTCTGTCTTCAGCTCTTCTTTTCTTCACCTTTTCTTTAATTTTCTTCTCTTCATTTCTTCTGGTCTTCTTCCTGGTCCCTCCAGCTCCGGCGCGCAGCTTCACTGAGTGGAGGGGCGGAGCCAAAGCAACGTGCTTGGGAGGCCCCTCACACGCTGCTTGGCCCCGCCCAGCCAGGAAGTGAAGCTGCCAGGAGCCGGAGGAGACACAGTGTCTCAGTCTCCTCCGGCTCCTGCAGCAGCAGCAGGGACACAGCTCCGGATTCGACTCATCGAGTCCGATACCGGAGCTGTTAAAGGGCGACGCCGCTGCCGTCGGGGGCCCGGATCCTCCCCCAGGCCCCAGCGGCCCGGGCCCCCACTGGGCCCGGGCCCCTTACGGCAGTATTGGGCGTAATGCCCTGATGGCGGCCCTGGATATGAATCTGGTATAGGCGTCAGTGGCAGTGCACCCAAATATTTTGCCTTTGGTGGCAGCAAGTGCCTTCAAACCGTAACCCCTCTGAGGTATTGTGGAAGAGTGCAGTGGTGGAGGTTTTGGTAATGCAGAAGAGATCCCCGATCTATTCAGTTACATCAGCAGCTATAACAAAACCGGGTCAGCAATGTTTAGGCACTTGTACTGCGCTACTGTATATGGTGAGAATCGGCGCACACCAGTAGCAACAGGAAGCAAACAGAACAGGCAGGGAATACACAGAGAGAATAGTCAAATGGCATGCAAAGTCGGCAACAGATCGGGTCCTCAGAACAAGCAGGGTCAGTAACAAGTATACAAACTGATTCGGTAAGCTAGTGATGCGGGAATAAAGGCTGAGACACACTGAGCGTGTAGCGACACACAGCGTAGCGACGAGAAGCAAACATTTTGCAGGCTTGACTTCACTCCGCTCCGCCTCGCAGCGTGTCTACACTGCATTACGTTTGCTTCTCACCGCACTGGACAAGAATCCACTAACTAAATTAAAATGTACACACAAAACGTTTTTTTTTTTCACAAAGCACATGTTATATAGGCAAAAAAAGTTTCTACTGAATAAAATACATCAAAAATTATTGTTAATTTAATAGGAATAGTATAAAAATATAAAATAAAGGTAACCCCTGTTCATATATATTATAGGGACACGGAGCGCCGTGTATAGAGTAGGGATGCATTGATACCACACACAGACATATACGTATATATCAACACGCAGACCTATATATACATATATATAAACACGCAGATATATATATACACTCACCCACAGACCTCAGACCATATATACACATACACACATGGGGGGGTGGCATGTGGACAATCTCAACTAAATGCGCGCCCCCCCCTATTTGGCTGATCCCTCCAGAAGAAATGTTGAACCCGACAGAGCAGAGAATATATATATTAACATTTCTTCTGGAGGGATCAGCCAAATGGGGGGGGTGGCAATTAGTTGTCAAAATGTGTGTGTAATACAAGTCTGGATATATATATTTATAAGAGTATAGATATATATATCTTATCTATATACGTATCATACCTGCCCTTACCTTCCCCTATAAATTTGCTAAAAATCTACACACAAACAAAACACTGCCCAAGACCCCGCGCAGCCCACATGCCACCCCACTCTACCTGGCTGAAATGTATCTAATATATATAATTAAATACATTCAGTCAGGTAGAGAAATAAAAAAAAAAAAAGTCGGATTTTTTTTTTTTTTTTTTAAATGTGTCGCCTTACCTTAGCCTGGTGGTCAGTGGGGGCTCCCTGGATCCTGGTTGTGGGGGGGGGTCTGCCGTGGCCGCAGGTGCAGTGGCTCCCTCCCTGTGCTGCCTGTATCTGCCACATGCACCCGGGCGGCTAGCCCGCACAGTCCCAGCTCTGTCATCCGGCGGCCGCATGCTCCTCAAGGGGATCATTGGGAGGCCCCGGCAGGCTGCCCTGTACGGTGCCTGATTAGAGGGCCGTGTCTGCCTGATGTTTTAGTAACAAGAATGTTTTATCCCATAGGCTTCAATGTTAAAAATATTCCCGTTTTAATCCAATATCTAATAAACCGTTGCTTATATTCTGCAGTAAAGAGTCTCTTTATTTCTAGATTTTTTAAGCATTTTTTATACTAGTTCGCGAACTGTCGAACAGATCGAACCGAACAGCTCATCCCTAATCTCGTTCCCTTTGGTGATTGTAAAGCGCTGCGGAAACTGTTGGCGCTATATTAGGCTAGGGACAGATGAGCGCATTTTCTGCGGCCACCGTCAAAATGTACGTCGATGCGTGCGCACGCATTTTTTCACGGAATACGCTTAAGTGGTCAGACGACCACAGTCGCACAGTCGCAGGTACTCACCAACGCAATTCTAGGGAAATCCGGCTGTTTGAACGTTATGTAGGCCGCACACTAGCAGCGTCTGACGTCTCCTAATCACGCACACACGCTGCCATGCGGCCGCAGCGCACTCTGTACGTCTGTAGCAGCGGTTTCACGTTCTGAGAAAAATGCGTTCATTTGCCGGTTGCGTGGTGTCGGCGCACTTTTGTACGCACGTACTGCGTATATTGGCCGTCATTGGCTGTTATGTGCTGCTACTGCCGCCGTGATTTAGTGCGCCTGCACGCGCGTTCCGACTGCCCCACTCTGACCCTAGCCTAAACGCACGTGAAAAATGCGTTCGTCTGACCCTAGCCTAAATGATGACAATAACAACACAGCATGATTCAGGAGGACCTTGTTCCCTAGGAAACTTACAGGGTTATTCAGAGAAAGGTGAAAACCAGGCGATACTGGCAGGAGAAGAGAACAATCTAGACCAAATAGCGGTTTTGGAAAGTGAGATAAATGGGAGAATTTTTCTGGTTTGGCTATTTGGTCTAGAATTTTCATTTCTCCAGCCAGTTCTGGTTTTCACCTTTCTCTGAATAGACCTGTTACTCATCTATTATCAGGAAAGTGAAACTCTGGAGAATTGGCAGGCAAAGAGAACAATCCAGACCAAATAGCTGATATGGAAAGTGAGGTGAATGGGGGAATATTTCTGTTTTGGCTATTTTGACCTAGAATTTTCATTTCCCCAGTCATTCTCCTGGTTTTCACCTCTCTCTGAATAACCCTGAGAGACATTACTATTAGACTGTACAGCCAATATTTTGTGATGTAGCAAGTATGTATCATTAGCGGTCTCGCGCAGGGACACTGGAGAGGTGCTCTGACCTAGATCTCCACGTTTGTAGACCCAGTGATGTTACGGCTAGTCTATCCAGCCAAGTGACAAAGGGTCAGCAACCGTGGCCCACCAGATGGTTTAGAACTTAATTTTCCATGAGTCTCTGCCAACCTAACACCTCTACAGAAAGATAAAATTATTAAGTTCCAGTAAAACCTTCTGAGTTTAATTAACATAGAATCTTAATGAGAGAAAAAAAAACACTTTTTTTTTTTTACATAAAACCTGTCATGTTCTGGCCTTTCCAATTATACCTCACATGACCCTCTATCTGCTTTGGTTCCAGAGATACAGGGGTCCAAAAGCTGCGGGACAGCATAGCTCACCATGCTGGCTGCTGTGCGTTGCCTCCCAGCCCGACTCCCAGTCAGCATGTGGAGTGCGTAATTGGCTTCCGTCCCATTGTAGCCAGTGATCTGTGTGGCGGGCGGGAGAGCCACGAGACGTGCTATTACACCCCTGCCGGCTTTCAAACCCACGCCCGGTGGTAAGGGGTTAACCTATTCTTCACAAGCGGTTGGGCAGATCCCTTTGTATCATGACAGCAATGGCTGAAATTGCCCTGAATTTCATATTTATTGCGATTATTATTCCTTTATATGTATTGCGCCGGCATATTCCTCCGTGCGATATCTCATGGGTATTCAGACTGTGAGGGTTATTTGCCGAGGTCCGAATTTGCCAGTGAATGTTACCGTATAAGCAATTTGGGGGAATTCGTCGATGCACAAAGCTTTAAATTTCACTAAATACAGGAGAACTGACCGCAAAATACGGTGCATTTTGCTGCAATTCAGTGCTTTGTGAATAACCCTCTATGGGCCATATTCCATAGTTGGTGTTAACTTACCAGAGCCGTTATGGGGCCCTATTACACTGTTCGCGCACAATTTTGCGTGTGCGCAAAAACGCATTAACGCGAGGGGAAAAACCCTTCGCGCTGAACGTCGTATTACGACGTTCGCGCACAAAATGCGCGTTAACGTCTAAAGCGAGTTACCCTGCGCGAACGAAAGTTTGTGCGCGCATCCCATACTTAACATTGTGAGCGCAAATGCGTTCGTGCGCTGGTACGCGGATGGTATTACAATCGATGCGCAAATGTTTACAAACGACGTTTGCGCGCATAATTTTAACGTTTTTGAAAAGCTGGTGGTAACGGCAAATCTGAACGTTCTGGCCGAAACCAAATACACCAGCACGAAAAAAAAAATACAGCACAGTATAGTTACACATTCTACACATACCCAACAATAAAATTGAGAGGTTGTGCGTGTTTTTATTATTGCTGCAGCATGTATACTCAGATTGATTTTGACAGGCGCAAAGACTGAACGGGAGACAATTGTGGTTCTTAACTCTGATTGGCTGAATCGCGTGAAAAAACAGTCCGCACACCGATTTCTGCGCGCAGCGTTAATTTGCGCACGTTTTCGCGCGTATTTTTTACGCGTGATACTTTCGGACGGATGAAAAAATGCGCTCGAATTGTAATACCTGTGTTAATTTACGCGCGTTCACGTTTAACGCCGCGCGTAAAAAAAAATTGCGTTTTTGCGCAAGGAATGTAATAGAGCCCATAGTCTATGGAGTTGATAAGTTTACACAAATGTTAAAATATGACCCTATGTATCTAATATGCATGAATTTTTCAGAATGTGTATTTATTGCACACGGGACGGTGACTGCGGAATAGCATTTTCTCTGCACGTAACAGCAGCACATCATGTCACCTGGGGATTCTAAAACAATCCTGGAAAATGCCCGAGAAGGATGAGAGGTTTGCGGCCAGGTGTTTCTGTACATCCTGCTCCTAAGCCTTTTCATATTTTATCCGGGCTGCCTGATTCAGCACAAAGGCCAGCTCCCTATTCCACATGAGCAGCGCTCTCAATCACGAGCCTCGCTATGGCTGTCATTTTTAATAGCTTCTTCAGGAACGTGTTATTGGACCTCTATAAACTCCCCCATGCTTTGCTCTATGGGAAATAGCATGCGGGACAGCAGTAACGGGCTCACATGCCGGCTGTGCAATAGTGATATTCGACAGGCACAGACAACATAGACAGGAGAATAAAGGCACGGAGATTGCGAAAGTGTGGATCTTCACTCATACATGTGCTCGTCATATAGTCACACCTCTAGGAGAAGGAAACATTAATATGAACCTGTTTGCAGGAAAATGAAGACGGCTCGAGAAATAATAAAAGGGGGAATTAGCAAAATTAGAGAATATTTCACCCAACAAAAACAACATGTACGTTAACAATAATCATGTGACCAGAGGGCGGTACAGATTCCATACCTGACCCAAAAGGGGGATGTTAAAAAACAGTTCATCCCATGTTAGGGGGATATTTGAAAGTCCAGCTGATAAACCTCAGCGTCTCCCTCCTACTGACGACGAGCCCCATTCCGACCTTGGTGTAAACTCAACAACTCCATAATGAATATATTCCCTACATATTTATTTTCTGTGTTAATCTGTATATTTGTGTTTTGTTTTTAATATCTTGCATTTATTACTTTGTATTTCTGTATCGACTGTGGGCCCTATTACAGTACATTCTTCACGTAAAAACGCACGCACAAATTTTTGCGCGATGCGTTAAGTGTTAAAGTGCGTAAATCACCGCTGGTATTACAATCCTCGCAAATTTTTTAATCCGTCGAGCAATAACTCGCGTAAAACGGACGCGCGAAAACGCGTGCGCAGCAACGCGCAGAAATCAGTGTGCAGACTGTTTTTTTCTCGCGATTCAGCCAATCAGAATTAAGAACCACAATTGTCTCACGTTCAGTTTTTGCACCTGTCAAAGTCAATCTGAGCATACAGTATATGCTGCGTCAATAAAAAAACCATGCACAACTTCTCCATTTTGTTGGTTTGGGTATGTGTAGAATGTGTAACTATACTTTGCTGCGTTTTTTTTTTTGGGCTGGTGTATTTGGTTTCGGCCAGGTCCGTCAGATTTGTCTTTAACACCAGCTTTTAGGAGTTGCTAAAATTATGCGCGCAAAGGCTGTGCGTTACAAACTGCGCATAGATTGTAATACCATCCGCGTACCAGCGCACAAACACATTTGCGCGCACAATGTTAAGTATAGGACGCGCGAAGTACAGTAAGCTCGCGCAGGTTCACCCGCGATAGACCTATATGCGCGTTTGTTGCACTGACATTGTAATACAATGTTATGCGCAAAGGGTTTTGCCCCTCGCGTTAATGTGTTTTTGCGCCGGCGCAAACGTATGCGCGAAGATTGTAATAGGACCCTGTAACAATTCAATGTTCTTGAACCCAGGACATGCTTGAAAAGGAGAGAAATCTCAATGTATCCTTCCTGGTAAAACACTTCCTTACACTATAAAACAGTTTTCTCCGTCGCCGCGGAGAAAGATGCGTGCGCATCCAACGACATCGGATGCGTGCGCAGCCCTACCCGTCGGCTGCGTGCACATCCAGAAGAGCCGGATGCATGCGCAGCCAACCTAAAGGGCTGCGCGCGCATCCAGGAGAGCCGAATGAGCGTGCAGCCCTTCAGCTCGGCTGCGCGCGCATCCGCTGGCAGCCGGATGCCATGCATAATACCAGTCTGCAAGCCATAATCCCAGTCTGCCAGATTTATTACCAGTCTGCCATGCACAATACCAGTCTGCCAGCCATATTACCAGTCTGCAATGCACAATACGAGTCTGCCAGCCATATTACCAGTCTGCCAGTCTTATTACCAGTTTGCCAGCCATATTACCAGTCTGCCAGCCTTATTACCAGTCTGCCTGCCTTATTACCAGTCTGCCATGCACAATACCAGTCTGCCAGACATATTACCAGTCTGCCATGCACAATACCAGTCTGCCAGCCATATTACCAGTCTGCAATGCACAATACCAGTCTGTCAGCCATATTACCAGTCTGCCATGCACAATACCAGTCTGCCAGCCATATTACCAGTCTGCAATGCACAATACCAGTCTGTCAGCCATATTACCAGTCTGCCATGCACAATACCAGTCTGCCAGCCATATTACCAGTCTGCAATGCACAATACCAGTCTGCCAGCCATATTACCAGTCTGCCAGTCTTATTACCACCATTAACGCCTCCTGTGCAAAGAATACAAAGTATAGGAGCCGTTAATTTACACAAGCTGCCGCAGTGTCCGGTTGGAATAGTGGCTTCAGAGGTTAAGGTAATGGCTGGAGTTGGTTATGCATTCGGATGGAATAGGACCCCACATTAGTTTCCATATTTTTTTATTCCTTAAATTACAGGATTTCAAATTGGATACATTCCAGCTTTTCCTTTAGGCTAGGGTCAGAGTGGGGCAGTCGGAACGCGCGTGCAGGCGCACTAAATCACGGCGGCAGTAGCAGCACATAACGGCCAATGACGGCCAATATACGCAGTACGTGCGTACGAAAGTGCGCCGACACCACGCAACCAGCAAATGAACGCATTTTTATCAGAACGTGAAACCGCTGCTACTGACGTACAAAGTGCGCTGCGGCCGCATAGCAGCGTGTGTGCGTGATTAGGAGATGTCAGACGCTGCTAGTGTGCGGCCAACATAACGTTCAAACAGCCGGATTTCCCTAGACTTCTTTTTACCCCACCGTCATGAAATACGTCCAGAATTGCGCATCGTCTGACCACTTAAGCGTATTCCGTGAAAAAATGCGTGCGCACGCATCGACGTACATTTTGACGGTGGCTGCAGAAAATGCGCTCATCTGTCCCTAGCCTTAAAGTGGCTTTCCACATCTTAATAAATCTGACATCAAAAATTACAAATAAAAAAAATCTATAAAAGTAAATTCTAATATAATTTTTACGTTTTAAAGACATACACACAATAATGATTAAAAAATAAAAAACAAATTTTTAGGTGCGTATCATAACCTGACTATTCTGCCAATTTCCGATATATAAATAATTGTTGTAACAAATTATATTATTCTCAGTTAATTGAGAACAGTAACAATTGAATACGCAATCCAATATCTTGACAGTTGATTTCTTTATCGCTTAATTAGCAAAATTCATAAATTATTACACTTCTAATTAGACCCTTATCGCTGCAACGAAGTTATCGGTGTATACGGAATTTCACCAATAATACACACATGATTAGCAATTGTCATGCTTCTAAATAACCATATGAAGACTGAGTGATGTCATAGGGAGAGAAATTAAATAAAGTCTAATGGGAAAGGCAACTATATTTATAATGCTAATGTATCGTACGGCAATTATATACTCTGATGTTTTTGCAGCAAACTTCAACAGTCACATTGTAATCTTTTTTTTTTAACATATTGTTCTTTATTAAGATATCGAGAAGTCATACATAGTCAATATCAACAGTGTATAATATTGCAGTAAATAAATGAAGAGCTTAAAACATTGCATAAAACGTGGCATTTGCTATGAATACAAAGTCGGTGGGCTTGAACAGGGGACACATGCCCATGGTCGGGTGGTATAAACTTCATAGTGGTAGGTGAAGCTTCGGGAAGGGATGAGTGGAGGGAGGAAACTCAACGGGAAGTATACGGGAAATGGGGCGAGCTCAATGAGGTAGGGGGACATTCCTGCCCACCCGGGGCAGGCAGGTGTTCAGCCAATAATGCCAGGAGCGATAATGTTCAGCAACTTTACCTAGAGACAGGGCGACCCTCTCTTCCGCCGATCGAATATTTTCCACTTCACGCAACCATACAGCAAGAGGTGGGGCAATGGGTTTACGCCAGGACATCGGTATAACCAGGCGTGCAGTGTTTAGAAGTCTGACGGTGATCGATTTCTGAAATACCTCGGGTGGGGCCTCAGTGTGGTTAAGTAGGCAATATTCCGGGGCAAATGGGGGTGGCGGTTCCGTGACTTCGCAAAGACAATCGTGAACGGAGCGCCAAAATCCAGAGAGGACAGGGCAATCCCACCATATGTGGAGAGCCGAGGAATTGGATGCCTTACATCTCCAGCAGCTGCCGGCCTCCCCGTCAGCATAATGGCTCAGTATTTGGGGAGTTTTATGCCACCTCGTGAGCACTTTGTAGTTGGCCTCTTGAACCCTTACTGCTGTGGAGCTGGTGTGTGCCAATTGGAAAATAGCGCTCCATTGGTGATCATCAAAGGTTAAATTTAGTTTGCGTTCCCAGCTAGAGCGAGCGGGACTATTCAGGGGTGATGTGGCTTGGAGCATGTTATATAGTGTAGCGCTCACTCCCGGAGGAGCCGCTGAAATTGAACCTCGGGTCAGTCTCCCCGCACTAGGGAATAAATATACTCCAGCACCGTTGTGGATTTTATAAATTATATAGTTTACTAGAATAAATGGCATATAATGAATAACACGGTGTTCGTATATATATTTACAGTACTTCGTAATGCGGGAAACGCGCAGCGGAAAAGAAATACGATGCTTCTTAATTCGAGAAATGCGCAGCGGAAAAGAAATACGATGCTTCGTAATTCGAAAAATGCGCAGCGGAAAAGAAATACAATGCTTCGTAATTCGGGAAACGCGCAGCGGAAAAGAAGAAAAATAAATCTTTAACCCCTTTGTGTTTGGGGAGTGAGTCCCGTACAGGTTATGTCCCAAGAATGTAGGTGTGTGTGTGTGATGGTACCCGGGTACAATATTCAACTGGCCAGTGAGTTATTTATGAGGTATCTTCGACTAGTCAAGTTGGGGCCCTGTGGGTTTTGGAAACAAACAGCAGCGTGCTTTCTTTACTCACAAACGGCCTGGAAGGCCTCTCACCCATCCGCCAGATACTTGATGCTCCACTCGACCCAGGACGTCTCTCCGCTCGATGTTGACTGGGGTTCTCTTGGTTACTGGATTCACTGTCTGGCTTTCTGCACCTGCCGCAAGATGTCCAGCTCACCGCCTGCTCTCCCTGTCCGATCGATCTGCGGTACTCCTAACTCGGGGTCCTCCAGCTTCCTCAATATCAGCGTGGGTAGTCTTGTGAATCTCTGGGTCTTCCTCTGGTAAGGCTGAATAACCCGGTCTGTAACTCTGTCAGGCCCCAGCTGCGCTCTGGCCTAGTCACTGTCTCGTTCTGCTGCTCTGCGTCTTGCTTCTCTCACTCCATGGCGCGCTCTGCCAGCTCTCTCCAAGAGGCTCAGGATGTAAGCGTCTGTGTCCCACCCACTTCCTGTGTCCGCTCCCAAAGCATGCCGGGAAATGTAGTCCCAATGTTCAATGTCTCTCATCGCGCTTGTCTCCCTCCGGTGGCCAAAAATAGGTACTGCCACGACAGGGAATTATACCCAGCGCTACATTCTCCCCCCCTAAACTCTTGAGTCCTCCCAAGGGTGTGTAACGGGTACATGTGTCGGTCATACATAACACAACATAACATAACAACAGTTGCATTACATTTCAACATAACATTTCTAACTTTAGGCTATATATTCAGGGTTGACAACAGGCAGCAATTTTCCTCAATCTCCCCCAAACCCTTAGACACCTCGGCAAGTAGAGCTGACACTTCTGGAAACCTCCGCCCAGTTGTTACAGCTTCCTCGGAATATGAGCCCTCCAGTGAAGGCATAGAACTGTAATCTATGGATATTTCCTCTAAAACTTCAGGAACTTCCCAGGTCTCAGGTACTGCAGGTACTCGAGTCATAACTTCAGAGATATCAGACCCTAAATCACTCTCACCCCAGTCAGAGACCGGCTTGATGCTCTGGGACTCAGGTGCCCACACCCAGCTCAGACACCAGCCTTCTTCTTCACTGTCTTCTTCACTCTCTCTAACGGAACGGAACTGATGAGACCGAATAGTAGGAGTCGGACGAGATATAGGCAGACCAGGCACAGAGAATTTGTCTCCAATCGGTACTTGTACAGTCTTTCCTGACCGTAGGGCCTTCTCTGTCCCTTCCGTTCTCCTCAGCCTTCTTACTTCTGTAGTGGCTCTCTGTTCTTTGACCCTCCGTGGACAGGCCGGTCGTGACATCGAGTGTGCCTTCTTAGGAGCAGGACTCTCTTCCGTGACCAGTGGGGTTAAGAGGTGTCTCAACACATCAGTGTTCAACCCCACTATCATAGAACTTCGATTAGCTCCCGAGGGACGAGGGCATACAATTGCCAACGTGTCACATACTCCCAGTTGTCCAGTGTTTACCGAACTGAATTCTAGCTTCACCTGTATATATCCATCATAGGGAAACTTCTCCATTCCCATACCCCAGATTTCGAGATCCTTCAATTTCTTCAGGGGTATATGCTTCAAATATTTCTGATAGAAGTCTCGGTAAATCAGCGTTACTTGAGCACCCGAATCTAGAAGAGCCTTAGTATAGACTCCTTCCACTTGAACCGGAATGATGGGCGAAGGACCTATCAACTTGTCAGGGAACTTTTTCGTAGCAGCAGGAGAGGTAGACCCAGTCTGTTGTACTCTAACCCTTGTCCTCATACGTGGTGACTGCGGGCGTACATTGTCTTCCCGTGACGTAGGACTAGACCTCCAGGGAGAGGATCTCCTAGGTCTAGTAGGCACATATAGAGACCCTCCCTGTCTCCTTTCCGGGCACTGAGCCTTGAAATGGCCGAATTCTCTACAGGCGAAACATCTTCCCCACGAGGATGAGGGCACACTCTCTTCCTGTGGCTCATTTGAAAATCCCGTCGGAGACCACAGCAACCGCTGCTGTTCGTATATCTGAGAGAGACTTCTGTATTTCAGTCTGCATTTCTGCTACTTTCAAGATTGCCCGGCATAGGTCCGTGTGTGTCTGTTCCATCTTAACTTGGGCTTCTTGTACTTTCTTGAGAGTCTTTTGTATCTCACCATACACCTGGTTTGACGACTTTTTAGTTATCTCCGGCTCATATGTCTCTTCCGGATCATCTTCATCTGATTTACACTCGTTATACTCTATGGGTTGCGCAAAGACCTTTTCTCCCCTTTTTCCAAGCTTCTCTTCCAGAAGGGCTTCTTCTTCCCGAACAACTCGAATCAGTTCTAGGTAATTTAACTCTTTATTACCTTCTCGAGTCTTCAGTTGCAACATCACAGGATTTAAGGGTAAGGCACCTTTCAATATCTGACGCATTCTAACCTGATCTACTGTAGTGGGGTCTGTTCCTTTCTTCAACAGTACTTGGTACAGTATCTTATCCAGGCGCCTCATATATTCTGTCATCTTCTCACCCCTTTTCTGGTAAGTATGCTCATACTGGTACATAAGCTCAGCAGCCTTTTCCGTTCGCCCGAAGACTTCCTGTAATATGTTCAGGTAATCTAGAGCAGTACAGTCTCTCTTACTCAGCTTCAGATTCCTGACAGCCTCTGATGCAGGTCCCTTTAAGCTCTCAGTAATTCTTTGCTTCTTCTGCGCTTCAGAGACGTCCCACTCATCCAGAGCCTGCATCGCTTGTTCTATCCATTCTTCGAAGGTTTCTTCTCCCACCAGAGTTGGCAAGTTTCCTGAAAATTTTTCCAACTTCCGATATCCGAAGCTGATATAAGAAGGGTGAGCCCTCTGACAATTAACCACGAGGTCTCCAATAGCAGCAATGAATTCCGGCCCGATCATGGCCAGCGGGCTGGATGCAGGAATGTTCGTTGAATCACCACGTGGCTTACTTGGCTGGATCAGACGAACTTCCACGTCGTCGGTTAGCTGTATACTCACGCCCTGAAAACACACAGGAACACCCTTTCTCCACTCAAAAAGAACATACGTGTGAGAAGTCTCTGGGTTCACTTTAATGTCCGCTAGAAACCCCCGCTGGTCAGGTGCCAACGCTGCCACGGCCAGGCGGATCTGCTCTTCTGCCCAGGTGTCTACAGGAATATCCATTACTACACTCAACTCTAACTGGCCACCCTGTGCTTTACACCACTCTGCTGCTTCGTCTGGATCCATATTTAACCCTTTAAATGCGGTTTTTCCAGAGACTGAATCCCGGACGAGTCCCCACGTGTAGCGCTCACTCCCGGAGGAGCCGCTGAAATTGAACCTCGGGTCAGTCTCCCCGCACTAGGGAATAAATATACTCCAGCACCGTTGTGGATTTTATAAATTATATAGTTTACTAGAATAAATGGCATATAATGAATAACACGGTGTTCGTATATATATTTACAGTACTTCGTAATGCGGGAAACGCGCAGCGGAAAAGAAATACGATGCTTCATAATTCGAAAAACGCGCAGCGGAAAAGAAATACAATGCTTCGTAATTCTGGAAACGCGCAGCGGAAAAGAAGAAAAATAAATCTTTAACCCCTTTGTGTTTGGGGAGTGAGTCCCGTACAGGTTATGTCCCAAGAATGTAGGTGTGTGTGTGTGATGGTACCCGGGTACAATATTCAACTGGCCAGTGAGTTATTTATGAGGTATCTTCGACTAGTCAAGTTGGGGCCCTGTGGGTTTTGAAAACAAACAGCAGCGTGCTTTCTTTATTCACAAACGGCCTGGAAGGCCTCTCACCCATCTGCCAGATACTTGATGCTCCGCTCGACCCAGGACGTCTCTCCGCTCAATGTTGACTGGGGTTCTCTTGGTTACTGGATTCGCTGTCTGGCTTTCTGCACCTGCCGCAAGATGTCCAGCTCACCGCCTGCTCTCCCTGTCCGATCGATCTGCGGTACTCCTAACTCGGGGTCTTCCAGCTTCCTCAATATCAGCATGGGTAGTCTTGTGAATCTCTGGGTCTTCCTCTGGTAAGGCTGAATAACCCGGTCTGTAACTCTGTCAGGCCCCAGCTGCGCTCCGGCCTAGTCACTGTCTCGTTCTGCTGCTCTGCGTCTTGCTTCTCTCACTCCCTGGCGCGCTCTGCCAGCTCTCTCCACGAGGCTCAGGATGTAAGCGTCTGTGTCCCACCCACTTCCTGTGTCCGCTCCCAAAGCATGCCGGGAAATGTAGTCCCAATGTTCAATGTCTCTCATCGCGCTTGTCTCCCTCCGGTGGCCAAAAATAGGTACTGCCACGACAGGGAATTAAACCCAGCGCTACAATAGTAAAGAGAGGCAGTGCGATGGGTATCTGCCTCTCTCTCTATCAACATCTCGTATTGCCTGAGCGGTCTGACATAGTCTGATAGTGGGGCAAGGGCTCGTAATGACTGAATGAGTCTGTGATGATGGAACCTCAGTAGGAATGAGTTTGTGTGTGGGATGGGTAAGTGGTCACAAGGGATTGGGCCTGTTTCAGTCAGAAAATGCTTAGGTCTTGGAAGGAGAGGCAGGCCGTCCGTGTTTTCGTCGGTAGCAGGGATCTAGAGAAAGCTGGCAACCATTGCAGCATATTGTAATCTAGATAACATAGTGCCGATGTGTTTGATCTTAAAAGTTCGGTCAGCAAGAGCTAGTATTTTTAAGGTCGCCAACCAATTAGTCGGCTTAATAGATTTTATCCTCTACAGTAAAGTAGGTAACCGTAAATATAATGCTGCTGAGAATGGAGAATTACACATTCATTAGCCAGTAAGATTATCTGCTTGTTCACAACCAACAGGTTTATAAAGGATCTAATGGCATCAGAAAAATATATATAGGTTTTTCACAGTGGTATTTGTAACTTAAATGCTCCATATATACGAGCAAATATTTCCAATATTGACGATTTTGATTTGTGCCGTGTGATTGAAACTACTGCGTCTGTTTTGAAAGCGTTCGTTAAAATATCGCGTTGTTTGAAGTCTCAGGCTTAGGCTAGGGTCAAACGAACGCATTATTTGCAGCGACCGTCAAAAAGTGCGTCCGAACGCATTGACGTATTTTTTCACGGAATACGCGAAAGCGGTCATGCGATGTGCATTTTCGTGCGTGATTTTTTACGTATCGTGAATAAAAACCTTTTTGCATCTGGACGTTATGTAGACCGGACATTAGCAGCGTCTGACGTCTCCTAATCACGCACACACACCGCTATGCGGTTCTGCGTTCTCGAAAAAATGCGTTCATTTTCCACTTGCGTTGCGCGGCCGGACTTTCGTGCGGCCGTACTTCGTATATTGGCCGTCATTTGCTGCGTTTGTTGCTGATCATGTCACATTATTTTTAGCAGTTGGCTCATGTATACTGTTGTCACTGGTGTTATGGTTTACAAACAATTACTGCTATTGGGGCTATTTTACTGCAGCAACCAACTTGAATAATCCATTGTGCAGTACTGTGTGTTTTTGTAGATTGGGTTAGCACAAGATTCTCCATTTTATTCAGGGCAGTACCTTCTGGACACGAGTTAATTACCAATTAAATGGTGTATTTGTCCATGGTATGTGTCGGCGATATCTATCTTTATTTAATACAGTTCATTGATCCATTTTTTGAATTTATTCAACTATTCAACTTTGATACAATATGTTTTTTCATATGAACGCTCTTACTTAGGGCTGCACTTTCTGGATACGAGCTATTTACAAATTAAATGGTGTATTTTTCCATGGTATGTGTTGGCGATATCAATCTTTATTCAACACAGTTCATTGTATTCTTTCTTGAATTTATTCAACCATTTAATTCTATTATCACATGTTTTACAAATGAATGCTCATATTTAGGGCTGTACCTTCTGGACATGAGATATTGACCAATTGAATGGTTTAATTGTCCATGGTATAGGTTGGCGATTTTCAATCATAACCTAATATAGCTCACGTGTCGGCGATACCAATCTTTATTCAATACAGTCATTGATCTTCTTTTGAGTTTATTCAACGTTGATACAATGTTTTTCCAAATGAATGCTCTTATTTAGGGCTGCACCTTCTGGACACGAATTACTTACCAATTAAATGGTGTATTGGTCCATGGTATGTGTTGGCGATACCAATCTTTATCCAACACAGTTCATTGATCCTTTTTTGAATGTATTCAACTACTCAACTTTGATATAACATGTTTTTCAAATGAACGTTCGTATTTAGGGCTCTACCTTCTGGACATGAGATATTGACCAATTGAATGGTTTAATTGTCCATGGTATAGGTTGGTGATATTTAATCATTACCTAACACAGCTCATTGGTGTTTTGAGATTTTCAATTAATTATAACATGTTTTCCAATACAACTGACTTTATATTCCTTCATGCCTACTAAGGAGTCTGGCCAACCCTTCAGTATATATCTATTTATATCCATGGTGTATCCCTTTTAGGACTGAGACCAAGTTTTATTATAGAAGTTAGTTAATTGTTCAATCTAGGATACTTATACTGTAGTACATTAGCTCATCCAGTTGTCTACTCTACACCCTCTATCTACTGTTAAGTGATATTCTAACCATACACTAATGTCTTAAGGAGACCAGCTATCCTGCTAACTAATCAACCAATTAAGTTGTATTTGCTGAATTGAGGATAGGGATAATTCATACCATTTTGGTCTCTCATTATACACATTTTCTCACTGTTTTTCAGTATACGGAGTATTTTTTCTATATAGAATTGTATGTCAATCTAATAAAAATTTTATGTTTAAAGGGATACTCCAGGCAATATGACCACCTCAGCTTTTTAAGGTGGTCATATTGCCTGAAGTATCCCATTCCTCCCCCCCCCTTCTACGTTTTCCCGATCGGCTGATATTGCTGAGAGAAGTGGAGGACTTGCCTCCGCCCTCCCAGCTGTCAATCAGCCGATCGTGTTTCAACTTCCCGCTTTTTAGAACTCTCGGGAAAGTTGGGACGTCATCGCGCTACTAGCGCAATGACGTCCCACCGCTCCGGCAGATTCGCGGGAACGCGCAGGTGAAGGAGCCGGATCCACCACCTCCTCCTCCTTCGCCTAAGAGTGTTGCTGCGCACGCAACTTCGTTTGGCACGCCTCATCAAGAGAAGAGCCTGGACACGGTGAAGAGCAAAGGACGATTCAAGGCAGACTGGAAAGCTTTGCTTGCGGTAAGTTCCAACTACCTCTTCCTTATTTCTTTATTTAATATATTTATTTATTTATTTTTAAAACTTAATATAAAAAGCGGATTGTGTGAATTTTTTTATAAAAAAAAAATATTTTCAATTGTTTTATAAATAATGCTATTTTCGTAAATCTCACGTTAAAAAAATATTGAAACATATATCTTTTCTTTAGAAAAAAGGACAAAATGAGGTGCATAGTCGCAGGATGCACGAATTATCATGGGTCAAAAATTTTTTAGAGAAAAAGGTGTCTCAATGCACAACTTCCCGAAAGATCGTCGAAGAGCAAAAACATGGTTAGAAGCAAGTACAGACCATTTTGACGATATTGAAGAGACATTAAATTTCATAACCAAAACCCTGGAAGGACGTAGAATAAAAATTTGCTCCGAACATTTCACTCAGGATTGTTTCAACATTGCAGAAAATAGGCAATTGCTAACTAAAAATGCCATACCAAGCATTTTTAAAAAAAACAAGAGATCAATATCCGTTTTTAACCTTCCTCTACCTGGAAATCCTGTGGCCGGAACTAGTGCTTCGGGGGCATCGAGTATTTTATTTTCCGAACAAGAGGACAGACCAACACATTCTGATGACGCAGCTTCAGTTACAATCAAAGAACATGACTACACTCGTGGCTCCAAATACCAGCTCCAATTTAAACATTTTTTTGTCTTCTTGGTCCCAAACTTCAGTTATTAATGTGGACAAAGCAGTTTCCACAAGAAAATGTTTATCACAGAGGACTGTTGCTACGCAGACCGAAAATATTATTTGTAAAAACGCTTCCACCTCAACACGGAAATATTTCACGAATGCTGATGCATGGTGCTCTGTCTCATTAACGGAAGAAACTGGAAATGAAATAACTGGTGGCCACACTTCAAATGCAGAACAAACCCCCGAGAACAGTTGTTCCCCAATGTCAAATATAATGGAATTGTCGCCTATTTATGATATTTCGACTAGTGAGCTCACAATTACTAAGGACTCTTCATTGTGTGATCCAAATTATATTACAGAAACAGCGGAAGAAAGCACCGACATCAGCGAAATCACCTTTCCACATGAGCCAAGTCTTGAAGATTTTGTTTCGGAGAAAAAGTATATTGTTTTCGAATCTTGCTTAGATGAACTTTTAACAAAATACAACAAATGCACCAAAAGTGATCATTGTGATGCTCCAATTATCTCATTTGAAAAAGTTACCACCGGTTGTTTACTGAAAGTTTATACCATATGTGAACAGAACCACAAGTGCCTTGTTTGGAGAAGCCAACCTTTGATTGGAAAGAGATCAATCGGCAATATTTTGGCAAGTGCAGGCATTTTTTTTAGTGGATCCCATTATGCCAAAATGAATGAATATTTTAAGTTAATTGGAGTGCCTTTCATTTCAAAATCGTCACATTACATGTACCAAAAATATTTTCTATTTCCGGTGATTGATGTTCATTATAAAAAAGAACAAAAAAAGATCATAGACAATGTAAAGGCTAAAGCCATTTGTCTAACAGGTGATGGGCAATGTGACAGCCCTGGGTTCTGCGCAAAATATTGTACATATACATTCATTGACTATAACACCAAAAAAATTCTAGATTTTTCTTTAATACAAGTCAGTGAAGCAACATCATCTGTGGCTATGGAGAAACAAGCGTTCACACGTTGCATCGACAAATTAATAGCAGACGGTTTAATAATTAGAATTATTGCAACAGACAGACACGTCGGCATTAGAAAAGTAATGCGAGAAAGGTATCCACAAATTAATCACCAATTCGACATATGGCACTACTGCAAATCGATGACTAAAAAATTGCAAAATTTGGCAAAAAAGAAAAGTTTAAGCGAGCTCGCACCATGGACAACCTCTATAGTTAATCATATGTGGTCATGCAGCTCTTTTTGCAAGGGAGATCCAGAAGTACTGCGAGAACGCTGGAGATCATTACTATGTCATGTTTTGAACGAGCACTGTTGGGAATCAAATGGAGAGCAAAAAAGATGTGACCACGCAACAATTCCAGAAAATGAAGATAGGCCGTATGATTGGCTCAAGAGACATACTCCAGCTCATAATAAACTTATTGAATTTGTAACTAACAAAAGAATGGATAGAGAGCTACCTCACTTGACGTACTTCTGTCACACAGGCGACTTAGAAGTGTATCATAGCATGATTCTCAAGTATCGGCCAAAGAGAGTGCACTTCACTGTTGACGGAATGGTTGCCAGAACACAGCTAGCTGCATTAGCGCATAATTTTAATGTTGGACGTCAACAAGCCACTGTAAGGATCGCTCACACGGGGACAAGTGATGTTGGCTCTCTTCGTTACAGACCTTTTTTTTCAAAACGATCCAAAAAGTGGCAAGTCAAAAAAATTTATGAGCCGACAATAATTGGACACTTATTTCCAATGATGGAAGATGTGCTGAAATATGCTTCAAGACAAATTGAATCACAGTGGACGCCAATAAGAAGAACAATGCCACCAAATATTGCCTCGACCCCGAGACCAACAACAAGCAGCTTAGTGGCTAAACATAGGTCGCGTTTTGTTCGATTATTTGTTTGATTATTAATGTAAAAATATTTTATTTTAAATTTTGTATACTTCAACAAACATTGGTTATTGGATTAATACAACATTTTTTCCAAAAATTTATAATGAAAAAAAGTGGATTGCAAGAGAAATATTTTTTTCTAAAAATATTTTAAATTCTATTAGAAACATAAATGTTATAATTTGAGTAATATTTAATTATTGACATTTTCAAAAAATTAACATTTTAAATTTAAAATACATGTATTATTTAACATGGGTTTCTAAAGAAAAAACTAATAAAAATCAACTGCATTTCCATCTGAATTGGCATAAATAAATCCCATGTAAGTGTTGTCAGGTGAAGGAAAAGCTTCACGGATATGTTTCACAACACACGCTGGAATGGGACGCCTTCTTCTGGGTCCGAGATAACCATAAACCCACATGGTGAAGGCCCGGTAGGCAGTTTTACGGAAATCACTGAAAACCACAAAAAGCAATTGTATGACAACAGCACCATAGCAATATAAATCACAGTAATTGACGGTAACAGTGTGATTTTCTGCTATGTTGCTCTGTTATTCAGTAATTACCACTATATTTTAGTGTATGGCCAAAAAAACACTTGTAATGACAATCACTAGAGGTTATTCACTTACCGGCGTTATGTTCAAGTGACATGACTAGGGTTTGGCTCCGTCCATTTCGCCTGAGCACTCAGGCGAAATGGCCGGAGTCAAACCCTAGCCATGTTGCCTGAGTTCATGTGAAACGGCCAGTCGCCATTTCGCCTGAACATAACGACGGTAATTGAATAACCTCCACTGAGTTTTACTGCTGGAATACACTCAAACATTACTGCATGAGAGAGCAGCACAACAATAAAAATTAGGACTCAAAATATGGGTAATAAAGCCGTAGATAATAACTACTCACCTTTCCTTCATCTGTGCAACTGAGCGGAATCGTTTTCGCAGAAAACTCATGCCGTAACGATATAACTGTATTGTAATTTCCCTGTCCACTAAACTTTCTTGTACATAAGGGTCTTCACAAATACATTTTGTGTCTTCACCAAACTTTTTTTTATTTTTTGAAATTCGTGACAACATACACTTTCTTCCGTAGTCGGCATTTGAACGCATTTCCCACAAATACACCAATCCGTGTTCGACAATCTTTCCTCCTCTTCTACTGCTGCTTGTTGCACTTCACGGGGATCACATCTTGGATCGGTGAGAAGGGGATCCAAATACACGGTTGGTTGATTGATCATAGACTCGATGAGTTCCAAATGCTATTAATGAAAAAAAGAAAATATGTAAATAGTTCAACATGTAATTAATATATTAATTAATAGAAATTTAATCAACTCACCTGTCTCTCGAGTTCCTCTTCGGGAATAGTCGATTCACTGTTGCTCGCCATTGTAATGTTACTGTTAATGTACTTTAACAAATATATATTTATTTTACCATGATGTACATCAACCTCACAATATGTTAGAAAATCTATTTAGTGGGTTATTCACTAACCGCCGTTGTTTAAACAAGTAATTGGTGGCACTGGTTATAATCCAGCAAATGACACAACACTACAGTGCACAATGGTGGAAACACTATGGTGAATTGAATATTCACCGTATTGTTTTCGGTGTTAAACATGGGTCATTGTTGCAGCAATGGTGAACCCAGGCAATTCGCTAAGCACCGGTGTTTCAATGTATTTTGAAACAGAGGTGAATAGACAACGGCGATTTAAAACAAACGGGGTTCAAAACACAGGGGTAATTCAATTACAATATTAGTTGCACAAAAAAATATGAAATCATCATTGTGTGCAATAACTCAGAATATTGGCATATTACATTGCAAATTCATGGTCATATTGCCAGGTGGATTCCTGTATATACGCAGTCCTAAAACAAAGCATATACCTCGATATATACACATCATCAAAATACGCTGTATACGCAGTTGCATATACAGAGTATTTTGAACCCGTATATACAGCGGTATCTGCAGTTGCATATACGGCAATATCGACATCCAATACGACTGCAGATTCACCATCCCAATGCGCCGGCAATTTCGCTGGTTACTGAATTACCCCCACAATGATAGCCGGTGCAGAAGGCATGTGGGACACAAAGGGCATGTGGGTCTCAGTGGTGCTGAAGACGTGTCCTTAAAGCCTCCACAGCATTTCAACAATCAAGATTCTCGCACAAAGCAAGCTGAGTTCTAGTCAGCTCGCATTTAGAGCTCACCACAAGGCAAGTCCTGCGCTCACCGCAGTGTCAAGCAAATCACTAGAAGTCAGCCTGCTGTTGGTCAAAATCTGCACAATGCTGCGTAGATGCTTTTGGGACATGTTATCTGCACCACGGAGGTAAGCAATGTAGCCACAACTTGTCACAGGACCTCGGGTACATTTTGAGCATGGTCCCCATCACCAAGAATATCTCAGGGGTGTGGGAATTGTATCGCCCGACGCCCGGGACATGAAGATCCGGGCGATTTTTTTTTTTTTTTTTTTGAGATGCAGTCCGGTGGGCTGCGGACTAATTCCAGGGAAGCCCCCAATACCGGAAGCCGGCATTGAGCCGGCTTGCCGGGATCCGAGGGGCTTGGGCGGCTGTTCGAATGCTCTAATCAGCATTCGGACAGCCGCCCCTGGAGCTCTCCGGCATATTTACCTTCCTAAGCGATGCCGGGAAAGTTTCTGCGCTTCGCATGTTGAAGGACCTCAGCCGCGATCACGTGGGAGTGCCACGTGATCGCGGCTGGGGTCCTTCAACGAGCGCAGGCGCGAAGACTTTGTCGGCGCCGCTCAAGAAGGTTAGTATGCCGGAGAGCTCCAGGGGCGGCTGTCCGAATGCCGATTAGAGCATTCGAACAGCCGCCCCATGTCTGGTCTGGGGTCGGAGCTGGGGGCGATATCCATGAGCTGGGGCATATATCCATGAGAGATGGGGGGGCATTATCCATTAACCGGTGGGGGCATTTATCCATGAGCTGGGGGGGCAAATATCCATGAGCTGGGGCAGTATATCCATGAGCTGCTGGGGCAGTATATCCATGAGCTGGGGCAATATATCCATGAGCTGCTGGGGCAGTATATCCATGAGCTGGGGCAGTATATCCATGAGCTGCTGGGGCAGTATATCCATGAGCTGGGGCAGTATATCCATGAGCTGCTGGGGCAGTATATCCATGAGCTGGGGCATTTTTTAAAAATTTCCACACCCCTGTATCTCCATATAACAACGGTTACAAGGCAGTTTATTTTAATTGTGTGGGTATATATATATATTTTAGGTTAAAGAGCGAGGGAGAGATATAGAGAGAGGAGATGAAAATATATAGGGAGAAGAAAAGATATAGAGAGATGGAGAGATATAGAGAGAGGAGAGGAGAGAGGTATATATATATATATAATTGGATATATATATATTTATATATGAAATTACATTTAATATTGTAAAAAATATATATTTACAGAATAAATGTTATGATCTGCGGATGTTTGGGTCTGGGACAGCGTGACACGATGGTGAGAGGGTTGTGTCTGTAGGGAGGGTAATGTTTTCACTGTGAGGGGGAGTGGATTTTTAGACGAGCAGGCGGGGTGAACTTCAGCTCACCTCGCCTCTCGTGAACGCGCACTGCTCCGCGCATGTGCAGTTGAATGAGCAGGATTCCGGGAGGAAGCCTGCTCATTGGCTAGTTTACGTGATAGGCGCGCATGCGCGCTTTGCACGTAAACCTGTAGCCAAGTTCCAAGTGTTCCACGCCGGGAGCGGAAGAGGGAGGTGAGTAAAAAAAAAAAAAACGCCGTTGGAAAAGTGTCGTTTTTAGGGTAAGTATTACATTAAATAAATATATATATATATATATACTCAATTACTAGTTAGGGCAATAGCTTTAATATAATGTAAAAACAAGGGGGGTTGATTTTCAGCCTGGAGTGTTCCTTTAATTATGTCTTCTATTTGATACCAGCGCAAGTGGCTTTAACCAGCTTATTATAGCTGTGTTGTATTTGCCACAATCTCTCTTGTTGTTGTTTTTTTATTGGCCGTCATTGCCCGTCATTTGCTGCTACTGCGGCCATGATTAAGTGCGCCTAAACGCACCTTAAAAATGCGTTAGTCTGACCCCAGCCTTAGTTGGCAGAGGGCTCCTCCTGCTGGACAGAAAGCACTACTACTAGTACGTACAGGTGGGAATCCGTATTTCCTTGAATGAAAACCAGAAGTTGTTTAAACAGTTCCAGCGCCTCGGCTGACGTTCAAGGTGCTGAGAACTTGGGGGCAGCTTCTGGATCCTATTTGGAAACCTATTTTATTTGTAATAAACAATAATCCTTTGCATTGCTCCAGAACAACAAAAAAACAGATCGTATTTACTTGATGTTTGGCTCCTGCAGGAGCTTTTGGACATCGAGTATACATCGTACTCGGTTTGCCAGTTGTAGAACATGATCCCCACCTTCAACGCTCCAAACGTTTCCATCCCGTCTTTCCACCGTAAACGTGTATTTACCTAAACTGATAAGTACTGTATATTTATAAGAGCAGTTTGCATCATCGACACAATGCCTCGATGATGTTAAATCCGTGGAGTAAAAAACATTGGTTTTTTTAGCTTGCGCAGCACACATTTGTGCTCGATACACATCAGTTAAAAGGTTCAGGATGCGTCCTTGATTGGGGGTTTTCTATAGAAAATGCAGGCTGGAGAGCAAGCGGCGATATAAGGGAAACTTACTTAGAATGCTTAATGGCAAATCATTGGGTTTCTCTGTGTCATAAATATTTCCTGTGTGTTTTTATACTTCCGTTTGCTTTTCAGGCCCATGAAATATAAACAGCCAATCAATGGCTTTGAATCAATAACACACCATTCACTAGATTGTAAGCTTATGGGTCGGCTAGCAAAAGCGCTGTTAATGCTAGTATGTCATCTTATCATTCTTGTTCCACATTTATAAAGCGCCAACAGATGCTGCAGCACTGTACAAGCTAGGTAGAGAATACAATAAATACTTCATAAAGCATCAACACCACATAATTAACAGAGGTGCTATCTTGGGCGGGGGGGTGACAGCACCTCTTTAATTACTAAACTACCAGGTTGAAGTATACTCATGCTTCAAAAGCACCTGCAGGTGTCCAGAGATCGAGTAAACTTGATCTGGTCTGATTCTGGCGCAATACAAAGAAATTTATTTTATTGCAAATGACAATCATTGCAAATGGGCTCCAGAACATGCCCCTGAAATGTCAAAACATTGGACATGACAGCTGATGTGTAGAAATTATAAAAAAGCTTTTCGTTCTTTTTTTTCTTTTATAGAAACACAGCTCAAGCTATAATGTAACTGTAGTAGTGACTTTTGGCCAGCAGAGGGAGCCCCGTGCCAGTCAAATAGGGCTTATCCTAGTGTACAAATAGATTGGGACACTACTCTATATATTTAATGTTTGGTTAATGGAAAGTGATTTTCCACAAGATCACTGGGTCCTTCCAGTGGTTTATGTAAAATAACGGTGTTGTGAAGGGGTTAAGTTGCTCTGGGCATAGCAGGAGCACTTCTGTATATTTCGGTTACCTCTTCCTCCACCTCCTTGGCTCTTATAACACAGTGGTTGCATTACGGGAAGGAATGAATTTGGTTTCCATAGATCCTTTCAGAATTAAAAGGCAAAATATCTTTTGTATCAGTATCGCATGCTTTACATCAGATAATGGAATGAAGTGCAACCCCAGCAGGCAGGATCTTCCAATCGCCCAGACACAGACGCATCCGATGCAGACAAACAAGGTTTAGTGTTACAGCAAGCTGTTGCCAACAAAGGAAAACACCTCACCAGACATTTAATTTTGTCGCAAATCGAGTCTCATTAGGAAAACTAAAGCAAGCACAAAGAAATGTTATCTCTGTTTTCTTATCCATCACTTTACTCAGCACATTTTTTTTTTCAGTAGACTATTGAATAGAGCGCTCATTCCAGCACATTATGCATTATTTCTCTTCACGCCGTCACCCCATACTTTACACAAATACATCTTTTTTTTCAAAAATTGCCCACATTATAAATAGGTGAAAGCTGACATCTGATCTGAATACAGTTGCTATATAAGTAACAGAATAACAGGGTTACTCAAACAGTGCCAAACTTGCCCCCGAAGGGCATCACATAGTGAATTTCACCATACGGTGCAATTTCGTTGCAGTTTGTCTATTCAGAAAGCGGTTAATTCACCAAAATACTGGCAAATTTTTTTCGAGAAAGGATTTTACCAGGAAGGATACATTGAGATTTCGCTCGTTTTCAAGTATATCCTGGGTGTCGAGTATGTACCGTTAAGTGTTTTGCCCAAGGACACTTACTGGAGAGGTGCTCTGACCGGGATCGAACCTGGGTCTCCACGGTTATAGAGCAGTGATGTTAACTCTATTCCACCCAGTCGGTACTGACAGCGAAATTCGCAATTCGGCAGCAGTGAAATTGTCCTATTGAGAAGTAACGGTTAATCTATTCAGATAGTGATGAACTGCACCGAAATGTCAGTGAAATGCCCTGATTTTCGGTGATTCAGTTCGACAGGTTTGAAATGGAGAATCCCATAGGATTCAATGCAAAAAATAAAAGATTATATATAAATGTGTGTGTGTGTCTACAAGGGTTGTGGTGAAGGACGAAAGTGAGATAAAAAGCCTCTACAATATAAAAGTTTATATATACATAAGAAAAAATAGAATTGATTTTTATTTTTACATGAAATTTTTGATTCCCATTTTTTTTCCCAATGGGCTTTTTTTAAATTCTGTAACAAACATTTTTATTAATTTCCACACATTTTCATGCATTTTTATTGTTTCAAACATCTTTTAACCCCTTAGTGACCGGGCGGTTTTACACAAATCCGTCCGTTCGTGACCGCAGCTGTTTTTACGTTTCTGCGCTCTTAGTGTTTACGTCAAATTTTCCTCTTACTCGTTTATGTAACCCACACATATTTTACACTGTTTTTCTCGTCACTAAATGGACTTTATAAAGATACCATTTTTTTCATCATTTCATATAATTTACTATAAAAAATATTGTGAAATATGACACAAAATTTGAAAAAACACCACTTTTTCGAACTTTGACCCCCAAAATTTCTTATGTATCAACAACCGTCAAAAATTTTTTATTCCTTAGTAGTTTCTAAATTTAGTACTGAGTTTAGCAATACCCAATGTTTACATATTCCTCGCTTTTTTCCTTATTTTATGCAACAATAAGTGCAAGTAGCACTTTGCCATTTCCAAAGAGTTTATTTTCAAAACTAGTGATAGTGACATTGTAACACTGATATCTGTCACTAATTCCTGAATAACCCTCCACATATACATATTTTTTTAAAGTACACAAATCAAGGTATTAAACTTGGGTATTTTGACTCTTTCCATGCAAACCATTTTACCACAAATCTATGCCAAAGTTTGAAAAAAAAAAAAATTTTGGTGATTTTTTTTTTTTGAACGTAATTTAAGAATACATGTACTGTGAACTTTAAGGTTTACTGCCAAAAAGCACCCCAAAATATGTTCAGCAACATCTTCTGAGTAAATTGATACCACCCAAGTATAGGTATGTCGGGTCATTTGGGGGCTAAAAGGCCTTATTTGGGGGTGCACATTTCAGTTTTCCAACTTGGAATTTTCACATTTCGTCATCATGCACCCATGTCCTATTTGGGACATTTTTGAAGCCGGCCAAAGTAATTTACCCCCATCAAACCATATATTTTTAGAAAGGCACACCCTAGGGTGCTTCAAAGAGTTGTATTTTAACACTTTCCATGCACTAGCTCTTTGTCAATCTTTCAGGTAGTCACTTTTTGTGTTATTTTTTCACACACATTGTACTTTAGGCATGAATTGTCAAATCCAGTTATGGGTTACTGCCAAAAAACACCCCAAAATATGTTCAGCAACATCTTCTGAGTAAATTGATACCACCCATGTATAGGTATGTCGGGTCATTTGGGGGCTAAAAGGCCTTATTTGGGGGGTGCGCATTTCAGTTTTCCAACTTGGAATTTTCACATTTCGTCATCATGCACCCATGCCTATTTGGGACATTTTTGAAGCCGGCCAAAGTAATTTACCCCCATCAAACCATATATTTTTAGAAAGGGCACACCCTAGGGTGCTTCAAAGAGTTGTATTTTAACACTTTCCATGCACTAGCTCTTTGTCAATCTTTCAGGTAGTCACTTTTTGTGTTATTTTTTCACACACATTGTACTTTAGGCATGAATTGTCAAATCCAGTTATGGGTTACTGCCAAAAAACACCCCAAAATATGTTCAGCAACATCTTCTGAGTAAATTGATACCACCCATGTATAGGTATGTCGGGTCATTTGGGGGCTAAAAGGCCTTATTTGGGGGGTGCGCATTTCAGTTTTCCAACTTGGAATTTTCACATTTCGTCATCATGCACCCATGTCCTATTTGGGACATTTTTGAAGCCGGCCAAAGTAATTTACCCCCATCAAACCATATATTTTTAGAAAGGGCACACCCTAGGGTGCTTCAAAGAGTTGTATTTTAACACTTTCCATGCACTAGCTCTTTGTCAATCTTTCAGGTAGTCACTTTTTGTGTTATTTTTTCACACACATTGTACTTTAGGCATGAATTGTCAAATCCAGTTATGGGTTACTGCCAAAAAACACCCCAAAATATGTTCAGCAACATCTTCTGAGTAAATTGATACCACCCATGTATAGGTATGTCGGTCATTTGGGGGTAAAAGGCCTTATTTGGGGGGTGCGCATTTCAGTTTTCCAACTTGGAATTTTCACATTTCGTCATCATGCACCCATGTCCTATTTGGGACATTTTTGAAGCCGGCCAAAGTAATTTACCCCCATCAAACCATATATTTTTAGAAAGGACACCCTAGGGTGCTTCAAAGAGTTGTATTTTAACACTTTCCATGCACTAGCTCTTTGTCAATCTTTCAGGTAGTCACTTTTTGTGTTATTTTTTCACACACATTGTACTTTAGGCATGAATTGTCAAATCCAGTTATGGTTACTGCCAAAAAACACCCCAAAATATGTTCAGCAACATCTTCTGAGTAAATTGATACCACCCATATATAGATTTGTTCTGTTGTTTTTGGGGTGCTACGCCAATCTTTGACATGTGCTTGTCAATTTTCTAATTTGACATACAGTATCTTCTTTGCTTATCTTCTTTTTAGGGGCCTTTTTACATACCCCAGTTTTTGAACGTGCATATATTTGGTAAGCTAACACACCCAAAGTATTGTAAATGGAGTGTTTTTATGCTATGGATGCATCAGTTTGCTCCAAACAAATTAGATACTGTTTGGTGGTCATTTTTCATTTTCACACCCACATCAGTTTTGGACTGTGATTTAGGAGACACTGTTGTTTTTTACTGCATGAAAACTCTCCAGGTTGTTTTCTGCAAGGTCTCCTGAGTACACCCATGCCCCCCATGCATAGGTTTGCCAGGATTTTGGGAAGGTTCAAATACAATTTTTATGACTTTGTCATTAGAGTTGAAATTGAGATTATTTCTTCAGCTAGGCCTATCTTTGGTTTTGGGTCTACCGCATACCCCAGTTTGAATTATTGCCAGAAAATTGTTTATATTTGTTATGTTGACACCCCAAGGTATTGCATATGGAGTGCTTTGATGCCATGGATGCAACGGTTTTAGCCAAAAACATTTGGCAACAAGGTGTGTGGCGGTAATTTTTCCAAATTTCAGATTTTTACGCCCACAGTAGTTTTGGACTGTGATTTAGGCTAGGGTCAGACGAGCGTAGTGTTCACGTCCGTGATCGCGCCTAAAAGTACGTCCGTGATAGCATGACATAAAGTCCAATGGAGCCCGACACACGAAGTACGTCCGCACTGAACTGCGGACGCACAACGGCCGCGGCCCACGGACGCAAGGCAGGCAAGAACGTAGAACCGCTAGAACGGCCGCACAAAGTGCGCTGCGTCCGCAACGTCTGCATAGCTTTGTGTGTGAGTGATGGAACGTGGTCAGACGGACTGCATTTATACGTCCTGGCATTTTTCACGGACAAAATGGTTTTGCAATTGAATTTATTGTCCCTCCTACATCTGTCAAAAAATAAATGTCAGTGAAAAAACGGACTGTGTGACCACTACTGCGTCTTCCGTACTGACGATGTCCGTACTGCACGGACGTACAGTCCGTAGAAATCACGCTCGTCTGACCCTAGCCTTAGCAGACACTGTTGTTTGTTACTGCATGAAAACTCTCCAGGTTGTTTTCTGCAAGATCTCCTGAGTACACCCATGCCCCCCATGCATAGGTGTGCAAAGATTTTGGCAAAATACAGCACCAATTGTAGAACATAAAAATGTACGAATAAAATGTAAAAGTCTGGTGCCTGTCAAACTGGGGATGCTCTCTAGGGGAGCACAGGCTGTTGTCACTGAAGTGCATGAAACGCAAAATGTTTTCATACCTTCTACGTGACATTGATTGGAGGTAAATGGGGGTAGAGCAGATGGGGCTACTGCTCCAGCAGGAGCGAATTGAGGGCTTCTTTATGATGCCCTCAGCATAGTAAGTGCCCAGAATTTCAGAAATTCTGGCACATCTAGCGGGGTCCATTGCTGCCTTGCCAAGTAGGAGTCTGGCTTCGCAGCACAATGCTGATGGGCATACAGATTTGATTGGGCCACGATGTGGCCCAACAAATCATCCCCCATAAACACCTGCAAAAACTGTGTGGCGGTAAATCCTGCAACATCAATATTGATGCCAGGATTTGCCGTGAAAGGAGGGATATCTGGCCTCTGGCGATGAGGCACTACCCACTCCTCAGCTGGAGCTGTGCGTCTCCTGCTGGCAGGTGGTGACCCAGGATCTGCATCAGAAACATCACTAGATACATCAGCCAGCATAGATAATGTATCTAGCGACGCCTCTGAGCAGTTAGCGGGGTCGAAATGAGGGTCTGAGTCTGACGCAGATGCCTCAGATTCTGACGCCAGGATGGCATATGCATATGCCTCCTCGGCGCTGTACACCCTCTCAGACATTATATATAATAGATTATAAAATTTTATAATTATTATTATATATATAAGCGGATTGTTGGTTCTTAGAAGAACCGTTGGGTTTCACAAGAAAATACAAATAAACACCTAAATCTCTCTAAATCCCTCTAAACCTGCCTCAATTCTTCTAAATCTCCCTAAAATCTCTCTAAATCTGCCTCAATTTTTCTAATCTCACTAAATCTCACTAAAATCTCTAACCTGTCAAATCTGATCTCTCTCTCTCGCTCACCAAAACACAAGTGAGGAGAGGGAGGGAGAATCACAGAGGTCAGAGCCAATATTTACAAAATATTGGCCTGACCTGACAAATTAGAAATTTTATTTTGATTTTTTCTAACTTCTGATTGGATGTTGCTAGCCTGCCTCTCTGATGAGGCAGGCTAGGAACATCCCACTCAGCCCCAAGATGACCCTGCCCTTAGAACCCTAACCCTACCCCTGACCCTGACCTGCCCTTAGAACCCTAACCCTAACCCTATCCCTAACCCTACCCCTATCCCTACCCCTAACCCTACCCCTAACCCTACCCCTGACCCTGCCCTTAGAACCCTAACCCTAACCCTATCCCTAACCCTAACCCTACCCCTATCCCTACCCCTAACCCTACCCCTACCCCTAACCCTACCCTAACCCTACCCTAACCCTACCCCTACCCCTACCCCTACCCCTACCCCTAACCCTAACCCCACCTACCCCGTCAGTTTATTTTATTTATTTTTCTTTTTTTACACTTTTTTTTTTTACTTTTTTTTTACTTTTTTTTACTCTGCTGGGTGCCTTGATCCCTCGAGGCACCCAGCAGAGCACCTGATCACTGAAGTGATCGATTTTGTACTGAGTGCCACGATACCTCGTGGCACTCAGTACTTCCTGCCGCTACCGGAAGTGATCGCTCGGGGGGAGCGATCACGGACGGACCGGCGGCAGGTAAGTATATTACAAGGATGCCTCGATGTCGAGGCATCCTTGTAATATGCTCAGAGCAGCTGGAAGCGATCCGATCGCTTCCAGCGCTCTGTAGAAGTGCCGGGCACCTCTCCGGTGCAACCGGATGTTGATCGCTCCCGGGGAGCGATCACATGGTGCCCCGGCACTTCTAACGGCCATTGCACGGATGCCTGGACTCCCAGGCATCCTGCAATGGCGTTTGAGCTGCTGGAAGCGATCCGATCGCTTCCAGCAGCTCAAAAACGGCAGGACGTACCATGTACGTCAGCGGGTCTAAGAGAGACCCGCTGCAATGACGTACATGGTACGTCCTCGGTTGGGAAGGGGTTAAATAGCAGGGTTCCATGTTTTTTTTTCCTGCAGTTTGGTGGCCAATGCGGCGGCGTTCCGAGGTGGTCTTCGGCGGTTCCACGTTCACACTTCAGGGACTCTCCGGCGATTAATGGAGATGCCAAAAGTGCTCGGAATTGCGCTGAATGAGAAAGCACTGAGATTTCGGTGCTTTTGGAATAACCCCTTTACACACATACTAGGACAGCTGGAAATTGCACAGAAAAGCTTCAGGGATTTCTGGGTTCGGCAGCACGTGAGCCGAAGTGGAGGAGCTGCTTGTGACAAGGGAGAGAAGGTGAGTAAAATCACCCAAAAAGCATTTTACAAAAATAATTAGGCAGAAGCTGTCGGCAGTCTCTGCCCAATTATTTAGGGACCAAAAAAAAAAGGAAGGAAACTATTTTTCAATAGATTATCCTTTTAATCTCCCTGGCGTTACAATTCTGACATTTTATATGTCAGAATCGATACAATTTATTTGGCCCCCTGGCGGTATATCGAGTGTGACTCGGGGGTTAATTTCATTGCTGAAAACTGCAACCGAGCCACCCTCGGGGTGGATACATTACCTGTCCCTGCGCTCCCTCGCTGTCCCTCGCAGTCACCTCCGGATGATCGCGAGGTCCTCCTTAATGGTTCCCTACTCGCGAGAAGGGAACCAGGAAGCAAATTGCCGCGATCGTATGGAGGAGAATGCGGGAGGTTGGGGAGGGAGTGCAGGTAAAAGTATGTATCCAGCCCAAGTGTGGCTCGAGGTTACCACTTTCAGCACAGAAATTTAACCCCGACCCACTCGGGAAAACAGTCAGGGAGGTTAAAATTGGGTAAAATACTAATAAATGGATTAGAAATCAGCAATTTACCTACTGTATATGCACATCATACACATTCAGATCAGTGAAGGCATAATGTGTTTTACATGGCTCTGATGAAGGAAAAATAAAAAATGGGGAAAAAAAGCATTGACACCAGCAAACTATATTTTATGCAACTGGACAGGTCTTCGTTCTACAAACGGATGAGATCCTACGTTCAGTAAGTCACATTTCCCAGGTCCATGCGCTTTGCTTTCCAGCTTACTGATGTGTACTGAATAAATGAACAAGGTCACAGACAGGTCAGTCGAGAAAGCAAGAATAGATCCATTTACCTTGGAAAAAGAACACATTTGTGTTTGCAGATTCTCAGCTTTGGTAAATCCTGAGGCTTTGTATGTCTGCGATGTGTTTGTCTGTGACTATTGCCAAACAGTTGTTTAATTGCAGGGGGGGGGGGGTAACATTATTTTCGAGTAGAAGTACATCCCAGCTACATTATACTTGTGGTGGATTCCAAGTAAGGGGTCATTCACAAAATTTCAGTGCTTTGTTCTTTGGTGCTTCAATTTCACCGACCCTAAGGTGAATTTACTATTCCCCACAGGGTCACCGTAGTGCGCCGAAGTGACTGCCGAACTGCATAAATAAAAAACAGAACTCTGCTCTTCATCTAATAGGTGAAGGGTCACATCTGCCAATGCTGCTTCCTTGCTGGACCACCGTGTTCCCCTCATGACTCTCGTGTGTCTTTCTCCCGGCCCTTAGAGAGCCTTGCTAGCGTCCCCCAGAAATAAGCCGTGGCTGTAGATCTGAAGCTTTGCGCTGGAACAGCGAACAGAATATAGCTGCTACCCAAACCAGGAGTCGTGACTGCATGTAGGGTCAGAATAGAACTGGTTTTAATCAGGGACTTCAACAAAACTTCGCCTAGAAACCGCTGGGGGACCCAACCAGACAATGGGACACATTTGCTTCTTGGAATGTGAAACCTAATTACATTAGGTAGACAGTTAAATTAAACATTATGTAACAATTTTAATGAGGCCGGATAATGGGAATCAGGATAACAGATTACAGACAGCATCTTTACAACCTATTCAAATAGAAACAGATAACACATTCCTGAGACAAGGGTATGCTGGGAGGCTAATCCTATTAACAGATACACATGGACCAGACAATAGACAGACATTAGCATTCTTGCACAAACAGATTACACATTCTGCACAGGAAAGGCCAATGAACGAATATTGATTATGGCGGCCTGCACCCTACAAATATGCCTCCATGCCCATGCACCCCAAGTCCAAAGTGACTTACGTCACAGTAGGCATTCAACTTTTGGGGGCCAGAGTTTGAGATCCCTGGTTTAAACCAATAAAAATGCATTTTAAAAAAGGTCCTATAAAAATAATAAAAAGGACGGTTACAGAAAAAGAAACCTTTAAAAAAAAATAAAAAAAATTGAGAATCAAAGATTTAGTAAAAAAAAAAAAAAAAAAAAAAGTGTTCAAAAAAAATTATAAAAAGGCTTTTTGCTGAAAATGAAAAGAATGGTTTAATTATATATATATATATATATATATATTTTTTTTTTTAATAAACAACATAACATCTTTTACACTGAATCCTATGGGATTCGCCTGTTTAAACCTGATAATTAAAGATACTCAAGGGGTTAATATTCACTAAACACTGTTCTTCCACAGAAAAAACGGTGGATTTACAGGGTTATTCAAAGAGATGCGAATGGCTGGAGAAAGGTAACCGAACGCTGAAAATCACCTTTCTTGGCCATTCGGCTATCCAGAGAGCAGGCAATTTGCCAAATCCTGCCGAATTGCCTGCACATACGGTGCCTGTCCGGTGCCTGTTCGAGGGCAGTGAAATCCCCATAGAAAAGCACTGCTTCGGCTATTCAGAGAACACAAACCAGCAGTGAAAGGTTCCCGAAATGCCCTGCCATTCGGTGGTTTCATTCGGCAGGTTTATTCAGGCGAATCCCATAGGCTTCAATGTTAAAAATATTCCCGCTTTAATTCAATATCTAATAAACCGTTCATTATAAAATTCTGCAGTAAGGAGTCTCTTTCTAGATTTTTTTAGGATATTTTAAGCATTTTTCAGATTTTATTTTTTTTAAGTTTACTTATTTTTTCTGTAACAGCCCTCTTTATTATCATTCCCTGGATCTCATATGTAAATTTCAGACATTTTTCGCTCAGTAGTTTCTTTGCAAACAGCGTTTCACTTTTCAATCATTCAAGGAAACGGTTTTCTGTTTTCCTAATTTATTGACTTCCTTCTTCTATGGTGTCGGCTTTTTCCAGAGGCTTCGCTGCGTGTGATCGGGTTTTTCCGGCGTCAACGGGTTAATCCAGATGTTTTTTGCAGGTTTTCGACGTGCATTCGCCGGGTTTTCTCCAGGTGTTCGGCAGCTTTTCCCTGCACTTTGATAGCCCTGTGCTGCTTGCTGAATACACCGCAGGGTCGCTGAAATGGGAAAGCCGATTTGCACCGAATTGAAGAGAACGAAAAGTCACTGAACGTGCGGTGACTTTTCGAATCTCTTTGAATAACCCTGTTAGTTTGGCAAATTGTGGTGGATCAAGTATAGTGAATGCTCATAAAGTGCTACTCTAGCCCACATACTTTTCCAAGTTCTTTCCGCCGTAGTTCTTCCAGGTTTTTTTTTGTTGCAGGTGAAAGGGCAATGCGAAGGCAGTCTCAAATGAGTTCTGTACATGGTAAGCTGCATACCGCGGTATCTTTTGTAGACCAGTACCTCCCAAGTAATGAATGCTGACTTGGTTACCTCATCCCTAAAAGGTTTTCTGACCTTGACATTTTTGTAAGCACTATACCCACACCAAACCGGAACGGCCAAAGGTTGGAGACTTTACTTTTTACTGAACTATAAATCAGCTCCTCATTAATATTTCATTAGAAAAAAATTCTAAATTCGAGCATGAAGAAAAAAAAAAGAAATCGAAATCTCCACGGTGTTACTCTGGCGCCTTCAGAAGATTGTATTTTTGAAGCGCTCCCAAATAATCAATTATCTCAAGATCTGTCCCGCAGTGAAATGCAAGTACTTGCACATCTGACGTGAGCAATGAGCTGCCACCCAGCCTCTATCTGCACTTACCTTCGATGGATGATGAGCTCTTTCAGGTTCTGATGGGAAGGGGGAGACCTTGTACCTTTAATAAAATAACAAAGAATAAAACATGCTAGGAGTTACCATCGGGTAGATATCCGTAGAAAACCGTGAAGCATTACCTCTAGCCAACGCATTTTATACCCACCTAGTTAAAGAGATCCATCAAAGTGTTTCATACATACGTATAAATATTAATGTCTTGCTTTTAAATTTTAAAGCGATTCCAATAGTCAGATACATTTAAGCCCTTCCTGGCTTCCGTCATTCTTCATGTCGTAGGTTAACTTACTTTAAGGATCTGCAAAGCACTGGTAGGGTCTCAACCAGGATGAAATGTCGGGGGCTGCAACCGACAGCTGAAAAAAACATTTCACTGCCAGGATCGAGTGGATTTATGGAAAACATGTTTCCATTGCAGACAAGTGAAAAAATTAACGCACCCGCCAGAATATACATTTTAGAGACCGCCAGCTTATTTGAGAGGCAGAGGGCTCCTCTACATGTAGAATATAGCAGGGGGATCGGTCTGTGAAGATTAAACAGATCTCCAACATATCAAAACAGCTTCAGCGGGACATGCCCGAGGTGCTGGAAATATGGGGATGCATTCCACAGCTCAATTGCAAACCAATATTGTTTGCAGTAAATAGCATTCTTTTGCATTGTTCCAGAATGTGACCAGATTGAGTTTACTCGATGCTGGGCTCTTCACATTCTTGTTAAATAAAATATAACTAAGGTTTGTATTTGAATCACAATATTTATATATTCATACAAGAAATTAAAAGCTATTATTTTTCAATCCTGACCACTTTAAAAGGATAAAGTGTTCAGGATGAGCTCTGCCCATGTTGGAGGATTGAGTGCCCGTTCGTCTTTGCTTGCGTTCAATCAAATCTTTGGTGCAGAGGCTGCACTTTGCATCATTATTCTCTTAAGAAAAGACTTGTCAAATTCAAAAAGCCTTTTATAATCCTTTGCAATGGAAGAATACAAACATGTAAATAAATACCGATATAAATTGAGACACCGCTCTTGATTGAATTCAGGTGTTTCAATCAGACTCATTGCCGCAGGTGTATAAAATTACACCCCTAGCCATGCAGTCTGCATTTACAAACATTTGTGAAACATTGGTGATTCTGAAGAGTGTTTTTCTATTCCAGCATGACTGTGCTCCAGTGCACAGTAAAAGGTCCATAAAGACACAGCTGGATGAGTTTGGTGTGGCAGAACTTCACTGGCCGCACAAAGCCCTGACCACAACCTCCTACACCTACCTCCTACACATACGTACAGTACCTACCACATAATAACTGCTGTGGAGTCCAGTGGTAACGTCTCTAACCTTCGACCGTGGAGAAGCAAGTCAAATCATATTCAGCACATCCCTCCAATGCAAGTCTCGACTTCACGAGAATCGGGTTCAACCTAACCACCAGGTTACTGATCTACAATGATGGAAAGATGACTTGATCCCACTCAGACGCCACCAGTGCGTGTCCTTGGGCAAGACCCCTAACGATATGGATGCGCCTACCTCAAAAAATACTTTTACTTCTCATAGATTGTAAGTTCCCTTGGGAACAGGGTCCCCCTGAATCAGGTTATATCACCCGTGTTATTCTAATGTATTAACCCCTTGTACACTGATCTTGTAAAGCGCTGCAGAATATGTGGCGCTATATAAAATAAAGGATAATAGTAATAACCGACTTCACAAATATTCGACTGGACGAATGGGCAAAAATGCCTCAGAAACACCCCAAAATTTTGTGGAAAGCCTTCGCAGGAGAGTGGAAACGATTATAGCTCCATATTAAGGTCTATGTATTTCCAATGCCATGTCATAAAAGTCCCTGATGGAGTAACAACCTATAGCGTGTGTGTCTATATAGTCAATTTCAAGATGTAATAATCCTGTTCAATTCTTCACATTAAACAAAAAATAACATTGTGTGATTTGTAAAATGCATTTAATACACGGTGTACACAATCATTAATCTGTGGTAAAGAGAATTACAGGAATGAATCAAAGCGTGAGTGGAATCTTGCCTTTTTAATGACAGTAAATATAAAGTGTTACAGGTACCCGTAAAATCTTTGGGAAGAAACTGAACCTCCCAGCCCAATTTCAACCACCCAGTGGGATGGATAAAGTTAAGTAGGATATTAAAATACTAGAAAATAAGTCACAAGGTTATATTCCTTAGTAACGTTAATTAATTCTGTCCTCCCATTTGGATAAGTGAATAATAGCTTTTACTTTAATTATATATACACTCTTTTCACTAAAAGACTTTTAATGATAGCTCTATGATTGCAATACAAGTTATTAATCTAGAAGAAGTATGTTCTATTTTTCCTGCAAAGACAATTATTGTTACAGTTACAGTGTAACACAAAAAACAGTGTTATCGAAATGACAGCCAACCTCACTGGAAATCCAACTTGCTTGCTCCTGCATAACATCATTTGGATGATTTAGCTATAGCGCAGGGATACCAAACTCTGCCCCCTTACAGATGTTAATGGCCTAGAATCCCCAGAATTCTTTGAATGCAATAGGTGGCCAGAGTATCATGGGAGCTGTAGTTCAGAAACATCTGGGAGGGGATTAGGATCCGAGATCCTTGCTAGAGTGCCAAGTCGTATGTTTTCATCGTGCTGCACAGGATCTTATTTGTGCACACATTCATTTAGGTGGGGGGGGGGGGGGAGTCGGCAAACTTTTCCCTCCAGTTGTTTTGGAACTACATCTCCCAAGATGCTCAGCCGCTCGTTAAGTCAAATCATTTTTCTGTTGGTTTCTATTCTGAATAAAACTATGGGGGGGGTGACTACGATGAAAAAGTAACCATTCGTGTTGTAGAACACTGTTATTAAGTCCCTTTATTATCCCTCCAATGGTGTGTCGAGGTTTACTTTACGTATATTTTGGTATTTCTTTGAACCACACCAGAAACTCAAGCGCAGCTCTCACATGGAAGATGTGGGCAAGTAGTTTGGATGATGCAGCATGCAGGCTCTGTTAGGTGACAAATATACGTTTGTTGTATTTCCCCGCTGGCAGGGGCAACATCGCCGCTTTTATAAATATGCTACAACATCAGAAATGTTACTTTTCCATTATAGCTCCTATCTGGAATGGTGAATTGTACAAAGAAATATAAAAAAGCCCTGTTTGAGAAACTATAACACATGGAGGTTCAGGGAGAAGAAGAAAACCATTATTTATCCCCCAAGCCATCAAAAAGAAACAATTCATACCATTTGGAAACCCTTTACAATCAATGCGGACGGAGTTTACGAGAAGATTCTGTGCTTGGCAAGTGCTCAGTGATGCAGCAGGTTTAAATCAATAACGCATTTTAAATAAATAATCACGTACGGAGGCTGCTTCATCAAATTAGTTCGCTCGGGGGGCTGTAAAAATTTAATAAAATTATTAGGTATTCACATTATATGTACATTTTTTTTTTTTTTAGCAGGTAAAATGATCACAAACTCTACTGGTTTTCAGTGAAGCAATTATGATCCGGCATAAATACTTTTCTGGAAAAGACAAAAATGTAAGCGAAAACAAAATACCGTCTACGAAGGACGCCGTGATCCCTTTTAACTCTGGCTGCCGAAGAAGATGTAAACACACAGATCTGTGTTTGAATATTTAAAGAATCGTTTTGAACGAGTGACTGCTGCATCGCTAAGACTGACAGGTTTCCTGGTACCTAAAAAATGATGCTAGTGTCACGCTTAGAGCTTGGAGAAGGGAAGGCCGTCATACATGTCTTTCTTTAATTGAACCCAGTCTCTAATTTGCTGCAAGGTAGTTTTCTCTTGCAAAAGGATTTTGACAGCTTTCTTCAGCTTCTCTTCGTTTCGCTCTAAATAACACTTGCTGTCCATCTGCAGCTGGGCCAGCTTCTCCTTGCGATTTTCATCCAGAGGTACGTCTTCATTCATGACGGGGTTGAAACGGAAATAAGTGTTGGGAGGAAGCAAAGCATCCAGCATTTTATGAACCTCTATAGTGTAAATAAAAAAAAAAAAAAGGTTTAAATACACGAAGAATTGAATTCACATTTACAAGTTTAACTCTTATTTTGTCCCAATGGTTTCTCTGCCTGAGAATAAAAATAAATAAAAAAATTATATTTTAGGTTTAAAGATCAGAAAATTAAGCATGTGGTAGAAGTGAGGTAAGATTTATAATGGTACCAGCTGTTATACTATGATTTGTTTTAAAATTAACCCGTTATGAGGAGGTGTAGCCCAAATAAAAATCCCTGCAAAAGGTCAATAACGGAACGGTGTAGACCCGTTAAGTAGAGATGGGTGATAAAACTTATTTTTCTTTCAATTCTAACGTTTTCAAAACTTTTGAACGATTTCAACCTCTAACTATAGTTAGCACTGGATAGATTTCTTATGGGTGAATGTTATATATAACATTTTTCTTTTTGATGGGGGGGCGGCGGCAAAAAAATATATATATATATTTGCCGCCGCCGTCCCATAAAAAACAAAAAAGGAAGAAATGTTAAAAATAAGATGCAATGCCACTTGCTTGATAGGAACATAAGAGAAAAATATGAATGTTATTTTTACTTTAATATTGTTTAAAATTCACAAATACGTAGAGAGCAACTTCTATAAAAATGTAAACGGTATTCTGAAATAAGAGGGAACAAGAGGGAAATGTAAAATCTTTTAAGGGAAACGTATTTATTCTGACTTAAAACACAACAAATAATTAGTAGCACATATGAATCTTGATTATTCAAAAATAGAATAGGATTTTACTAGTTTGAAGTGATGAATTATTAATGGTAATCCACTAGGGTAAATTTGACAAGTTTGATAGTGATGCAAGAGCGTAGCATTGAGAAGGAGATCCACCTGGCCAGCTTTGAATGACAAGTTGACATGCCAGTTCTGTGACTATATTAATGTTTATTTTCCCATTACCACCACAATAGGATGGTAATACGTCAATAAAATATATATATATATTTTTAAAAAATCTCCTTTCCCACCAAATGACATTTATTTTCTTCTCCAACACCATAGGAAACCATAAAATATATAAACTAAATTCCTGCCCCCCAACACGTGTTTAAAGAATGAAGCATGAGGATTTTTAGTAATTAATTATTATTTACTGAGTTTAATGAATGGTCCAAAGAACTGCAGCCTTCCAGGTTGTTCACTTTTTATAGGGTCTGACAGATTAAAATATAAAGGGCCCTATTACTTGCCCGAAGCTAAAATGGGGATGCGAAGGGGAAAAAAAATTGTGTTTGCAAATTTCCCTTTAGCGTTCCAGTTTTACAAGTGGATTACGGGGCAGGCACCGAATCCGGCAGCCTGCCCCGTAGCCTCTAAGATGCTCGGTGCAGCGCTCATGTGCAGTCATAAGCATCCCCCTCCATGGGGTCCATAGGATCCTGCAGGTCCAGAGTGATCGTGGAGGGAGACTGGGGATGCTCTTTTTCCCCAGTCTCACTCTGCTCCCTGCAGCCAGAAGCGGCAGATCGGGCTACCGTTCTTGCCGAGGGATGAGAGGGGAGTGTGTGATTTTTTTTGGGGGGGGGGGTTCCAGCTGCTGCTGATTCCACAGAACTTTTGAGTTAACGACAGCTTTTATCGTTAGGACTTTGTGATTCTAAAGCTAGTTACTTTTTGCGCTCCCAATGTTAAAGTATAGGGAGCGTAAAGTCCAGTAAGCTCACGATAAAAAGCGCTAATACCGATTCACTAATGGGTTTTTTATCCCATTAGTGATCGGGAGGTGATTTATCACCTCAATTAACCTAGCATTGACGCTCATTTATATGAGTGCTAGCGTTAAGGAGGAAAAAAACAAAACCAACAAGATCAAAAGTTTACACAGAAGATCAAATTATCTCACTTCACCAAATAAGACAAAAAAATGGCGGGCATGATGGTAACCCCACCTCCACTAGCTCCTTGCAAGCCAGACCTATGCATGAACATGAGTATACTGCATCATGACCTGGTGAGGGTCAGAGTTTATCTAGGTTTTTATGTAAATGTGCAATGAGAGGTGACAGGGCTAAAACTAATAAATAATTGATAGGTCACATGTGCAGTTACAGGAGGCGTGAAACAAGTTCAGAAAAACTCAAGAGGACCAGGATTCACAAGCTTCACCACATCTAGAGAATTCACACTCACACAAAAAGGCAAAGTGAAGTTCAAAACAAAAATAAATAATATTTACATGTTGTAGCAGAATAGTCAAAAAGCTGTAACCCCCCCCCAATGTTTTTAATAAAGTACTGTATGTATATTATGGCCGGATAACACTCAGATTTTACTGCTCACATCAGAATCGTGTCTGGGGAACAGAGTAAATACGTTTTTACACAGCTAGGGGAAAAATAAAAAGCCCACGTCAGGCATGGTTTGACGGTCTGGTGTAAAAAAAATCGGAATGAGCGCAATGGGATATGACCCTCAGACCCCCCGACTAACTGCTTGGACAGTATTCTATGGAACATTAAGATGCAGAGGCTTCCAATTATATTCAGAAAGGGAGGGAAAAAAGTCTCCTGAACAGACTGTTTTTGTGCAACGACAATCCATGTTTAAATTTATTTAGTTCTGCTTTCTCTCAAATCCACTAGAACAAAAACCCAAAGGCAGAGGGTGTTCTACGTCTGAAATCATGGTGAATGCAGCTAATCCGCAGAGGTTTATTCAATATGCACGGGCTGGATCATGATTGATTCATAAAGGAACAGTGTAAGTGGATAAAAATGTCAAGGACTAGAAATATGGCTGCATAACAACTCTCTGAAATCAAATGCATGCACAGAGGTACGGCCTATCCTTTTGTCTTTTATTGGTTCAAACAGTATCCTTTGGAACATGAACACAAGAATAATGAGGATTTGCAGTTTGAGTGCATCAAAAAAAGAAAAATAATAAAAATAAACACTCCTGATCTGAATGTATGGTTTCTGTGGACCCCGAATGGCGTGAATGAGCGCATCACAGAGCCGCAGAGCAATAAAACTCACAGTAATGTGCGCTGTGTATGATTGCATCACAGAGCTCCAAAGCAATAAAAAAAAAAATCACAATAATGTGCAGTGTGTATGAGCGTATTACAGAGTCGCACAGCAATAAAACTCACGGTAATGTGTGCTGTGGAGCTCTGTAATACGCTCACAGCACACAATGCTTTGAGTTTTATTGCTGTGGAGCTCCGTAATACACTCATACACACGGCATATTACTGAGAGTTTTATTGCTGTGCAGTTCTGTGATACGCTCATTCATAATGCACATTACTAGGCGTTACCCCGTCACACTGAGCGCCGAGATTCTTTAACCCAAAATATTGTTCAGCTTTCTTGTGGTGACGTTTAGTGTGTGAGGTTTATAGGTTTTTTTTGCCATTTCTGTGTTCTGGAAAGCTATTTGTTTTTTTGCAAGCACTTTAATAAAATTGTAAACATTACAACTGAGAAAAATAAACATGTCCAGTTGATGCCGGATTTGAGTAGAAACTTAGATTTTTCAAAAATTTCAATGTACAGAATATCGTCATCGGATATCGGCCTGAAAGGTGGCCTACAATCGGAATCGGCTCGGGGGGGGGGGGCGGATGGGTATATCCCTAATTTGTGTTGACAATCCGTTTAAAATTCTCCAGATTTGGTTTCTTGAGATCTGATAGAATGCACATGCAAATAAAAAGCAAAAGGCAGGGGACCACATCGCAGCCTTCAAGTGGACCTACCACGTTCCTTCTGTGTTCTCAAAAAGGAGCATGGGAGTACAACAAGGTTTCCAACACTTCATGTGTGTTGCAAACTCCGTGTGCAAGCAGCAAGACAAGGGGGGGGGGGATCTGCGCCAAATGCAGAAAATGACTTTTCTGCATTTATAGTGCATTTTAACTAGTGTTTATCCTGCATGTAGCATGGTTTCAAAGCAGCAAATACAGTTGCAAGAAAAAGTATGTGAACCCTTTGGGATTACGTGGAGTTTTGCATGAATTGGTCATAAAATGTGCTCTGATCTTCATCTAAGTCACAACAATTTGAAAAACACAGTCTGCTTAAAATACAACACAAACATTATATGTTTTCATGTTTTTATTGAACAGAACATGTAAACATTCACAGTGCAGGGTGGAAAAAGTAGGTGAACCTTTGGACTTAATAACTGGATGACCCTCCTTTGGCAGCAATAACCTCAACCAAACGTTTCCTGTAGTTGCAGATCAGACCTGCACAACGATCTGGAGTAATTGTGGACCACTCCTCTTCACAAAACTGTTTCAGTGTAGCAATATTCTTGGGATGTCTGGTGTGAATCGCTCTCTTAAGGTCATGCCACAGCATTTCAATCGGGTTGAGGTCAGGACTCTGACTGGGCCACTCCAGAAGGCGTATTTTGTTTTGTTGAAGCCATTCTTTTGTTGAATTACTTGTATGCTTTGGGTCATTGTCCTGTTGCATCACCCATCCTCTGCGGAGCTTCAGTTGACGGACAGATGGTCTTACGTTTTCCTGCAAAATGTCTTGATAAACTCTGAAATTCATTTTTCCATCAACGACAACAATCCATCCAGGCCCTGAGGCAGCAAAGCAGCCCCAAACCATGATGCTCCCTCCACCATGTTTTACAGTGGGAATGAGGTTTTGATGTTGGTGTGCTGTGCCTTTTTTTCTCCACACATAGTGTTGTGTTTTTTCCAAACAACTCAATTTTGGTTTCATCTGTCCAGAATATTTTGCCAGTAGTGCTGTGGAACATCCAGGTGCTCTTTTGCAAACTTCAAATGTGCTGCAATATTCGTTTTGGACAGCAATGGCTTCCTCCGTGGTGTCCTTCCATGTACTCCATTCTTGTTTAATGTTTTCCTTATCGTAGATGTGTCAACAAAAATGTTAGCATGTGCCAGAGATTTCTGTAAGTCTTTAGCTGACACTCTAGGATTCTTCTTTACCTCATTAAGCATTCTGCGCTGTGCTCTTGCAGTCATCTTTACAGGACGACCACGCCTAGGGAGAGTAGCAACAGTGCTGAACTTTCTCCATTTGTAGACAGTCTGTCTTACCGTGGATACATGAACATCAAGGCTTCTGGAGATACTTTTGTAACCCTTTACAGATTCATGCAAGTCAACAATTCCTGATCGTAGGTCTTCTGAGAGCTCTTTTCCGTGAGGCATGGTTCACATCAGGCAGTGCTTCTTGAAACCAGTAAACCCAAAACTGGTGTGTGTTTTTAAAGGGCAGGACAGCTTTCAGCAACACATCCAATAATATCACACTGATTGGACTCATGGTTGGCTCACTCCTGGCTCCAATTAGCTCTTGGAGAAGTCATTAGGCTAGGGGTTCACATACTTTTTCCACCTTGCACTGTGAATGTTTACATGTTATGTTCAATAAACACATGAAAACATATAATGTTTGTGTTGTATTATTTTAAGCATACTGTGTTTTTCAAATTGTTGTGACTTCGATGAAGATCAGAGCACATTTTATGACCAATTCATGCAAAACTCCACGTAATCCCAAAGGGTTCACATACTTTTTCTTGCAACTGCAAGTATACCTTATACATAGAATTCATTATGAAGAAAGCTACTCCACTCCATAAACTACAGTGTGGCCTTAATGTGCCGAGCAGCTTCATTTATGTTTATTCATGAAGGAAACCAGATGAGGTTACACCTCCCATCAGACGGAAACCCTGTAGGTGTACGTGGAAAAGCACAGAATGGGGAGAAGAGGATTTGTCGACAAAGCAGATTCTTCTGCAATCCAAAAGAAAACTGTATTGAGGCATCAAACTAAAGGAAACCCAGGGTAAAACCAAGCAATCCTGTTCAGGCTATAGCAATACTGAAAAGAAAATGAAATAAAAGTTTGACGTGTGTCTGTACCCTTACCTTCTGTGTCTGTAGCACTGCTGATGACATTTGTGAGCTTGGCTTTCAGACTCGTATGTGTTGCAGTACTCTTCCCTGCACTTTCAAAACGCCCGGTACCAAGTGAGATTACACACTGGAATGGCACGTCTGGCCACAGACACTTGCATTCATGGATCGCCAGCGCGCACGGGTTATTAATGAGTAATCCTCCATCCTGTGAGATAAAGAGTTCAGACAAGGTTAGAAATAGGTCACAGTTTAGTTCTTCACATATAACTGATAAACACAAAACCCATTCCTCTAAAAGAGACATACTCTGGTATACCTGGATCAGCACATACCATTGGTGTGCATTCTGGAGCCGGTTTGCAATAAACCAAGACCATTTGCATTGCTCCAGAATTAAACCACATCGAATTCACTTGATATTGGGGGACCAGCAGCTGCTTTGATGATTGAGTATACTTTGTAGTGAAGGGGTTAAAGGTTTTTAACCACATCCACTGGACATTTAAGTGTCAGTTAAATGAAATGCCCTATTAATAATTAATTAATAATAATGGCTATAAATAAGTTAAAGCGACCTGAGAAATGCCCTCCGATCAGCCTATAGCCAATTTGTTGTAACACCCTGCAGGGGTTAAATATACATTCATCCCTTGCACATTCAGGTGAAAATTATAGGGATTATTCAGAAAGCGACAAACTTTCCACTGAATGGTGAATTTCCCCATGTGGCGCAATTCAGAAAGCTGTCAATTCACCAAATACTGGCCAAAGGACAGCAAAATATGATGCAATTTAGCGATCTACAGCGGCAGTGAAATTGTCCAATTAACCATTACTCCTCGGAGAACGCCGAACTGCACCGAAATGTCCGGTGGATCAGTTTGACAGCTTTAAACAGCCAAACCCCATAGAATTCAATGTAAAAAAAAAAAATATTATTGTTTTTATTCAACCGTTTATTCTTTTAATTTTTCAGCAAACAGTCTTTTTATTAAATATTTCGGAACACCTTTAGGATTTTTTTTTTTACATGAAATTCTTGATTCTTTTTTTGAAAAGGCTTTTTTTTTTAAAGTTCTGTAACAGACCTTTTTATAATTTTTTTGTAGGACCTTCAATTAATATGTAGACACATTTTAATGCATTTTTTATTGGTTTAAACACCTATTAGAAGAACAGCAGAGTTCCTTTTCTTTCTTTTGTCCTGCAGTTCAGCGCACTTCTGGGACCCTGCGGCGAATAGTGAATTCACCGCAGGGTTGGCGAAATGGAATTGCCAAAGTGCGCCAAACTAGAAAGCATCAAAATTTCACTGAAATTTCAGTGCTCCCTGAATAACCCTTATATGCTCCAATTATTTATTTGCAACGAATTGTACCAGGAAGGATACATTGAGATTTCTCTTGTTTTCAAGCATGTCCTGGGTTCAAGAACATTGTATTTCTGTAACAACTGTAACAATTCAGAGTAATAAATGCAAGATATTAAAAACAAAACACAAATATACAGATTAAACACAGAAAATAAATATGTAGGAAATATATTCACTATGTTACATGTTTACAGGTGCATTCTGTATTTAGTCACTATGCTCTTTGGAACAGCACCTAAACTACACAAATTGCAAACACCCCATCTATGTGTCAGGACAAAATCAAATGGCACGCTGACCACAGTCACTTCTCTCAAATATCTAGGTATGTGATTAGACCCAAATCTATCCTTTGGCCCCCACATCGAAAAAACTCTCATCCAAACTTTACCCCAAACTAGGTGCCCTGTACAGAAACAAATCCTGCCTGAGCCCCGCGGTAAGAAAGCAGATTGTACAACAAATGCTTATGTCAGCTATTGAATACGGAGATGTAGTGTATGCAGTCGCCCCGCAAACACACCTTCAGAAACTTACTACATTGTAAAACTCATTCTGTCGCTTTGTGCTACAATGTAACTACATGACCCACCATTGTGACATGTTAAAAGAGCTAAACTGGCCGTCGCTGGAATCTAGACGCACCCTTCACCTTTCCAACCTGGTGTTAAAGAGCTTTTCTGGGAAGCTACCACCCAACCTGAATAGGCTGCTTCCCTCAGCAGCTCCCTCATCCTATAACCTCCGATCCAGGACCAGCACCTTACTTGCAATCCCACAAAACAAAAAGCAAGTGGCTCGATCCTCATTTTCCTACAGAGCACCACAATTATGGAATAACCTCCCAGGCGCCATCAAATCTTCCCCCAGTCTAAAGTCCCTTAAGAGCTCCCTATTAACATACCTCAATAAGGAATGCACCTGTAAACATGTAACATAGTGACAATATTTCCTACATATTTATTTTCTGTTAAGCTGTATATTTGTTGTGTGTTAATTTCTTGCATTTTACTACTTTGTATTTCTGTAACCATGTTCTTGAACCCAGGAAATCTCAATGTATCCTTCCTGGTAAAATCCTTTATAAATAAATAAAATAAATGTTACATGTTTACAGGTGCATTCTGTATATAGTCACTATGTTACATGTTTACAGGTACATTCTGTATATAGTCACTATGTTACATGTTTCTGTATTCTGTATCGAGGTATGTTAATAGAGAGCTCTTAAGTGACTTTAGACTGGGGAAGATTTGATGGTGTCTGGGAGGTTATTCCATAACTGCAGTACCCCACATGCGCGTAGCAGCCTGTGTGCGTGATAACGCAACGTCAAACACAGCGCATTTGCGGCGTGCATCACGTTGACGCTCAGAAGTTTATTTGGTCTGGCTGACTGTACCTGTCATTTAATTTTAATACATTTTGTTTCCCATATTTCCCTTTTTTTCTAATCTGTCAAAAAAAATGGACCGTGTAGTGTCTACCGTATCTTCCGTCAGTAGGTACGTCCACTGTGCACTCACGCACAGCGCGCTCCGAATGCGTTCATCTGACATTAGCCTTAAACACCAGGTTGGAAAGGCGAAGGGTGCTTCTAGATTCCATTTAAAAAAAAGACATGTGAAAAGGTTGAGATTTTAAACTGGAAAGGCCAAATAATAATCGTGGCTGTTCTACTACTTGGAGTTAATCTGATTATGTATGCCAAGCAGAATTCTCTAATTTTTCGCAAGAGAGACTAATTGGAATAATTTCATATAATCCTCAAATCATCTGCAATTCTGCTCATTTTCAATGCATGAACTTTAGCGGCTGATAATCTGTTCTACAATTCCATCCCAAAAGACCAGCTTTTCGGGCTTTTGATTTCTTTTGAAGAGAACCTTGAGACAGTGCTTTAAATTATTTAGTGCAGCTTCACACTGGGAGGAATCTCATTCTGGTACAGCTGGAGAGGATAAATAAGTTAAAATTGTGCAGGAGGGGTCTCTCCACTCGCTTTCAACATGAAGAGAAAAAAAGGGGGGATTTCAATAAAAGACAGAAAAACTGATATTTCACAAAAATCACAAAGTTAACAGTTAAAGAAAAAAAAAACAAGGGTTTTCTTTTCATGTAGCAGCACAAACTGCTCTCAAACGATTTACAACTGATACTCGCACCGACTGGCCTCTGAAATGTGCGCTATATCAATTATGGTCCAGATAGGCCAAAATAAACCACGGTTGTAATTCTCCCAGCGTATTACGCTAATAGCATTTTGCTTTCAGAGTAATTTAAAAAGCAATTTGGAAACATATTTACTTTTAAATGAAATGTAATAAAATTACAACTCGCGCAGAAATGTGTTCTTCTGAAGGACCAGGCTGCCATTAGCATCACGGCAATATTTGTTTATAAAATCCCACTGGGTATACTTTGGCTGGAGAGGGACCGGAGAATCAGCGTTTCGATGAAAAAACGTTGGCTAATGACGGGAATGGCTCTTTTATTTGTTAATTTCGCACAGAGATTAAAGCCTTTCTAGTAAGCGATGTGTCCGTGCATCAAAATTACTAAACGCACAAAGTGTAACCGCGCACAAGTTGAACGCGCCGATGTGCTGGTAATGAAGCCAGTCTGTGCCCTACTTGGTGATCTGTATCGCACACAGGGGTAGTCAGGAGGTAATAATGGAGTGCTACAAGAATGCAGTGTGGGCATCAAAATCACCACAGAAAAAAAATGGCAATAAATATGGGTATGAAAATATTAAAGATACAAGTGTCAAAAATATCACTATCATTTCAAAACAGCAGAGCTTGACAAAATATTAAACTTAGAAACTTTTTTTTTTTTTTTTTTTAATCCAACAAGCAGATTTATGCTGCAAAATTGAAAGAACACTTTTAAACTGCCTGGCGGTCCGATTCTGACATATTTTATATGTCAGAATCGGTCCTATTTATTTTGGCCCCCTAGCGGTATAAGTGTGGCTCGGGGGTTAACTTTCAATACTGAAAGGCCAATACACTCAGGCCAATACTTACATGCCCTGCGCTCCCTCGCTGTCACCGCAGTCACACTGAAGCCGATCGTGATGTCACACTTCCTTGTTTCACTCCTCACAAGCAGAGAACCAGGCAGTGTGACTTTGCGAGCGGCTGGAGAAGACTGCGGGATCAGCGAGGGAGCGCAGGACATGTAAGTATCCAGCCCGAGTGTGGCTCGGGGATACCGCTTTCGGTCCGAAAAGATAAACCCGAGCCACACTCAGGATTACCGTCAGGGAGGTTAAATAAAAAAGTTTCCTGTCTTTAAGTAATAGGGCAGAGGCTGCAGATAGCCTCTGCCCTATTTGTTTTTTTTAAATTTTTGGTGATTTTTCTCACCTTTCGTTCCTCACCAGGCACAGTGCTTCCTCTTCGGCTTCAAGGAATCCCATCCCCAGAAGTCCCTGACGCTTTCGAAAAGCAATTTGTACTCCTACGCAAATTGTGCAGCGCTATGGGATTTTCGCCTTTACGTGCCCAGGTTCTGTAGCTCCTGCGCACAACGATGGCTCAGAGCTGCGCACATACACAGATCCGATCCACTGGCTGCCTCTGAGACCTCTACTGCGATTAGTTCCAGAGAGGGTGATGTTGGCATGTTCTCTGTGTGCCGACGTCACCAGTGCCCAATCTAGTGACTGACAGCCAGGAAATTCAAAAATCCCAGCTGCTGGTGACACTGGGTGTCACCTCCATTTCCCCCAACTTTTTCACCAGATCGATGGAGCTGGGAAGGAGGGGAGGGGGCACTCCTTACATCCTGACCACTGTATAAATGTAAAGTGGTCAGAATGAGTAGAATGTCACTTTAATTCCTTCAATACCAAGTGATTTTTTTAAAAAAAAGTCAGAAATACGTTTTTTGTAAAATCATTTTTAATCTATTATGAAGAGATATTTGAGCTTATACTTACAGTATTTCTTACAGTAAGTAACGTATTTTTGGCCAGTAGATAGCGCCATCTACTGACAAATTGAGTTACAGAGGTTTGAGCAGTTGGTCTATTTTCTTCTATTTCTCCCTGCTTTGCTGCTGAAAGCTCGATATTTCACAGCATTCAGCCGATTTTAGTTCTAGCTCTTTGGGGGCACCTTCTGCAGCCCAAAAGCAAACAAACTTTGTTTGCAGCAAAGTAATTTAATTTTCTTTTTGGGCTGCAGATCAGCATATCGAGATATCTCGATATCGGGGCACCAGATGGTGCCTTTGAAGCCCGAGATATCTCGATATCGGTAGTGAAGGGGTTAAGTAAAGCATTAGCCAGAAGGTACTAGGAAACAGTCTTCTGGTACCCTGCTGTAAAAGGGTATGTCACTTTCACTTTAACGCGGCTTGCGGATTTGCACATTTCAGCTTGTGTAAAGGGGAAAACAAACAAACAAAAACCATAGGCACTTCAAACCCAACAACTCATGCCAGGCACACAGCCAATCACTCTGACAGAGGACTGTCAACTTGTACAATCGACCATGTGCGCATTCAAGTGTGTTTTAACCTACAGGCTGGGGTTAAACACACACAATCCAGAGGATGCTGGACTATCCCTTTATGTCTGGTCTAATATTTTAGACAAAACCAGCTTGCCAGTATTACACAACAACTCGAATGGCCACATCACATTCTTTATACAATGTGGTAGGTGAGCTGAAGTGACCCTGCTGTTAATTTGAGATATATATATATATATATGTGTGCTAATTCCCTATCCTTTCACTCCAACACAACGCATAAGAGGGCATTCACTAACCACAGTTCTTTCATTAAAAGAATGTCTGTTTTCCTTCGGTGATCTACTGTACATTGGATAAGTACTATACAAAGCTGATCTTATTGGATTGTATGGCACAGAAATGGTGAGGAACGAATGCAAATCACCTGCACAGCTCCTCAGCTTTTTGGCCAAGAATGGTTTGATGCAGACGGTTCCAGAAGCAACAAAGTTACTCCAGCTTGTGCTCACTATACCAGCTACAACAGCATCCATTGAAAGGACATTCATTCTCTGCTTTAAAACGGCTCAAAACATACAGCAGGAATAAGACCGACCAAGGAGGACTTTCAATCCTGGCAATCATCTCTATGGAGACAGATAGACTTTTAAAACTAAAAGAAGAAAAAGAGGACTTCTACAATAAAGTTATTGACATCTTTGTCCTGAAGGATAGGCGAATGGCGTTCATTTACAAGTAAAAGGAAAGTGTCACATTGACACTCATAGCAGACATAGCATTACGTATTAGTAACACTATTCTCTTTTAATGTATTGTCTTATTTCACTTTTCAAACATTATTTGTCTACTGAGATTACCAAGTTTAAAAGAAAATAAAGAGATTTGTTTTGGTTTGTTTTTTTCTACAACATTTAGTGTAATCTTTGCCAGTAATATGCAGAATCAACAAAAGGGTAACTGAAAAAGATATTGAAGGGACAGCATTTGTAAAGATCGCAGGGAGACCATGCAATATATATTTTAATGGGTAAACCGGAGTATAAAACAGTGAAACTCTATTCGCCTATATAACGATAATCAAATGCGTGAATTGTTACTACGTAACCTGTGTATATCTGGCTCTGATACTAGCCAGTGCCTCACCAGCCACTGACCTACCTGCAGATCACCGATACACTGAATTCACTGATTAGGGAGCTTCCACTGTAGTGCTCCGCGTTTGCTTCCACATAGTTTCTAGAAAAGTTATTAAAGGCCGGGGTCAGACGACATTTTGCAGAGCAGAAGGAACGTCCGTGAGAGTAGACGTTCCTTCCACTCTGACGCCCGTCTGACCACTTCGCTGAGTGCAGTTAGTCCTATGGAGGATCGCGCTTTGCAGCTCCGAAAGCGCGTCGTAGTGTTTTGATGGAGGCTTTCAGCATGGCCGCAACAACAACGCTGCGCTGGACGCCGGGAGGCACGTCAGTACAGGCACAGTAGTGTGCTCGTCTGACCCCAGCCTAAGGGTCTATTCACAAAGCACAGAAATTGCATACAATTTTGTTGCTTTGTGTTTTGCTGCAATTCGTTGATTCCATTTTGACAAAAAATAGTGAATTCACCATTTAGCGAATGGTGGCCGTATTTTAAAAAAATTTGAGTTGCCGAAGCAGTTACCGGACGTCGACGAACACCAACAAATTAGTATCGGTGAATTCCACCGAACTGAAGAAAAAAAAAAAAAAGGAAAACCGTTTTTGCAATAAATCAAAAGAATAAATGGTCTTTAAAAAAATAAAGAAGTTTTTTTAAAAATATATTTAATTTATTGCATTGAAACCTACGAGATTTGCCTGTTTAAACCGGTAAAATTGAAACACTGAAAATCAAGGCATGTCGCCACAATTTTGGTGCAATTTGGTGTTCTGTGAATAGAAGTCACGATGGTCTATGGGGCAATGTCGGTACCACTGAATTGCATCGTATTTTGCTGTCAATTCGCCAGTATTTGGCAAATTGGCCTGAAATTGCACCGAATGGTAAAAAAAATAATCACTATCTGGTGCAATTCTAAAGTTAGTGAATAACCTCTTTAGTGTAGATTTCACGGTAGTCCCACAAGTGTTGAAGTGAAAGCTGTCCAGCACTGCTTTTACCTTTGAAAGAAAACAAAAAATATAAAAACATAAAACCACCCTAAACCAGCACCTTTTTTCTAAGAATCCAGTGATTAATACAGCCCAAAGGTTCAATACAGTCATGAAGAGGAATAATGAATAGTATGTATCATGCATATTCCAATATGGAATAAGGAACGTGAAACTGGAAAGTGCTTCCAGAAATACAAAATCCTATTGCCAATGAAAAAGCACAGTATTAAATACAAAAAAACCACGTTACCCTGTGCTATGGACTAATTCACAAAATCTAGATATTATCTGTACTATTGCCCAATCAACACAGTGAATGAATGAATGATCGATCATATAGGAGTGGCAACACAATATCTCACAATCATACACAAGGGATATTCCCATGTGATTAGTAGTAAAATAAAAGCAAAAACTGTACATAGATGTTCAATGAGATATGGGAAAAACAAACATTTTCTCCATATTGTAAACTTGGACCAGGTTGACAGTAAGATAGAAGAATAATACTGTATAAAACACGATAACTCTGGCAGCTGGCCCTTCTCTTGGTACCAGAATGAAGCATCCAAAACAGGTGATTAGCATTATATTCATACCAAAACGCCAATAAAGAAACTGGAATAAGGAGGAAAGAAAATGTTCCGCACTCTAACAATGAAAGTACGTACAGTATGCACGTAGCATCCTCCTAGCAAACCTCCACAACTACTAAAACCACTGAAAGAAGAATAGTCAAGAAAATTCTTAATGAGGAAGACTTTGATACGCGGCCACAAAGCCATTCAATAAAATAGGCAGAGAATGCAGATTTCTCTGGAAGACGTATGACTTGGCACATCCAGCACTAATATTTGAGAGCGGGGTCACTTGAATCCATAGAAACCATTTCACAGCGTTGCTCTAAAAGACATGCTCTGCATTACGAGTTCCTTTCACAGCCGGCTTCCTTTGTCGACCATAAACGAATTTAAGAAGAAACGGAATCATCAGCCAGTGCGTTTCATACAACAGTAACGTTTCAACACAACAAGGAAAGGCTCTGCCCCCTCCTCCCCTTTTAACTACAGCTTGGATAGAGAAACCAGACGAAACGATTAGGGACATAACTTTTAAGGAGTGAATTCTTAAATACGTATACGCATCAAACCGTATGCATTTTCGTTTTCTATTCATCAAAATAGGTCTGATGGTAGACTGATTGCAGACCATCAAAAAGTGTTTTTAACCCTTTCCCTCCGGAGGACGTGTGGGGAACATCCTCATTGACTCCCGCTATATGCGGGGGAAGTTCCCCACACGTCTTCCGCAAGCTGGAGCCCCCAGAGAGATACTTACCTCTCTGTCCGGGGTCCTACAGCGTTTTATACCCCTCCCGACGTCAATGACGTCATCGCGCCAGGACGTAATTTTCAGGCGACCCCCTGGCAATGCCAGGAGATCGCCTGAAAGGGAGGGGGGATCCTTTTGGATACCCCTCCCTCCCGATCGGGTCTGCAAAAAGAAATAATAAAAAAAAACAAGCACCGCTTTGAAGGGCAGTGTCTGCTGTCTGCCCTTTAAAGCAATGCCTGTTTTTACCCCCTTAAGTGCCGGATCGCGATCTAGCTCTGGTGGTGGCCGCCATCTTTGATGGCGGCTCCACCACCAGGTGCCCCCTCGCTACCGGACGTCATTGCGCATTTCCTAAGGAAATCCACCGGTGGAGATAGGGGGTTCCTTTGAACCCCGATATCTCCCGAACGGTGGCAGCTAGAGGGGTCATGTTTGGTATCATTCAAAAGGCCAGGCTGCTTGCCAATTGCTGCAGTTTCTCAATGCACAGCGAGGTAGAGGAGATCCCTGCACCGTTTGCTTTATAAAAGCACAGGCTGACATTTTTGCAGTATCATTTTAAGTAAACCAAAACCGTAAATCACAGAATAGACTGTTTATTGCCAATACATTGCTCAGTTCAATAGGCCTATTTTCGGTTCTGGTAAATGAAACATATCAATACATACATGTGTAACGCATTACTCAGCAGAGTTTCAAGCCTTGGAGTAAAATTACCTGATGCAAGTCATTTCCAAGAACGTACTCCTGGAAGTAACCTGGAGCGGCTGAGGAAGCTCGAATCGCTTGCCATAGATTGTACTGACATCCTCCCATATAATGTGATTTGACGCCTGGAAAATGGTTGTAGTTCCGGAACACAAATGCTTTTAAAGGTAATCCTTTATTAACGACTGTGCTAACTGCAGAAACCTGGGAGAAGAAAAAACAAAAAAATAAATGTAAACATATTGCTGAAAGCATTATTTTCCAATGTTTATTTCTACTGGTAAAATGGCCAACTGTGAGCTGAGCCGATATCTGGACATATTAATAAAATGAAGATTATAATTATATAGGTGTATATAGTATCATTCATGATGTCATGACAATGAGAGAAATTATAGGACGTATCCTCCCATGCAGGATCCAGTCCCTCAGGTCCCCCTAACAGACCAGATTTTAAATATCACCTTGGGGAAATACAGACTGAATCCTGCAATAACATCACCTGTGCGTCACATATCCTGCAAACCTGGCCTGACTGGGGGACCTGAGGACTGGAGTTGAGAAACCCTGGTCTTATAAATATGTAAAATACTGATTGGCAGCTGTGGCGAGGGGCATCGTTTGGTATAAACACTACACCAGGAATCAGGAAATTCGGCCCTCCAGAGGTTTCGGAACTACATTTCCCATGATGTTCAGTCAACCTAATGATAATGAGTGGTTGACGGTTATGGGAGATGTAGTTCTGAAACACCGAGAGCCAAGGTTGCTGACCGCTGCACTACACGTTTGAGAAGCTTTTCCTTAGCGCCAAATAAAAGTGGAATTCAAATCCAAATTATGTCTTGAATTTATAGGGAGTATTAATTATTTTTCACACAAATAAAAAATCCAAAGATTAAAAATGAAGCAATTTAATATTAATAGTAACAACTATATATTTTATAGAATATGGAAATCTTTCCAGTAGTCCAGAGACAGGAAATAGTACGTCATGTGAATTCTCGGTAAAAGGGCGTAGTCAAGTGGGATCCTTTATTTTGGCGAGAATCATCAGGAATTTTTCCAGTGATACACACAGCATGTCTGACATTCGGGAGAACAGAACGTCTGGTGCCTCAGTCAATCGAGTTACTATTTGCAATGCAACATTCTCATAAAGTGGCCTTTGTATTTTTAACAAGGCCGGACAGCATTACATCAGCACTTCATAAAGCAGAGCATAACTGAGGATAAACTCCCCAGATCACCCGTTGTATTATACTAACTGAATAATTGATCCACTTAACGGTAAGTGATGTCTTTCAGGAAACGAAAACAAGGCCCAGTCACAAGCAGACCACTGTCATGTCACTACAGAACCAGAAAAGTGCATTTCAATGTATTTAACATACAGCTCTCCATCTCCAAATTTTATGCTGTGGTAGTAAAAGAGTAAGCTTTCACAATCTATCATGCGCATTTTGATTTATTTAAATTATATTAAAGGGAGACCTGTGGTAGGTGTCCTACTAGATTTGCCAAAAACATTAAACACATTCTGCCTCTTTGTGCTACAATGTAACTACATGACTCACCATTGTGACATGTTAAAAGAGCTAAACTGTCCGTCGCTGGAATCTGGACGCACCCTTCACATTTCCAACCTGGTGTTTAAGAGCTTTCCTGGGAAGCCACCACCCTACCTGAATAGACTGCTTCCCCGAGCAGTCCCCTCAGCCTATAACCTCCGATCCAGGACCTGCACCTTACTTACAATAGCACAATACAAAAAAGAAGTGTCTCGATCCTCATTTTCCTACAGAGCACCGCAGTTTTGGAATAATCTCCCAGACGCCATCAAATCTTCCCCCAGTCTAAAGTCACTTAAGGCTGGGGGCAGACTAGCATGAAAGGAATGTCTGTGAGTGGATGTTTCTTCCACTCGACGCCCGTCTGCCCAACTTGCTGAGCTCACTCAGCGCTTTGTGGCCCCGTCAACGTGCGTCCTAGTGCATCGACGGGGAGGCTCTGTGGGTGGACACTTGGTGCGTTCGCGCACAAGCATGCGACCGGCCCTGTTGCAGCATCAGAACGCTGCGGCGGTAAGCACGGGCGCACCTAGTCGCTCGTCTGACACCGGCCTAAGAGATCTCTATTAATATACCTCAATACAGAATGCATCTGTAAACACGTAACATAATGAGTATATTTCCTACATATTTATTTTCGGTGTTAATCTGTATATGTGTTTATTTTTAATATCTTGCATTTTATTACAGTAGGTACAGAAATACAAAGTAACAATACAATGTTCTTGAAGCCAGGACATACTTAAAAACGAGAGAAATCTCAATGTATCCTTCCTGGTAAAATACATATATAATTTTAATATTTTAATTATAAAGTATCTTTTAGTACAGTGTGCAGCCTTTATACCCAGGGGTGTGGGAATTGTATCGCCCGACGCCCGGGGCATGAAGATGCCGGGCGAGTAGTTTTTTTTTTAGATGCAGTCCGGTGGGCTTCTGCAGACTAATTACAGGGATGCCCCCGATAACGGAAGCCGGCATTGAGCCGGCTTGCCGGCATCCGAGGGGCTTGGGCGGCTATTTGAATGCTCTATCGGCATTCGGACAGCCGCCCCTGGAGCTCTCTCAGCCGCATACTTACCTTCCCGAGCGGCACCGACAAAGTCTCCGCGCTTCCGCACGTTGAAGGACCCAGCCGCGATCACGTGGGAGTCCCACGTGATCGCGGCTGGGGGTCCTTCAAAGAGCGCAGGCGCAAAGACTTTGTTGGCGCCGCTCGGGAAGGTAAGTATGCGGCTGAGAGCTCCAGGGGCGGCTGAATGCTCTATCGGCATTCGGACAAACAGCCGCCCCAGGTCTGGTCTGGGGTCTGAGCTGGGGGGGCAATATCCATGAGCTGGGGCAGCATCCATGAGAGCGTGGGGGCAGTATACCAAGAGCTGGGGGCATATATCCATGAGCTGGGGGCATATATCCATGAGCTGGGGGCATAATTCCATGTGCTGGGGCATATTTCCATGAGCTGGGGGCAGCATCCATGAGAGCGTGGGGGCAGTATACCAAGAGCTGGGGGCATATATCCATGAGCTGGGGGGCAGCATCCATGAGCTGGGGGGCAGCATCCATGAGCTGGGGGGCAGCATCCATGAGCTGGGGCAATATCCATATATCTCGGGGGGGGGGGATATATACATGTGAGCAGGGAGCATTTTTATGAGGTCTGTTCTTATTGGAAAGTGGTCACGTGACATAAAATAAAAGTATCGGTACTCCGTATCGGTGAGTACTTGAAAAAAAGTATCGGTACTCGGTCTTAAAAAAAGTGGTATCGGTGCATCCCTAATATATACATACACACAACAAAATAGTGTTTAAATAAAGGTCTTTATTCATCACATGTATCTGACGCTGCCTCCCTAGGCTGTTATGAATAAAGACCTCTATTTAAACACTATTTTGTTGAAATTATCAGGACAAGTTGATCGTCCTGAGGGACAAGTAGATTGGACTACTACTTAGTCCGTTGGACACGTCGATTTTTTTTAAATTTCCACACCCGATACCTACTCACTTCATAACAGATGCATCTTTAAATGTATTACAAGAGCACAGGGAACTCCGTAGATGCAGTGAGAAACTTTAATAAATGAAACATCTGCAGGTGAAGCAATGTTTTAAAACTAAGCTTAAAAAGACAAGGCACCATAATGTCAGGCAATTACAATGCAAGGACCTTGTCTCTACAATCTCCGCTTCCAAAACCCATTTGCTTAAAAAAAAATGACTGCAAACCTGAAATTGTTACTCCACCCATAATCTGGGCAATCAAAGACTTAGCGGAAAATACCATCAGGGACTGCAGACCATTCCAGGAAAGCAATTCATCTCATTTGGAGGTTTGAGAGTTTCATTTTCTAATTGGAACTGTATAATCACGGGAATGTGGTTTTTATGGATAAGAGGGATTGTTAGAGGTGTCAGATTTTCCAGGAAAATCAGGGACATGCATAACATGTACACCCTCATGAGCAGTGTGTGTTAAGGTCTACCTTGCAGTAGCAAAACCCATATACTGCCTTTATTAGGTAATTGATTGCTCACCTGTAACAGTAACATGATTACAGGGCTAAATCGACCCAGTGCTCACCTACTGCATGGAGGAGCAAGATTTGCCAAAGAAAACACAGCAGGTATAGGAACTAAACTATCCAATGTAGAAGCATTGTGCGGGAGAGAGCAAGGTGTCAACTTTAATATTTATTTGATTGGATAGGATTACAAAATGCTGAATGAATGAGACAGGTGGCTTCTTGGAGTAAATTTAAGTCGTCGACCCCCCACTCGTTCACATTGCTTAAAAAAAATATATATAAAAACACAGATATTGTACTTGCTGTGTTGAACTGTATTATTTTTTTTTTCTACTAGGCTTGTCTTCAGTAGAAAAAAGAAAGACTTCAAAATTTCCAATATTTAATTAAATAGGAGAAAACCCAAGCATCTTTTTGCCTAGAGTGTCCATTAAAACAATTCAGTTTAATGTCGAAATGTTGCATCTGGCTAAAAACGCTTGTATTTCATTTGCTATATTTTGAGGGCACGTCTGGACTCCTGGCGTCAGAGCACCAGTAGCATCATACAATCAAATAAGAGTGCCTATATATAGTCTGCCCCCTGCAGTGCTGTCAGTGAAGCACAAGTAGTGGCCTTTCCTACAAAAAGGAGTGTCCAAACCGGACTACTTGGCAGTTCTGATCGATGGCCTAATTCAGGGTGCTGAAAACAGGCCAGATTAATGTGTGTGATGGTTTAGATCGGGGCCAGCAACCTTGGCCCTCCAGATGTTTTGGAATTACATTTCCCACAATTTTCTACCAACCAAATGAGTAGCTGAGCATCATGGGAGGCGTTGACCCAAAACATCTGACGGGGCCAAGGTTGCTGTCCCCGGTTTAGAAAATACTTACTTTTGGACAATGTGGATTTCTCGTAGATTCAATCAGAAGATCTGAACCCATCCTTTCTCTGTAAAACAAAAACATTTAAAATTGTCACTTATTTTCCAAGTTCCAAACCCTGAGGACCCAAAAATAAATCAAAGGTCAAAATGGTTTTGCACGACAGTGGAAATGTTATTAAGCTTACATACACACTGAACATTTATTAATATTTTCCATTGCTGGGATGTATGGCATAAAACAGATTCCTAGAAAAAAAAGGATGGAGTTACTCAGATCTGTTAAAGTAGCATTTTATGACAGACTTATATTGGGGTTGCTTAATGTATACGCATATTAAACACGCTTGTCAAAACATGGAAGAAAACGAGAAAATCACACTTACTTCAGCATTTTTTCCCACATCTCACTGTCATAAAAGGCATGGTTCCAACCCATTTTAACCGTTCCAACGATGACGTTCTGTTTGAAGACATCTTGTCCCAATTTCCGATATAGTTCTTCACACTCATCGAGGGGGATTCTGAATAACCCCAGCATGAACGCCAGTATAGCACCTGTGAAGGAACGGAAAACAGTTACATTGCATTATGGAATTTAATTAAACAATGATGTCATTGCGATGAGCTTCCAGAAATAATACTACTTTATAAATTCAACATATGTTGAGAAAGCTGCAGTATAAATTCTATAGGACAGCTATAGCAATATATAGAAAGGATTCAAATATTCATCAAAAGGGGGCTGCAAAACACAAGGGAAAAATGTGTGCTTTCAAGCAAATCTGACAGCCATATCTTTCAGAGGAAAAAAAAGTAATATATATCCTCTCTATTTCAACCTTTAAAAAAAAAAAAAAAAAAAATCTGTAAACTCTTATAAACACAGGATTTGGAACCCAAATTGACGCTTCCTGGTCCGATGCCCAAAGCTCAGGTCAGCTCATAACGCTTTTGAGAGGTGATAAGTCCCTGCAGGTGGAGGCCTGAATCAGCCCCCCTACCCTAGGGATGAGAAGGGTGAGGAGGTTATGTAAACAGACCATCTCAATTTACTTTTGAGTGGCCACAATGCATTGAGCAGGGCTGTCAAACTCCGACACCCCCCCCCCCAAAAAAAGTTCTGAACTACAACACCCATGATTCTCTGACCATCCATTGCATTGTAAGATTTCTGGGAATTGTAGGCATAAACATTTGGGGCCATGAGTTTGACAGCCCTGGCATAAAATGTCCCTTGAATAACAAAAAACGAATTCCACTTAAGCTTGGGCATGTTGGACACACCATACAGAACACAGTGAAACCCTGCCCATTTCCTGCACAGTGAAACACTGCTCGTCCAATCGCAAAAATTAACAGAGGATTTCAAAAGCATTGTGGAATAATTTTTAATCAAACACTAATTTCCTTGCATCATCATTTAAAAGTAATTTAAGGTTTTTAATAGATTGTGCTTTATCAAGTTGACCAGGACGGGTAGACACTCATTGGTGCAATATATCACCGGATGTCATCCTCTCTCAATCTTCTGTGAGGAGTAATGGAGCATGGCTCTCCGTACAATTAGTATAAATGCCTTCATGGCAATAACTGGGTGTGCAGTATCCCCTCACAGTGACCACAGGAAACTATACCGAATACGGATACATTCATAATGGCCTTTTTATAGCATTCTTCATATATTCCAAATGTCAAATGATGCCTCTGCCATAAAGAATGACAACTATATTTATTTATTTTATAAAGGATTTTACCAGGAAGGATACATTAAGATTTCTCTCGTTTTCAAGTATGCCTTGGGTTCAAGAACATTGTATTTCTGTAACAATTCAAAGTAATAAAATGCAAGATATTAAATAAAAAAAACACAAATATACAGATTAACAGACAATAAATATGTAAGAAATAGATTCACTATGTTACAGGTTTACAGGTGCATTCTGTATATAGTCACTATGTTACATGTTTACAGGTGCATTCTGTATCAAGGTATGTTAATAGGGAGTTCTTTAGTGACTTTAGACTGGGGGAAGATTTGATGGCGTCTGGGAGGTTATTCTATATGGTACGTAGAAGTTCAAAGCTCTGCATTTATCAGAACCAGAGGGTAAGTATTAGTAAAGCCAAGACCCAAACTGCAAAGAGAAGAGGTTATCTGAAAATTTAATGTGCTTGTTAAGGCTGGTGGCATACTAGCAAACTTTTTGCGTCCGTTTGACAGTACTGTTTGACGTCCGTCGTAGCTTTATAAAGGAGTCAAATACACCACACAAAGCACCTGCACACTTTTTCACGGACGGGCAAAGCATAAAGTCACGGACGCAAAAATAACATTGACGTGAAAAAGCTAAACGGACGCAGAAACAACGCTGCCATGTATTTTCCTAGGGTGTGGAGACAGACGTTATGGACGCACTTTACGCAGTACTCACAATATCTCCTGTGAAAAAGTGCGTCTGTAACGGAAGCAGTACAGTATGCTCGTGTGCCGCCTCCCTAAAACAATTGCATGGTTCAAGAAAAATTTGCAAAAAAAAAAGCCGACACACGGCCACATCACTGTGGAATTAACAGGTCTTAAACATTACAGCACAGAGCTAAAACTAGAAAAAGAAATACGGTGGAATGTACACGATGTAGAATAAATATCTATACATGAACATAAACACACATCCCCATCTAGTTATACACACACCTTTACCATAACCACTCATATTTTACGTGTCTCAATGGAACACACAAAACAAACACAATGCTGACATTCGAATAACAATTGCCATGTATGTTTAATGTAATATTTTAAAAGATTGACTTAAAGCAGATATGATTGATGCAAGGGTTTAATATGGAAACATAGCGCTGGATGGAAAACACTGATTAAAAACGACCGTGTAGCACCATCTAGTGCACAAATGAAAAATTACTTCTTGCATAAAATGCATTTCAGCTAAAAAAGGTGCAAAGTAGGGCTGTGCAATTAATTGCAATCGCAATCGAATCGCGATTTCTGACCCTGCAATTTCTAAATCGCACAAGGCTGCAATTTTCTGCTCCCTGTTAACTTCCGGCGGCATGGTGATTTGGGCGCTCGCAGGGGGAACCACGTGACGAGCCGCGTTCTCGCGGTTCGTCACATGGTTCCCCAAGGCGAGCGCCCAAGCTCCATGCCGCCGGAAGTTAACAGGGAGCCGAACACGTGGCGCACAGAGGTGAGCTGGGGCAGTACATCCATGTGCTGGGGCAGTACATCCATGTGCTGGGGCAGTATATACATGTGCTGGGGCAGTATATACATGTGCTGGGGCAGTATTTCCATGTGCTGAATACTGAATACATTTAGAATGTATGAAGCATGTTTGAAAAAGCAAAAACAATTGGCTAAATCGCAAATAAAATCGCAATCGCAATATTCATTCAAGAAATCGCAATATGATTATTTTGTCAATATTGCACAGCCCTAGTGCAAAGTGTCAAAACTATCTTCTGACTTTCTCTTTGTACTTTCCTATGGATAATGCACCACAAAAAACCCTAGTCCATTCACCAATTATGTCCTGATTGGACCACTGCAAATTCTCATCACTCTCATCTGACTTTACCGACTCCGTTCCATACGGAATGCCTTGGTGCGACACATCCTTAAGGCTAGTGTCAGACGAACACAGTTACCACATCCGTGTTGCCGCACTGTTTCACGTCCGTCGTAGCATTGATTTGTGATCAATTAAGACCAACACACGAAGTGCATGCGCGCCGAAGAGTGCAAGCACCACGCAGGTGGCAACGGACGCAATGCAGGCCTCGACGTAAAAGCACTAGTGCACGCCGCGTCTGCATAGCGGCCTGTGTGCGTGATGACGGGACATCAGGCGCAGCGCATTTGCGACGTCCATCACGTTGACGCTCAGACTTTTTTTGCTCTGGTTGACTGTAACGGTCATTTAATTTTTATTAATTTTCTCTTTTTGTTCTACATCCGTCAAAAAAAATGGACTGTGTGGTGTCTACAGTATCTTCCGTCAGTACATCCGTTCGTCTGCTATGCACGCACGTAGAGTGCACTTGTCTGACATTAGCCTTATTGTTCATTAATTTATACCGGTTTCGATTTACAAACCATTCCTTCAGGACCTGACCCTGACATAAATTGAGGGCTTTCCTTTATATACATACACCTACATAGACAGATTTATCTACCTCCAAAGAAATGCTGCATGTAGCAGATTGAAATGTTAAGGAACTGAAAAAATTCTATTCAATCTTGCTAAAGAAAAACAGAAAAGTGCAATCCTCCATGGCTGTGTGGATATGGCCGAGCACCAGCGCTGGGCACAAGCAATTATAAAAAGGATTGTGTGCAAGATTTTTCCCTTAATATATACATAAAGACCGGGGAAGGGTGGGGTGGGTAATATTAGTAAACAAAGAATCATAAAATATGAATTAAGGAATTACTGTGTGGTTTTCGTAAGGCACCTATTAAAGTCCAGATTCGCATGGCATGTCCGATGTGAAATTATGCAACTTAAAGTTAATTTTTAAGAGGCTGGCCTGCCGACAAAAACAAGCTGTCCAATATCTGCATTTTCAATATGTATTATCAATCTCTGTAATATCAATATCTATCAAATCCAGGATAGTCTGTGATGTCATACAGGCAGCAACGGTGATGTCATAAAGGTAGCTGCAGCAGAAACGGCCTGAATATTCTATGATCTCTCAGACACGACTGAGGCTCTGACAGAGTGTCATCCAGATCCCTCTCCATGATGTAGAGATCTGCACCTCATTTGGATGTGCCTGAAGACACGAAGCTTGACTAATTTAGATAAACCCTTGGTGATTTGGAGGTTCTAGCTGTGAGCGGTATAGTTTGCATTGTCCCTTATATACCCTTTAACAAGCTAAGTGGGCGCTGCGATGGGAGACTTTCGTACAGAGTGGAGGACGCAGGGGGGGGTAGGAGATATTTGCCTAGTGCTCAGCAGGTTATCACCAAATAATCTGTTTATTAATCTAGGTCTGTGTACTATCAATGTCTGCATTATCAATATCTATTATCAATGTCTGTATTATCAATATCTGCACATTAACAAAAACTCTGATGCGAGCCTAGCAGGTTGAGGCGCCAGATGCGGAGATCTGATGACGCTTGGCCCTTGGTCTGCTCAGAAGGCTCGACTCCACATCAAATGGCCTAGAACTGTTACCGGGCTTGTTCGTCCGTCAAAGTTTCCTCAAAATGGGGCGGGGGGCTTGTCCGTGCTTCTTCAAATCAACTCCCTGGAGGGTCCCGCTCCTTCCTATTGACAGCAATGTAAACACATCTCTGGGAATGGTGTTTTCAACACAAGATATCAGTGCAGGCTCAGTTCATTCCAGGTGTCCTGAATCTCCAAGAAGATTGGAGCGCGAGACACATGGAAGACTCAGGGGACTGGAATTTGCAATCATCGATCTTTTTGGCCATAGCAGATGTTTGGGGCAATCTCCAGATAGTCACTAAAATTTTTACAGCTGGCGCCAGGATCCCATGGCTCTGGCCACGGATGCTTTCCTACAGAGCTGGGCAGGGCCTCGGCCGTATGGGTTTCCCCCATTTCAGCTGGTGTTGCAGACGTTACGCCAGGTTCGGTTTCAGGAGGCAGAGTTGGTTCTAGCGGGACCCTTTTAGGTCCAACCGGTCTTGGTTTCCCCTGTTCCTAGACCTTCTGGCGGATGTCCCGCGACTCCTTGTGGCACTACCAGACTTGATGGTGGACAGTCAGGCTAGTCCTCATCTGTTGTTATTGCAGGGTACATGCCCACTCCTGGACTCCCTGGTGTCATGACATCCGGGGCGACCAACGGAGTTTTGGAACGCACTAGAACAATACTAAGGATCGCATGGGCTCCAGGCATGTTTTTCTGTTCTGCCTCGGCCTGGTCCCAGTACTCGGGTTGGTATTGTGCACGGGACTTGGATCCCTTAAGCGTTGTCCTCAATTTCCTTTGAGTGTTTTGATGATGGTAAAGCATATAGGAATATTAATGTTTTTCAATTGGCTTTCCCAGCTCACCATGTAGGTTTCCAGGGGACTCCAGTGGGTAAACATCCTCTAGTCTGTCGTTTAATGAGGATCTTTCAGCTTTCACACCCTCCGCTCCCTCGGTCCTGGCGTCTTGGGATGTGGCCATTCTACATCGTTTTCGGAGTTCATGGCCCTCTAATGAGAATCTCTCTCTAAAACAACTCTCAGCTAAGCTAGTGGCTCTCCTCTGCCTCATTTCATGTAAGAGGGTGGGGGATGTTAGGGCTTTATATTTTCAAGTCCGATAGTTTTGACGCGTCGCAAGAAAACGTCAATTACATCTATTTTATCCAGCGTTTCCCTCCCAACCAACCCTTTGCCAAGTGCACTGCCGGCTCCAAATATTTGTCAAAAATTGATTAAGTCATTATGGAAGATTCCTCCAACTGCTCTTTTTTGGAGAGAGAAGAAAAAAAAAAGCTGCATATACACTATATTGCCAAAAGTATTCGCTCACCCATCCAAATAATCAGAATCAGGTGTTCCAATCACTTCGATGGCCACAGGTGTATAAAATCAAGCACCTAGGCATGCAGACTGTTTTTACAAACATTTGTAAAAGAATGGGTCGCTCTCAGGAGCTCAGTGAATTCCAGCGTGGAACTGTGATAGGATGCCACCTGTGCAACAAATCCAGTCGTGAAATTTCCTCGCTACTAAATATTCCAGTCAACTGTCAGCTGTATTATAAGAACGTGGAAGTGTTTGGTAATGACAGCAACTCAGCCACGAAGTGGTAGGCCACGTAAACTGACGGAGTGGGGTCAACGGATGCAGAGGCGCATAGTGCAAAGAGGTCGCCAACTTTCTACAGAGTCAATCACTACAGACCTCCAAACTTCATGTGGCCTTCAGATTAGCTCAACAAAAGTGTGCAGAGAGCTTCATGGAATGGGTTTCCATGGCCGAGCAGCTGCATCCAAGCCATACATCACCAAGTGCAATGCAAAGCGTCGGATGCAGTGGTGTAAAGCACGCCGCCACTGGACTCTAGAGCAGTGGACACGCGTTCTCTGGAGTGACAAATCACGCTTCTCCATCTGGCAATTTGATGGACGATTCTGGGTTTGGCAGTTGCCAGGAGAACGGTACTTGTCTGACTGCATTGTGCCAAGTGTAAAGTTTGGTGGAGGGGGGATTATGGTGTGGGGTTGTTTTTCAGGAGCTGGGCTTGGCCCCTTAGTTCCAGTGAAAGGAACTCTGAATGCTTCAGCATACCAAGACATTTTGGACAATTCCATGCTCCCAACTTTGTGGGAACAGTTTGGAGCTGGCCCCTTCCTCTTCCAACATGACTGTGCACCAGTGCACAAAGCAAGGTACATAAAGACATGGATAACAGAGTCTGGTGTGGATGAACTTGACTGGCCTGCACAGAGTCCTGTCCTCAACCCGATAGGTGTTCTGAGAGCCAGGCCTTCTCGCCCAACATCAGTGTGTGACATCACAAATGCACTTCTGGAAGAATGGTCAAAAATTCCCATAAACCCACTCCTAAACCTTGTGGACAACCTTTCCAGAAGAGTTGAAGCTGTTATAGCTGCAAAGGGTGGACCGACGTCATATTGAACCATATGGATTAGGAATGGGATGTCACTTAAGTTCATATGCGAGTCAAGGCAGGTGAGCGAATACTTTTGGCAATATAGTGTATAATTATATTTTTATATACATTCCGCAGTGCTGAACAATGGTACAATATAGAGTGTTACAATGCATTGAAAGCAAACAACACACAAGATAACACTCTGTACATTGCATGGAGTCACGGTTTCATGGTCAGGGAAAGAGGCCTCATTTACTTCCTCACATCTATTTACTAGGACAGGCGTCACTAGGGATGCAGAGTCACTCAGCCCTTGGGGCTCATTGCAGCTGCTCTCCCTGCAATTACTCTACGTCGGATACACCGACAATACGATCAGCCAGCCTGGAACATGATCCTGTATATACAGACAGTAAATACACCTCATATTGCACAGATCTATACATTTTATATATGGACCTTACTATACACAGCACATGTGCGCTATATACAGAGCTTAACAACTAGGGACAGACCGATTACGGATATTGGCCTTTAATTTGCCTGCAAAATTACCAAGATGGCTTACTGCTGTCGCGATATGAGAGGGCCTACAGAACGCTGCCGATCCAGTGCCGATTTGGGACTTCTCCCGCAGCAGACAGACAACTCTGTCGGACTTCCCTGTCCACTGACGGTATTGTGCATGAGCACGATGACAACCGAAATTGGGCTTCCCTCCCATCTGGCAGGGAATTCCCTATGCAGGAGATGCAGGGGTCTATTTGTCCCCATATTTCTGGTACCCACGTATATCTTACATCAGGTTTCAGCAACCTTGGCCCTCCACCTCTTTTGGAACAACAATACCCATGAGGCTCCAAGAGCCTAATGAGTAGCTGAACATCATGGCAGATGTAGTTTCAAAACGCGGTCCTTTGTGCCAGATGGGGTTCGTTTTGACGTATACAGGCGTACCAAAACAGCTATTTCCACGGTCTTCTATACCGTACTGCCCGATCACCCGCAGCTTTGCCCGGTTCGTTGCTTATGCGCTTATGAAGCCCGTACGATTGCTTGGCGCCCACAGGAGGTTTCGCCTCGGTTTCTCTCCTATGTGGTTCCCCACCGTCCGGTGTCATCCACCTCGCTGGCCAGGTGGCTGCGGTGGTTGATGTCCTCGGCCGTTGTTGATATCTCCAAGTTTGGGATGCATTCTACACACAGCGACAAGGCCTCCTCAGCGGTGCTGTCCGGCTGCCGTTTGGAGGATCTCATGCGGGTGGCGGACTGTTCCAGGGAATCGACCTTCTGGACGTTCTATTTGAAGCCTGTCGATCATTGGTCAGCTGCGGTCTTGGACAGGCTTTGAATATGCAAAATAGGAGCCTACGAGTCAGGAAAATTATAAATTTTAATTCATAAGTCTGACGGGAAGTTAGAATTTTAAGAAAGACTCAGAGGCGAGTATTTTCCCGCCCGGTCCCACCCTGGGTTCTTTTGCTCTGCGGCTTGGGCGTTGGCTCACCGATTCCTTGTTCTTATTATTCCTCTTCTTCCCACAGCCTCCTGATTTCTGTCCTGCTTCGTTTGGATTATTTCCTCATTTGTTGGCTCTTCTTCCGATTGGATGATGACTCGCTTGCACGAAAGAGGGCCAATTTGGCAGAAAGAGCCCATTTATTGAGTGGGGAGGGTGCACTGTTGCAATGGACTTTGGGAAGGGAGGGGCAAGTTTACCTGTTAAGTTTTTTCTATGCTGCTGTTGAATAAATGCAAAGAAAGAGATGCAAAATACTCGCCTCCGAGTCTTTCTTAAAATTCTAACTTCCCGTCATACTTGGAAAATTATCAATTTGTGCTGGTTTTTCACAACTTTAAAATTTACAGACTATTGGCACCAGATATCAGCTACCGGGTAGAAAGGATGCCAATAATCCGAATCAAACCTGGAAAAATTAAATCGATCTATCCCTAGTTGTAAAACTATGGTTAAAAAAGGTAGGGGGGGAAAAAATGACGAAAGGAACGAACAATGTAGTGCAGCTGTGAATGCAAAACTGGGGCAGAAAGATTCTTCCAACGTACTCGATATATAAATAAAAAAATGGAAACTCTAGCCACAATATGTAAAAATTAAAGGCAAATCCTTTGCCTTAAGTACATTTTACCATTGATTGCTAGAACAATCAGTATAATTTTTTTTTCTGACTAGGAAGTAATTATTCAGAATACAAGGTACCATTTATAAATTTGAAGGTTGTATCACTAGCTTCGTAACCAGGTGAGGATTGGCACACCGATATAACACAGATCAGCAAAGCCAGATGCAAAGTAAACTAAAGTTTTAAACTTACAACAAAAAGGGTGAAAAAACGTTTTGTATTTAACTGAGGAGTCTCCAAACAAGGGACGCTTATTGCATGGATTACCTGCTATTATATAATTAATATATGATCAACAAAACTAAATGTGCCCTGGGTTTTCAAAATCCGTTATTAAAAAGGTTAAATGAAAAATGACACTGGAAAGGGAGATATGCGCAGTCTGGCTCGGCACATGAATAATAAAAATAATAATGTGACAAAAGCTAGCATAGAGCCAATCAATCTCATCCCCAATTTTACTTCTCAGCAGAGGTGTAAAAAATTCTTCTGGAAAGGATAGCATATAACATATTCTGCGAGGCTTTATATATTTTACAAAATAAAAAAAAGGCACGAAAGATGGATACAGTGTTGTAAAACTCCTAAATTATGTATTGACTAATTTATATCGGAATAAGGAGTGAGGCAGTTTTGTAAGTGCAGGCATCGGGTACCTGGAAATCCAAAATCTGAGCACTGACAACACCACAAATGAAAAAATTCCACCAATGACATCAAGTGGCAGGGGAGAAAATTATTAAAACCATTGTACAAAATGCCCTTCAGACTGTGTGTTTATGGCATATATGAAACAAATGAATTTCCTATTCAGATGTGGGTCCTATCGATATTTCATAATTATAGCCAAATATTCCAAAATCTGAAACACATCTGGTCTCAAGGGATACTCAAACTGTAAATATTCATGTAGAATAATCAATAAATTTAGGAGCAGTCGCCTCCTGGACCTGACAAAAATCCCAGACAGATGGTTGGGAAGCAAAAAGCTGCAGACAATGGAAACCTTGTGATTAAAAATTGCTATGAAAAACAACTATATGTTACCCGAAGTCATGGAAAATCTGAAAGCAAACATTCTGATTTATCACAATTTTTGTTTTCTGTTTGTGAAACATCTTTACAGTTCCTTTTGGATTGGTAAACGCAAGTGTCTTCCAGAATACTATGCAGCGTACTATGCTGTCGTCAGCACCTACGCCCCCTCCTCACTTGGAAATTGAGGCTTGTCACTGAAGGAGTCTTTAATGTCCATCTAGAGTAAAAATACTCCACATGTGTTTGAATATGAATATTGTCACACTCTAGTTCCAAATGGAACTTGCCTTATGGTGCCCAAACACCAGATCCTCGGGCATAACCCACCTAATAGTACAACCAACCACACGCCTCCACAAACTAACTGGGTACACACCCGAAGTGTAATGGCTGGATCGGTGTCCCAAAAATACATAATAAAATAAAATCTTTATTATTTTAACAATCAACACCACAACCGGTTTATTAAATGACTCAAGTCGTGTATTTGAATATAAGACCAAACTTTTTTGGTCTGAAATCCTGGATGGGCGATTCCTGACCTTCTCTCAAGACAAACAATTATTAACAATGTACTGGGCACCATCACCAGTTTCATTAAATTGGTGGCACCGTGACGAGTTCAATAAGTTCAAGTGGGGTTTGTGCTTTTACTGTATAGTAATATTTTCCCCACATTTTTGCAAATAAAACAATTAGGTGACTGCTAAGGAATATTACATGTGCAAAGCCAAGAGATCTTGTCACGTGTTCGAAATGTATCTTCAAAAAGGAATACATTGAAAGCACCTTGAATATAGATCCATACTGAGCAAGCATTTCACTGCACTACAGTAAATTCAAGCCTTACCTGTACTAACACCACAAATGTAATCAAAAAGTTGATGAACCGGTTTTCCTGTCATTTCTTGTAGTTTACGTAATGTCTGTAGAGCTACTATTCCTCTGCAACAAGATACAGTAAAAAAATAAAAAGGAAATTAATATATCCCATACGTATATGTATTAATTAGGCTGTCATAAATCTTGAAAAGTGAAATGACGATTAAAATTCCTAAAGACCGTTATTCTGGGCTTTGTAAAACTTACCCAAGACAAACTGGGGTCTAGCACCCTAACCTCGTTTCCAAATCTTATTCAGCTCTCCACCATGCACATGCAGGTTGATGTCTAGTTATCTGGTATTCCCCCCTTGAGCATGGCAGTCTATAGACTGCTTTGCCAAGGAAGAAGACACTGCTCACTGTTTTTTGCAGGGCAAATAAATGTGGTGGTGGTGGTAGTTTAGGAATTGTCATCCTAAGGTGAATGTACAGGTTTTCTAGGCATCCTCCCAACTCAAGAGGTCAAATATACCCCAAATAAAATTTCTGTGAATATCTGGTGGCTTTCTTTTGAAAAATGTGTCTTGGGGCACCTAGGCATAACAGAAGAGAAATAACAGAACTTAAAAGGCTTTTCAAAAAAACTGAGAAACTGCAGAATTTAACCCTTTCGCTGCTGAGGCGTTTCACGCCTCTGTGCTGAGGTCATTTTTACCGGTTTTGCTCATCATGTTTAAATGTGTTTTGAAGGCTTATTTTAGTATATGACCCAGACATATTATATATCGTTCTTTCCGGCAGACTAGGCAGATTCATAATATGTCATTATTATATGTATACGTCATGTCCTGTCTGTATATTATAACAAAAAATGCAATAAAATATGAATTTTCAATAATTTACAACGTGTAAAGTGTATTTTTTTCACATTTTAACATGTGAGCAATTGCGGTTATATTTTGTATGGGGTGCGCTTGTTAAAAAAATTAGAAATGGGGTCTCGTTACATTTTTTTGGGGAAAATTACGCGATTTTTAACAAACGCACCGCATAAAAAAATCGTTAGTGCAGCATCATTGTTCACATTATAATTGAACTGGGAACAATATTGCTGCATTAACTTAATTTTTTTTTTTAAAAAAAACTTGACAGTCGTGTTTGCTATCGTTGGAACGGCCATGCTCTGGCCGATCCAACAGTACCAAACTTTAACCCCTAGCTGCCACGGATCGGGAGATAGGGGGTTCATTGGAACCCCCTATCTCCACTGTTGGTGGCAGCTAGGGGTTAACTCCAGGACTGGCGTCATCGTGCTATGCACGATGACGCCAGTCCTCAGGGGGAGTTCCCGGAGGCTTGACCGACATCCAAGATGTCGGCCAGCTCCGGGAAAGGATCACGAACAGGCGCTTTTCAGCGCCGATTCGTGATCCTGCTCCCAGGGGTTAATGACAGCCATCGTTTGGAAGGGCAGGCTGTGCCCTTCCAAGCGGTGCCTGTATTAACCCCCTGCTCCCCGGCGATCGGGAGGGAGAGAGGTCCGAAGGACCTCCCCCCCTCCCTTTCAGGCGCCTCCTCCGCACTCGGGAGCCCGGCGGGGACATTAGATGTCATCGCGATGACATCTAATGTCCCCGCCGGGCTCCCGAGTGCTGGGCTGACATCCAAGATGTCAGCCCGCACCGGGGGTGGGCGCAGCAATCCGCCGGAATCCGGCGGATTGCTGCCTCCTGTGCTCGGACGCGCTGAGCGCGTCCGTAGCACAGGAGAACCACTTGGCTGGACACGCTGAGTGCGTCCATAGCAACCAAGTGGTTAAAAGGCTTTCAAAGTGATTTGCTGTACCAATATAAATGAACATTTTTAAAATAGAGGGCAAAGATACAGTCAGGTCCAGAAATAATGGGACATCGACACAAATTCTAACATCTTTGGCTCTATACACCACCACAATGGAGTTGGAATGAAACAAACACAATGTTCTTTAACTGCAGACTGTCAGCTTTAATTTGAGGGTATGTACATCCAACTCAGGTGAACGGTGTATGACTTACAGCAGTTTGCAGATGTGCCTCCCACTTGTTAAGGGACCAAAGGTAATGGGACAGAATAATAAATCATAAAATCAAACTTTCCCTTCTTAATACTTGGTTGCAAATCCTTTGCAGTCAATCACAGCCTGAAGTCTGGAATGCATAGACATCACCAGACGCTGGGTTTCATCCCTGGTGATGCTCTGCCTCTACTGCAACTGTCGTCAGTTCCTGCTTGTTCTTGGGGCATTTTCCCTTCAGTTTTGTCTTCAGCAAGTGAAATGCATGCTCAATGGGATTCAGGTCAGGTGACTGACCTAGCTATTGCATAACATTCCACTTCTGTCCCTTCAAAAACTCTTTGGTTGCTTTTGCAGTATGCTTTGGGTCATTGTCCATCTGCACTGTGAAGCGCCGTCCAATGAGTTCTGCAGCATTTGGCTGAATGTGAGCAGATAATATTGCCCGAAACACTTCAGCAATCACCTGCTGCTTTTGTCAGCAGTCACATCATCAATAAATACAAGAGAACCAGTTCCATTGGCAGCCATACATGCCCACGCCATGACACTACCACCACCATGCTTCACTGATGAGGTGGTATGCTTAGAATCTTGAGCAGTTCCTTTCCTTCTCCATACTCTTCTCTTCCCATCACTCTGGTACAAGTTGATCTTGGTCTCATCTGTCCATAGGATCTTGTTCCAGAACTGTGAAGGCTTTGTTAGGTGTTGTTTGGCAAACTCTAATCTGGCCTTCCTGTTTTTGAGGCTCACCAATGGTTTACATCTTGTGGTGAACCCTCTGTATTCACTCTGGTGAAGTCTTCTCTTGATTGTTGACTTTGACACACATACACCTACCTCCTGGAGAGTGTTCTTGATCTGGCCAACTGTTGTGAAGGGTGTTTTCTTCACCAGGGAAAGAATTCTTCGGTCATCCACCACAGTTTTCCGTGGTCTCCCGGGTCTTTTTGGTGTTGCTGAGCTCACCGGTGCGTTCCTTCTTTTTGAGAATGTTCCAAACAGTTGTTTTGGCCACACCTAATGTTCTTGCTATCTCTCTGATGTGTTTGTTTTGTTTCTTCAGCCTAATGATGGCTTGCTTCACTGATAGTGACAGCTCTTTGGATCTCATCTTGAGAGTTGACAGCAACAGATTCCAAATGCAAATAGCACACTTGAAATGAACTCTGGGCCTTTTATCTGCACATTGCAATTGGGGTAATAAGGGAATATCACACACCTGGCCATGGAACAGCTGAGAAGCCAATTGACCCATTACCTTTGGTCCCTTAACAAGTGGGAGGCACATCTGCAAACTGCTGTAAGTCCTACACTGTTCACCTGAGTTGGATGTACATACCCTCAAATTAAAGCTGACAGTCTGCAGTTAAAGCACATTGTGTTGGTTTCATTCCAACTCCATTGTGGTGGTGTATAGAGCCAAAGATGTTAAAATTGTGTTGATGTCCCAATATTTCTGGACCTGACTGTATAATATGGCAACAGCTATATCTGTTCTAAAAGCTTATATAATCACTATTATCCAGTTTCCAAATTTGTCACAAATGTACCACTATAAACCTGAACTTAAAATGTCATCCTATTAATAAAAATTACTCAAAGTCAACATCACCTGAACATAGGTGGGATATAAGGGAGCATAGCTAGGCACATACTTTACGGAAGCCAACGAAAAAGAGCAAAAAACTGCAGAGCACAAAAGCTTGCGTGACTCCCATTCAGTTCACTTTTCTATTATTCTTAGAAAGCAGAGCATCATTTGGTTGCGACTAGGGATGCACCGATACCACTTTTTTAAGACCGAGTACGAGTACCGATACTTTTTAAAAGTACTCACCGATACCAAGTACCGATACTTTTATTTAATGTCATGTGACCGCTTTCCAATAAGAACAGACCATATAAAAATGCCCCCCGCTCACATGTATATCCCCCGATATATATATATATATATTCATACTGCCCCAGCTCATGGATTTGCCCCAGCTCACTCATGGATTTGCCCCAGCTCACTCATGGATTTGCCCCAGCACATGGATAATGCCCCAGCACATGGATAATGCCCCAGCACACACATGGGTTATTATGCCCCCACAGCTCACACATGAGTATGCCCCCCCAGCTCATGGATATTGCCTCCAGCTCATGGATATGCCCCCTCATGGATATTGCCTCCAGCTCATGGATATGCCCCATCATGGATATTGCCTCCAGGTCATGGATATGCCCCTCATGGATATGCCCCCTCATGGATATGCCCCCTCATGGATATTGCCTCCAGCTCATGGATATGCCCCCTCATGGATATGCCCCCTCATGGATATGCCCCCTCATGGATATTGCCTCCAGCTCATGGATATGCCCCCTCATGGATATTGCCTCCAGCTCATGGATATGCCCCCTCATGGATATTGCCTCCAGCTCATGGATATGCCCCCTCATGGATATTGCCTCCAGCTCATGGATATGCCCCCTCATGGATATTGCCTCCAGCTCATGGATATGCCCCCTCATGGATATTGCCTCCAGCTCATGGATATGCCCCTCATGGATATTGCCTCCAGCTCATGGATATTGCCTCCAGCTCATGGATATGCCCCTCATGGATATTGCCTCCAGCTCATGGATATGCCCCTCATGGATATGCCCCCTCATGGATATGCCCCCTCATGGATATGCCCCCTCATGGATATTGCCTCCAGCTCATGGATATGCCCCTCATGGATATGCCCCCTCATGGATATGCCCCCTCATGGATATTGCCTCCAGCTCATGGATATGCCCCCTCATGGATATGCCCCCTCATGGATATGCCCCCTCATGGATATTGCCTCCAGCTCATGGATATGCCCCTCATGGATATTGCCTCCAGCTCATGGATATGCCCCTCATGGATATTGCCTCCAGCTCATGGATATGCCCCCTCATGGATATTGCCTCCAGCTCATGGATATGCCCCCTCATGGATATGCCCCCTCATGGATATTGCCTCCAGGTCATGGATATGCCCCTCATGGATATTGCCTCCAGCTCATGGATATGCCCCCCAGCTCATGGACCGCCCCCCCCCCCCCGACGATACTTACCTTCCTGGGCGCCGCCGAGAATGTCTCCGCTCGCGCGCTCGTTGGAAGGACCCCAGCCGCGACCACGTGATCCCGGCTGGGGGCCTTCCAACGAGCGCGCGCGGGAAACTTTCCCGGCGGCGCCCAGGGAGGTAAGTATCGTCGCGGAGAGCAGCTGCAGGGCCTGTCTGAATGCTCTATCAGCATTCAGACAGGCCCTGCAGCTGCTCAGTGTGTTTAATACTTACCTTCCTGGGCGCCGCCGGGAATGTCTCCGCGCGCGCGCTCGTTGGAAGGACCCCAGCCGGGATCACGTGGTCGCGGCTGGGGTCCTTCCAACGAGCGCGCGCGTGGAGACATTCCCCGGCGGCGCCCAGGAAGGTAAGTATTGCGGAGAGTGCGGGGCCGGCTGTCCGAATGCCGATAGAGCATTCGGACAGCCGCCGCAGCCCCTCGGATGCCGGAAGCCGGCTCAATGCCGGCTTCCGGTATCGGAAAAAATATCGGGGGTACTGCACGAGTACCAAGTACTCCTGCAGTACCCAGTATCGGCCCCGATACCGATACTAGTATCGGTATCGGTGCAACCCTAGTTGCGACTCACTAAAGTCACTCCACGTACGGCTACGCATCGTGTGCAGTGCCTGTAACAACACTCTGCACCATTAATGTATCTTAAGTACTGTATTGCTCATACCTGGTTCCTCCTCCATCTATAGTGAGAACTCGAATTCCTCTTCCCTTCACAGGGTCATTATAACCAACCAGCGCGAGAGCTTCTCTCACAACAGCCTGAAGGGTTTCATCCTGAGCTTGCCGGAGTCGCAGCAAACAAGGAATCACACGTTCCTGTAAAAGGAGAAAAACAAATACAGTTTTTAAGTAAAATACCTGATGAAACTGAAAGCACAATTAGCTTGATAATATAGGACGTATATACAAAACTTTCCAATTATGGGCCATATTACAAAAGTTGCTGCTAACTTAACCAGAGCTGTTGTAAACTTAACCTCATTAGACTATAATGGCTCTGTTAAGTTTACAAAAGCTCTGGTTATGTTAGCACCAACTTTGTAATACTGCCCGTATAGTGCAAATAAGTATTCTAACAGCAACAGCTGTGTACTTTATTCCTTTCTTACAGTGCAAACATACAACCGATACATTGTTGCTTCAGTCAAGCCAGTTTTTAAGGGCTAAGGGAAGATTTCAATACCGCTATCTTCCATTTATATGAAGTATAGCATTACCTCAGAGAACCTATCCGTACTGCTCCCCCATTCTAGCATGAGGTGTAAAGAATGGATTCCAGAAGTAACTATGGAGAATCTATAACTGACCACAGTCACTTCTCTCAAATATCTAGGTATGTGGTTAGACCCTAATCTATCCTTTGGCCCCCACTGAAAAACTTTCATCTAAACTTTACCCCAAACTAGGAGCCCTGAACATAAACAAATCCTGCCTGAGCACAGCGGTAATAAAAAAAAAAAACACAGAACAAAGGATTATGCCGGTCATTGAATACGGAGATGTAGGGAATGCAGCTGCCCCACAAACGCACCTTCATAAACTTACTACATTGTATAACTCATTCTGCCGCTTTGTGCTACAATGTAACTACATGACCCACCATTGTGACATGTTAAAAAAGCTAAACTGGACGTCGCTGGAATCTAGACGCACTCTTCACCTTTCCAACCTGGTGTTTAAGAGCTTTTCTGGGAAGCTGCCACCCTACCTGAATAGACTGCTTCCCCTAGCAGTTCCCTCATCCTATAACCTCCGATCCAGGACCAGCATCTCACTTGCAATACCACAATACAAAAAGAAAGTGGCTCGATCCTCATTTTCCTAGAGAACCACAAATATGGAATAACCTCCCAGACGCCATCAAATCTTCCCTCAGTCTTAAGTCACTCAAGAGATCTCTATTACTATACCTCGATACAGAATGCACCTGTAAACATGTAACACAGTGACTAGATTTCCTACATATTTATTTTCTTTGTTAATCTGTAGATTTGTGTTTTGTTTTTTATATCTTGCATTTATTACTTTGTATTTCTGACTGTAACGACTGTAAAAATTTGAATGTTCTTGAACCCAGGACATACTTCAAAAATGAGAAAAACCTCAATGTATCCTTCCTGGTATAATACTTTGCAAATAAATAAACTCGAAAGGTTATGGAGATACACTTATCGGCAAGAGAATGCCGTGCCAGACTTTGATGAGGTAGCATCTCCCTCCCCAGGTTTAGACAGGATATACCATTGTGTCAGATGTGTGGGATTCCCCCACGTCTCCTGGGGATGACTGGTGGTGCTGGTCCTCTGGCAAAAAGTGTTATCACTTTTAGAATTAATGAAGTGGAGGTCAGCAAAGGGATCCTTGTTTGGCTCTTTTGGGACTACGAGTCCCCAAGGTAATAAAGTTCACTAAAAACTAACAAACCCCCCCTAGCTACCAGATGCTACCTTTAAAATACTCTGAAAATGGCGTTGCAGCATTTTCACAAGGACTGCACAAAACGTAGTGTTTGCATACTGTACAATCTGTAATGGTCTTCCTGCTTGGTATGTTTGCAGCTCTAAAGTGGCACTGCCATTTAAATAAGCTGTAACTAGATTATTTCTACATTACAAACAAAACCACGTTTCGGGTTTTTGTTTTAAGTAAAACAATAGATTGGGTGTCCAATACAATGCAGTGATAAATGGCATAAATATTAGTCCATAGGCTATATGGGGATAACCCTCTGAAGAATTAAAAAAAAAAAAAAAAGGAGCAGCAAGGGTAGGAGACGTCTGAGCCGTCCCAATCCACCAAAGCTAATAGGATCCGTATTTTAGACCCAGTGACCACATATAATGTACAACAGTCAAAAAACATAAGGTAAAACGGCACTTTATTGTGATGGCGGGCTATTGCCCAATAAAAACCAGTCATAAAATCCTTTATCACAGATCACAGGGGAAATATGCTGCTCATTCCTGAGTACAGCAAAAATAGATTAAAGGCATAAGAGTCCAAGGTTTTACCTGCTTTAGCGATCCTTAATATTACAGGTAAGACCTAGGACTCTTATGCCTTTAATCTATTTTTGTGTATTTTTTCAACTATGAAACATTTACAAAAACCTGTGCAAAAGTTTTAGTGTGTGTGTGTGTGAGTGCGCTTTATCGTATACAGTATTTAACAGTTAATAAGGTGGAGGAGGGAATATTTAGATAAGGTAGCATGAGGTGTATTGTGTTCTCCAGGCTACCCCAGATAAGAGCTGGCAACTGAATGAAAGAAAACCGGGAGCTTAAAAGACTTCTAATCTAACCCCTGGTGATGTCCCTGTAATACATCTAACCCAACGCAATGACTTGAGTCTGTGTTCTACCCATAGACTCCATTCTATGGCTGAACCCACCAAGTGAGACGTGAGATAAAAGATACCTTGGGGTGGGGGGCAAATTACAACTCAAAATATCACACAATGGATGCACCCAGTGAAACATGTAGAGTAAAATATTTACCAAACATACAAGAGAAAAACAAAGCACATGTAAGATATCAGCAACATAAAATAAACAGTAAGAACATTTAATCTTTTTGGTGGTAGTGTCCATTTAAATGCAATCTGGTTATAAAGTTTTGTTTTTCTGCTCTTACTCTACAGCTAGTTTAAGGCATACCCATGCTGGCTTTTATTCAAATTTCCCTTTATATTAATCGCTGGTTTACCAATAATGTGTTTTGTATATCCTGAGACAGTACACATTTTTCTTCCTTGCATTATCATATTTGTGTTGTTGTGTGTATATTTTCGCATGGTGGAGAGAGAGATTGTTCTATGGGAGTATCCTTTACTTTTTTTTTTTTTCAAGGCCACTTTCCGCTTCAGCAAATTTAAGGGTTTACCAGAATTAGAATTCTAGTTAATATATTGGCTCAATTATCACCACCCATACCTATACACTTGCCAATGAAAAGTTCAGCTTTAGTGATTAAATTCAATTTTATTCCCTTTATCAGTATGCAGGTATTCAAAAACATACCAAGTGCTGTAAGTGGTTACTAAATGACTCTTTGGGCACGGAAACTTGCACAGAAATATTAATTTAAACATAAAATTTCCAAATACGCATGTTCAGTACCCATAATCGATATGATAAGGACTATGGCAGCTGTAACACAGGCTGATGACATCAACTTATTGCCAAATATCATAGCAATAAATTAACGAGCCATTAAAACAAACACCAAACCATACACAAAAATATAAATAAGACGTAAACACAATCAGGTCTATTCAAAGAGAGGTGAAACTCAGGAGAATGACTGGAGAAGTGAAGAATCTAGGTCAAAATAGCCAAACCAGAAAAATTCCCCCATTTATCGGTTTCCAAATTGGCTACTTTGTCTAGATGGTTCTCTTCGGAGTTTCACCTTTCTCTGAATAACCCTGAATGTATTGCATTATATTTTCATGTTGCTGTATCAGCCACAAATACATTTTGTTTGGGCTTTTTACTAAAACAGGATACTTTTTCAGTTATGGTAGCATGAATCACCTGATTCATGGAGGTAAAACAAAAAAAAACAGCCGACATACACACACCAATAGAATTAAAAAGGACCACTCTACTCATCCTGACCACTTCACAGTGAGCGGGATGTGATGAGTCCCCCCCCCTCCTATCTCCACTGATCATGTGAAAATGCTGGGTGACGTGGAAGAGTCTCCTCCACCCCACCCAGCATCACGAGCAGCAAGGATTATTGAATTTCCCAGCTGCTGGTTCCCAGTAAAGTCGGCTCGCAGTTGCAGTAGTGATTGGTCTCAACGTGGAACTCAATGAATTTGAGCTGCGCAAGAGGTTTGCGCAAACGCTACGTAAATTGCATACGTACAGTGCTTAAGTCTCGCCGCATCGTGCATTTTGCTGTTCCTGTGCTACGCTAAGATGTGTAAGAGCACAAATAGCGCAGAAATTCCTCGGGGACTTCCAGGTTCAGGAGTTCCTGAAGAGGAGAAGCACCCCTTGGCAAGTGAAAAAAAACGTGAGTAAAAACACCCAAAAAATCCCCTATTATTTTTATAGCGTGTTCCCTTAAATCAAGCTCTTAGGGTATACTACAAGAGGGATATCAGTAAGCACATAAAAATGTTAAACTTGCATGAAATTTATATAGAGATCCCCACTGAACATTGGTGCTTAGTGTATAACCTCTCTAGTCTTCCTAACATAGAAAATATGATTGACTAATATGCTAAGTACAAAGATGAATACTGAAAATCTTTGCAAGGAAACAAAATGTAAACTACAAAACGATAAAAAAAAAATATATATATATATATATGTAATAATAATAATAATAATTATGAAATGTATTTGAGAGCAATACTCTACCTTAACAGCAACACCTCTGGTCTCTGGAAACTCCAGCAGGTGACAACTCAATTCTTCTATCCGGCTGATACATAACCTGCGATCTGCAGCTCTATGAAGAGACTGCACCAATGCTCTTGTCCTGTTATCAACACTTACTCGTGCGATAATCTGCATCCGTGAGAAGAAATATTATTTTTTAGACTTATATGCACATATACGTTACATAGCGTGATCCTGCACACGCACAGGATACCATGTCCTCGCAAAATAGCACAGTCCTTTAAGCTATTCATTACCCACTGCCTTGTAGCACGACAAATATACAGTTTATTAACCTTTGCTCAATCTTTACACAGTCTATTCAGCAAAGTTTTCTACACAATTAAAAACTGTGCTCATTTGAGCACTAAGACATAAACAAAAACATCCCTTATTCCTTGGAGTTCAACAAAAACATTTGATCTATTCAAGCCAGTATATTTCTCAGGGTCTCCCTCTGCCTATCATACAGGAATCCATCTAAGGTGCCGCTCATTAACTCCCTGCAGATGAGAAAGCCTGGAGTATTCTGAACTTCTCTGGATCCCCCTGTGTTTACAGCTGATAGTTATATATGGGGAAATACAAATACAGTCACAGACCATGCCATGCACTATATCTTCATTCCCAGTGTAGCATTATATCTGACCCTGTAATTACATCAAATACATTCAATTATGGTTACTGAAAAGACAGAAGAACAGTTGCAGGTATTTATAAAGCGCTAACAAGTTCTGTAGCGCTGTACAATGTGAGAGACAGAATAACAAATATACAAGTTAAAAGACACAAAACAGTAGGAGAGAGGACCCTGCTTGAGAGATTACAATCTAAGGAGAGGGGTGGCACATTAGGCGAGTGTAAATAGAGAACCTGAAGTAGCGGGGTGCATGTGGGCTGGGTGGAAATATGGTGCAAAAAGTGTACAGTGGGTGAATCATGGAGTGAGAGACTTCTAGAACTTGAGAGATGGGGAGAGTCTAAGGTTGCAAGGGAGGGAGTGCCGTAGAAAGGGGGCAGCTCAGGGGAAGTCTTGAAGGCTAACAACACAGCACAGGTTCCTCATCCATCAATTCTTAGCGTACTACACACGCTGCATACAAGATTTACAATTGGGAAATCATTAAGATTTTTTTTTAACCCACCTGGACATGTCATGGATTGAAATTATATTACGTCATTTGTTTTTAGCACTTGATACTTTCCTACATATTTATAAAAAGCTTACATGATATTAAACCTTTGTAAATTATTTTAGATCTGTTGCAAGAAACTGACAAGGGATTGGAACAGACAAGCACTGGGTAATCCCCTGCGTACCATGCTTCTTGACAGTGAAACCAAATTGACAATTTTACTGTTCAGTCCATATTTTCCATATTTCCTTTCTCCTTTGGCACCAAGTCTGGATTCACTCAAACTGCTGGAGAGCTGTTCTTTACCTTGCTGGGTATTTTAGACTATGCTTTACATTTAATTTTATAGCCACTGATCATTCAGTGTCTTGCAAGCGGCTCTCAACATTTTAATACACCTGTAACTAAAGGAATCAAGGCCATCTACAGCCTTAATATGCTTTACGTGAATAGGAGGTGGCATGACTAAAATTCCAGGAGAAAGACAATCGACAGAGGACAGAAATGTGCCAATACTCTGTTTATGTGACATACCCAACATCATATTAGTTATTGCTTGAGGTGTCTTAAACTGCATCAGCTATACCCCTTGATGAGGCCTACATAGGCTGAAACATAGTTGGGGGTTGCTATAGCTCTCGTGATGAAGCCTCCTGGTCGACCTGGGTGGAGACAGGTTGAATTGCACAGGATCTTCTCTGTAATTGCAACATCGAGCCAACACCTTAAAATACTTGCGTGGGGACATAGCAACGGGCAGAAAACATATACCACTTGCTTTTCACAGAAACCTTTTTCTGTTAACCAACACATTAAAATAATATTACACCAAATCTTCCTTTCTGGATTGTGTACAGCTATAGAAAATAATTTGAATGGGCCCCTTAGTGCGTCTGTGTCATCTATAGTTATGTTAGTAGGTTTTGATTTGCCAAGTGATACAAAGTAACAGAATAGAACGTATCATTTTGCTCTTGGTGCATGGTATTTTAATAATAAAAAAAATAGCTTTACACAATTGAATATGGAAAATCAAGATGCACCCACCTTTTCCCTCTGTAGAGACAATCTTTTTGCACGTTCCTCTGCACCTTTACTTTCTTTAGACGTTTCCTGCTCACCTTTGTTCTCTACAACCTCACCCTCTTGTACTGTCCCACTTTCTTCTGTCAGTGCCTTTGGCTCCGACCGTAGTTTTGGAACCAGGCCACCGAGGTAACTCCCCACAAACGCGTGGACGTTACTAGATTGATTTGACAAAAAGGTAGAGATGCTATTCTTTGTAGATGCTGTAGTGCTCTCATCCACTGCTGTCTCAAAAGCAACATCCGTCTCGCCTCGTATCTCTTTGCTCGGGTCCCCAGCCTGTATGGTTTTATTCTTCCCCATGCTCGTCTCGCCAAAGTAATAGCAGTTTATGTGATTGGCCACAAAATTGTAGGTTTCTCCAAAGTTAGTGGTGAAATAGTTTGCATGGAATAGATTAGCTTTTGGATCCTGGCTTTCCTTGACTGGCTGCTGAGGAATGTCCTGCTCAACCCCAGGGGTTGCAGCTGCAGTTCTATTGGACTCTGAAGCAGCGAGATTCTGCTTGCTGTTTTCAGGCTGTTCTGCATTACCTTCGTTTACCTGGGATGTGTCCTCTTCAGCACCGCTGGAAACGTTCGGCTTTGTCCGTACAATACGTGCTATTAATTCATTATGTGTGCTGGAGACTGCCTTTGTTACAGAGCCTAAAGTGTTCTTAATTCGGGACATAGACTTTCTCGCCGCTGTAAATACCTTGGAAGAAGTGGCGCTTACTTTAGAGAAATGCCCTGAGAGGTGTATGTTGAGCGCTCGGTGTCCAAATTTACCATAAGGCAGTTTGCTGTGGTGGAGTCTTGGATAAACCCCAGTTTGTTTTGCAGAATTATGTATGGGTCTAGAGTTATGAATCTTCCAAAAACTCCTTCTAACAGTCAGTAAATACAAATACGTATCCAAAAACACCAAAACGGACATTACTTGGTGTTGCGTTCCTTTTCAAGCCCAGAATGCAGAGAGGAAAATTCATACCTGAAATAAAGATCACAGTGAAATGAGAAGAAATGAGGAAACTCTGCAAACCCAATTAACTCGATTTTGCATCGTAATACATTGAAAAGAAATCATCCCATTTACACTCCATTTTAAAGCAAGATTAAGACTTGGGTCTGTAGGCGAACGACCGACTTGGCCGTCGGACTACGGACAAATTTTATGAACGTTCTGGGTCATCCACGGGAAGCGAATATGGACGACCCAAAAAGGACCGAAGGGAAGACCGCTGAACTGAAAAAGGAAAAAAAAAATACAAAACCTGCAGCCGAACACAGCCAACAACATGACGGGAACTCGGATGCTGTCCCTGGGCTCATTAAAACCCTTTCAGCACCAGGGACAGCACCGGATATCCCTTCCTGTGTTCGGTCGGAGGTTTGTTGGTTTTTTCTTTCAGTTCAGCAGTGGGGTTTTTTTTCCCCCAGTTTGTTTTAAAATCAGGAATCAAAAATTTTGCCAAAAAAAAAAAAATACAAACCCCCCCCCAAACAATTAAAAGAAATAAAAAGGCTTTTTGCTGCAAATGCAAAGAATAATTGGTTGAATAATAAGAGAAAAAAAAAAATATTACTTTACATCTATGGGATTCGCCTGTCAAACTGAATCACTTCTCTATGGGACAATTTCGCTGTTGCTGATAGTTTAACTATACAGTTTTTTCATGTAAATTGTACCAGATCGTCCCGACTTTGACAAATTCCAATCAAATGTGGAGGATCGCTAGTCTGTTCTAGTCACAAAGTCGTTGGAAGTCTTTGATGAAAGTTGGAGGCAGTGGACAAGGGCTGAATCTCCTACATGTTGTGGGATTGGTCGGGCTATAACAGACAATCACACAAATACACACCCAGTGGACAGCCTGCCTAATGTGCCCAAACTGAATTCTTCGTCTTATCTCCAGGCACACTTTATTACGGTAAACAGGTTGCAAATACCAGCCACAAACCTCAACCTAACGAAAGACTAAACAGAATTTACTGCCGCTTTACAACAGCCAGGGAGAGGGCAGAATACAGGGAGAGCTCTGGGGTCACTCATTGCTGATAAGATTCAGGGTGTTATAATGACTGAAAAATCACTGTACAATACAGATACAAGGTGTATCTGTAATTTCCATACTCGGCATTATGCCATATACAGATATTTTTACATTGTACAGTAGGGATGCACCGATACCGATACTAGTATCGGTGCCGATACCGCCGTTTGCACGAGTACTTAGTACTCGTGCAAATGGCCCAATACACCCCCCCCCCCCCGATACCGGAAGCCAGCACTGGGCCGGCTTGTCGGTATCCACGGGGCTGGGGAAGCTGGCCGAGTGCATGAAAAGCACGCGGCCAGCGTTCCCCTCGGCGGCTGCAATACTCACCTGCTTCCAGAGGTCTGGGTCACGCTGCTGTGGCGCGATCACGTGGCCGCCGGCGCTTCTGTGACGCTGCCTCCAGCCTCCAGCTGCTGGAGGCAGCGTCACAGAAGCGCCGGCGGCCACGTGATCGCGCCATGGACCTCCGAAAGCAGGTGAGTATTGCAGCAGCTGGAGGGGAACGCTGGCCGCGTGCTTTTCATGCACGCGGCCAGCGTTCGATGGGGGCATATCCACATATATATATATTATCTCTCGAGGGGATAATTACATGAGAGCTGGGGGCATTTTTATATGAGGTCTGTTCTTATTGGAAAGCGTTCACATGACATAAAATAAAAGTATCCGTACTCGGTATCGGGGAGTACTTTTTAAAAAGTATCGGTACTCGTACTTAAAAAAAAGTGGTATCGGTGCATCCCTATTGTACAGTAATACCTCGGATTTAAGAGTAACCCAGTGTGCGAGTGATTCGCACAACGAACAACTCTTCAGAAATTTTTGTCTTGCACTACGAGCAGTGCGTGCGCATTCGCACATATATGTGGGTGGGGCAGTGAGACCACGGCACGTTAATGCACATGCGGCCAGAGCTTGGGAGAAGACAGACCTACACTCACTCACATCCACCACCAGGTACAGCTATACAGTATTCAGAATATGTAGGTATATAGCAGAGCTGCAATAAACTCCCAGCCGTGAGTAAGCTGTAATAAATGTTGTACAGTACTGTAGTTTCATGAAAATGTACCATAGCCCATCAGCTTATTTCTGGCTACCATCGCAGTTTCCCCCTACTACGAGGAGGAGGAGGAGGAGGAGGAGGAGGCGGCACTGGCGATCTGGCCCTGTCCTCTCTCCCTCCTGTGTGTAACACCACACATTACAATACTGTGAGCTTTATTGCTGTGGAGCACTGTGATACCCTCATACACACCGCACACTGCTGTGAGATTTATTGCTATGCAGCTCTGATATGCTGATAGACACCGCACATTACTGAGTTTTATTGCTGTCTCCTTCACACCAGCCACAATTCTTAAAGCGCAGGTTAATTTGTTCCATTTTTCCTTTATACTGTACAGTATTTTGGATTACTGTAATCATTTTCATATGAATAAATGGTTGTGGAACCAATCATCAGAGTTTCCATTATTTCTTAGAGAAATTCCCTTTGATATAAGGAGCGCTTTGGATTACAAGCACGCTTCCGGAAAGAATTATGCTTGTATAATCCAACGTATTACTGTATTGGTATTTTATGGAAGCTGCATTGCTAATAATCTCATATATTGTAGTATGTATCTTTAGCTGTCATACAGGGCAGGCCTTGCTCAATTGACTGTCATATAATTCAACAAGGTTGTCAAATTGCAGGAGTATTGTTGGATTTGAATAATAACAGCACCAAAACCAGCCTAAATCACATTGATTTTTCATTAATCTTAAGGAGCATGTTGGAAGCTTACAGAAGCAGAGTGTAAAAGAAGATTGGCTAAAATAAAGTATTTCCAGTGGGAGCCATCAAAGCGCTATTCGTGTAGCATGGTTTGTGGTAGAATACGGATATAGGAGATTGAAAAATGAAGGGTCACTGACATGTACAGTACAATGAAAGCATTGGAGAGAGCGATGCCATTGTGGCTGGAGGCAGGGGAATGCTATTGAACTTTGCGAAGTAAGAATGTTTTAACTTCATCGCCCCTGAATGTATGGTATATGCTTTAAACAAAGGTCTTTCCAGGAGACGAAAGAGCAAAATAAAAGAAGAAACAAAAGGACGACTAGTTTGTGCAACAATTACTTTAGGTTTAGGTCCCAGTAGGGATTTACTATTAGAGAGTGAACAGCTGATGATGGTTTTTCATTCACCATTGTCCAAGCCACATCACGTGCCATGTGAGCTTTTCATCCGTCTAGTAAAGTCATTAACACCGAGAGACACTCCAATGGGTATTCTTAGTTCCATAGCACTGAATAGGAATAGCCCGACACAAAAGCATGGATCTATACTACGCACACAATGCCATGTACCTTTTGAGCCTGAAAGATAGGAAGAAAAGAATGCAAGCGAAGATTGAAAAATTTACTGTTGCAAATGCTGGACTGTACATGAGGAGGGAAGGAGAATGTTGCATGAGTTGTCCAAAATTTTACCTACATACATACACCACTGCATCCATGAAAACACAAGTATACTATAAGTAACTTGAAAATATGACTGAAGCAAACGGGTCATGGATCCCATCTTGCAAGCCGTAGTAGCATTGAAAACTTCTATTACATACCTAATACTGTCCATTTTCAGTTGGGTTAATGAGCCATCAAAAATTATTTTCCATAAAACCACTAGTACCTGCCAGTGGGTTTATGGGCGACCACTTGGTGGTGAAGTGGTCAAAGGTACACCAACAGTTAAAACCAGGTTAAGGGGATGGTGGGTACACACAAAGGTTAAGCCCCCCCCCACCCAGATCCTCTCATTTTAACTCTAAAGTGTAATAATAATGGCCATATCTCCAGTGCCATTCTTCCTCGCTGCTTGTTGGATCAGACAGTTGCAGTTTCAGTTGAAGCCACAGATGTCAGGAGGGGTTGTGCAGCTGGGGTTTGTACAGCTGTACGTTACTGACTTGTTGCCCAGAAAGCAGATCAACAGTTTTCTTGCCCAGGTGAACCTCCTCTGAGGGTTGAATCAATCCTTCAAGACCCCTGCAGGTGGTACTCGGTCATCATGACGTTCAAGAGCGCCGATTTTTACGTCCTTCAAAATTAAACCATTAGCTTAATCATCATCGTTAAAATGGATTGGACAGCAGAGGCATTCCATACATACAAGTGTGATTCATTACTTCCTTTATAAATACGTCTTAATGCATTGAAGGTTTCCCTGTAAATTCCCCATCTAATCCTCTTAACATTTTGGAGATTCCTTTGTGAACAAACCAGTTTGTCCACACACTTTTCTTCTGGCTCATTGAACATTGTCTTACAAGGCATAATCAAAGCAGGTACTGGCACAAATGCCAGTAACATTTACATTGCGTCAAAGGTAAATCACTCTCAGCATCCATCACAAATGGTAGTCATTTTATTAAATACCATAACAGAGACTTGTGGGATAAAACCAAAGAGCCTAGAGTGCACCTTAAAATATAAGACCTACAAGACACATAAAAGGAAAAAAAAAAAGAAGTCACAAGGTCAATAGCCCATAATCCAACACACAGAGAGGTGGAAGGAGAGAGCCCCAATGCTATAAAAAGTCTACAATCTGTAAACAGACACACACCCCTTCGTGCACAGCCAATCACTAAGCTATGTGTGCTTCACACCTTTCTGATTTGACAGCTCTTCTAAACAAAAAATAGTATCAGTAGACAGGGGCCCTCTCCGAGAGATCAGGTTGTAAATGTGACGTGAAAACTCAGACAGGTGGTTGAAGTCGAGTGTATAGAAGGATCAAAAAAAACTTCAGAACATAGACTCAAAACAAAGCAGCATCTAGCAAGTCAAGTGAAAAGGTCATTGTTACGGACCTGTACTCCACTTAATTCCATAGCTGGCAATGAAAAACAATCAGACTAAAATAGAGAAGCAATTAGTTAGCAGCGGTCAAGTATAATGTGAACCCGGGTACACAGCCTGCATTTTATTGCCCTGCGAGAAACCCGCTGGTGACAAATATTCCTGCTCAAATCTAAAAATCAAACAATATCCCACAAAACAAGTTTCAAAAATAGAAAAATACGATTTTTTTCCCTCTTTTTTATATTAACAAAATAGTGCAGCAGATCATGTGACCTACACATTAATTGCACTTTGTCATCAACATCACAAACCTCGGTTTTCTGTGTACTACGAGTCATGGATAATCTTCCTTTGGTATAACTATATGGCTCAAAAACCACTATGGTGGGAAAAAAAAAATTGGAAAAACTACTGATTACAATAGGACACCCAGCAGTCAACATCTATTGGTTGCCACAAAATATCATACACGTTTTCTAAAACACCAAGAGGACCAGTGAAGTCCTGGTTGCTGTCACAATGAAATGGCATTGTCTGACTGCAAGCAAGTAAGGGCAAGAGCTTGAGGGAATTTGGAGTTACCTTTATTTGAATTTCAGGCCCAAAGCTTTTACTACCAAAATGCTATAAAATACAGGGTTGCTCAAACAGGACAAAATTACATGATATTTACACAGGTAAAGAATGTATATTATATACAGACACATTATAACAGCTGTGCAATAAAGAAATGCCAAGTTCTCATTCCATGCTTGGGAACAGCAAGCTCCTGATTGGCTGAGCCGCTTCCTGGTCTGAATACAGAAACTAAAGCAATATTACTAAAGAAGATATTTTGAAGCTATGTTTATGCATTAACTATACAAAGCATATAATAATAAAATTAAAAAAAGAAAAGCTTTTGAGTCACTTTAACCCTTTCCCGCCGCCAGGCGTACCATGCCGTCCCCACGGCAGGTGGGCTTAGAAGATGCAAAGCGTACTAGTACACCCCATTGACTTCTATGGGCTGCCTCGGCAAGATACCCAACGATATGGATGCGCCTACCTCACAAAAATACTTGTACTTCTCATAGATTGTAAAGTCCCCTGGAACAGGGTCCCCCTGAATCAGGCCATATCATCCATGTGTGGTATTCTAATGTATCAACACCTTGTGAAAACTGATCTTGTAAAAACGCTGCGGAATTTGTGACGCTATACAAATAAATAATAATCTTCGCGTATGGAATACGGCCCAATGATTTTACAATGTTGCGACTAGTGAAACAGCAGACAAAAAAACAGGGGGGGGGGACAAATTCACGGCTGCCTGGCTACTGGCTCCTTTAGCATGGAAGCTGTTCAGGAGAGTTGGAGTTAACCCTAAAGATTCGGCTTCAATCACACTTCCTTTTTAGCAACAGATTCTACCCCTGCCCTGCTCTCCCATCAAAAAGAGCAAAATCTGTTGCCTAAAAACTCAGGAAGAACCAGAGCAGAATCAATTTTTTGGGGCTAACCCTACAAACAACTCTAAAACTGCGAATAGCTAAATCAAACCCTACCTGCAGCCTGTGAAATCTGCTGCAGGGGATTGAATAGCCTAAAGCGGGGCTGTCATCCCCTCCCCCATGTCGTACATTTCAAGAATGCTTTGAATGTGATAGCCAGGGAATCATGGGAGTTGTAGTTCAGAAACATCTGGGAGTTTGACAGCAAGGCCCTAAAATAAGACGTGAGTTACCGTAATCTTGATGTGGAGTTTCACCTGCATTTGTTGATCAGCAGCGCCTCTGGTGTATAGGTCACACTGCCTCTCACCCATTACCCCCCAGGTGTTAATGTGTAAACCGATCAAACCTCTCAGCAATGGAGGGAATATACAGCGGATAGATATCTATATATATATATAAAAGAAATCTCACACACACACACAGTCTCTCTGTGACAGAGATAAACGCCATACATACTCACCCGGTGCCCGCCTACTATAAAGATAGAAGCATCACACCACACATCGCCTGACACGGCTTCACCCCTGACCAGCCACTCCCCCACCCTGTGCAGACAGCGCCCCCTGCAGCCATACACAGCACTGTGCAGCCCCGGCAGAATGCAAACAGACAGGCGGCTTGGGAATGGGCTGTGTGAAGCGACTGGAGGAGCCCTGTCAGCCATGACCGCCTCCCTGAGTGGAGACAGTATACCCTGCCAGAGATAAACAAACCGACGTCATGTACTGACACAGACATTACACCCTGTCAGAGAGGAATATAGTGACGCTAAACACTGACACTAAATAAAGTACACTCACTATACCCCGTCTGAGGTAAAGAATCAGCCTATGCCCTGATAGAATATAGCGCCGCCAGTATACCCCGAAACACACATTATACCCCGAAACATACATTATACCCCGAAACATACATTATACCCCGAAACATACATTATACCCCGAAACATACATTATACCCCGAAACATACATTATACCCCGAAACATACATTATACCCCGAAACATACATTATACCCCGAAACACACATTATACCCCGAAACACACATTATACCCCGAAACATACATTATACCCCGAAACATACATTATACCCCGAAACATACATTATACCCCGAAACATACATTATACCCCGAAACACACATTATACCCCGAAACAAACACACATTATACCCCGAAACACACATTATACCCCGAAACATACATTATACCCCGAAACATACATTATACCCCGAAACACACATTATACCCCGAAACACACATTATACCCCGAAACACACATTATACCCCGAAACACACATTATACCCCGAAACACACATTATACCCCGAAACACACATTATACCCCGAAACACACATTATACCCCGAAACACACATTATACCCCGAAACACACATTATACCCCGAAACACACATTATACCCCGAAACATACATTATACCCCGAAACATACATTATACCCCGAAACACACATTATACCCCGAAACACACATTATACCCCGAAACACATTATACCCGAAACACACATTATACCCCGAAACACACATTATACCCCGAAACATACATTATACCCCGAAACATACATTATACCCCGAAACACACATTATACCCCGAAACACACATTATACCCCGAAACATACATTATACCCCGAAACATACATTATACCCTGCGTGAAGGGACAACGGCGACATTAGACGCCGAGCTAGAAACACTCTCATTATATCCCGCCTGTGGTAAAGAATCAGCCATTACACCCTGTCTGAGGTAAACATACAGCCATTACACCCTGAGGTAAACATTCAGCCATTACACCCTGTCTGAGGTAAACATTCAGCCATTACACCCTGTCTGAGGTAAACATTCAGCCATTACACCCTGTCTGAGGTAAACATTCAGCCATTACACCCTGTCTGAGGTAAACATTCAGCCATTACACCCTGTCTGAGGTAAACATTCAGCCATTACACCCTGTCTGAGGTAAACATTCAGCCATTACACCCTGTCTGAGGTAAACATTCAGCCATTACACCCTGTCTGAGGTAAACATTCAGCCATTACACCCTGTCTGAGGTAAACATTCAGCCATTACACCCTGTCTGAGGTAAACATTCAGCCATTACACCCTGTCTGAGGTAAACATTCAGCCATTACACCCTGTCTGAGGTAAACATTCAGCCATTACACCCTGTCTGAGGTAAACATTCAGCCATTACACCCTGTCTGAGGTAAACATCAGCCATTACACCCTGTCTGAGGTAAACATACAGCCATTACACCCTGTCTGAGGTAAACATTCAGCCATTACACCCTGTCTGAGGTAAACATTCAGCCATTACACCCTGTCTGAGGTAAACATTCAGCCATTACACCCTGTCTGAGGTAAACATACAGCCATTACACCCTGTCTGAGGTAAACATTCAGCCATTACACCCTGTCTGAGGTAAACATTCAGCCATTACACCCTGTCTGAGGTAAACATTCAGCCATTACACCCTGTCTGAGGTAAAGAATCAGCCATTACACCCTGTCTGAGGTAAACATACAGCCATTACACCCTGTCTGTGGTAAACATTCAGCCATTACACCCTGTCTGTGGTAAACATTCAGCCATTACACCCTGTCTGAGGTAAACATACAGCCATTACACCCTGTCTGAGGTAAACATTCAGCCATTACACCCTGAGGTAAACATTCAGCCATTACACCCTGAGGTAAACATTCAGCCATTACACCCTGAGGTAAACATTCAGCCATTACACCCTGAGGTAAACATTCAGCCATTACACCCTGTGGTAAACATTCAGCCATTACACCCTGTTTGAGGTAAACATACAGCCATTACACCCTGTCTGAGATAAACATACAGCCATTACACCCTGTCTGAGGTAAACATACAGCCATTACACCCTGTCTGAGGTAAACATACAGCCATTACACCGTCTGAGGTAAACATTCAGCCATTACACCCTGAGGTAAACATTCAGCCATTACACCCTGTCTGAGGTAAACATTCAGCCATTACACCCTGTCTGAGGTAAACATACAGCCATTACACCCTGTCTGAGGTAAATATTCAGCCATTACACCCTGTCTGTGGTAAACATACAACCATTACACCCTGTCTGAGGTAAAGAATCAGCCATTACACCCTGTATGAGGTAAACATTCAGCCATTACACCCTGTCTGAGGTTCTGCGCCATCCGGGGCTGTTTCCTCTCACGTCTGTTTTATTTCCACCCCAAAGCGGGCGTCGGGAACACTCACCCTCCTGGTAGTTGGCGGGTCCCGGTGCCACTGCCTCCCACTGAGGTAAGCGGAGCGGCTGCTGCTCACTCAGTGTATCCGTACTCTGTGTTTCCCCTGTGGGAGCGTCACACGTGACCTGATTCACTCTCTAGTAACTACGGAGAGCGCCGAGGCCCTCAACCTACCAAAACGCGTTTTCGTGGTTGTCTTCGATTGCAAGCTCATTCCATGACGAGTCTGAAGGGAGGGGGGGGGGGGTTAGGGTATAGGAGCCACTAGCTTTGTAGACTGACACAAATCAAATCAAATCAAAACTGTGATTACTGAAGCTTGATCATGGTGAATAAATACAATTCGATGCAATTTTGGGGCAAATAGTCTATTCACAAGGCTGTCAATTCGCCAACTACAGGAGAATTGACAGCGAAATACGGTGCAATTCAGCGGAACTAAAATTGTCCCATAGAAGCAGTGGCGTAGCTTGGAGGGGGCCTCGGGGGCGGTCACACTGGGCACAATTTTCTTAGGGGCACAAAATTTCAAAAGAAGTTTGAAGGAACCACTAATATTTCCAGCAGGGATCAGCAAGGTGGTCCGCTCACAGACGATGGTGTCCGTGAGAGGCACTTGCATGGGTAGCCTCCAGTTTTGCGGAGCCAGCAGTGACTTAGCACTCAGCGTCCGCAAGGGAGGACCAGGACAGAAAATTCTGGTCCTGTCCTGACTCCTCCTTAACGCTGACATGTGTCACGTGAAGCAGCGCAGCATTATTCAATACCACAATACAAAAAGAAAGTGGCTCGATACTCATTTTCCTACAGAGCACCGCAATTATGGAATAAACTCCCAGACGCCATCAAATCTTCCCCCAGTCTAAAGTCACTTAAGAGCAGTGGCGTCACTAGGGTTGGTGTCACCCGGTGCGGTAACTTATGGTGTCACCCCCCCCCCCCGAGTTTTACGGATTTTTTTTAACTACTCTAACTACTAAATCAGTACTCCCATATAACACTGAATGCTCATACACACAGCGCACATTACTGAGACGTTTATTGCTGTGGAGCTCTCTCATATGCTCACACAAATTTTTGCCAACTGCCAGCAAGTACGATGCCTGTTCGAAGGCAGTGAAAGCACACATGGATATATATTGCCCCCAGCAGCTCTGGATATATTGCCCCCAGCAGCTCTGGATATATATTGCCCCCAGCAGCTCACCCATGGATATATATTGCCCCAGCTCACATATGGATATATTGCCCCAGTTCACAGTTATATATTGCCCCCAGCAGCTCACCCATGGATATATATTGCCCCAGCTCACATATGGATATATTGCGCCTCAGCTCACACATGGATATATTGCCCCAGACCAGCTCACACATGGATATATTGCCCCAGACCAGCTCACACATGGATATATTGCCCCAGACCAGCTCACACATGGATATATTGCCCCAGACCAGCTCACACATGGATATTGCCCCAGCTCTCATGGATACTGCCCCCAGCTCTCATGGATACTGCCCCCAGCACACATGGATATTGCCCCAGCTCCTCTCATGGATATTGCCCCAGCTCCTCTCATGGAACTGCCCCAGCTCATGGATATACTGCCCCAGCTCCTCTCATGCATATAATGCCCCAGCTGCTCTCATTGATAATGCTCCAGCTGCTCTCATTGATTTTGCCCCAGCTCCTCTTATGGATATGCCCCAGCTCATGGATATGCCCCAGCTCATGGATATTCCCCAGCTCATGGATATTCCCCAGCACATGGATATTGCCCCAGCTCATGGATATACTGCACCAGCTCAAGGATATACTGCCCCAGCTGCTCTCATGGATTTTGCCCCAGCTCATGGATATGCCCCAGCTCATGGATATGCCCCAGCTCATGGATATGCCCCAGCTCATGGATATTCCCCAGCTCATGGATATTGTCCCAGCTCAAGGATATACTGCCCCAGCTCAAGGATATACTGCCCCAGCTGCTCTCATGGATTTTGCCCCAGCTCATGGATATGCCCCAGCTCATGGATATTCCCCAGCTCATGGATATGCCCCAGCACATGGATATTGCCCCAGCTCATTGATATTGCCCCAGCTCATGGATATTGCCCCAGCTGCTCTCATGGATTTTGCCCCAGCTCATGGATAATGCCCCAGCTCATGGATATGCCCCAGCAGCTCATGGATATGCCCCAGCAGCTCATGGATATTGCCCCAGCACCTCATGGATTTGCCCCAGCTCCTCATGGATTTGCCCCAGCGGCTCATGGATTTGCCCCAGCTCCTCATGGATATGCCCCAGGCCCCCATGGATATTGCCCCAGCACCTCATGGATTTGCCCCAGCACCTCATGGATTTGCCCCAGCTCCTCATGGATTTGCCCCAGCTCCTCATGGATTTGCCCCAGCTCCTCATAGATTTGCCCCAGCGGCTCATGGATTTGCCCCAGCTCCTCATGGATATGCCCCAGGCCCCCATGGATATTGCCCCAGCACCTCATGGATTTGCCCCAGCACCTCATGGATTTGCCCCAGCTCCTCATGGATTTGCCCCAGCTCCTCATGGATTTGCCCCAGCGGCTCATGGATTTGCCCCAGCTCACCTCATGGATTTGCCCCAGCTCACCTCATGGATTTGCCCCAGCTCCTCATGGATTTGCCCCAGCGGCTCATGGATTTTCCCCAGCTCCTCATGGATATGCCCCAGGCCCCCATGGATTTGGCCCAGCTCACCTCATGGATTTGGCCCAGCTCACCTCCTGGATATGGCCCAGCTCACCTCCTGGATATGGCCCAGCTCACCTCCTGGATATGGCCCAGCTCACCTCCGCCGCGTGTTCGCTCCTTCTGAGCATCCGGCGGCGCGCAGCTTGGGCGCTCGTCTGGGGGAGCCACGTGACCAGCCGTGATTGGCTGGTGATGTGTTTCCTCCAGGCGAGCGCCGAAGCTGAATGCTTTGGACGCTCGCAGGGAGCGAACAGGCGGCAGAAGGTGAAACACCAGCCCTTAGGGTGACGGTGTCACCCTAAGGGCGGGTGTCACCTGGTGCGGGCCGCACCCCCCGCCCCCACGTTACGACGCCACTGCTTAAGAGTTCCCTATTAACATACCTCAATACAGAATGCACCTGTAAACATGTAACATAATGACTATACAGAATGCGCCTGTAAACATGTAACACAGTGACTATATACAGAATGCACCTGTATACATGTAACATAGTGACTATATACAGAATGCACCTATAAGCATGTAACATAATGACTATATACAGAATGCACCTGTAAACATGTAACATAGTGACTATATACAGAATGCACCTGTAAACATGTAACATAGTGACTATATACAGAATGCGTCTGTAAACACGTAACATAGTGACTATATACAGAATGCACCTGTAAACATGTAACATAGTGACTATATACAGAATGCGTCTGTAAACACGTAACATAGTGACTATATACAGAATGCGCCTGTAAACATGTAACATAATGACTATATACAGAATGCATCTGTAAACATGGATAAGCACCAGCTCATGGATATGCCCCCCAGCTCATGGATAATGCCCCCCAGCTCATGGATAATGCCCCCAGCTCATGGATAATGCCCCCCAGCTCATGGATACTGCCCCAGCTCATGGATTTGCCCCCCAGCTCATGGATAATGCCCCAGCTCATGGATATGCCCCAGCTCATGTCTATGCCCCAGCTCATGGATACTGCCCCCCAGCTCATGGATACTGCCCCAGCTCATGGATTTGCCCCCCAGCTCATGGATTTGCCCCCCAGCTCATGGATAATGCCCCAGCTCATGGATAATGCCCCCCAGCTCATGGATTTGCCCCCCAGCTCATGGATATTGCCCCAGCTCGTGGATAATGCCCCAGCTCCTGGATAATGCCCCAGCTCGTGGATACTGCCCCCCAGCTCGTGGAAATGCCCCCCAGCTCATGGATATGCCCCCCAGCTCATGGATAATGTCCCCCCCAGCTCATGGATAATGCCCCCCCCAGCTCATGGATTTGCCCCCAGCTCATGGATAATGCCCCCCAGCACATGGATTTGCCCCCAGCTCATGGATAATGCCCCCCAGCACATGGATTTGGCCCCCAGCTCATGGATAATGCCCCCCCCGCTCATGGAAATGCCCCAGCTCATGGATAATGCCCCCAGCTCATGGATAATGCCCCCCAGCTCACTCTCCGCTCATACTTACCTTCCTTAGCGACGCCGGGAAAGTCTTCGCGCGCGCGTGCTCTTTGGAAGGACCCCAGCCGCGACCACGTGGGACCAACTTTCCCGGCGTCGCTAAAGGAAGGTAAGTATGAGCGGAGAGCAGCTGCAGGGCCTGTCCGAATGCTCTATCGGCATTTGGACAGGCCCTGCAGCTGCTCACTTTGTTTATACTTACCTTCCTGAGCGACGCCGGGAAAGTTTCCGCGCGTGTGCTCATTGGAAGGACCCCAGCCGCGATCACATGGTCCCACGTGGTCGAGGCTGGGGTCCTTCCAACGAGCGCACGCGCGGAAAGACTTTCCCGGTATCGCTCAGGAAGGTAAGTATAAACAAAGTGGCGAGAGCAGCTCCAGGGCCTGTCCGAATGCCGATAGAGCATTCGGACAGCCGCCCCAGCCCCTAGGATGCCGGCAAGCCGGCTCAATGCCGGCTTCTGGTATCGGAAAAAAATATCGGGGGTACTGCACGAGTGCCAAGTACACCTGCAGTACCCGGTATCGGCACCGATATCGATACTAGTATCGGTATCGGTGCAACCCTAAACATAATGACTATATACGGAATGCACCTGTAAACATGTATCATAGTGACTATATACAGAATGCACCTGTAAACATGTAATATAGTGACTATATACAGAATGCACCTGTAAACATGTAACATAGTGACTATGATTGTGAGTTCCTACGGGAATAGGGCCCTCATCTCCTCCTGTACTGTTTGTCAAATGTTGTTCAATGTATTGTAACCCTGTCTATACTGTGCTTATTGTACAGCGCTGCGGAATATGCTGGCGCTTTATAAATAAAGAATAATAATAAAATAAAAACATGTAACATGGTGACTATATACAGAATGCACCTGTAAACATGTAACATAGTGACTATATACAGAATGCACCTGTAAACATGTAACATAGTGACTATATACAGAATGCACCTGTAAACATGTAACATGGTGACTATATACAGAATGCACCTGTAAACATGTAACATGGTGACTATATACAGAATGCACCTGTAAACATGTAACATGGTGACTATATACAGAATGCACCTGTAAACATGTAACATGGTGACTATATACAGAATGCACTTGTAAACATGTAACATGGTGACTATATACAGAATGCACCTGTAAACATGTAACATAGTGACTATATACAGAATGCACCTGTAAACATGTAATATAGTGACTATATACAGAATGCACCTGTAAACATGTAATATAGTGACTATATACAGAATGCACCTGTAAACATGTAACATAGTGACTATATACAGAATGCACCTGTAAACATGTAACATAGTGACTATATACAGAATGCACCTGTAAACATGTAACATAGTGACTATATACAGAATGCACCTGTAAACATGTAACATAGTGACTATATACAGAATGCGCCTGTAAACATGTAACATAGTGACTATATACAGAATGCACCTGTAAACATGTAATATAGTGACTATATACAGAATGCACCTGTAAACATGTAATATAGTGACTATATACAGAATGCACCTGTAAACATGTAATATAGTGACTATATTTCCTACATATTTATTTTCTGTTAATCTGTATATTTGTGTTTTTATTTTTAATATCTTGCATTTATTACTTTGTATTTCTGTAACGACTGTAACATTTCAATGTTCTTGAACCCAGGACATACTTGAAAACGAGAGAAATCTCAATGTATCCTTCCTGGTAAAATACTTTGCAAATAAATAAATAAATAAATTATTCGACGGAACACCCTGTACCACGTCTGTCAGCCCACCTTGAAGACCTGTGCCAGCCCCCCGCCGCTGAACATAAAGGAGGGAGGCACCTGCCCTGCAGCACATTTAAAATCCGGTCCCCACTAAGCCCCTTGTACAGCTCTCCCCCGGGCTGCCAGCAACTCCACGCAGGGAGGCAACACTGTGTGACACCAGAGCAGCGTGTCCAACACACAGTGAGGAGGTACTGGGGTTACGGGGAGAGGGTGACTGGAGGTTCGGGGAGAGAATGACTGGGGATACTGGGATATAGTGACTGGGAGTACTTGGATAGAGAGAGAGCGACTGACTGGGAGGGGTACTGGGAGAGAGTGACTGGAGGTTTGAGGAAAGAATGACTGGGGGTACTGGGAGAGAGAAAAAGTGACCAGGGGTACTAGGAAAGAAGGACTGGGGGTACTGGGAGAGAGTGACTGGGGTTACTGGGAGAAAGTGGGGGTACTGGGAGAGAGAGAGTGACTGGGGGTACTGGGAGAGAGGGACTGGGGTTACTGGGAAAAAGTTGGGGTACTGGGAGAGAGAAAGTGACTGGGGGTACTGGGAGAGAGGGACTGGGTATAGTGTGAGAGTGGAACTATGCTAGAGTATACTGGGACAGGCGTAGCAGTGGCGTATACAATACTTGTGCTTGTGGGGTAAGGGGGTCAATACTCTACTGGTAGAAGGGAATCAGAGTGTGTTACCGTGTCCACAGGTGGGGGGGGCACACAATTCTTGCCTTGCCCTGGGTGCCGACAACCCACGCTACGCCGCTGCATAGAAGACTGTCGTGTCTTTCAGTCACAGAACGCTGGATTGCGGAAAAATGCCCAGATTTTCGGTGTGTCGATTTGAAAGGTTTAAACAGGAAAATCCCAAAGGTTTCATATAAATGGAATATATTTCTTAATTATTTTTAAAGACCATTTTGTATTTTTTTAAAAGACTTTTTTGTTATTTTGTAACAGACCTTTTTATTACTTTTAAAAGGACCTTTTTTATTATTTGGACACATTTTTGTTGATTTAAAGGAGCGCTCTGCACATCCTGACCACTTTATAATTTTTAAAATGGTCAGGATATGAGGAGTGACCCCCGTACCCCCTTCTCTCCCAGCCCTCTCCTGTTTGTTTTTGGTAAAACGCTAGGTGGAGTAGAGGCGTTTCCTCCAACCCACCCAGTGTCACCAGCAGCTGGGGAATTTGAATTTTCCGGCTGCCGGTTACTACTCAGATACTAGTGATGTCGGCACGCAGGGTGTTAGCTCCGAACCATTGTTCTGCACAGGCGCTATGGGACTTGCGTACATAAAGTTTGACAGTCCCGTCGCGGTGCGCAGTTTGTGTTTGATACGCTTCGCAAGTATTGCAGGAAGCGCAAATTGTGCAGGATAGACTCAGGGACATCCGGGTTCAGGAGTCCCTGAATCGAAGAGGATGAGCTGCACGCAGCGAGGGACAAATGGTGTGTAACATTGGGCAAAATAAAAAAAATTAAATTAAATTAAAAAATATTTGGGCAAAGGCTGTCAACCTCTGAATTATTATTTTATAAAGGCATATTTATTGCTGTCAGGACACCCCTTCTCCTGCTCCTCTTCTCCCAGTACGATGTGGAGTTTCCTCATCTCTTCTATAGAGGTGAAGTCCGGGATGAGAGCGGAGAGTCTCTTGAAGTGAGTTTCCCTCAGTGCTGAGTACTTGGGGCACTGTAGGAGGAAGTGGACCTCATCTTCCAGGGCCCCCTGGTCACAATGCTGGCACAGTCTATTCTCCCTGGGCTTGTAGGTCTGTCTATGCCGCCCTGATTCGATTTCAGGCTGTGGGCGCTCAGTCTGTACCGGCTCAGGATCTGTCTGTCCTTGGGGTCTTGTAGTACCTCCAGGTATGGGGCCAGTTTGTATTCCCTCTGTAAGGATTGGTGAATGAGGTTCTGGGAGTTTGTTATATCATGTCTCCATTCTCTGATATAGTTTTCCCTGGAATCATTAATTCGGGCCTTTATTTGATATTTTGTCAAGTTGCATTCATGGTAGACTTGTGCACCGATTTTTTTTCGGTTCGATTCGTTCGGATGTTTAAAATTCCAATTCGGCTCGTTTCGGCCGATTTCTGTTTCGATTCGGTTCGGTTCGGCTCGTTTTTCGTATACATTTTTTTTCGGATTATCGACCATTTTTCGTGTTTTCGGGTCACTCTGCTCGTTTTTTGTATCGACTTTTCGTGATTTCGGAAATTTTCGTTTTTTTCGGAACGTCTGTTCTCCTCGTTTCAAAGTGTCTAACTCTATTCGTTTTGACGTAAACTACTATGGTTTACTTTTTTTATACTTTATATATTTTTTTATAATTAATTTTTGGTTTGTTTTTCGGATCCGATAATTCATTCTGTCGATACGATAATTCTGGCGATTCTATCGTGTTTTTTTTTATTAAATAAAGATCCTTTTTTGCTTATGAATATACATTTCACAACTTTATTTAATCATATTAAAATGGTTTTTACGATGTCCAGAATTACCGAAATGGAACCGAAATCATGAATAGAGCAAAAATAAATTTCGATTTGACACATTTCAAGTCCATTCGAAAAATTTTCGTTTCGGCTCGGAAAACTTTTCGGATCTGTCGGTTTTCGGGTCCGATCCGATTCGGAAATTCGACCGAATCCGAAGACACGAATCGGGAAATTTCGTGAAAATTCCGAAATTCCGAAACCCGAAACGCACATCCCTAATTCATGGGGGCTTTGGATGATCAGGGTGAATGAGTTGTTGCAGCTCACATGGTTTGGGGTGGTCCTTGTAGCCCAGTAGGGCTTTATGGTGGTATGAGTTGAGGCTGCTGATGTTTAGGTGGTCCCAGTATGATAGCGCCCTCTACTGTACTGCAAGAAGTAAGGGGAGTCTGCCCAGCTCGGCCCGGCAAGCATTGTTAGTGGTGCTCCGATGGACTTGGAATATTTCTGTTGGGCTGGTGTCCCATTTGGGTTGGTCTGGGTAGGTGTTGGGGCGCCATACTTCACTGCCTAAAGGAGGATTGGAGTGATGACACTATAAAAGATTTTAAGCCAGACTCTTACAGGCGGTTTTCGTTTGTAGAGTTTTCTCCTGATGGCATAGAAGGTTCTTCACGCCTTGTCTCTTAGGGCCTCTATGGCTGGTTTGAAACTTCCCAATTGGTTTGTGTCTAGGCCGAGGTATGTGTAGCTGTTGGCTTCATCAAGAGTGCAGTCATTAAGTGTGAAAGAGGACCTCTTGGTTTTTGCATTCTTCCTTTGGAAAACCATGACCTTTGTTTTCTTTTGGTTGATGGGTAGTGCCCATGCCGCACTGTATTTTTCCAGCACTTCCAAGCTGTCTTGTAGACCTCTCTCTGTTGGTGACAGTAATAGGAGGTCATCTGCATACAACAGGAACTTCACCTCGGTGTCATGTAGAGTTAGTCCTGGTGCTGAGGAGGATTCTAGAGCTTCAGCCAGTCCATTGATGTAGATGTTAAAGAGAGTTGGACTTAAGCTGCAGCCTTGTCTGACTGCACGAGCCTGCCGGAAGTACTCTGTTCTCTTCCCATTCACCTTTATGCTGCAGAACCTCTCCTTATATGAGCTCTTGATGACGTCATATGTTTTCCCTCCTATTCCACTCTCCAGTAGCTTGAGGAACAGGCCTGGGCGCCACACTGAGTCAAAGGCCTTCTTAAAGTCCACAAAACAGGCAAATATTTTCCCATGTTTTGTATTGTGGACATGGTCCTTGATGAGACTGTGCAGGGTGTAGATGTGATCTGTAGTGCGATGGTTTGGCATGAACCCCACTTGGCTTCTGTTGAGGACGTTATGCTGTGTCATTAGTCTCTGGAGATAGGAACTCGGAGATTTAGGATCCGTGCGGTCTGCTCTGCGGTCCTAGGAAAGAGGGTGACCGCTGCGCTTGGCAAACTTCAAATCCCTGTCCAAGCGATTGACAGGGATTTCAATGTTTCGCACGGCACCCACCCCTCGCTTCAGTGCCTGGGCCTAGGGAGCTTCATTGGGGGGGTCCAGGCCCTCGGCCCAGGTCCGATCTGACCGACTGGTCAGTCTGCCCCTGACTGGAGGTTCAGGGATGGAATGACTTTGGATACTGAGAGAGAGTGACTGGGGGTACTGGGAGAGAGAGTGACTGGGGGTACTGGGAGAGAGAGTGATTGGGGTACTGGGAGAGAGTGATTGGGGTACTGGGAGAGAGTGATTGGGGGTACTGGGAGAGAGTGACTGGAGGTACTGGGAGAGAGTGACTGGGGTACTTAAGGGAGAGAGTGACTGGGTATAGTGTGAGAGTGGAACTATGCTAGGGTATACTGGGACAGGGTGACTGGTAGCAGTGGCGTATTGTGGGGGGCATGTGTGTTTAATTTTTTTATTATATCAGTATTTTGTTAATATACAATACATGTGCTTGTGGGGTAAGGGGGTCAATACTCTACTGGTGGAAGGGAATGAGGGCGTGTTACCATGTCCACAGGTTGGGGGGGGGCGCACAAATCTTGCCTTGCCCTGGGCGCTGATAACCCACGCTACGCCACTGGGTATAATAAGACCTAAACAACTGTACAGGAGTGGCTGCAACTGGTGGCATAACCTGACTATAAAAAGCCATCTAGTATGGTATGACACTCGCAAGGAGGGTTCCGTGTTATAACAGACCCTAGATGCAAAAAAGGCGAGAAGTTGGGGCCTCCGTTTGCATGTCCTACCCAGAGTTCCTTGCTGCATATGGGCAATGTAGCACATGAGCTCTGTAAGCAGTTCTCTGAAATGCTGGGATGTGTAAATGTCTTCTACAACTATAAACTTTATTATAATTTAGTACAGATCTCTTAGCGCCCGCCCTATACCTCAATGTTTTCCATTTAATAAGAAGGTTCCTCAGTTGGGCCTTAATGCAGTTCTCTCCTGTATCTCCTTGAAGGTTGTATCCGGAGCGGGATGACGGCAGAGATGCTTTCAGGAGGCGAATGCCCTAATGTGTTATACAGGAAACCATACGTACAGCTTCCAATCAGCTGCTAATTCTGTGCGAGCGGACCTGGCATATATTTATATATGTTTGTGTAGAGACATATGGCAATGAAATGTCGGCCTGTCAATGCTGAAGCAATTTCTGCTGTTCTCGATTTAAAAGCCAAGAATCCGTGTGGTCTCGGAAATCGTTCAATGGGTGCAGGGCTGGAGCATAAAGGCAAGCTTTATATTTCCCGGTATAATTAGTTCTGTACATAGAAATATTCATTGCAGAACTGTGTTAGGGAACACAATGAATTTCACAAGTCATGGTCACAGATGGTTTTGAGTGAAAATAAATTCCAGGCTTGATTTTTCTGTTTAATTGTATCAATATGCAGCAAAACAGGACTTATTTTAATTGATTTATTTTCTCAGTTACACAATGTTAAAATGGAGTTCTATTTTTTTCCTCTATGTATCATTAGTATTTTAGTTTAATAGAATCTCCTTTTTTTTTGTAGCAAAATAATATTCATTTGTTGTCAAATTCCGACTTTCCTGCACTGCGATAATTCCTAAATCTTGACCCAGCACTTCATCTTCAGAGCGTCAACATGAGGTGGAGCGTCCAACGCTCGATTCAACAATCCCTCCTCACTGCAGAACACACAACCTGTCAGTCTGGGTGGAGCATGTACCTGCAAAACAGGTGAACCCTCCATTCACTTTATTATGGGCTTGCGCATTATGACTATAATAGTGTAACTGTTAATGTACGGACTTTCAAGATTCAAATTATGGGGGGTTGTGCGTTTCCTAATTAGGATCCACATTTACAGTAAAAATGTGCAACCTCCATAACTGTAAATTTAAGCCTTGCAAGTCCGTACATTAATAGTCACACTGTCATAGTTATAATGTGCAAGTCCATAAATAACGATTTTACTGTTACAGTGATAAAGTTCTTGTACGAACTTGTACGGTTATATTTTAATCCCACAAGTCCCTACTTTAATATTCCAGTTAAATTTACAAACAGCAAGTCCCTGCTTTCATATTTCGCTGTTATATTTGCAATCTGCAAATCCGTACTGTAATATTTCCACTGTTACAGCAAAAATGAGCATGTGCGGGATTTATAGTGAGAGGCATAATTTCAGGATTAAGAATAAGACTCCCTGTTATGAAATGTACAGTAAAAATGCACATTTACGGGATTTACAGTAAAATGCACGTTTGCAGGACTTCAAATTACAGCGCGCATGTCCGGGGTTACTTCGCAAGTCTGGGATTTACAGTAAGAAAGTGAAAGACGGGAAAGGCATCCATGCACACGTATTTACACTCTGGTTTTTGGTCTTTTTAACAACCTGATATTTTTACTAAAGAGGGAAATTTTTCGAAAATATATATATAGATAGATAGATAGATATATAGATATAGATTTTTTTTTTGAGAAAGTATTTTACCAGGAAGGATACATTGAGATTTCTATTGTTTTCAAGTATCTCCTGGGTGGCAAGTATGTACCGTTAGGTGTCTTGCATAGGACACTTTATCTTGCTGGGATTTGAACCTGTGTCTCCACGGTCATAGAGCAGTGATGTTACCTCTACTCCACCCAGCCGGTATTGGCTCCAGACCTTTCATGCAGACCAGTGGTTTCAAAGATGATAACACTGGATGGTGCCTTCAATATAATCAATCCAGAAAGATACTAATACTGCTTTATGTGCTGTCTAACCACTTACCGCTGGGTGGAATGTGCACAGCAGGAGGGCGTTGACGCCTACATCCTGCTCTCTGGCTGCTGCGGTACTCCCATCCTCCGGCTTATGCAGCTGATGCACGTCATTGGGTGCAGAGGGACCCCTGATTTCAGGCCATCCCACAGAAGTGAATGATAAGCAATGCGTGGCAACTGGTGGGCGGGCCTGACGCTTTCCATAGATGTTATATGCCGCCCTGCCCTAGGAAAGTGTAGAAACCATTTATTGCCCGCCTACTCTAGCAAGATAACTGGAAGGTAATTGGAAAATACTTTGGAGGGCTAGACTTGTCCACATCGTGGCTGTTTATGGCTTCATAACAGCCACCTCTTGATGTGGACAAGTCTAGCCCTCCCAAGTATTTTCCAATTACCTGCCAGTTATCTTGCTAGAGTAGCCAGGCAATAAATGGTTCCTATACTTTCCTATACCTGGTGAACCCTAGAAGGCTCACTTTCTTCAATAACTAGCAACATAGGAATTGTATATAGAACCCTGGGGGGTAAAATGGACTTTCACTTGCAATCCTCCTAAGTACTGCATTATTTACACCACCTGCTAACAGGGGATCAGGGACCTATAGCAATAAGAGACCCTTCAATATAATAGGGTTCTCTTAAGTGAATGCACTAATAAATACAGGTCCGTTAGTATCTCTGTGTCTTTAGGCAATCCTGATATATGTGTTTGTTTTTACCTCTTTGCAAGCTCACTCAGAGTTTGATCTTTACTGTTTCTTGTCCTCTGAGGCCCCCTAGTGGTTCAGAATACAAACGTCTGACTTGAAGGAACACTCTAACAAAAAAATCACCCCCCCCCCCCGTTTTTTTATCCTAACCTATCCCTATTCCCTTAATAAATAGTTATTTTTTGTTTTTTTCGTGTAACTGTAATACTTACCCTAAAATCCTCTTGTTTCCAGCGCTGTTTTTTTTTTTTATACTCACCTCCCTCCTCTTCCGCTCCCGTCCTTCTTCTATCCGACTTGCCTTCTGGTTTACATGAGAAGCGCGCATGCGCGCCTCTCACGTAAGCCAGCCAATCGGCAGGCTTCCTCCCGGCTCCCTCTGAGGATTAGTGTTGCGCGCAAGAGGATGCGCACAACACTAACCCTCAGAGGGAGCCGCCAGCTTCTGCGGTGAGTTGGAGACGTCATTGCGCTGAAAGCGCAATGACGTCTCCTACTCGGCAAAAGTCGGCAGAAGCGGGAAATCTGAATCCCGCTCTGCTGACTGACAGCTGGGAGGGCGGAGTAAACTTCTCCGCCTCTCTCAGCTGTTTTCAGCATTTACAGCTGATCGGCTGAGCGGAGGGAGGGGGGACAGGGGGCAGCATACTCCGGGCATCATGACTACCTAAAATAGCTTAGGTGGTCATGTTGCTTAGAGTATCCCTTTAATAAAAGTTATGTTTTAACACTGTATCCGCTACCATTTACTTTCTATATATTCCTGGGTTACCCTCGCATTTTTGAGTGATACCTAGTGACATTTAGTAGTAGTTTAATTGACTGCCACTTATTTTTTCTTTGTTAACATCATAGGCAAGTGTCACATTCAATTATGGATCATAGAAATACAAGTGTATCATGAAAAGCTGCTCAGCAGACAATGCAGGTAACATAGCACTACTAGAACAGGTTCGACGGAAACATATTAGACAAGTTTTAACATTATAGACTTTTGTTGTTAAAGGGCCGCTCGCTACCACCAAAAAATGAAATGTCCTTATTGTGTTTATTTGATGTTGCGGATATCTTACATGTGTTTTGTTTTTTTCTTGTATGTTTAGTTATGAAAATCTTTCACTCTATTTGTGTCACTGGGTGCATCCATTGTGTGATATTTTGTGTTGTAAACTCCCCCCCCCCACAGTGGTTTTACATCACTAGTTCCTCACCTGCAGGGCATTGGCCATAGACTGGAGTCTATGGGTCAGAAGTCCAGAAAACTGACCTACTAACTTGTGTGGGATCTAAGTGCTGGAAGTCCACTATCAGATCACTCAGCTTCCATCTCTTATCTCCGGCAGCATAGACAACACAATAGATCCCCTGCAGCCTTTTCTAATCATTAACTCCTCCACTCCTTTGCTTCTTCACTACTGTTTTATCCTATACCACAGCTGTAAAGTGATACTTGACATTTGATTTTGGTAAATGTTGTATCCTGGAAAAATTACACAAAATGGAAACAGATAAACCTAACTTTTTATAAGTAATTAATTTTTTAAAAATACAGTACCATGTGTTTTATAATGTGTTTTTTATAATGTGTTTTCTTGTAATGTAGTTACAGCTTATGTTAGTGGTAGTGTGCTATATTTTTCTCCTATATGTGTCACTGGGTGCATCCATTGTGTTGTATTTTGTATTGTTAACTCCCCCCCCCCCAGTATCTTTCCATCACTTGCTCCTCACTGTATGGTTTGGCCAAAGAATGGAGTCTATGGGTCGATCACTGACTCACATCACTGCATTGTGTGGGATGCATTCAAAGGACATCACCCGGGGTAGATTAGAAGTCTTTTAAGCTCCCTGTATTATCTCATTCAGCTGCCAGCTCATATCTCAGTTAGCCTCAAACAATAGCCTCCTGCTGCCTTATCTAAACATTCCCTCTTCTTCCACCTCATTAACTATGAATTGCTGTAGATTGAATAAGCAAGAGCAGTAATGAAAAGCTTTCCCACAGATTTTAGTAAATGTTTCATTATGGGAAAAATACAGAAAAAGGAAACCGGAGCTGAAAAAAACTAATTTTATTTTTCCCTTTTCCTTGTTTTTCAAACAAAGAAAAAAAAAAAACAGCAGCATGTGATTTTATGATTTAATATAGTTTTATTTGTAATGCACAAGTAATGTAGTTACGGCTTATGTTAGTGGTAGTGTCCTTTTAAACCAATGTGCTTGTGAAAATATCAATATATTCGTTCTATAGCGTAGACAATCATTGTATCACATGTATATACTGTATAATGCTATAGTAGACCGCACGTTAAATCTGAAAATGGAATAATGCAAACTCTCTGGATGACATCCATACCACCAAGGTTCATGTTTTGCCAAGCTGAGGGGGAGAGAAAGGGGTGAAAGGCTCCTCCGTTAGTAACGTATGCAGCAAGAATGTTAACAGATGGGCGAACGCCAGTACAAAAGAAAGGCACGACACTTAATAGATTACAGACAAACAAACATGACATTCTATAGAATGCTGCATTTCCTCATGTATCTTTTTAAATGTATCCTGTCGAGATGCGTGCGCTCTATCTCTGGCTTCCACACCAAGTCAAACAAGTGTCTGAACGAAGCAATTGTAATTGCCTTTTTATTTATTCCGTGCCTGTGTCGTATTCCATTATCCTCTTATTTTGTTTCTTTGCCATTTTATTGGCTCGTCCGCGAAAATGAATCTTGGGCAAAGTAAACGACAGCTGCACGAGTCTCCTAAAATTGGTAAAGAGGAGGAGGAGAAGTGCGAGAGAGAGAGAGAGAGAGAGAGAGAGAGCGCTTTCTAACAAAGCACACCACCACCACTGCAGGTCCATTCACACACAAGGAGGTTCGCTGTGCTCTTCACTCTGAATTTATACTAGTGTTTGGAATTGCGCCTTTGAAGCGACCATTATCGTTCCAACTTGGCCGAAATAACAGAAATCGGGATACCCTGTCAACTGATCTTCTTTTTTTTAAAGAATTTTTTGCTTATTCGACTATGAAGAATTTCTCGTCTCCTCTGCAAGAAAAGTTCTTCCAGACAGAAACTCCTATTCTGAACAGTGAGATAAATATCAGCAATGTGTCCAGTCAACTTGGCAGGTCCGAGAGAGATGAGAATTTAGCTCGTATCGAGATCTCTGTTCTCGGAGTGATCTTCCTGATGGCTACCGTTGGGAACGTCACTCTAATTATGGTGTTGTGGCACCGCAGAAAGAAGTTGTCCCGGATGTATGTGTTCATGCTTCATTTAAGTTTAGCCGACCTGGTGGTGGCATTTTTTCAGGTTCTTCCTCAACTGATATGGGATATTACAGACATTTTCATCGGACCAGACCCACTGTGTAGGATCATCAAGTACATGCAACTGGTTGGCATGTTTGCCTCGACCTATATGATCGTGGTCATGACCGTAGACAGGTTTCAAGCAATCTGTTTCCCCATGGTGACATTCCAGAAGAAACGAGCTTTGTGGAACGCCGGGATCTGCACGAGCTGGTGCATCTCTTTGATCTTTAGTATCCCCCAATTGTTTATCTTCTCCAAGACAGAGATTGTCCCAGGTGTTTCCGAATGCTGGGCTGAATTCATCCAACCGTGGGGGTCGAAAGCCTACGTGACCTGGATTTTCATCGCTATATTTTTCGTTCCGATGGCTATCCTCATGGCCTGCCAGATAAAAATCTGTAGGACCATACAGATGAACATATACGTGAAGCAGCACAATGATCTGGAATGCAGAAATTACCAGCCAAGCATGGCATCCAGGGCCAGCAGTATCAACTGTATATCGAAGGCTATGATAAAGACTGTGAAGATGATGGTGGTCACAGTGTTTGCCTACGTCTTCTGTTGGACACCTTTCTTCATTGTCCAGCTGTGGACGGCTTGGTTTCCCAGTAGTGTCACCGAAGGTATGTTGGTTTCCAGTTCCATTGCCTTGCTCACATTCATCCAATTATCTAAAATGCCCTGTGACAATTCACCTTAATAGTTGCACACATAAATATACATCCAAATTATCCACTTAGAACTCCCATTCCCAAAGTGGAAGCATTTCAAGCATGTCTGAAGGCACAGTCTATGCACCCTGACCACAGATTTAAGGCCCTCCCTCCAGCCCCATTTGTCAGATTATCGTGCTGTCAAGTAGAGGAGGTTCCTCCGCTCACACTGATGTCACTTGGCAGATTGGATTTGGACTATTCTTCCTGCCAGGGACCAATGATGTCAGAAAGTTTTCTATGCTGACATCAGTGGCGTAGCGTGGGGGGGGGCCCTCGGGGGCGGTCGCCCCAGGTGCAATTTTCTTAGGGGCGCAAAACTTCAAAAGAAATTTGAACCACTAATATTTTCCATCAGGGATCAGCAAGGTGTCTGCTCACAGACACTGGTGTCCATGAGAGGTCCTTGCACGGGCAGCTGCCAGTTTTGCGGCGCCGGCGGGGGCTTAGCACTCAGCGTCTTGAAGGGAGGACCAGGACAGAAAATTCTGGTCCTGTCATGACTCCTTAACACTGACATGAGTCACGTGAAGCAGCGCAGCATTATCCGACGGAACACCCTGTACCACGCTTGTCAGCCCCCCTTGAAGCCCTGTGCCAGCCCCCGGCAGCCCTGCATCCGCTGAACAGGAAGGAGGGAGGTGCCTGCCCTGCAGCACATTTAAAATCCGGTCTCCACTAAACTCCATGGACAGTCCCGTCCCCCCCCGGGCCACCAGCAACTCCACGCAGGTATGCGACACGGTGTGACACCAGAGCAGCGTAACAAACACACAGTGAGGGGGTCCTGGGGGTACAGGGAGCAGGGCCGGTGCAAGCATTTTTGTCTACTCAGGCGAAGGTGCGTTTTGGTGCCCCCCCCCATCCCTACCATGCCATGTCAATCAGCATTGAGATGCATAATAATCTCTAAAGCATACCAAGAAAATAAGTTGTCATTTGCGCTCACCCCCAGGCATGTACTGGCCATAGGGACTACAGGGAGATTCCCGGTGGGCCGATGGCTCTGTGGGCCAGTGTGAATGCTGGTTCACCGCGTGGCTCGCGCTGCCCTTAATGGGTGAGGTGAGAACTTCCACACTGCAAAACAGACGCAGTCTCATATTGCGGCCACCGTGCCGGTGAGACCCTCTGCGCATCCGCCTCACCTTAAGGCATGGTGCACACTTGACCTCAGTGCCACTGCGGTGCTTTACCCAATCGCTCTGCAGCAACTCCAGTATCTGTAGAGCGATTGGTTGAGCGATCCAGTTGGATTATATACTATTTTTGTGCGTATTTGCATAATTAAATTGGGCCGGTCTGGATGACATCCAGGGCTGATTTTCTGTCCCAGTCCAGCCCTGCTCACCCCTGTAGCTCCATGTTAAACAAAACACAGAGGTTTTGGTTTATTTGAATGGTCATTAAAGTGTAAGCTCTTCTGCCGCATCACGACACCTCTGGGTCAGGCTAGTCCTTCCTAATGAAACCAAAAGCTGCTTTCTACGCAACCACATGTTCTCATGCGGCTTCTCAGCCATGAGAGAAACTGGTGGGTTTTATTTATACCCTCACCAGGAGCAATTCAGGTTTATAAGATACGTCTACCTTATTGATGTACTTATACACACTGCAAATTACAGAGCTCACTTCAATAAACCTTCCAGTAATGTGCAGTGTGTAAAAGCGTATCACAGAGCTCCACAGCAATAAAACTCATAGTAATGTGCGGTGTGTATGAGCGTATCACAGAGCTCCACAGCAATAAAACTCACAGTAATGTGCAGTGTGAATGAGTGTATAACAGAGCTCCACAGCAATAAAAAAAGGTAATGTACCAATATCAGTTTATTCAAACCCCCTGCATATCAGTTTACACCCCCAGTACATGATTTTACACACCACCAGCATAGCAATTTACACCCCCAGTAAATCAGTTTATAGCCCCAGACCCAGTATATCAATTTACAGCCCCCCCAGTATATCTATTTACGGCCCCCAGACCCAGTATATCAATTTACAGCCCCCCAGTATATCTATTTACAGCCCCCCCAGTAAATCTATTTACAGCCCCCAGACCCAGTATATCAATTTACAGCCCCCAGACCCAGTATTTCAATTTACAGCCCCCCAGTATATCTATTTGCAGCCCCCAGACCCAGTATTTCAATTTACAGCCCCCCAGTATATCTATTTACAGCCCCCAGACCCAGTATATCCATTTACAGCCCCCAGACCCAGTATAATCAATTTACAGCCCCCAGACCCAGTATAGCAATTTACAGCCCCCCCAGTATATCTATTTACAGCCCCCAGACCCAGTATATCCATTTACAGCCCCCAGACCCAGTATATTCAATTTACAGCCCCCAGACCCAGTATAGCAATTTACAGCCCCCCCAGTATATCCATTTACAGCCCCCAGACCCAGTATATCCATTTACAGCCCCCAGACCAAGTATAGCAATTTACAGCCCCCCCAGTATATCTATTTACAGCCCCCAGACCCAGTATATCCATTTACAGCCCCCCAGTATATCTATTTACAGCCCCAGACCCAGTATATCCATTTACAGCCCCCCCAGTATATCTATTTACAGCCCCCAGACCCAGTATATCCATTTACAGCCCCCAGACCCAGTGCAGCAATTTACAGCCCCCCCAGTATAGCAATTTACAGCCCCCAGACCCAGTGCAGCAATTTAAAGCCCCCCCAGTATATTAATCTACACCCCCCTCCCATTAGTTTATTCACACCTGGTAATAAATCTCCTCTCTGCCTCGCTCCTCCATCGCAGCAGAGTGAAAGCACGCGGGCTGGTGGATCCTCCTGCAGTTGTTTTCCTGGGCTATGTGGATCACGTGTGGGGGCGGCGCCAAATTACTCAGTGTGCCTGCTCATGTTAAGAACGTGGGATGGGACTGAGACAGACACACACACTGCAGCGCCGCCGCAAATCTGATTTTTCCGCCCCTCAAACTGGCAGCAGGCCAGGACAGTAAGGCGGCCGCCTGTGCCGCCTTACATTAGCGCCGGCCCTGACAGGGAGAGGGTGACTGGGGGTACTTGGATAGAGAGAGATTGACTGGGGGTACTGGGAGAAAGTGGGGGTACTTGGAGAGAGAGAGTGACTGGGGTACTAGGAGAGAGTGACCGAGGGGTACTGGGAGAGAAAGAGTGACTGGGGTTACTTAGAGAGAGAGTGACCGGAGGTAGTGGGGGTTACTGAGACAGAGAAGGAGAGAGTGACTGGGGGTACTGGGAGAAAGCGGGGGTACTGGGAGAGAGTGACTGGGGGTACTGGGAGAGAGTGACTGGGTATAGTGTGAGAGTAAAACTATGCTAGGGTATACTGGGACAGGGTGATGTAGTGGCATAGAGTGGGGGGCATGTGTTTCATTTTTTTATTATATCAGTATTTTGTTAATATACAATACATGTGCTTTTGGGGTAAGTGGGTCAATACTCTACTGGTGGAAGGGAATCAGGGTGTGTTACTGTGTCCACAGGTTGGGGGGGGGTGCACAATTCTTGCCTTGCCCCAGGCGCTGACAACCCACGCTACGCCGTTGGCTGACATCATCCTGTTTTTCTGAGCTCTTGCAGCAGCAAGCGTTTGAGGAGAAAGAAGACGCGAGCTGGTGTTATGTTCACAGTACCAATCCATCACCCTGTGCGGGCGCTCATTTACCTTATGTGCAGAAAGTACGAGACCTACGCAATTTGCATAGCATATGTACGACAGTTATGTAGCCCAGTGGGGTATTTTGGCCTAGGCCAACAAGGCCTAGGCCTAGGGCGGCACTTTCCAGGGGGCGGCGGCCCGCACTGGTGGCCCCACCCCTAAAAAAATAAAAATTTTACTTTTGCAAAGTATTTTGCCAGGAAGGATACATTGAGATTTCACAAATTTTCAAGTATGTCCTGGGTAGGCAAGGCCTAGGCTTTCACTTTCCAGGGGGCAGCAAAAAACCTCACCACTAAATGGGTTACTCACAGAGCACCGAAATGACGCCAACATGTTGGTGTTCTGTAGTTCCCTGCACTTCGGGGAATAAAATTTCCCCACCCTGCAGTGAATTCACCATTCACCGCAGGGTCCCCAAAGTGCATGGAGTCGGCTGCTGAATGCTGCCCCCGCAAACCCGTGGCCTGTTGTTTTCAAAAGAACTACTGAGCGAAAATGTCTGGAATTTACATATAAGATCCTATGATTGATAATAAAAAGTTCTGTTACAGAAAAAAGAAAAACCGCTATTAAAAAAAAAAGGGGGGAATTTTGCTGAAAAATGACTAAAGGGTACTAAAAAAAGAAATCAAAGACTTTTTACTGCAGATTAAAATAATAAATGGTTTATTAGATATTGCATAAAAACGGGAATATTTTTAACATTGAAACCTATGGGGTTCCCCTGAATAAACCTGCTGATTGAAACCACCGAACATCAGGGCATTTCACTGCCATTTCTCTGCTGTTTGGTGTTCTCTGACTAGATTAACCATTATCTCTCTATGGGGATTTGCAATGCCTTCAAACAGCACCGTACTTGCTGGCAGTTCACCAAACTTGTGTGTGAGCATATCACAGAGCAGTGGTGTACTTAGGGGAGTGGCGGAGGGCGGGTCGCCCCAGGTACCAGTGATTATTTGAGTGTCATTAGGGGGTACTAGGAGGTGCCACTGTCACTGTGTGTCAGCTTTGAGCTGTGTTCTCAAACAACGAGCAGCGGAGCAGGGCGTTTGCATACGGAATAAAATCGAATAGAATAAAAATCCCCCTCTCCTCCCTCCATAGCTCCTCCCCTGCCCCGCAGCAGCTCTAGGAGAGGGGAGGGGGATGTGATTTGTGTGCAGAGAGAGAAGATGACAGTAAATGGCAGGTAAAGGGGGTATCAGCAGAATATGAAGCCCTGTCTGCTTACTGCTGTTTAAAGTGGACCTTTCCTTAACCAGCACTGCAGTGATAGAAATTTGTCATTGAGCTGCCTGGCTCCTGGTGAGGCTGCGTGCGTGCAGGTCACGCGGTCCGACCAGTCAGGTAGTACTGAGTTTACTTATTTTTTTCTGTACCACCTGACTGGCTGAACCACGTGACATGCACGCAGCTGCCCACCCTTTCATTAACAAGGACTCTCACTCTATTCTGGACTGAACACCCACTAGAAGGGAATCAAAGCCACGGTGCACCCTCTGGCAGTGGCACCCCACTGCTGACAAGATGGCTCCACGCACAGACACAGCCGCGATCCTAACGTGGCCTGGAGGGACCTCCTGCTGAGTCCGTACACAGTCCCTGCTGACTCTGCACACGGCCCTACCGCAGACGGAGGCCGGTAAATATAGAATAAATAATTGCTGTGTGCTCATATTCACTCGGTTTGCTGGGAGTCTTATTCCAGTGGATTCTGATGCACTCATACACACCGCACATTGCATTGCTGGGAGTTTTATTGCTGTGGATTTTGATACGCTGACACACATACCACACATTGCATTGCTGGGAGTTTAATTGCTGTGGATTCTCATACACTCATACACACTGCACATTGCATTGCTAAGAGTTTTATTGCTGTGGATTCTGTGATACACACTGCATATTACTGTGAGATTTATTGCCCTGGAGCTCTGGGATACGCTCATACACACTGCACATTACTGTGAGTTTTATTGCTGTGCAGGTCTGATATGCTCATACACAGTGTCCATTTCTGTGGGTTTTATTGCTGTGCAGCTCTGTGATACACTCATATGCAGTGCAGGTTTCTGTGGATTTTATTGTTCAACCAATTAGAGCGGCTGTGATCCAGTATACTTGACATGCGTGGCTGTTCTTTGTAAAAATGCTTGAATTTAACCACTTCGATGCTGAGGACGCGCTCAGCGCGTCCTCAGCATTCCCGCTGGTATGCGGAGGACGCGCTGAGCGCGTCCTCCCATTGGGGTCAGCGTTCGGCCGGGTTCCGGCCGATCGCTGGCCCCCCCGGTGTGGGCTGACATCCTCGATGTCAGCCGCGCATCCCGGACCGCAGCCGCCGGAATTAGGTGTCATCGCGGCAGCGCGATGACACCTAATTCAGGCGCCCCCCCGCATGTGCGGAGGAGGCGCCTGAAAGGGAGGGGGGAGGTCCTTCGGACCTCTCTCCCTCCCGATCGGCGGCTCTGCGGGGGTTAACCCAGGCATCATTTGGAAGGGCACAGCCTGCCCTTCCAAATGGTGCCTGGCATTAACCCCTGGGGAGCTGGATCGCGAATCGGCGCTGAAAAGCGCCGGTTCGCGATCCTTTCCCGGAGCTGGCCGACATCTTGGATGTCGGCCAAGCCTCCAGGAACTCCCCCTGAGGACTGACGTCATCGTGCGTAGCACGATGACGCCAGTCCTGGACTTAACCCCTAACTGCCACCAACTGTGGAGATAGGGAGTTCCAATGAACTCCCTATCTCCCGATCCGTGGCAGTTAGGGGTTAATGTTTGGTATGGTTGGATCGGCCAGAGTATGGCCGTTCCAACGATACCAAACACTACTGTGAAAAATGTTGTAAAAAAAAAAAAAAAATGAAAAATAAAAATAAATTTTTTTTAAAAAAAAAATTATAAAAAAAAATAAACACTTTTTTTTTCTTTTTTTTGTTTTGTTAATGCAGCAATATTGTTCCCATTTCAATTATAATGTGAACAATGATGCTGCACTAATGATTTTTGTATGCGGTGCGTTTGTTAAAAATAGTGTAATTTTCCCCAAAAAAAAATGTAACGAGACCCCATCTCTAATTTTTTTAACAAGCGCACCCCATACAAAATATAACCGCAATTGCTCGCATGTTAAAATGTGAACAGAAACACTTTACACATTGTAAATTATTGAAAATACATATTTTATTGCATTTTTTGTTATAATATACAGACATGACATAACGTATACATATAATAATGACATATTATGAATCTACCGAGTCTGACGGAAAGAACGATATATAATATGTCTGGGTAATATACTAAAATAAGCCTTCAAAACGCGTTTAAACATGATGAGCGAAACCAGTAAAAATGACCTCAGCACAGGGGCGGGAAAAGCCTCAGCAGCGAAAGGGTTAAACATTTCATAATTTTATTTATCGCAATAGATACATTTGAAATGGTATACAAAATATACAAGTAGGCACTTGGTATCCACTTTTAATATAAAGAGAGGAAAAGGTGGAGCTTAAAGAGGAAGGGTGGGGATTAACGAGGAAGAGGTGGGCCCTTGACAGGAAGGGGTGTGTCAAATTTAAATTAGGGGGTGCACGAGTTTAGTCAGGCCTAGGGCAGCACAAAACCTAAATACACCACTGATGTAGCCTACGCAAATTGCGTAAGATGCTCCAGAGTCTTCCGCATTTCAGAAGCCCTGAGTTGACGATGAAGAGAAGCCCAGCGCCGAGAGAGAAAAGGTGAGTATTTACTCCAAATCTAAGATCATTGGTCTTAAATTGTAAGCGGTAAAATGAATGACAACATCATTAATGACTCGCAGATCTTCCTGCTCAAGCACATAGCACATTCAGAGCTCTCCGGCTGACAGAGCTGACAGCCACCTGAGAGAGCCCTCAAGCGGAAATGGTCCCACGTGGGAATCGCAATGCTCCTTTCAGATCAAAGAGGCAAGAAATAACACAATATACCTCTCCATGCCTCCACTCCCAATTCCACATATCCTATGGTAACGTCACCACCCTGTGGTTTCATCTAACGACAACGCTGAATTGAAAAAGACACTTGGTTCGTTCCATACGTCCCAATAATGGGGGTCATGCTAAACTTTTTAGAGGAAAAATAAAGTTTTGATTAATTTTACCCATTCGGCTGCACATTAGCTTCCTGTCCATATGTTATGCAGGCTGGCAGTAGGCGTGTTTTTACTGTAGAGGTCGGGTAACCCTTTATCCAGAATTCTAAAATCTGGAAGACTCCTAAAACTGGAATTTTGGGAGCATTTTGTTTTTTGGTAATTTCCAAATTAGGGATGCTCCTGACGGGTGCTGCCACTTGGGAACTTGTGTCCTGAGCACTGTGACAGACAGCAACGCAGGCTTGAAGCCTCTGGGCAGCTGCAATGTGTGTGACATGCTGCTCCGAGTCATGCTGACACCGAGCAGCATGTCCGCAGAGTTATCCCACACAGCATTCCCAGCGTGTGTTCACACCGGTGGCTGCAGTAAGAAGGTGATTGTGACTCTCCCATTGCGATCTCCTTCCTTTCAGACATTGGATTCTCCCGGATTCTGGAATCCAGAAGAATCTGAAATCCGGAATGCCTGGGGTCCACAGCATTCCGGATAAGGGCTGCTCAACCTGTATGTATTGTGCTGGAGAAACTACAAGGTAAACATATAAAAATACATATATATTTACAGCACTGACATCACTATTCACCCCATCATGGTATTCATATGCAGGGATTGACGGGGTGGCTCATCACACGCCTGCTCGGTGTCAGGGCTGCTCAAATCATCCTTTGATTCCTAATTCCTAGCGAGTGATTGATTCCATACGTGGCAATAATCATGCGTGAGTTCATACACAGCAGCACTATTTATTCCACAGCCCTGAAAGTCCTTACAACACAAGTCAAACGATATTTCCAGAGAGAGAATAATATTAATTAGCATATTTATTATGTTTTATGTAAACGAGCCGTGGTCCTGGGCTCGGGGGGTTTAAATGGCACGCAGCGTTTAGCTGTTTGGATCGGCATTAGAGGAGACAAACACGTCCTCCTTTGACATTTGGCACAAAAGGGCAGGATTACAGCATTAGAGATTTTCTGTGCATACATATCCACGGGACCTCCTTATATCATAATATATGCAAATAATAAGTGGTTATAGTGCTCGGAGAGTCCCAGAATAATCCGCTACAGATTTGTTTTCTGTACAATTTCTAATCTCATCACCTTGAGTGCGGCAAACATTTTCTGCACCCTCATACAAGCACAGAGCGCAATGCCAGGGAAAATATTTATCCATGTACAAAATCCTATGGGTTTTGTCAACTAGCCCCCACACCCCTCAATCTTGCATTCCAAACTTCCTGAGCGACCCCCTATCTATGGGACCCCTCCTTTGCAAAATCCGCCTGTCACCGAACCTCCAGTCTTTCAAGTTATCTATAAAAATGCCCATCTAATCATGCTATAACCCCCATTGTACCATTTCATCTCACCCCATAATCCCCCATTGTACCATTTCATCTCACCCCATAATCCCCCATTGTACCATTTCATCTCACCCCATAATCCCCCATTGTACCATTTCATCTCACCCCATAATCCCTCATTGTACCTTTTCATCTCACCCCATAATCCCCCATTGTACCTTTTCATCTCACCCCATAATCCCCCATTGTGCCTTTTCATCTCACCCCATAATCCCCAGTGTACCTTTTCAGATCATCCCCATAATCCCTCCATTGTATCTTTTCCGCTCACCCATAATCCCCGTTGTACCTTTCCTGATCGATCTCCCACACAGCCCCCGTGCCTCCTGTTACTTCTCATACTCTATTTACCCCCACCTCTGTGTGTCACCCCTCTCCTCTTAGATTGTAAACTCTTGAGCAGGGTCTTCTTTTTCCCATCACCCTCTATGTGTCAAACGTATTTGTTAATTTTATGTTTGATTTGTCCAACCCATTGTACAGCGCTGCAGAATATGTTAGTGCTTTATAAATAATTATAATCTGAGCAGTGGCGTAGCGTGGGTTGTCAGCGCCCGGGGCCAGCAAAGAATTGTGCGCCCCCCCCCCAACCTGTGGACGTTATCGATATTGCCCCAGCTCACACATGGATTTGCCCCCAGCTCACACATGGATTTGCCCCCCAGCTCACACATGGATTTGCCCCCAGCTCATGGATTTGCCCCAGCTCTCACATGGATTTGCCCCCAGCTCATGGATTTGCCCCCAGCTCATGGATTTGCCCCCAGCTCATGGATTTGCCCCCCAGCTCATGGATTTGCCCCCAGCTCATGGATTTGCCCCAAGCTCATGGATTTGCCCCCCAGCTCACTCATGGATTTGCCCCCCAGCTCACTCATGGATTTGCCCCAGCTCACGGGGATTTGCCCCCAGCTCATAGATTTGCCCCAGCTCTCACATGGATTTGCCTCAGCTCTCACATGGATTTGCCCCCCAGCTCACTCATGAATTTGCCCCATCTCATGGATTTGCCCCCATCTCATGGATTTGCCCCCCAGCTCACTCATGGATTTGCCCCCCAGCTCATGGATTTGCCCCAAGCTCATGGATTTGCCCCCCAGCTCACTCATGGATTTGCCCCCAGCTCTCACATGGATTTGCCCCCATCTCATGGATTTGCCCCAGCTCATGGATTTGCCCCATCTCATGGATTTGCCCCCAGCTCATGGATTTGCCCCCAGCCCTTACCTGGATATTGCCCCAGGCCCCAGCTCCGGCGGGGGTTGAGGGGACCGGGACCCAGATGCCGGGCAGCGCGGGAGCGCCTGCCCGGTCTTTAACAGTCCGTCCTGTTAGGTGATGCCGCGCAGCCGGTCACGTGGTCCGGCCAATCAGGTGGTACAGAGACTCCGTACCACCTGATTAGCCGGACCACGTGACCGGCTGCGCACGCCGCGCAGCCGCATCACCTAACAGGACGGACTGTTAAAGACCGGGCAGGCGCTCCCGCGCTGCCCGGCATCTGCGTCCCCTCAACCCCCGGGCCAGTTTTAGGGGCGCAAATGCGCCCCTAACAAAACTGCGCCCGGGGCCACGGCCCCCCCAGCCCCCCCACGCTACGCCACTGAATCTGAGGGCCCTATCGCTAGTGCTCACATAAATGAGCGTTAGCGCTAGGTTAATTGAGGGGATAGCGGTCCGCAGAGATCACCTCCCGATTGCTAACGAGTTAAAAAAATCCATTAGCGCTTTTTAGCGCAAGCTTATTGTACTTTGCTCTCCACATGCTATGTATAGGGATAGCAAAGTGTAAGCAGAGAGTAGTTAGCGTTAGGATCACAAGGTCCTGACGCTAATTACCAACAGCTGTCGCTAACTAAAAAAGTTTGCTGCAGTTTAGAGCTTCTGCAAATTCAGTTAGCTACAGCTGGAAGGAACCCCCAAAAGATCAAATACCTCTCATCCTGCGATCCGCCTCTTCTGGCTACGGGGAGCAGAGTGAGACTGGGGGAAAAAAGTCCCCAGTCTCCCTCCCCGATCACTCCGCGACCTGCAGGATCTTGCGAGAGGTGAGATCCTGCCGGTCATGTGACCCGGCATGAGAAGCCTCCATGGAGTCCTCTGGAGGGGATGCACGGGGCGATGCTTTAGTGCCGCCCCGAGCATCCTGGAGCCTAGTGGCCGCTACGGGGCAGCCTGCTGGACTCAGCGCCTGCCCCGTAATCTACTGGTACAACAGGGACGCTAAGGGGAGATTAGCGAGTGCTAATTTTTCCCTTTAGCGTCCCCGTTTAAGGCTAGGGTCAGACGAAAGCATTTTTCACGTTGTCCGTGAAAAAGTGCGTTCGAACGAATGGACGTATTTTTTCACGGAATACGCGATAGCGGTCATACGATGCGCATTTTCGTCCGTGATTTTGTACGGATCATCAATAAAACACTTTTTGGGTCTGGACGTTATGTTGGCCGGACGTGTGCAGCGTCTGACGTCTCCCAATCACGCAAACACGCCGCTATGCGGCCGCAGCGCACTCTGTACGTCAGTAGTAGCGGTTTGACGTTCTAGAAAAAATGCGTTCGTTTGCCACTTGCGTTGCGCGGACGAACTTTCGTGCGGCCGTTCGTCGTATGTTCCCCGGCATTGGACGTCATTTGCTGCTAGCACGGCCGTGATTTCGTGCGGCTAAACGCACGTTAAAACTGCGTTCGTCTGACCTTAGCCTTAGCTGTAAGGACGCGATAGGGCCCTGAGATGGGTGAGTTCCAATCACAAAATAACTTCAAATACTACAACGTCACCTCACCTGGATTTATACAACATCGTGACATTTAATCAACAGCACCAAAGAAACGTATCGCTGCCCAGAGCGTATTAAACCCCATCGTAATACTGTATGAAATCTAATCATATCAACACTTTGCAAGGTATGATTGAGCAGATCAATGTCTGTGCCTGCCCGGAGCTGTGCTACGGCATGGGATTAAGAAGATATTGCTCCTTTGACTTTAATAACATTGTGTCAATAGCTTGATACGTGGAATTCTGAAGGCAACGCGCATCTCTTCTCGAGGGCTCTCTCTTGGGGTTCAGGGTTTCATCGCTGTGCGGATTTGTTCAGGTATAACCTTGGAAACAAAAACATAAATTGGATGATTGAATTTCAGAGCATCCCGGATGATTTGTAAGCGTTTGTGTAACTTCAGGGGTCCACGTTGGCGTATGTGGGTAGACACAGCTGAATGGCTTCGGGATTGGATGAAGTGGTGCCAAATGAAATGTTCTCCCCATCAAATAAAACCCTCCTTTTATAATTGTTTGTTTTCTAGGATTTATCTCCAGTAAATGAATCCCGGGCATTTCCTTTAGAAATCAACCTGCGAGAAACCATTATGTTTTTACGTCATCCCCGTGTGTTTCCAAGGTTTTGTGTCGTCCAAGAAACACTAGAGAAGATTGTCCTTAAAGCACAAAGCAAATGGTTCTATTAAAAGGGGTTATTCAATAGATTGTAAGCTCTTGAGCAGGGTCCTCTCTCTCCTACTGTACTGTGTGTTGAACCTGTATGTATAATTGTTGTTCTGCCTCCCAATGTACAGCGCTACAGAACTTGTTAGCGCTTTATAAACACTTGTAACTGTATTAAGCGCCAAACTTGCTACCGAACAGTGAATTTCGCCGTATGGTGCAATTTCGTGGCACTCTCAGGGTTATCCAAAGAGATTCGAAAAGTCACCGCACATTCGGTGACTTTTCGTTCTCTTCAATTCGGTTCCTTTTGCCGATTGCATTTCGGTGACCCTGCGGTGTATTCAGCAAACACCACAGGGTCCCCGAATTGCAGGGAAAAGCTGCCGTAAACCCACCGAAAACTAACCGAATGCACGCTGAAAACAAGCAAAAACCTCTGGATTAACCTTTGAAAAAGAAGAACAGGAGCCGAACATGAGCCGAACATGAGCCGAATCACACAGAGCCGAAGCAGCTGTGACGTAGAGGAGGCAGTGAATAAATTAGAAAAACCATTTGTATGAATCTGGGAAAAAGAAACGCTGTTTGCAAAGAAACTACTGAGCGAAAATGTCTGAAATTTTCACAGGAGGTCCAGGGAATGATAATAAAGAGGGCTGTTACAAAAAAAATAAGTAAACTGAAAAAAAAAAAAAAAAATCGGACTTTTAATAAAAATAAAAAAAAATCAGAAAAATGCTTAAAGTATCCTAAAAAATCTATAAATAAAGAGACTTTTTGCTTCAGAATTTTAGAATGAACGGTTTATTAGATATTGAATTAAAACGGGAATATTTTTAACATTGAAGCCTATGGGATTCTCCTGAATAAATTTGCCGAATTAAACCCCCGAATGGCAGGGCATTAGGGGAACCTTTCACTGCTGGTTTTCGTTCTCTGAATAGACGAAGCAGTGCTTTATCATGGGGATTTCACTGCCCTCGAACAGGGACCGAACAGGCACCGTATGTGCAGGCAATTCGCCAGTATTTGGAGAATTGCCTGCTCTCTGGATAGCCGACTGGCCAGGAAAGGTAACCGAACGCTGATTTCCAGCATTCGGTTACCTTTCTCAAGCAATTCGGAGCTCTTTGGATAACCCTGTTAGTCTATTCAGAAACCTGTCGATCTAAATACTGTTGAATTGACAGAAATACGCTGCAGTTCATCTCAGATCGCCTCAATTCGGCAATTTTTGCAGCATTAAAATTGTCCCATAGAGAAGCAATGGTTAATCTATTCAGGGAACACCGAACAGCAGTGAAATGTCAGTGAAATGCCCTGATTTTCGGTGGTTCAGTTCGACAGATTTAATCAGACGAATCCCATAGGATTCAATGTAAAAACAATGTTATCATTTTAACTTTTTTCTGTTCAACCGTTTATTCTTTTCATTTTCAGTAAACAGTCTTTTGATTTATTTTTTTTGGAACATTTTGGCGTTTTTTATTTATTCTGTAACAGACCGTTCTATAGGTTTTTATAACGTTTTATAATTCTGCAGTTCGGCAGTCAGTTCGGCGCTCTTTAGCGGTTTATTCGGCAGTCTTCGGGGACCCTGTGATGAATTGTGAATTCACTGCAGGGTCGGTGAACTGGAATAACTGAAATTTTGGTGCTTTCTGAATAACCCCGTAAATATATAATCGTGTTTGGGGTTTAATCACTAGTCCCTTAGGCTAGGGTCAGACTAGCGCAGTTTTAACGTGCGTTTAGCCGCACGAAATCACGGCCGTACTAGCAGCAAATGACGTCCAATGCCGGGGAACATACGAAGTACGGCCGCACGAAAATTCGTCCGCGCAACGCAAGTGGCAAACGAACGCATTTTTTCGAGAACGTCAAACCGCTACTACTGACGTACAGAGTGCGCTGCGGCTGCATAGCGGCGTGTTTGCGTGATTGGGAGACGTCAGACGCTGCACACGTCCGGCCAACATAACGTGCACAGACCAAACACTTCCTGTCTTGTCTGGGGGTAGCTGCAAGTTGCGTTGGACAATGGCTGGGACTGACATCGACGTGGAGAGGCTGATCAATGCAGTGGCAGAGCATCCCGAGCTGTGGGACACGGCCTGCGACAGCTACAAAGACCGGCAGAAGAAGGCCAGTGCATGGGTCACAGTGTCCAGGGTGGTGTACCCAGAGTACGAGACGTGGTCTGATAAAGAGCAGAAGCTTCAGAGTGAGTAAATGATCATTTTATTGCATAGAATTCAATTGCATTGAACTTGAATGTAATATCAAACAAAATGGCATAACGAATTATCGTTGTCACTAAGGATGTGCGTTTCGGCTTTCAGAATTTCGGAATTTAAACGACATTTTCACGATTCGTGTTTTCTGATGCGGGCGATTCCCAGATAATTTTTCGATCCGAAAATGTCAGATCCGAAATGTTTCCGAGCCGAAACAAAATATTGTACGAATATGCGATTGGACTTGAATTGTGTCAAATCGAAATTTATTGCTTTGAAACGAGAACAGACGTTGCGAAAAACGAGAAATGTACGAAATCACGAAAAGTAGATCCAACAAACGAGCAAAGTGACACAAAAAACGAAAAATGGTCCATATTCCGATGACATATCCCCGAAAAACGAGTCGAACCGAATCGAATCAAAACAGGGTTCGTTCGAAACGAGCCGAATCGAAAACTTTAAACATCCGAAAATTCGAACAGAAAAAATAATCGGTGCACAAGCCTAGGTGTCACATGTCAAATGATGTCCATCTGCCATGGCACCTGCCCTGCATTGCTAGTGAAATAATTAGACAGAGCATCGCGAAACCTGTTGGTGTGTCTATTCACAGGTATTATGTCATCGTTAGCATACTCATCCAGACCCGTTACTGTGAGGGTATCCTCGAAATTAACCCCATCCCTTGCACGAACATAGTTATGTAGGATGCAACAGCATTTCACTATATCCACACAGAAATCCACATTTACATCAAGTGGCCGATGAAAAATCCTCCACTTGTTGCTCAGTATGCCAAAGCTACACTCGACATACCGTCTCGCCCGCGACAGCCTGTAATTAAACACCCGCTTCTTCACAGTCAGGTGTGTCCCCGAGTATGGCCGCAGGAGATGTGTGGATAAGCCGAATGCTTCATCACCCACAAAGGCATAGGGGACTGACACGTCGCTGCCAGGCAAAGGTGCGGGTCTGGGGATGTTCAGGTTCCCACCCTCAATCTCATTCCACAGTGTTGAGTTCCGAAACAGTGTTGAGTCCGAGTCCTTGCCGTATGATCCGACATCCACATACACAAAATTATAGTTGGCATCTGCCACCGCCAGTAGGCCAATTGAAAAATAATGTTTATAATTTTGATACAGTGAGCCACTGTGCAGTGGCTTCACAATGCGGACATGTTTGCCGTCCACCGCTCCCAGGCAGTTGGGATAGTTCGCTCTCTCCCAGAATCCTGCTGCAATTGCCAGCCATGTCTCGCCTGTGGGTGTTGGCAAACATTGGTCCTTCATGGTTTCCCATATTGTTTGGCAGACCTTGCGGACGATCTCACCAGCTGTCGATCTGCCAATGCGGAAGTTGTAATGCAGATCCTTCAAACTGCATCCACTAGCAAGATACCTAGAACATGAAAGAAGCTGTGTTATGATCACATCATATAAACCTAACCTTATGTCACTCTCATCATGTTTTGCAGCACATGAAGCAATCAATAAATGGCGCACGGTGAGGGACAATCATACCCGGGTCCTGAAAAAGGAGGCTGAAGCTGCTCGCTCTGGAGCTGGTGCAAAGAAGAGGCGCAGCTATTTGTATGCAGACCAACTGTCCTTCCTGAGGAAGAGCCAGGAGCCGCGCAAGACTGTGAGCAGTATTGACCGGCCATCCACCTCTAGCTCACAAGGGCAAGACCTGCAGCCCGCAGGATCTGGCAGCTGCCAGGTGGAGGTCGAGCAGGGTGGTGCGGAGTCCCAGGTGGAGGATGTGGAGTCCCAACAGGTGCCGGGTACAGCACCCACAGACAGCACCAGTACGGCTCCCAGGAGGAAGAAGCCACCATCAGCTGATGTCGAGCAGGCCATGGTCGCATTCATGGACGCGCACCATACACATCCACGCTGCATGGTCGCTGATTCCGAGGACATGTCCTTTTTCAATTCATGTCTCTCCCTGCTCAACATAATGACCCCAGCGCAGAAGCTGGATTATCGCCGCCGAAGCCTGGACCTGATACATGAGATACTGTCCCATCCACAACAGGCACCTGTATATCACGGTGTCGTGCCACAATACCCCCATGGTTATTCCCACCACTGCCAGGCGTTGCCTGCCCGCCCACCCATGTCCCCTGTTGCTGGGCCACCCCCGAGCCAGAGTACCACCGCAGCCATATGCACGGTCCTCATGCCCCAGATGCTCCTCGGTATCATACCATGTGAGGTGTATCGTCTGTTCGTTTATGTTTGTCACAGTTTATTCATGTTGTTCTACTATTTTTATTTTATTACCTTCATTGGACATGCAATAATATATGTGTTTAATATGTTATTGTTATCTTCTGTCATATTATTTCGGGACTAAATATTTTATTTGTTTCACATCGTTGTCAGTGTCATTACTCTTTCGTTACGTGTTCTGCAAGGTGATGCATGCGTGTGTGTGTGGGCATATAACTACTGACCTACAATAGAGCCTCTGCACACCGAGCACATGACTGGCAGCGATGTCATGAATGCAGGTGTTTGATAGTACTTACCGCAAAGTGAGAACCAGCATCTCCTCCGGTGGTATGGCAGCCCTCATGTTGGTGTCCCTCTTGGTCAGCGGCTCACGCACCTTCATCAACAGTTCATCAAAGGTGTGGATGGACATCCGCAGGTAGTTGAAGAACTTCACGGGGTCCCTCTCTCGCAGTGGCCTGTACAGTGTCACAAAGTGGCCATGCGTGTGTCTGGCAGTGTTGATTGGATGGACCCATGTTCGCCGTTGTCTTTTCTTCTTCAGGTACAGGTATCCCAGTGCAGCAAAAAGAAACACTTGGACTGCATCCATCTTGGAAAATGCCACCATTCCCAAAATGCCTTTTTATACCCCTTCCCTTTTATTTGATTCATTCTGCAATTGATTTGGTTGATCATATCTCTCTTCTTCCAGCTCCGTGAAACAAAACGTACGAAAATGCGCATCGTATGACCGCTTTCGCGCATTCCGTTAAAAAATACGTTCGTTCGTTCGACCGCACTTTTTCACGTTCGCGGCGAAAAATGCGTTCGTCTGACCCTAGCCTTAGTTTAGATTTTATGGACACCCTATTCCACTGTTCCAGATAAAAAGTGCCGGTAAGCGGAAAAGATTGGCGCAAGTAGATTTCCCTTACTGGCTCCCTTTTACAGCACCTGTTATGACCCAGCTGCTCTGGCAGCGCTAGTGTCAGAATAATACGGAGCTGTAATCCAGTACGGGCATTGGTGTCACGCACTACTGGTATCACGATCCTGGAGTCCATCTCTTTTGTGAGGTCGCACTCGCGGGGTCGTGCAGGAGCAATGGAGGATTCATGGAAGGACGCTGGGAACTATTTGCTCCCGGTCTCCTACTGCTCATGGCAAGCGGTAGTGGTGCATCGCGACGCCCTCTCCACCCTGGCATGAGAGGTGAGTATGGGATTCAAAGGTTTTATTTTACTGTGTTAAAGGGACACTGTCACTAACACAAGCTGTAACTAGAGGGACACTGCCACTAACACAAGCTGTAACTAGAGGGACACTGCCACTAACACACGCTGTAACTAGAGGGACACTGCCACTAACACACGCTGTAACTAGAGGGACACTGTCACTAACACACGCTGTAACTAGAGGGACACTGCCACTAACACACGCTGTAACTAGAGGGACACTGCCACTAACACACGCTGTAACTAGAGGGACACTGTCACTAACACACGCTGTAACTAGAGGGACACTGTCACTAACACACGCTGTAACTAGAGGGACACTGTCACTAACACACGCTGTAACTAGAGGGACACTGCCACTAACACAAGCTGTAACTAGAGGGACACTGCCACTAACACACGCTGTAACTAGAGGGACACTGCCACTAACACACGCTGTAACTAGAGGGACACTGCCACTAACACACGCTGTAACTAGAGGGACACTGTCACTAACACACGCTGTAACTAGAGGGACACTGCCACTAACACAAGCTGTAACTAGAGGGACACTGTCACTAACACACGCTGTAACTAGAGGGACACTGCCACTAACACACGCTGTAACTAGAGGTACACTGCCACTAACACACGCTGTAACTAGAGGGACACTGCCACTAACACAAACTGTAACTAGAGGGACACTGTCACTAACACACGCTGTAACTAGAGGGACACTGTCACTAACACACGCTGTAACTAGAGGGACACTGTCACTAACACACGCTGTAACTAGAGGGACACTGCCACTAACACACGCTGTAACTAGAGGGACACTGTCACTAACACACGCTGTAACTAGAGGGACACTGCCACTAACACACGCTGTAACTAGAGGGACACTGCCACTAACACACGCTGTAACTAGAGGGACACTGCCACTAACACACGCTGTAAGTAGAGGTACACTGCCACTAACACACGCGTGTAACTAGAGGGACACTGCCACTAACACACGCTGTAACTAGAGGGACACTGCCACTAACACACGCTGTAACTAGAGGGACACTGCCACTAACACACGCTGTAAGTAGAGGTACACTGCCACTAACACAAACTGTAACTAGAGGGACACTGTCACTAACACACGCTGTAACTAGAGGGACACTGTCACTAACACACGCTGTAACTAGAGGGACACTGCCACTAACACACACTGTAACTAGAGGGACACTGCCACTAACACACGCTGTAAATAGAGGGACACTGTCACTAACACACGCTGTAACTAGAGGGACACTGCCACTAACACACGCTGTAACTAGAGGGACACTGCCACTAACACACGCTGTAACTAGAGGGACACTGCCACTAACACACACTGTAACTAGAGGGACACTGCCACTAATACAAACTGTAACTAGAGGGACACTGTCACTAACACACGCTGTAACTAGAGGGACACTGTCACTAACACACGCTGTAACTAGAGGGACACTGTCACTAACACACGCTGTAACTAGAGGGACACTGCCACTAACACAAACTGTAACTAGAGGGACACTGCCACTAACACAAACTGTAACTAGAGGGACACTGCCACTAACACACTGTAACTAGACGGACACTGCCACTAACACAAGCTGTAACTAGAGGGACACTGCCACTAACACACGCTGTAACTAGAGGGACACTGCCACTAACACACGCTGTAACTAGAGGGACACTGCCACTAACACACTGTAACTGGAGGGACACTGCCACTAACACACGCTGTAACTAGAGGGACACTGCCACTAACACAAACTGTAACTAGAGGGACACTGTCACTAACACACGCTGTAACTAGAGGGACACTGCCACTAACACACGCTGTAACTAGAGGGACACTGCCACTAACACACGCTGTAACTAGAGGGACACTGCCACTAACACACGCTGTAACTAGAGGGACACTGCAACTAACACACGCTGTAACTAGAGGGACACTGCAACTAACACACGCTGTAACTAGAGGGACACTGCCACTAACACACGCTGTAACTAGAGGGACACTGCCACTAACACACGCTGTAACTAGAGGGACACTGCCACTAACACACGCTGTAACTAGAGGGACACTGTCACTAACACACTGTAACTAGAGGGACACTGCCACTAACACAAACTGTAACTAGAGGGACACTGCCACTAACACACACTGTAACTGGAGGGACACTGCCACTAACACACGCTGTAACTAGAGGGACACTGCCACTAACACAAGCTGTAACTAGAGGGACACTGCCACTAACACACGCTGTAACTAGAGGGACACTGCCACTAACACACGCTGTAACTAGAGGGACACTGCCACTAACACACGCTGTAACTAGAGGGACACTGCCACTAACACAAGCTGTAACTAGAGGGACACTGCCACTAACACACGCTGTAACTAGAGGGACACTGCCACTAACACAAGCTGTAACTAGAGGGACACTGCCACTAACACACACTGTAACTAGAGGGACACTGCCACTAATACAAACTGTAACTAGAGGGACACTGTCACTAACACACGCTGTAACTAGAGGGACACTGCCACTAACACAAGCTGTAACTAGAGGGACACTGTCACTAACACAAACTGTAACTAGAGGGACACTGCCACTAACACAAACTGTAACTAGAGGGACACTGTCACTAACACACACTGTAACTAGAGGGACACTGCCACTAACACGCTGTAACTAGAGGGACACTGTCACTAACACACGCTGTAACTAGAGGGACACTGTCACTAACACAAGCTGTAACTAGAGGGACACTGCCACTAACACAAACTGTAACTAGAGGGACACTGCCACTAACACACGCTGTAACTAGAGGGACACTGTCACTAACACACGCTGTAACTAGAGGGACACTGCCACTAACATAAACTGTAACTAGAGGGACACTGTCACTAACACACGCTGTAACTAGAGGGACACTGCCACTAACACATGCTGTAACTAGAGGGACACTGTCACTAACACAAGCTGTAACTAGAGGGACACTGCCACTAACACACGCTGTAACTAGAGGGACACTGCCACTAACACAAGCTGTAACTAGAGGGACACTGCCCACAACACAAGCGTAACTAGAGGGACACTGCCACTAACACAAACTGTAACTAGAGGGACACTGCACTAACACACGCTGTAACTAGAGGGACACTGTCACTAACACACGCTGTAACTAGAGGGACACTGCCACTAACACACGCTGTAACTAGAGGGACACTGCCACTAAAAACACACACTGGACGAACCACTGTCATGTAACTAAGCACCAAACAACGCTGTGGAAAACGACTGAGGCACAACTAACACACGCCTAGAGGACACTGTCCTACACACGCTGTAACTAGAGGGACACTGCCACTAACACAACTAACCTGTAAACTAGAGGGACACCTGCACACACTAACACACACCACTGTAACTAGAGGGACACTGCCACTAACACACTCGCTGACTAACTAGAGGGACACTGCCACTAACACACAAGCTGCTAACAGAGGACACTGCCACTAACAACAGCTGTAACTAGAGGACACTGCCACTAACACACGCTGTAACTAGAGGGACACTGCCACTAACACACGCTGTAACTAGAGGGACACTGCCACTAACACACAATAGAGAGTGGAACTGCCCTCGTAACTGGGAGAGGGACACTGCACACACACGCGTAACTAGAGGGACACTGCCACTAACACACTGCTGTAACTAGAGGGACACTGCCACTAACACAGGCTGAGGGCCACTAACAACTGTAACTAGAGGGACACTCTGCCACTAACACACGCTGTACTAAGGGACACTTGCCACTAACAACGCAACAACGCTCTCTCAATACTAACAACTGTAACTAGAGGACACTGCCACTAACACACGCTGTAACTAAGAGGGACACTGCCACTAACACACACGCTAAAGAGGACATGAGACACAACAGACACTGAGACACTGCCACAAGACCCACAACGCACATGTTAACCTAGAGGGACACTGCCACTAACACACGCTGTAACTAGAGGGACACTGCCACTAACACAAGCTGTAACTAGAGGGACACTGTCACTAACACACGCTGTAACTAGAGGGACACTGTCACTAACACACGCTGTAACTAGAGGGACACTGCCACTAACACACGCTGTAACTAGAGGGACACTGCCACTAACACAAGCTGTAACTAGAGGGACACTGCCACTAACACACGCTGTAACTAGAGGGACACTGCCACTAACACACTGTAACTAGAGGGACACTACCACTAACACAAGTTGCAACATTTAACCTCCCTGGCCGTCTAATTTTTGCAAAAATTTGTGTCTAAAAGCGTTTCAATTTTTTTGGAAAGGAAATGTGGTGTTTTTATATAGTAAGCCTTTATTCTGTAGGAATAACTCACTGAAATCCGTGCAAGCAAGAGTCTAGTAAACACACGCAGTCAGAGAAGGTTTGAAACACGAAATAATAATTTATTATCCCAAAAATAATTATCCAAAATAATGGAAATAAATTATATTCAATAATATAAAATCAAACCAAAACCATGCCTCTTTCCTCTGGGTGCTGCGATTCCTGTTCAGTTGTGAACTCCTTTGCCAATGAAATATACAGGACATGGGGGTACCAAAAAAATTAGAGGTTTTATTCTCAAAGCCGCTTTACTGAAATAAAAGGCAAATAAAAATAATTTCTAAAATGTAATAAGGCTTTGCAATACACGTTTTGCTGGTGCTTACCCAGATCCAACTGATGAAGCTGGGCAAGCACCAGCGAAACTTGTATTGCAAAGCCTTATTACATTTTAGAAATTATTTTTATTTGCCTTTTATTTCAGTAGCGCTGCTTTTAGAATAAAACCTCTAATTTTTTTGGTACCCCCGTGTCCTGCATATTTCATTGGCAAAGTAGTGTACATCTGCCAAGGAATCCCAGCACCCACTGCACAAAGTTTATTCTACAGTATTTTTTACTGTAATTTTTTTTCAGTTTTTTGAATTTGCCGCCTGGTCCCGCCCTCCTGCGTTGTGTGACTCGCAGGGAGCGGAACCAGGAAGCAAGTCGCTGAATGCCGTGATCACACTGCAGTGACTGCTGAGATGGCGAGGGAGCGAAGGATGCAGTGAGTATGTATACAGCCCGAGTGTGGCTCGGGGTTACCGATCGCAAAATTTAACCCAGAGTCACACTCGGGAATACCGCCAGGCAGGTTAGAAAAAGCTTTGCTTTGTGGCTCTTATTTATTTAATCTATATTATGTAATAGTTAATGAAGTGGATGAGGAAATGTTTAGAGAAGGTGGCAGGGGAGTATTGTTCTCTTGGCTAACTGAGATAAGAGCTGGCAGCTGAATGAGATAAGACAGGGAACTTAACCTGTGAATTGAAATGGGTGTAGTGTCTGTATGGCGCCACTAGATGGCTCTATTGGCATAGGCAGGAAAATAAATGGAAATGGACTGTATATAAAAAAACTAAAAATAAGTAGGAGACTCACTGCGTGAGAGGACTGTATTGACCAGAAATAGAATAAAAAAGGATAAAAATTATTATTATTAAGCAAAAAAATACATATGGAACCACAAACAAATGTGACATCCGTGAACTTACAAAGGACGTGACTTAATAGTAAAATGTGTACTGCAAGAAGAAAAAAAAAAAAACACAAACAATAAGATCAAACAGTGTTAAATGTAATGAACTCTGCAAAAATAGATGATTTGTAGGTAGCTATAAGGCTAAAACACCATAGATATGGGCTGAACACAATCAGTGAGCAAGGTGCTCTATAAAGGGTGTGGTAATTTGTCCAGATGCTGGAAATAAGGCACAGTGCTTGATCCTTGTGCTGCAGTTAAAATACTAAGCAAAATACAATAAATAAGTGAAAAAAAAACCACATTTATTCCTTTAAGTCCATAAAAACGAATTAACAATTAAAGGTGAAAAAATGAAGTGAACAGAAAAAATGGAATAAAAGATAGTGTGTATAAAAATAGTCCATACATAAAAAGAAAAAAAGCTGTTTATACTGGCCAGATTCGAGATGCAGCAGCCGGGCTGTCCAAACAAATGGCAAATCCCCAAAATCGTTTAGGTATAAAGATGCAGGTTACAGAGCTGGTGTCCGGCGCTAGCACTCACAATCTTCAGTTTCAATAAAAGATATTCAGCCAGGGATCGAGTCCTCAATGAAACAGTTGATGGAGGTGGAAGGAAAAAAGGGAGGAATTAAGTGCAGACTGTATCGTCCCAGATAGGAGTGAAAAATAAGAGATATACTCACATATTCTGGTGCCGATTTAAATAAATGGGCACCAAACAGAAGGCAGATCGGTGGATTTAAATCAAGGGGCACTGATTCCCCAACCTCAGGTCCACAAGGCAGGAAACCAGATCCTTAGGAATATCTATTCAGGATGCCGAAGGAATAAATCACCCAGGATCATACAGGGTGGAAATTCACAATCGGTTTTATTAAAACAATAAATAATGTCTGCGGTGTATTTTATTTATTGTTTTAATAAAACCGATTGTGAATTTCCACCCTGTATGATCCTGGGTGATTTATTCCTTCGGCATCCTGAATAGATATTTCTAAGGATCTGGTTTCCTGCCTTGTGGACCTGAGGTTCGGGAATCAGTGCCCCTTGATTTAAATCCACCGATCTGCCTTCTGTTTGGTGCCCATTTATTTAAATCGGCACCAGAATATGTGAGTATATCTCCTATTTTTCACTCCTATCTGGGACGATACAGTCTGCACTTAAAGGGATACTCTAAGCAACATGACCACCTAAGCTATTTTAGGTGGTCATGATGCCCGGAGTATCCTGCCCTCTGTCCCCCCTCCCTCCGCTCAGCGGTTCAGCTGTAAATGCTGAAAACAGCTGAGAGAGGCGGAGGAGTTTACTTCGCCCTCCCAGCTGTCAATCAGCAGAGCAGGATTCATATTTCCCGCTTCTGCCGACTTTTGCCGAGTAGGAGACGTCATCGCGCTTTCAGCGCGATGACGTCTCCAACTCACCGCAGTAGCTGGCGGCGGCAGCTGAGGGTTAGTGTTGCGCGCATCCTCTTGCGCGCAACACTAATCCTCAGAGGGAGCCGGAAGGAAGCCTGCCGATTGGCTGGCTTATGTGAGAGGCGCGCATGCGCGCTTCTCACGTAAACCAGAAGCCAAGAAGCAAGAAGAAGGACGGGAGCGGAAGAGGAGGGAGGTGAGTATAAAAAAAAAAAAAAACGCCGCTGGAAACAAGAGGATTTTAGGGTAAGTATTACAGTTACAAGAAAAAAAATAAAAACAAAAGATTTATTAAGGGAATAGGGATAGGTTAGGATAAAAAAACAGGGGGTGATTTTTTGAGTAGAGTGTCCCTTTAATTCCTCCCTTGCATTTTTTTCTTCCACCTCCATCAACTGTTTCATTGAGGACTCGATCCCTGGCTGAATATCTTTTATTAACTGAAGATTGTGAGTGCTAGCGCCGGACACCAGCTCTGTAACCTGCAGGGAACTTAACCTCCCTGGCGGTGATCCCGAGTGTGTCTCGGGGTTAAATTTGACCGCTGAGAGCGGTAACCCTGAGACACACTTGGGCTGTATACATTACCTCTCCCTGCGCTCCTTCGATGATATCTGCAGCCTCCTCCGGCGATCGCAGCGTTTTACTTCCTGGATTCCTTCTTGCGAAGAGGAAACCAGGAAATAATGAGGTTGTGGTCTCCGGAGGAGGCAGCTGGGGACATCGAGGGAGCGCTGGGAGAGGTAATGTATCCAGCGGCATCCCGAGTGTTGCTTGAGGGTATTGCTTCCAACATAGGAATTTAACCCCGAGCCACACTCGGGATGCCGCTGGGGGAGGGGGGCGCAAAAAAAAACTGACCGCTTTCTGCAAAGAATTTGCTGAATAAATAGACCGCCAGGGAGGTTAGAAGACTTCTAATCTACCCCCTAGTGGTGTCCTTTGAATACATCCCACACAATACAATGGTTTGAGTCGGTGATCGACCCATAGACTGGTGGTAGTGGTCCTTTAAGTGATTTTTTTTTTGCAAAAGCAGAATCACTTGTCACCAGGTTCTAGGAGTGGTCATATCTTTGAGAGATCCCAGCTTCTGAATATGAGAACAAGGTATGTTGGAATAGCTTGTTCTTCTACTTCCAGGTGGAAAGAAAACCAACCTACTGACTTACATTTTGTAGGATCTATGTAAATGCCATCATCAGGGGTTTAAATTAAGTCCTGAAAGTCCACTATCAGTTCTCACTTAGCTTCCATCTCTTATCTCCGGAGCACAGACAACACAATAGATCCCCTGCAGCCTTGTCTAATCATTAACTCCTCCACCCCATTGCTTTTTCACTACTGTTTTATGTGATACTTGCCATATGATTTTGGTAAATGTTGTATCATGGAAAAATTACACAAAATGGAAACCGTAGATAAAATCCTAACTTTTTCCCCTTTTTATACGTAATTTCTTTTTTTTTAAAAACACAGTACCATGTGTTTTTTTGTAATGTAGTTACAGCTTATGTTCGTGTTAGTGTGCCTTTAATGGCAAGAGTGGATTAGGGCCTGAAATGGTTTCATGGGGATAATGTATCGATAGTTCACTTTTTAACTGAAAAGTCTTGAAAAAAAATATTTGACATTAATTCTTTGAAAAATCCTCTCTTTTTAGGGGCTGTGTTCACCATTATAATGCTGCTCGGGAACCTAAACAGCTGTGCCAACCCATGGATATACATGTATTTTTGTGGTCACATTCCACGTTGCATAAAAGAAGCCAAGCACCTTTCAATGCGAGACGAGTCTGCAATTACCGCCAGCATCAATCTGGGAGACAAAGATTGCGAAGATAGAGTCACTTTTGTATAAACACCTCATTTCGCTTTATGATTGCGTTGCGTCTCTCCATCAGAACAAGAAAATAGGCATTTTAGCCGCCTTATGCATCCCGAGTCTGCGTTTCAAATCTTTCAGACGTTACAAATAACTGTCAGGCAATGTGACGGCCAATCAAATGGACCCGTCACTAATTGCGATGTAATTTCCAGTGTGTCTTTATGTGCAGCGAGTCCCTTCGAGAGATGTCACCATGTTTTAATTGTGATATGATATCTATGGCATGTTTTTACTATATAAAATGTATGTACATTAATAAATAATAATAATACTACCACCTGACCTCCGTAACAAGACATCCGACCGAACCAAAAACGGTCCTCACCTCTCCCTGCATTAACTCATCACTGCAGCCCCCCCCTCCTGTTTCTAATCCCCTCACCATCTAGATTGTAAATTCCCAAGGGAATAGGTCCCTCACGTCCTCCTGTATCTGCTGGTAAAATATTGACCTACCTCCTGTATGTATTGTAGACTTGTCCTGTCTTTACCCATCGCACCTTGTACAACGCTGCGGAATGTGTTGGTGTTTAATAAATAATAATGTACATGGGATAAGCAGGGCCTGATTAGTTTAGGGGCCATCGGAGCTGCAGCTCACACACATTCGTAGTTATATAGACGGAAAAAAAAGACGTGTCAATCGGGTACAGTCTTTCACACATACCCTACTGCTGTTGATCCAAAAGAAGGTAAAAACCCAGTCTGAAATGCTTGCCGATATGCAACATACTGGGGGAAAAATTCCTCCTTGACCCCAGAATGGCGTCAGATTTCTCCTTGGATTAAGCAGCTTTTACTTACAATTTAAATATTGTAACCCTTAATATTCTGTGTCTGCAGGAAGTCATCCAGTCGTTGTTTAAAAATATGTATAGTCTGACACAACCACCTCAACAGGCAGAGAATTCCACAGTGTAGCAGTGTACCCCTGCATAGCCGCAGCGCCAAAAGAGTTAACCTAAGTATGCTAATTGTGGAACCACAAAATCCTCCTGATGAGGAGGATTAAGGTCTCATCTGTGAGGGGTGTGCTGACACAGAGAGACTGGGAGCCTGCCATGGAGACAAGATCTGGACAGTGCGTTTGTTTAAAAAACAGTTTATTTTTTTGAACAGTTAAAACTGCTGGGGACAGATTAGCTTGACCAGTGGGATAGGAAGGGACATCCCTGGAAGTTAGCCTCCTAAAAGGAGTAGGAGTTTTTGTTATTGCCTCATGTTGTTTTGTTATGCCTGCTGTAAGGCCTATATGCTACTAATTCAGAAATATTGTGTTGCCTGAAGACAAACTTGGTCATCCTTCCACAAGTGGTGGCAGCGGTGGGATTATGTATGACAATTATTTTTTTTTCTCTGGGTCTGCACTGGAAAAACCATACAGTTTTTTTAAACAGACTCACTGTCCAGATCTTGCTGCCTCCCTAGCAGGCTTCCAGCACACCCCTCACAGGTGGGACCTTAATCACCCTGATCAGGAGGATTTTGTGGTTCCCCAATTAGCATACTTAGGTTAACTCTTTCGGCGCTGCGGCTATTCTGGGGTACACTGCTACAACAGCTTAATTGTTCTCACCGTAAAATAACCCGTCCTATGATTTAGGCTGAATTTCCTTCCGTCCAGTCTAAATGGGTGACCTCGTGTCCTGTGTGTAGTCCTGTTAATGAATAGGTTTCCAGACAATGGGTTATAATGGCCCCATATACAGTTGTGTTCAAAATTACTCAACCCCCAATGCTGTAAAGGGTTTTAGGGAATTTAGTGTACATTTTTAATTGTATTCAGAATGAAATCTTACAAGGACTTTTTAAAGAACCATATGCAACTAAAATGACATCAATTGGTTTTGTAATACAGTAGTAAATGTTTCTTTTGTGAATTCTTCATTGACACAATTATTCAACCCCTTAAAGACTACCACTCTGAAGAACAGAGGTTCATTCAAGTGTTTTCAATCAGGTATTGAAAACACCTGTGGATGTCACGGAGCAGCAATAAAGCATAATAAGCACCAATTAGGCAGCTTTAAAATGACTGTGATACTCAGCTCCTTCTAGACATTTACTGGTGTGGTTACAAACATGGTGAAGTCAAGAGAATGGTCAAGGAAGACAAGAGAAGAGGTGATTACTCTTCACAGGAAGGGCAATGGCTATAAGAAGATTGCAAAGATGTTAAACATACCAAGAGAGACCATAGGAAGCATCATTCGCAAATTCAAGGCAAAGGGCACTGTTGAAACGCTAGCTGGTCGTGGCAGAAAGAAGATGCTGACTTCGACTGCTGTGCGCTACCTGAAGCGTAGAGTGGAGAAAAGTCCCCGTGTGACTGCTGAGGAACTGAGAAAAGATTTGTCAGATGTGGGTACTGAAGTTTCAGCTCAGACAATATGGCGCACACTGCGTAATGAAGGCCTCCATGCCAGAACTCCCAGGCGCACCCCCTTGCTGTCTCCAAAGAATAAGAAGAGTCGACTGCAGTATGCCAAAAGTCATGTGGGCAAACCACAGAAGTTTTGGGATAGTGTTCTATGGACTGTTGAAACAAAATTAGAACTGTTTGGGCCCATGGATCAACGCTATGTTTGGAGGAGGAAGAACAAGGCCTATGAAGAAAAGAACACCTTGCCTACTGTGAAGCATGGCGGGGGGTCAATCATGCTTTGGGGCTGTTTTGCTTCTGCAGGTACAGGGAAGCTTCAGCGTGTGCAAGGTACCATGAATTCTCTTCAGTACCAGGAGATATTGGCTGACAATGTGATGCAGTCCGTCACAAACCTGAGGCTTGGGAGACGTTGGACCTTTCAACAGGACAATGATCCCAAGCATACCTCCAAGTCCACTAGAGCATGGTTGCAGATTAAAGGCTGGAACATTTTGGAGTGGCCATCGCAGTCACCAGACTTAAATCCGATTGAGAACCTCTGGTGGGACTTAAAGAAAGCAGTTGCAGTGCGCAAGCCTAAGAATGTGACTGAACTGGAGGCTTTTGCCCATGACGAATGGGCGAAGATACCCGTAGATCGCTGCAAGACACTTGTGTCAAGCTATGCTTCACGTTTAAAAGCTGTTATAACTGTAAAAGGATGTTGTACTAAGTACTAAGATTGAATGTCACTTGGGGGTTGAATAAAACTGATAATGATGTGAGCACAGAAAAGACATTTGTGGTTATTTCATTATAAATGTTATGTTATATTTGTTTGACCTACACGTGCCTCTTTGATTTAATTGTAAGCAAGATGACTGAATGATCAAAATCAATGTCAAACTGGCCAAAACACTCAATTTCAGTGGGGGTTGAATAATTTTGAACACAACTGTATATTTATATAAAGTTATCGAATCCCTCTAAGGCCCACGAATATAGTTTTAGAAAGTTATCGGATCCCCTCTAAGGCCCCGTATATTTTTATATAAAGTTATCAGATTCCCTCTAAGGCCCCGTATATTTTTATATAAAGTTATCAGATTCCCTCTACGGCCCCGTATATATTTATATAAAGTTATCAGATCCCGTCTAAGGTGCTGTTTCTCTAAACAGGTCTAAGCTTGTTAGACTTTCCTCATAACTTAAATCTTCCATTCCCCTCATTAATTTAGTTGCCGCCTCTGTAGTTTTTCTAATGCTATAATATTCTTTCTTAAAATAGGTGCCCAAAATCGCACGGCATATTCCATATAGATCCAGAGAAACTCTCTGGGCACTAACTGCCTCTAAAGAGAAATATAACAAAGGTGCATCAATGGTAGTGAGAGAGATAGGATAACGAGCAAATGCGGGGGGAGAGGAATAGAAACAAGGCACTATTGGAGGTCAGAGGGATGGGGAAGCTGGGGTGATGAGCACCACCAATGGAAGTTCACCCTGGAGTGTCAATACAAGACTTGTGCTGGACTGGCAGAGGGAAACTGAGGGAATATATGGTTTTGTGTCTTTATGATGGCAGAAAGAGGTGTTGAACCGTGCTTTCTCCTTCATTAGGAATTAAAGTGTTGGAATCACCCATTATTCTGTGATTACTAATACAGTTATGAATGAGAAACAAAAATGATTTGGGGTGTATAACGAACCGTAATGCCCAGAAGTTAAACTTAACTCGACTCAAGTTCCTCTTATATTGACCACACTGTGGAAATTTTAGGCTTTGTTGACTGGGACCACCATTAAAGGGACACTCTAAAAAGATAAAGTGGCCACGATGTATAAAGTGGTCAGGCCATGCATCCCTGCCAGTGCCACCCCTTATGACTCCTTTCACAGGAAATGCAGTGTGAAGCAGAGGAGTTTCCCCGCCCAAACGCGTGTCACTAGGCAGCCAGGATTTTGAATTTCCCAGCTGTCTGTCACCAAATCAGTCACTGGTGATGTCAGCACGCACCCTCTATCAGACCACCCGCGATAGCCAGCGTCCTGAGAGAAGGCAGCTAATGGGTCGGATCAGCACATGCGCACGCAGCTCCAATCTTTCTGCGCAGGCGCTACAGAACGTGTGTGCATGTTCCGAGTGATGCACAATCTGCATTCCCTACACAATGCAATTCGTGTAGGTATGCAAATGGCATAAGAAAAGCTGTACGGACTTCTGGATTTCAGAAGCCCATAGCTGGTGGGGATGAGCAGCACACGCTGAGGGAGAAAAGGTGAGTATTTTTACCTAGATCAAAATACAGTAAATAAGAAATAAATTGGGCAGATGCTGTCAACGGCATATTGAATTTAAGCAAGCATGGGATAGGCATAAGGCTATCCTAAACAAAAGATAAATCCAGGTAAAGTATCCATGTAATTGGGCAGACTAGATGGGCCGAAAGGTTCTTATCTGCCGACATTTTCTATGTTTCTATATTCCCAATTATTTAAAAGAAAAAAAGTGAAGGGGGGGGTGTATTTTTCATTAGCGTCTCTCTTTAATGGGACAATGGAAGCCATGTGAATGTATTCAATGTTTAACAAGACATCATCGTTAGAATGTGTATTTTGTCACATTTCAGACACCTCTGAAACATGATATGTAATTGTTTTGTAAATATATTTCAAGTTTCAATGTACTCTGAATAAATCTATTGCTCAAGCTTCTATTGGGGTATCGACTCCTTTTAAATCATGACACACAGAACCTTTAAAGGGATATTCTACACAACCTGACCACTTTAGCTTTTTAAACTGGCCAGGGTGTGTGGAGTGTCCACCCCCCCCTTTCTCACAGGTGCCCCGAACTCTGTAAAATGCAGGTGTAAAGTGGAGAGTTTCCTCCAAACCCCCCTCCCGCCAGACCGGGCAGCCGGTAGGTTTTAATTTCCCAGCTGTTGGTCACTAGTTTGGCCATTCGAGACGTAACCACGAAGCTGGCAGTTGTGAGAGAGAAAGCCGATGGATCAGATCTGAGGGTGCGCGCAGAGCCCCGATCCATCGTTGTACTCAAGTGCTAAGGGACTTGTGTACATAAATTTCGCAAGTCCTGTTGTGCTGCGCTATTTGCTTTCCCTACACAATGCAAATAGCGCAGGGAGTGCAAATTGCGCAGAAAAGACTTCGGGACTTCCGGGTTCAGGAATCCCTAAGCAGATGAGGAGGGTCTGCACGTGGCGAGGAACAAAAAGCGAGTAAAATCACCTGAAATACAAAAAATAAGTAAAGATTAATTGGGCCGGTCATTAGTCTCTGCCCAATTATTTAAGAGCAAAAACTATTTTAAGTAGAGTGTTCCTTTAAGCTCCATGAAATACCTCTTTGTGCTAAGGTCTATAATGCAGACCCTGTGAAACACATATGTAAGGGTTTATTATTCAACCGGTTCTTATGGAAACAATAAACAGTAAATGAAAATGAAGGGGTCTCACTGCAAAACAAAATATACATGCATAGGGCAATGTAACCAATACAAAGTATTTATTTTAACCCCTGCTGTATCAAAATGCTCACAAAATAAAAAAATGTAGTAAAGGCACATCAATATTACTCAGCCTCCTCGTTGCCTTGGAATGTCACCGCTGGAACCGACCCTCCATCGAGTGAGAACCATAAAAGATCTGGACAGCATTAAACGGCGTATAAAAGGCACTGGAGATGATGTAAATCAATAAAAAAATTTAATGGACATAACCGACACGTTTCGTTACTGCCACATGACTTTTTCAAGGTACAATGTCCCCTTGAAAAAGTTATGTTGCAGTGACGAAATGTGTAATATTGATGTGCCTTTACTATATTTTTTTATCTTGTGAGCATTTTTATACAGCAGGGGTTAAAATAGATACCATGTATTGGTTACAGTGCCCTCTGTATGTATATTTTGTTTTGGTGTGAGACCCCTTCGCTTTCATTTACTGTTTATTGTTTACATACGGATGAAGAAGATTATAGGAGCCATCCAGAAGGGGTCAATATCCTAAGATATTACATATACGTATATATGTATTTGTGTGTCCACGTTTATCACTTAACACATTGAAGTACTGAATTCTTATGTAAATATGGATAATCTGTGTTCGTTATGTTTGTATTTATTTATCAATAAAAAGAAAGCTATGACAATGATTCTAGATCAACCTCTATAAAACTAACTATATGTACCTTACAGACCTTTTCAGACACTGGGAATGAACTTTCCCAAGATATTTGATAAGAAAACTGCAGAGCTAAAGATTTCTGATGATTAGGAGCCTTCTCACTGCCTGATGATGATGTGTTTCTTTATAAATAAAAAACAAAATTATACCTTTATTTGCCTGACTATCACCGTTAATGGCTGCTCTGGTTATTTATATCTTTCCAAATTAATATTCAGCTGATGCAGAATTCAAGTATCGCATTATTTGAAGAAAATATGTCATTATTATTGTAACAGATCTCAGCTGCCCAACTGGGTTACATCTGCTAGTGCTGCACTCCTTTGCAGGACATCAATTCTCTTGCCAACGATCCTTCATTCCTTCTCCAGCCTGTAGCTGAAGCTTAGAGATGGGTACAATGAAAGAGTGGCTATAGCATTCCCCAGACATGAGACAACACTCAGTACTGGGTTAAAGCAGACAGACAGACTTTAGTGAAACAGATGAGACAAATACATACAGTGCGAGGAGGGACCTGGAGACCAAATGGAAGATGACACCCTGGTGTTCCCTTCTTACTCTGATCCACAGTCATAACCGAATACATTGTTTGAACATGAAACAATAGAGTGCCATTCAATCACAGCTTGAGCATCAGACTGTATGAATACGTTAGATAACGGATAACAAAGAAACAACATTTGACAAAAAAAGACCACCTTTCTAACCTGCTTAAGCTGTAAAACGTTTTCTATAAGGGTGGGGTGTTTGGGGTTGGAAAGGGCTGCAGTTACACGCAGAATAATTAGATAATAATAATGGTAACATAAAAACATAGACAATAGTGATGTTAACAATAACAATAGTAACAAAACACAGTCAGCCTGTACCCTTATAGGCTCAGGATGACTTGGACATAGGAGAGGGTGGCGGGACAATATGACATGTCAAACCCACCAGAACCCGCAGTCCAACAGCTCCAAAAAGCAATCTTGGGTCCAGGTACCCCGAGTTCCAAATAACTACCGACAGAAGTATTATTGTTCCATTGTGGCAACAAAGTTAAACATAATTGAAAACCATGGTAAAATTGTGTAACTACAGTGAACTTCAGCTAGTTGGAGAAACAAAATTCAACGATGGACAGTGAAATCGTTACAAACAATAATGAACAAGGGCACCGGTATTATTCTTCTGTAAAATGATCAAACGCTGGCGATTTTTCCATTCACCGCTGTTTCAGTGTTTTTTGCAACACCGGAGATTTTAAAGTAGTGATGTCACGGCCCCCGTCACCGACGGCATAAGAAGGGCAAGTCAGGTGCTGCTATACCGTGACACTCAGGCAGCAACTTTCCTGCATTGCCCTTGCTGGACTTTGTTTCTCTCCGCAGCTCTCTGCAAGACTCAAGTGTTGCATAATTGACTCTGATGAGGCCTCCTCTAAGGGAGGTCACACCTTGACTGCAATGCTTCTGCATGGTGATTACTCCGTTTGCTAAAGACCTGTGTGCAAACCAGAAGCTGATCCTGTTGCTCCAAGTGTACCAGACCTCTTGCTTTGTTTCACGGATCTCCTTCTCTCTACCTGCCCACGACCCTTGGCTTCTCTCTGGACTTTGCTTAAGAACTACCCCTCTGAATACCGCGAAAGACCCCTTTGTTACAAAGGACCCTCTGTTGTTTCAAGACCCCATGTTACCAAGAACCCTCTGTTGCCTCAACTGTTATATTCCCTGTGGACTTACAATATCCAGTTTCCCCATTCTATGGAGTCTAGTTTACCAGCCCTATAGCCCTGGAACCTGCTTAGTTTATGCTCTGTATCCACGCCTCTTTGCCCATTTATCTGTAGTCTGTGTAGGTTAGCCACAGTCTTTCCCCCTTCCTGTCTAAGCTCTCTGTACTGTGTCTTCCTCTTCAGTTCATCCCCTTTCATACCTCGCCCAGCTACCTCTATCGTTTAATGCGATCTACTGTCTCGCCCCTCTCTAGTACATTGCTTTGTTTCCTTGTGTATACAATAAACCCATTTACTGCCACCATCTGTGCCTCTACTGTGTATCACTGCCCCCCTGGGCTCGTACCCTCGCCCCATTACACCTGAACGTTACAAGTGATCACCATTGGTGGAAATAAGACAACTTTGACTGAAAAACTGGAATATCTACGCGAAAGAACGTCAGCAGAAATTATGGTGGATCAACTAGTGAAACAATGATGAATTTGCTATTTAGGAAAGTTCCACCTTAATGCGCTGTAATTTTCTACCATGATTTCTGCCAAAGTTGTTTACTGTAGATTTCACTGGTCAATAAGTCCCTGAAAAACTTAATGCTGGCCATGATAGAATGGTGTTCATGGCCATGGTAATGCAACCTGCTACACTGCAAAAATCGTCCAGGAATGGTTGTTGCTGCATTGGCACGTGCAGAATCAATCCATCAGCTCCCGTCTCACTACTTCGATCAGAGTCAGGATGATGTCAGCATGCTGAACGTGCTGCCTTCATTGGTGGTCAAGATGCTGACCGGCAGCCGGGAAATTCAAAATTCCAGCTGCCTGGTAACACTTCTGTGGGCAAAAAACCCCCTCCTCCGCTTCATACAAGAATATCTGGACACAATGCAGGAACAAGGAGAGGGGGGGGGCTTCCACACCCCCCCAACCCCTTTAAAAAAAACGAATGTGATCAGGGTGTGAGAGTATCCCTTTAAAAGTGAAAGTTTTGCATAATGTGACAATTCTCAGAAGAAGTGCTCATCGAATTTTGTCATTTTCTCACTTCAAGGCCTCCCACATAAATGTGTTCCTGCATGAATGACAGGCTACTTATTAATTCCATATTGGGATTTTTCAATGTGACATTTTTGCGTGGGGTTTGTAAACAACTTTTTAGTTTTCACCAATGAATCGCGTTTCAGATTTAGCTATAAATTTAAAACTCAAATTCAGATTATCAAGAGAAACCCAGCTGACAGTGTCACACTAATTAAACCTTTTCACATTCAGTTTGAGTTACTTATCGTTTACTTTGTAGAATTAACATATTCTGCGTGCCGCTGCAGAGGGTTACTTTGTACAAACTCACGACAGAATATCTCTAAAGAATTCTATGTGTCAGACAAACCTAACAGAAACTTTATGCTTACATCTGACTGTTTCTGGGAATATTGGCACATTTTAAATCAGGGATAAAAGGCTGAATGGGAAAGCATAACATGATGGCTCTTCCACAGGGCCAATGTGGCAGCCAACTCCAGACTATACAGCTTGTAAATAATAATTCTAACTGCAAAAACCACATTCCATTGGCTAAAGCTATTCACATTGCAATCCTATGAGGTAACGTAAAAATCTAAATTGAATGATCACAGTGATTTGAATATCCTCAGCCCTCTCTTCCCACTGGTAGGGCTGGGGGCTGATTCAGCCCTCCAAGCGGAGGGCTTACACCCAACCAGAACCTGAGTTCAGCTACCCTCTACATTTATTAGGTTATTGACATAATCACGAGTATAGCAGTACGAGGTGATACCTTTTTTATTGGAGTAACGTTACATTTAAAAGAAAAGTTTTCGAGAGTGTACCTCTCTTCTTCAGGTCTGGACGCTAAACTGAGCAATATCATAGAATTGAACATTAAGGGGCACATGGGTGGGGGGTTAGATGTCGTAAATAACGAGTCAAATGGTATGGTCAAAATGGGAAAATAAACGCATGAGAGATCTTAGGCCCATAAAACAACAGTGATAAGATCATGATAACTTGAAAGAAAAAAGAAAACACAAACACAAATCAGTGAAGGCTGAAAAAGAGACAAAGACAAAAAAAACCTCAAGAAAAAACAAAACACCAACCAGAATTCTAAATGTTATGTGATGTTATGATAATGGGTTAAAAAGCCAGAGTCCACACTGAGCCCTTCTTTTATGGTGTTAAAATATGTGATCATTTTAATTTCAAATGTCTTACGTTCACGAGGGTCTTTAAAATTTACTTTGAGGATTTTAATCCTGAGGTTTTGGATGGAGTGGCCTGTTAGATTGAAATGATGTCCCACCAGGGCAGACAGACATATATATATATACCTTGGTCATGGTCCATCCTGTCATGCTCAGTCTGCTCCTAGCAGGGATTTGTGATTTCACCCACTCACTATGCATTGGAACAGGTGAGCAGTGCTGAACCGAAAACAGACCGACATATTGCTTGCTCTTCTCGAGCTGTTAATAGCTAAAAGGACAGTTAGACACCTCACAGAAGACAAAAAGAAAATACCCTGGCATTACAGCATAGGAATGAAGTTACAAGCACAGGCAGCAGACAGAGAGTGAATGTGTTTGAGGGTGGAAGAAGTAAAAAAGGAATACGTGAGAGCAGTCCGTGGTGATTATAACTTATAAAACCGTTCATTCATCGACCATATCGGCTCATTTGGTATATATAGGGCATCGTATCTTTCTATTACTGTGGCCCATAACATTTACTTTCTGTATTACCATAGAAGATATGCTCCTGTTCTAAATATAACCTGCAGACAAATACAATAATGTAGAAAATGTATGATTTTACTCTGACCTTTTTCGTGGCCGGTGTAGAAGAACATGATGTCTGCAAAGAATGTAAAGAAATCAATGCAAGGAAGAAAAATCTTGTTTTTGCAACAAAATTAATCAACTAAATAACATAAGAAAAGAAAGCGACCTTTTATGACCAGCGATGTGACGCTCTTGTCAAAGCCAGTTGTACATGTCATCGATGGCTCGGTACTGTCACGTTTACTAGTGACTCCAGAACGTAGAGGTAACTATAAAATCCAATAATGACCTGCTTATAGAAACTAAAGGAAGGTTTAGAAGACTAAAGGAAAATCAGAACCAAGTAACAAGCCTAGGTCTGGGAAAGCAGAGGTCAGCATAGTCTACATAACTAGCCAAGAGTCAGGGCAAGAGAATATTAGTGATGTCATCATTAATGCACAATCTGGGTCACTACACAGTAAGACAATAGAGATTAATATATATATATGTACGCTGTCTCGGGGGTAAAGACCACAACAGGGCATCAAAGTGTGTGCTAAATATATATATATTTATCGCCAGAGTATAGCAGTACGTAGTGATGTCTCTTTTATTGGACTAAACGACAAGCTTTTGAGAGTATTCCTCTCTTCTTCAGGTCTGAAGCTATACTGAGTAAAATCATAGAAGTGAACATTAAGGGGCACACGGGTGGGGGGGGGGCTGGGTTAGGTGTAATAAATAGTGAGAGTGAAATGTTATGGTCAAAATGGGCAAGTAAACACGAGAGATCTTAGGCCCATAAAAACACAGTGATATGATCATGACAACTTGAAAAGAAAAACAAACAGGGAAGGCAGAAAAAGAAAAAAAAACTTGAAAAGACACAAGCCAGAATTCTGAATGCAAGGTGAAGTTATGATAACGGGTTAAAAAGCCAGAATCTACATTGAGGCCCTCCTTTATGGGGTTCAAGTGTTCAAATATGTGGTCGTTTTTATTTCGAAAGGCTTACGTTCATGAGAGTCTTTAAAATTTCCTTTGAGCATTTTAATTCTGAGGTTTTGGATGGAGTGGCCTGTCACATTAAAGTGATGTCCCACCGGGGTACAGTATTTATTTTCCTGATGGAGTGTCTGTGCAGGTTCATCTTGAGATTCAGTTCAGGGCTAGTTTCACCAATATAGCAGCCCTTTTCACAGGCCGTGCCCTGGATCATGTGCACAACATTGGCAGACGTGCAGAGGTGCGAGCCCTTGATGTTGTATGTGGTGTTACTGTGCGGGCAGTGCTGTGTTACATCACTTTAATCTGACAGGCCACTCCATCCAAAACCTCAGAATTAAAATGCATATGGAGCAGTTGTCTCTGTAATAGCACAATCAAACCAAAACCTTGAGAGACCTGAGCGGGCACCCACCATAGAGCAGGCCACTAGTGCCGTTGCTCATTCTCAGGGCCCTCACAAATCTCTCCTTCTCTCACTTGTGGGAAATGTAGCTCCAAAACATCTGGAGGACCAAGGTTGAGAACCCATGCTCAAAAGAAAAAATAAACACTTTGCTTTGTATGTATTGATGGGACACTCTAAAACCATAAAGTGGCCAAGACAAGTAGAGTGGTCAGGATGTGAGTAGTGCCCCCTCCTCCCTGGTCCCCCGATCTGGTGAAATTGTTGGGTAAAGTGGAGGAGTTTCCTTCACCACATCTGGTTTCACCAGCAGCCGGAATTTTTGAATTTCCAGGCCACCGGTCGTTACTGACGTCAGCATGCAGAGAGCTTACCGATGTCACCTTCTCCGAGACCCCTTGCTACAGCGAGCGTTCTAAGGCAGCCAATGGTTCGGTTCTGTGCATGTGCACAGCTCTGGTCCATCGTTCTGTGCAGGCGATACAGAACTTGCGATTGTAAACTGCACAAGCCCCGTAGTGGTGCACAATTTGCAGTTCCTAGGCTACGCAAGTTGCGTAGGAGCGCAAATGAAATTTTGCAGAAAAGCTTTAAGGACTTACAGTACGTGTTAGGAAGTCCCTGAGCTGAAGAGGAGGAGGCGAAGCGGATGGCGAGGGACAAAAGGGGGGAGTAAAATAAAATTTAAAAAATAATTGGGCAGAGGCTTTGCATGTGCCTAATTATATATAAAGACAAAAAGGGAACTTTAGAGTATCCTTTAACATAAAATAATAGAAGGCAAATTCCATCTCGGCGGGGGGAGAAATCAGAAAATGGACAGGAGGCTGACATATCTCCAGATTCCAGCTACTGGATCGGGGAACTATTTTCATGAGAGGGATAGGTTTAACTTCTGACTGTTAGTTTAGGTCTTTAGAGGGTAATTTTGGATGGGCTTGTTTTCACTTGGGGTAGTTTTTGCCTTGGTGGGTAGTTTGTAGTTTCCCACTACAAGGCAAGACAATTCAGCTGGACGTCCAATGGAACCGTAGTCGTGCGACCGACTTGGTTGTCAGACTAGGAACACGCGAATTGGTCTGACGAGGGTCGTCCACTGCATCAGACCTGCGATCAGCGACTATGGACAACTATGGACCAAAAAAACAGTTTATTCTGGTTTTCTTTTTTTCTGAGACTATTGCATATTGCATTCTGGTTTTGGAAACGCTGCCGTCCTTTGTGTAAGGGTATGGATATGGAGGAGCTGGATGCACCAGTTCGGTGTGTGAATTTTAATTCCTTGCGCAGCTGAGAAAGGACCTAAAATTCATTCACCCTGTACCCTACCCAAACATAGCCAGTTCCACCCATCTCCCATACACAAAATATACATTTAAATATCAAAAAATTTAACATAATAGCGTTTTTAACTCCCCTAATCAACTTCTCAGCATCCATCTCCTACCCTGATCTTCTGGCTGTCTGCGTTGCTTATGCGAGATTTCTAAAAATTTTGGTCTGATCGCTAGTCTGCAGCAGACTGAGTTGCAGGTCTGACGCAATGGACGACGGTACATTCACAATAGTGTTGTTGGATCGGTCTGACGACACGGACGACTATGTGCGATGTCATTGTCGCATGAATACGGATCCAGTGGACACCCAGCCTTAAGCTGCAACATTAATTCTTATCGGGACAGACAAGAAGTCAGACATTAATTAGGAGCAATTAACACCTTACAGTAGGAAGCGCAACATATTGTGTGTCAGCAGCTGGGGGCACACGCAACATTCTCTTTAATAACAATGTGTTTACCAGACATGTGGGATTTACATTGCATGTTTCTCTCTAGAGACACGGCAGCATTTTATAGACTGAGGCAATGATTGCGCCTTCGATTTTTAACCAAAATAAAAATTTGTGGCTATGGTAACACATTGACAGACACACATGGGGGGCTAATCACCCAGGAGAGGGGTATTGCAAGATAATTGCAAATACTGGGCCACACTAGGTAATTTTAACATTTAAAAAAACAAAAACAGAAAACCAGTGGTTCTCAACGCTGGTGCTCAGGTCCCCAGAACAGGCCAGGTTTGAAGAATATGTGAAGCACAGCACAGGTGATATTTTCTGCTCAGTGATTGCAGGATGCAGTCTGCATTTCTAAGGGATACCTTACATAGGCTGGAAAAAGACATGCGTCCATCGGGTTCAACCTTTCACACATCACCTACTGCTGTTGATCCCAAAGAAGACAAAAAACCCAGTCTGATGCGCTCGCCAATATGCAACATACTGGGGGGAAAAAATCCTTAAAACCGGTCCTGTTTGGGGGACCTGAGGACCAGGATGGGGAAACCCTGGCCTAAACTAAATTGTACTTTTCAAATTTAAAAATAAAAAGGTCCTCGCCCGGGATGAAAAGAAAAATCAGTATTTCTTCTTCGATATTCCCTCTAGATTCCTAAAATACATAAAAATGTACATACATTGCGCAGTATGTCTGAAAGGTGGGGGGATCAAAGCTGGAAAAAAGTGGCTATTCAACACACTTTTTCCAGAGCCACATATAAGCCGGCTCTGAGCAGTAAAGCATATGATGTAATGGTGATTTTGGGCAGTGTTCTCACCGGTACCAGCAACCTGCTTCCCAGACGGTTCCTTCCAGGTATTTTAATTCAGCTTCCCGGGAAGCTGAATTAAAATACCTGGAAGGAACCGTCTGGTAAGCTTCCCGGGAAGCTGAATTAAAATACCTGGAAGGAACCGTCTGGTAAGCTTCCCGGGAAGCTGAATTAAAATACCTGGAAGGAACCGTCTGGGAAGCAGGTTGCTGGTACTGGTGAGAACACTGCCCAAAATCACCATTACATCATATGCTTTACTGCTCAGAGCCGGGTTATATGTGGCTCTGGAAAAAGTGAGTTGAATAGCCACTTTTTTCCAGCTTTGATCCCCCACCTTTCAGACATACTGCGCAATGTATGTACATTTTTATGTACTTTAGGAAACTAGAGGGAATATCAAAGAAGAAGAAATACAGATTTTTCTTTTCATCCTGCGCGAGGACCTTTTATTTTTATTTGTATCTATTGTTGTGTGGACATAAGGAGTGGATCCATATGGGACCTTGCTGCAATTATTGTTTTTACGTTTTTGTATCGTTTGTCATGTCTATTCAGTGATCTGCGCCCATTTACTTTCTCTTAATTTACTTTTCAAATTTACTTTTTTGTGTAAAATCTGTTGGTTTTGTACAGCCCGATACATGTATTTTTTTCCCCCATTCGTCTCACACAAGTTCATGATAAGAGGGTTTCTCTCCCTCCTACGGCTGAAATGGGCTCATAAGCAGTTAACTAAAAAATGCCAACATCACCCAAGTAGAAGAACCCTCCCTGAACCCAGTACATAAACAGCTTCCGTTCATGGTTTTCTGAGCCTGTGTGGTCAGGGGACAACAAGCATTCTGGGAGACAGCAGCCAAGGATTGCTGCAGCACACACGCTCGCACCACTAATCTGTCATTCTGCACTGGCATTGCTTAACTTGTGTACAAAAGTACAAGTTTTGCATGTTACACAGTTTGCATAGTGTACACTATGCGAGTTACGTAAATATATATATATATATTCAGCCCAGAGCTGAAGAGGTAGAGCAGCTGAGCAAGAAAAGGCATTTAATAAACACACCTCCAAGATGACCACTGTCTTGCTAAAGAAGCCGAGGGTAAAGGTGATGGACTGGCCAAGCAGGTCTCCAGATCTAAACCCTATTGAGCATCTGTGAGGCATCCTCAAACGGAAGGTGGAGGAACGCAAGGTCTCTAACATTCACCAGCTCCGTGATGTCATCTTGGAGGAGTGGAAGAGGACTTCAGTGGCAACTTGTGAAGCTCTGGTGAACTCCATCCCCAAGAGGGTTAAGGCAGTGCTGGAGAATAACGGTGGCCACACAAAATATTGACACTTAGGGGTGTCGTCACTTTTGTTGGCAGCGGTTTAGACATTAAGCTGCCTGCCGGTATTCCCGAGTGTGACTCGGGGTTAAATTTCGCTACCGCGATTGGTAACCCCGAGCCACACTCGGGCTGGATGCATACTCACCACATCCTTCGCTCCCTCGCAGTCACCACAGTGTGATCGTGGCAGCCGACGACTTTGCTTCCTGGTTCCGCTCCCGGCGGGTCACACAACGCAGGGGGGCGGGACCAGGTGGCAAATTCAAAAATGAAAAGAAAAAAAAAAATTCGATAAACTTTGCTGTGCAGTGGGTGCTGGGGATTCCTGTCCAGATGTACACTCCTTTGCCAAAGTAATACAGGACACGGGGTACTAAAAAAAAGGATTTATTTCTGCAAAGCTGCTTTGAGAATAAAGGCGAATAAAAATAATTTCTAAAATGTAATAAGGCTTTGCAATACAAGTTTCGCAGGTGCTTGCTTAGATCCACCAGCTACACTTGTATTGCAAAGCCTTATTACATTTTAGAAATTATTTTTACTTGCCTTTTATTTCTGTAATTCTGCTTTGAGAATAAATACTCTTTTTTCGGTACCCCATGTCCTGTATATTTCATTGGCAAAGGAGTGTACATCTGGACAGGAATCCCAGCACCCAGAGGAAAGAGGCATGTTTATGGTTTGATTATTTTATTGAATATAATTTATTTCCATTATTTCGTGTTTCAAACCTTCTCTGACTCCGTGTGTTTACTAGACTCTTGCTTGCACGGATTTCAGTGACTTATTCCTACAGAATACAGGCTTACTATATAAAAACACCACATTTCCTTTCCAAAAAAATTGAAACGCTTTTAGACGCAAAAATTCGACGGCCAGGGAGGTTAATGGCTGTGTGTTGAGTTATTTTGTAGGGACAGCAAATTTACAGGTATACAAGCTGTGCACTCACTACTTTACATTGTAGCAAAGTGACATTTCGTCAGTGTGGTCACATGAAAAGATGTAATAAAAGGTTTACAAAAATGGGAGGGGTGTACTCACTTCTGTGAAATACTGTATATACATACATACACACACAATTGGGCAGATGCTGCTGACAGCATCAGCCAAAATATTTAATGGGGAACAAAAAAAGGGGTGATACATTTTTAATAGAGTCTTAACGAGCTCTGATCATTAGTTTTATACCTGTAAGGCTAGGGTGTCAGCGAGTTACTCAAGAGTCTGTCTGGCAGCATGTTTTGTTTCAATCAATGAATTCACTTTTATGCAGAGAGTATACTCTGTATTTATGGAGTTTGTGTACACAGTGTTTTCTGGTGTATTTAGTTACATATAATTATTTTTCCCTTGATCCTAAAGCTAGGTTTTGGAGTTTTCGCCACGGCATTTAAAGGGAAGGTCACAGCTAAAATCAAACACTGTGGGCTTTATTCCAAGCGAGCGGCTATGACTCTGTTCTGACCAAGTCGCCAAGGTTTTAGCGGCTCAAATCAGATTTGCGAGCCACAGGTTGTTACCGGCAGCGCCTCTTTAAGCCGGTGCTATCCACTCATGGGGTTCATCGGACCCTATGGAGTCAGGGACAACCCTGCTAAAGCTCATGCAACGAGGAAAGATCTGCATGGACACTACGAACCATTTGTTCACGGTGTTCTGTTGCGTATGGAGAAAGGAAGGGGTGGATCACATCACACTCTTCACCAGGGGATTTGTAAGTTTATTTTTAGCGGGTTTAATTTTAAGTGACCTTGTGAAAGTAAAATCACTTAACACCAAGATTGAGATGTTATTCTTTGGTCGATATAAAGAAGAACGAGCGAGGTTGGAATAGCTTGTTCTTCAGCTAGCCACAAGTTAACGGCTCGTATAAAAATATATTTAATTTACAGTAAGCAGCTGCCATTGCAGAATAGCGGCTTCTGCCGTTAATTAAGCTAATGGCCTAGTCATATGTAAGCAACTACAAAGTTGGAATAGGGCCCTGGAGGGTCAAGTTTGCTGAACCTTAATGTGAAACAAGATAGAGCACATACATTTTTATTTTTTATTATTATAAATAATAGAAAACAGGGTCACCATTGTGACACACAGAAAACAAGGAGTTTTAATACAGAATGTGTGGCACTGTGTGTGTGTGTTAATAGTGCAGGACTGGTCTTGTGGAACGGAGGTGTGTACCCCAAAAATGGTCGATTCCCAATCCAGCCAAATTAGAGATAATGCAAGGATATAGAACAGTAGAGCGGTTATTCAATAAGACCCGAACAATGACTTTCACCATGCAGTGCAATTTCGTGGCAGTCTATTCACTAAACTATCAATTCGCCATACATTTCTTTCTGAATAACCCCTTAGGAAGAAGATATAAAAAGGTCAAGTGCAATGCTATAATGTGAAAATAAAAAGGAGTTTTAATGTGTCAGAATTCAAAAGTTTCCAATCATAAAATTTATTTGCTTGTTTTTATTTCCAATTTAAATAAAAAGAAAACATTACATAACAATATTATGACTTTAGCTTAGAGATGTCAGTAACATACGCACTTCAATTGATAAAGTGCAACAAACAAAAAGGCAACATAACTGTAGAGGAACAGTGGTACAACAGCATGGAGTATTCCCACGGAGCAGTGAAAAATAAATTCTCTGGAACATATCCATATGGTTTCCTCATTCTAACACAAACCACTGAGCATTGAGAAACAAAAGTGTAATCCCTTATTTGTAGGCTCAAAATATATATCTACTAAGAAAATACGGTACATCAGCGACAGTTGACATGATGCACGACCAACCTGATGTCAGGCTGGGCACCATTGGATGACGTGAGGTTGGATCCAAAGTCTGGAGTAAATTTAAAGAGCGCTGGTAAACCTAAAAACGCCACAGGCCAGTAATGCTGAACCTCAGCACCCTGGGGGTTTTAATATTACATGTCTCATGATGCTCCACTAGCATTAAGACTAACCAGACATCAAAGATTGAACACGTAATTCTGAAACATCTGGGGTGCTGAGGTTAATCAACTATTACCACCGTAGACATTAAAATCTCTGGTTAGATTACACCAACCTTTGATTCCAGCCTGTAGGTCTGAAACATCTGATACGCCAGGAGTAGCCATCATCGTGCCAATGGGTACATTTGTAACTCGGATTATTGTGTTTTGCTTAAGTTAACCTTGAAGCCTGGAGATTGATAACTACCGGCAGAGCGTTCTGTCAACATGACCAACCGCTACAACGTACATCAGAAGCGTCTACAAAGCACAAGCCTCCATAGGATGCTCATGCTTTGTAGAGCTGTGTGCACAGCGAGGTGGTCACACAGGCGCAGGAGCGAAAAGAACGCTTTCCATGCCCGTGTGGCCCAAACCTTAAAACAACATTTAAGTTTGGTAAAGGTTAAACACAAAACAGAACATAAAGTTGCCTGATGCAATTACCTATGCAGTCAAATTCTGTAGGACCACAACTGCAACTTAGAGGGTCCCTTGCACAGGAAGTCGATATTCTAAAGCTAAATCGAAAAGTATGTATTTGGTCTGAAATGCAATTTTTTTATTCCATCGTCATTAACAGTGTATGTATTATGCCCACAACATTTTCTACGTGGGTGATACACGACTTACTCTGTAGAACAGGAGGATACAGATTTAAGGACCACGTTCCATTACGGTTTGGTTAAGGGCCTTAAATGATACCATTAAGTAATCTCCAAGCAAAAATAAATTCAAGTGGGAAGCACTTATGCCACTCGACATATAATCCGAAACAGACAGTATCTTTCGAAATGACACAAACAAGTGCTTTATGTCTGCTGACGGAAGCCATTCAGTGATATAATGAGTGATGGCAATGCTTTGCTGGAATGCAGGTCAGTGGTTTTTTTTTTCTTTTAAAACGCATTCTGTAAATTCGAAAATGCTACAAAAATAAACGCTCTATCCCGCACATCTCACCTGTGATGCAGGGAGTTAACATAAATGCAAAGTACACTAAAGTAACTAAACATCACTGCAGCGCGGCAATGTCGCAGTTGTTGAAGCAGCTTTCCACAATTTTTAGCTTATCGCCAGATAACAGATTTTCCTGCTTTAGTCGTTTGATGAGAGTTTCCAGTGAATGCAAACGGGACAAAGTGGCGTTTTCCTGGATTTCCAGGAGGGCGACTTTAGATTTCAGTTTGGTAATTTTTTCCCAGAGAAGAGCCCGGTTAGATCCCGGCCGGCAGTACGAGTGTTCATTTTCTAACGTTACATTAGCAGCCTCTGCCTCCAGGCAGACCAAGTTCCCCGAAACGAGCTGTTGGACACTGGTATACCGGTGATCGTCAAGTACCAAGGACTCCATGACACTTTGAGGTCTGTCAGAGCGTTCCTCTGGTAAAACTATGGCAATCACAGACTCGTCCGGTGAGGTTAAAGCAATAGTATTAGGTTGAGCAGATTCCTGGATGGTTATTTGTAGGTCCCGGAAACGTTCTACTTGAATGTTACAAGCAATTTTTGCCTGATCGTCACCTTGTTCTCTCGGATGAGTAACAATACTTGTACTGGGATGAGCCATGTTGCGTTCAGGCCTAACGGAGCCGTGATTGGACTCGCAACTGATATTCTGGCAGCTTGTCATGTCCAGGCCTTTAGGAGAATGCTGACAAGGTAACTGTATCGACTGCTCAATCAAAGCATGTTCTCCATTCAGAAGAGATGTCAGCAACCAGCTTGTCTCTGCTTGACTAAAGTCCACACTCTCAGAAGACTTTTCTTCAGCCTTGCAGCAATCTGATCTTCTTATGTTCTCACTTATGTTCTGTGTGGAATAAAACGGATCCTGCAGGAAGAGGAAAAACATAACGAGGATTATGTAGCTGCGAGCTCTCAAATTGATACAAATACGTAGAATATATTTTACCCCATACGACCTGAACCGGGTTGGTGAGGGACACGGTTACCATTAGATGAGGAGATGTGCTGTACCTCCTTTCCTCTAATTATGGTACGTTGAATACATCGCTGTCCGAATCTTTGGGGACGGTTGAAGTGGTTTATGTTGATTATATTTAATTTCACTTCTAGAATATCTGGGGCCTTGTCCAGCTACCTCAGCGTACATTGTTTGTATTTGATGTGACCCAGAGAAAATAAAATGCTGGATGAGCATACTTAGGAGCTCCAAATGCCACTAAAAGTGGAAAATTCCTCACCTGACTTGGAATTATTTTTTTAAAATGATTATATAAAATTCCCCTCAAGCCGCGTGTGTGAAGCACAAATTAATTCCATGTTTAGACTTTGGTCCTATTTCCAAGATCTCATTATTAGGGCTGAAACAACTAAAAATCGATTAATCGACTACTAATCAAAAGATTAAAATTAGGGATGCCCCTTTGTTTATCGTAAAATAAAAATTTTGAAATACAAAAAAAAAAAAAAACTCAGCGCACTCCGTTGCGCTCTATTGTTTTTGCTGGATCGACCCTTTTGACGAGTTTCTGCACCCCCCCCCTGTTTTTGTATCCCCCGATTTTTGATCTTCTGTAGTTTCCTCTGAGATCCCCCCTTATGTTTTTTTGTGCTCTCTTTGTGAGTGTCTTCTTAGGCCTTGTAAGGCCATCTGGCTGGTCGGTCTGTGACCCTTTGTTTATCGTAAAATAAAAATTTTGAAATACAAAAAAAAAAATTAGGGATGCACCGATACCATTTTTTTAAGACCGAGTACAAGTACCGATACTTTTTAAAAGTACTCACCGATACCGAGTACCGATACTTTTATTTAATGTCATGTGACCGCTTTTCAATAACAGACCTCATATAAATTGCCCCTGCTCATAGTGTCCCCAGCTCTCATAGTGCCACCAGCTCTGTGTGCCCAGCTCTCAGTGCCCCCAGCTCTGTGTGCCCTCCAGCTGTGTGCCCCCCAGCTGTGTGCCCTCCAGCTGTGTGCCCCCCAGCTGTGTGCCCTCCAGCTGTGTGCCTCCCAGCTCTCATAGTGCCCCCAGCTCTGTGTGACCCCCAGCTCTGTGTGACCCCCAGCTCTGTGTGCCCTCCAGCTCTCATAGTGCCCCCAGCTCTGTGTGACCCCCAGCTCTGTGTGCCCTCCAGCTGTGTGCCCTCCAGCTCTCATAGTGCCCCCAGCTCTGTGTGCCCCCAGCTCTGTGTGCCCTCCAGCTGTGTGCCCTCCAGCTCTCATAGTGCCCCCAGCTCTGTGTGCCTCCCAGCTCTCATAGTGCCCCCAGCTCTGTGCCCCCAGCTCTCATAGTGACCCCCCCAGCTCTGTGTGACCCCCAGCTCTGTGTGACCCCCAGCTCTCAGTGCCCCAGCTCTGTGTGACCCCAGCTCTCATAGTGCCCCGAGCTCTCTGCGCCCCCAGCTCTCAGTGTGGCCCCCCTGCTCTGTGTGCCCCCAGCTATCAGTGCCCCCCTGCTCTGTGTGCCCCCAGCTATCAGTGCCCCCCTGCTGTGTGCCCCCAGCTCACCCTCCGGCGCTGCTTGGCTGGCTTACCGGCCGGTTTCGTTGGCGCGCGCTGTTTAGCTCTTCTGTCATCGAGCGGCCGCTGGCAGAGCTTGTAGCCCGGCCGCTCGTTGGGAGCCACGTGCACAGCCTCACGTGACTGCGGCTGTGCACATGGTTCCCAACGAGCAGCTGGGCTACAACCTCTGCCTTCGGCCGCTCGAAGACCGGAAACTCACCCAGCCAGGCTCCTCCGGCACTGCTTGGCTCCTCCAGCGTCTTCTGTCTTCGAGCGGCCGCTGGCAGAGGTTGTAGCCCAGCCGCTCGTTGGGAACCACGTGCACAGCCGCAGTCACGTGAGGCTGTGCACGTGGTTCCAACGAGCGGCCGGGCTACAAGCTCTGCCAGCGGCCGCTCGAAGACAGAAGATCTAAACAGCGCGCGCCAACGAAACCGGCCGGTAAGCCAGCCCAGCGCTGGCTTCCGGTATCGGTTTGGGTATCGGGGGCCCCTGCACGAGTACCAAGTACTCGTGCAGGTCCCGGTATCGGCACCGATACTAGTATCGGTATCGGTGCATCCCTAATTAAAATTAGGGATGCACCAATACCACTTTTTTAAGACCGAGTACGAGTACCGATACTTTTTAAACGTACTCCCCGATACCGAGTACCGATACTTTTATTTTAGGTCATGTGACCACTTTCCAATAAGAACAGGCCTCACATAAAAATGCCCCCAGCTCACATGTATGTACCCCCCCCGAGATATATATATATATACATACAGAATGCCCCAACTCACATGGATATTGCCCCCAGGCTCACATGGATATTGCCCCCAGGCTCACATGGATATTGCCCCCAGGCTCACATGGATATGCCCCCAGCTCTCATGGATATGCCCTCAGCTCAAATGGAAATGCCCCCAGCTCTCACCTATACGCTGGGGAAGCTGGCCACGTGCATGAAAAGCGTGCGGCCAGCGTTCCCTTCCGGCGGCAGCGATACTCACCCATCCTGAGGTCCGGTCGCGCTGCTGTGGCGCAATCACGTGGCCGCTGGCGCTTCTGTGACGCTGCCTCCAGCCGAGAGGCAGCGTCACTGAAACGCCCGGAGGCCGCATGAACGCGTCACAGCAGCACGACCGTACCCCTCAGGATGGGCGAGTATTGATGCCACTGGAAGGGAATGCTAGCCGCGTGCTTCCCCAGCCCCGCGGATACCAGCAAGCCGGCCCAGCGCTGGCTTTCGGTATCAGGGGGGGTGTATCGGGCCTTTTGCATGAGTACCAAGTACTCGTGCAAACGGCAGTATCGGCACCGATACCGATGCTAGTATCGTATTGGTGCATCCCTAATTAAAATAGTTGTCAACTATTTCCATCATCGATTAATCGTCCTGTGTACAGCACACACTGTTTAGAGTCAGACTGAGTTAAACTTAAATAACCTCAGCTTCGGAGCTTATTGGAGAAGACGCACCGCTGCTTTTCTAGGTATGATTTAGTTCTAGGGTTATGTCAGACCACAACCAGTTTGTTTTTATTCCGTTTACAACAGTAGCAGAACTATAAACACAAACAATAGGATACTGCCACTGGGTGAAGGAGCTGTATGCTTGTGTTTTATCCTTACTTGAAGCTGATCCTGTGCCACCACCCCACCCTCCTTGGTCGGGAACTGCCATTCCCTCCCTTTGGTCTGGTCCTTTCCCCAAACTCACTCCCACACTCAGATCCGTTCTTTTGTCCATACCCACCCCCTCTCACACTCAGGTCAGTTGAGCAAAGTTACTCCCACCTCCAGTCCCTCCTCAGTTCACGAAATTATTCAAAAGGGACACTCTACGCACCCTAAACACTTTAGCTTATTAACCCCGATTTCATGCGGACATCATCATCTATGACCAAGTGCTTGTAGCCAGGTTCATTTGAGAAAGCAAACAGCTTAAGCGGCGCATGCAGCATCAACCCATCCCTCTGACCAAGCACTCGCATATCTTGTGTGAAAAGTACGCAAGATACACAATTTGCGTATGTACGTACGAAAGTTATTTTTTAACATAAAATTCCTTTTAAGTAAACAATTTTTTTCCTATCCGATGAATCGATTAATTGAAATTATAAATTGGCCAACTAATCGATTATGAGAATGATCGTTAGTTGCAGCCCTACTCATTATTACATGTAAATATCCCGAAAACGTAAAACAATCTGAAAACGTTCTGGCTAAAGCAAATAAACATTGGGAAAAAAGTGAATGAATGTGTAACAATCCAGCAAATCTCTGACGCACTATCAGATATAGCGCTAACGCACGCCTGCTGATACTGTGGTCGTTGTCAGACTTCTGAGTAAGAGACAGGATCTCAGATACTTCTTCACTGATGACACAGAGGTCAATATAGGCACAAAAAGGTAACAGAGCACTGCATGTGCTAAACAGGGAGAGGGCGGCATATCACAAAAGCAAACACTCTGCTACACACACACACAAAAAAAAGTCACCAGACTGAAGTAGTTTTATGTTTTTTTCCCCTAAATATTTGCATGAGAACCGAAAAGTGAATAGTACCTGAGAGCTACAGGGGCACGAGAGATACAGCGCCACGCACGGAGGGCACGAGAGATACAGCGCCACGCACGGAGGGCACGAGAGATACAGCGCCACGCACGGAGGGCACGAGAGATACAGCGCCACGCACGGAGGGCACGAGAGATACAGCGCCACGCACGGAGGGCACGAGAGATACAGCGCCGCGCACGGAGGGCACGAGAGATACAGCGCCACGCACGGATGGCACGAGAGATACAGCGCCACGCATGGAGGGCACGAGAGATACAGCACCACGCACGGAGGGCACGAGAGATACAGCACCACGCACGGAGTGCACGAGAGATACAGCACCACGCACGGAGTGCACGAGAGATACAGCACCACACGGGGAGAGCACGAGAGTTACAAAATCGAGGGATGTAGGAAAAGAGAATACAAACGAGAGACACAGCAAGCCAGACAAAGAAACAAAGACCTAAAGAGTGTAGCAAACCTCTAGTCACTTACCACCACTGGTCATCCCTGCAGCAAGACTCCGCTCCGTGTCTTTGTTTTGATCCCAAAGTGGATTTTGTTTCTGGGGGAGCATAAATAAAGGCCCACCAGTCTACCTCATGTTTGACAAGCAGCATGAGCAGGTATGGTTTGCTATGTAGCAGCCTGTGGTTTCATTTTGGTTAGGACTCGCCCTTATAAAAGGTGTCGTGACGTTGGTGGGTGAGCTAGTCTTATAATGGCCATTAATAAGAAACCAAACCTCTAATTGTGTTTAGTTTCACAAGGTATAATTGGAGTAAGCGCAGATGACATTTTTTTCTTTGTTATGTTCTACACGTTGTTGGGCTGGATGCATTTGGTGGTTGCAGCCAACCCGTTGGGGAATAGGCGCGACCCCACCCCTCCTGCACTACTTACCACCACTGGCCCAGGTAGCCAAAGGACTAAGAGGTCTCTGCAAGTCACCATATGGCAGAAAAAAAAAAAAAAAAAGGCTCTCCCAGACACAAGAGGCTGGACCAGTTAAATAGTAACATTTATTGACCCATAAAATAGGGCGTGTGATAATGGACTTTACTGAGCCCTGACCAGTCTGGAGTGTTTTTGCTAGAAAGGAAAGCAATAGACACTGGTTACTTACCCGGCAGCTGGACGGACAGGGGAAGATGGTAGGTACAGCGTTGGGCTTCAGATATCGAATACCCCATCGGATGTCAAAGCAATCTCGGGTGAAGTGGTCACTACACAGGACCTGGTGCTTTTTAGGATACCAGGAGCTTTGTTTCATATTCTCCAGCCATTCTTGAAGTCTGTTCTTGTCACGCAGCGGAAACCTTTAACATGTTAACAAGAAAAAAAAAGCAAAACATTTATAAAGCAGTAAACGTGATCAAATTGAATAAGCAATCGATCATTCAGGGTTTTTGGTTTGGGAAAAACCTTTTAGCAGGTTTATCAAGCGCGCCCCTCACATCACCCTGCAAAAAGGAGTTTTCAGAGAAAAATAAAAGGGGTTTTGGGGATTCCATTTAGAAGAAACTGCAGTGAATTCACTATTCATAGTAGAGTTAACGTAATAAGGCGAAGATGGAGTCGCCGAAGCCTCATGAAAAGATTGGCGAACTGGCCTTGGCGAAATCCACAGAATTGTGCACAGTACTCTCCTATTCCCCTAATAGGTGTTTAAACTAGGGTTGCACCAATCAGCCCTGGGTTTCCATTACTCCATCATTAACTCCTAGATTGCTGGACTATATTACATATTAACTTGTTTGTAACAACACCATGTGGTCTATGAGACAGCCAATCACAGTGACCGAGCAGACATGCCTCACATCGAAGGCGGTGATCCAGAAGCCTTTTCTGGGACCACGAGGCAAATATAACCCTCCTCAGCTGATGACATTTTTTGTAACGTCCTCTAGGGAAATATTTTCTCCACCCAGCACATCACTAAAGGGATTAAGGCATTAAAGGAGAGGCGCGTTCAGTTACTCAGCCGCTGCAAGTGCTAAGTAGAGAGAGGTGCTGTGTGTTGAGTGTGACGTAGGAAAGATGGCCGCCTCCAAGGAGAAAATAATCCAATAAGGAAATGTTCAGATTGAAGTTTTGGTGGATCAAAACACCAAATATTTATTGGAACATGGTAAACATTAACACTAAAGTGATAATAAAATGGACATATATTTTCTTTTGAGAAAGTATTTTTATCAGGAAGGATACATTGAGATTTCTCTTGTTTTCAAGTATGTCCTGGGTGGCGAGTATGTACTGTTAGGTGTCTTGCCCAAGGACACTTACTGGAGAGGTGATCCTGGGGATCGAACCCATGACTCCACAGGCTCTCTCCACGCAGAGCAGTGATGTTACCTCTACTCCACCCAGCCGGTACCTGCAGAAACAGCACCTTTCATTAAGCAATCTTCTGCTCTTTTGCTTCAATATTCACAGCCGAAGCGAAGCGTTCAGTGAGACTGCTGCAGCAAACTGAACCGTTGCAATGGAGCAATTCAGCAGCTGCTGAGGAAGTGAACGCACCTCAGGGATCTCAACCTCAGGCCCCCCCCTCTCCAGATGTTTCTGAACTACAGCTCCACCTCTTCAGCTCAGGAGTTTCCGAATCAGGAAGTCCGTGCAGCTTTGCTACACAAATTGTGCATCACTCGGGACTTGTGCACTTTACGTACACACGTTATTTAGCGTCTGCGCAGAATAACAGATGTGGGCTGTATGCAGGCGCAGAACCGATCCATTGGCCGCCTCGCTGAGGATTCCGGTGGTCTCAGCAAGGGTGATGTCGGCATGCTCTGCGTACTGATGGCACTAGAGACCGATCTGGAGAACAGCTGATGCCGACATTGTGGGGGGGGGGGGGGGGTGGAGGAAATTCTTCCACTTCACCCAGCATCTATGGCTGTCCCGTTACAGTTTTCAGCACTGAAATTAACCCCGAGCCACACTCTTGAATACAGCCAGGAGGGTTAATTAAAATATTATTTTACATTGAATCCTATGGATTCACCTGTTTTACCTGTTGAACTGAACCACCGAAAAACAGGGCATTTTTTTCATGTATGCTGCACCAGGTCATTCGTCTGACAAATCCCATTCAAATGGAAAAGGTCGGTAGACCGATTAAGGCTTGAGTCAGACGAGCGCACTATGTGCGCCTGTACTGACGTGCCTCTCAGCGTCCGTCACAGCGTTGTGATGCTTTGACGGGACCAGTCACACGCTGCCGCGTACACACGAATTGCGCGCTACCAGCAGAAATGCAGGAAGCTTCCCCGTCAGAACAATAGACGCGCGTTGGATGGGGTTGCAAAGCGTGATCCTCCATAGGGGTAATCAAGCCTTGCAACGCGGAGTGTACTAACTGCGCTCAGCGAGGTGGCCAGACGGGCGTCAGAGTGGAAGGACATCCACTCTCACAGACGCTCGTCTGACCCTGGCTGTAGTCATCAGTAGGTAGTCTGAGGCAGTGGAAGAGTGTTCAAATCTCCTCTATGTTGTGAGATTAGTCGGACACCTACGTCCAACTTGTTAGTCGGACGAATAAAGACCCAGTGGACGGCCAGCCTAAGCCAGCACAGGACTGCAGGGACGAGAAGGGGACGAGTATCTTTTTAAAGAATGAAGCGAGTGTTCCTTTAACGTTTGCCTGGCTCCTAAAAGGTATGTAACCGGCTCCTAAGCGTTCAGAGTTTGATTGAAATCTGTCAAGCCGCAAGAGAAGTCCGGTTTCCCTGTCCATGACTAGGCGAAAAGGAAGCACTTCAGCGCCTTTGTGTAACATTGCACTTTTTTTCCACGGTGTGTAGACATTTATTTTTAGGATCCTGCATACCTAAAATGCTGACGCTAACTAGTGGATACATTGTTTTAGTGGAGTCCTCCATGCCACCCGTTTCTACCGGTCAAACCTGTTCTGATTCTTGTTTGTTTGGTCTTAATCATTGTGTAGAAGCTGTATAGGAAATTGTTAAACCTACTGCAGGTGACAATTTGTTTCTTGAACGTCACACAAAGTTCTTCGCCTCAGGGGATCCGGCCGATGTCCTGCAGCAGTATGACTTCCTGGAAGCCAGACCTTGCCGTGGGACTTCATGCCAGCACAATGACATCAGAAAGGAGGGCCGGCCCTGCCTGAAGTACTTGCAAAACGCCCTTACAGAAGAGAAAGGGGCACTTTGGACCCTTCTATATCCTCGTATAGCCTTAAGTCAAGTATCCTTGTAAAGATTTGAGCTTGGCCATAAAGACTCTGTCCTTGCCAATGATACCCAACACCACTATGTATTGTGTAAAAACAAAAAGATGAAAATAATAAAACTTAAAAAAGTTAAAAAGATATTTTTTTAGTCCTAAAACCTGGAGCATAGTCCCCCCCCCCTTATAAAATTACCAATGCAGCTGCATGGTTTCTATATTTTAATAATTATTCTAATATATATGTTTACACTTTATATTATAAATTATTTTAACTAAATATAATCGGACGCTGCATTTCGATGGAACTTTAGTTTGAATACAATATTTAACGTCTGAGATTTTGCGCGCGGCCCCCCCTAGGAGTTGAAAATATGTTGAGTGGTCCTTGGGTAATTTGAGACCCCCTGCTGTGGAGCACATTGCTGGAGGTTTACAGGCATGACAAGACTTAATATAGAGTAGCCAGTACACCCTGACTCTGGGCCATGTTTTCCTGGACTCCTTTAATCCCTGCAGACAGGGAGCACAGGGAAAGTGCTGCCCATAAATCATATTTCCGCAGGAATCTGAGCAGGCTCCACCCCCTTTGCCTTCTTACCTGCAGCATATGCATTCTACATGCTGCAGGGAGGCCCTTAGCACGCGCTGCCCATCAGCACCAATTAAATGGGACACCAGTAAGGACACTGGATCCTCACGCTGCCTCCTGCAGTACCCTCCTCCGGCCGCGGGGTGGACCGAGGGCACACACCGGCTAAACTCACGGGTAGAAGGAGACTCGGCGCTGCTTCCAGAGCCCGTGGCTGCCCCGGTTCCTGCAGAACTGGGCCGCGCAGTACCGCGTCATGCTGCCTGCACGGCGGCTCGGTAACCACGGGAACCTTCCGCATCCGGGGACTTCTTCGACGCTCTGCTACTCTGTGGCTGTCACGTGGTGACGCGGCGGCCATGCGGAGTGTGGGCACACGCCCTCGCCAACGGAAACATCATTCCCCTGCCTGCTTCGAAGTATAGGTGGCAGAGGGTTTTGGAGGCTTGCGAGGACCACGAATTGCTACTTTTGCGTTTATTCAGTCTCACAACTAAACTGGTGTGGGGCACTCCAGCCCACATCAAAGATGGCCGCCGCCTATCTCTTCTCCTCCTCCCATTCATTGAACAGCGCCGCTGGTTTAGTACGTCATGTACTTTCAGAGCAAAGGCTTTCTCACAACGCGTAACCTGCCCTTTGTGACACCCCGCTCACGGGGTACGCTAGGCGGGCGGGACAGCGGCTAAAACCCCGCGTGCAACCGACCTCCGTGGCCTCAGTCGTGTGACGCTCTGCGTAGCCTGCCTCCAGTGGAAGGACGAGTCAGCGGACGTGACGCGCCCGTCTCTAACAACAGCGTTCCACGTGCGCCTAAAGTCACGTGGTGCCCTGCGCGACCAATGGCGCAGCGTGTCGTGGTGCAGCGCTGGTGGCGCGGGGTTGCTGGTCGGGTTAGTGGGCGGGGCGGCCGTGCTGGGGAAAGATAATAAGTCGTAGCTGCAGGCGGGTCAGTGTGAGCTGCTGGCGGCGCGCAGGTAAGCGGGGCTTGACCTAGGCGGTAGAATATGCACCCGTAGGGCGAGTGATAGGCCCGACAGCACCCCGTGCTCTCATCATAGTGTCCGGGGACTCTATATACTTCTGCACGGTCCTGTCAGACCGTGTTCAGCCTCCCCTGAGGCCCGGTGGTCTCTTTTACCTCAGGATTCTCCCCACAGGCCTGTGTCGCCCTAGTCAGCCTCTCACGTGACCACAGCGGGAGACAGGCCTTTCACACCGTGTCCATGGTGATGTGGCTGGAGCTCCAGTCTCCTCCTGGCCTTTTAGTTGCATGACAGTGCTCCGGGGGGGGCCCCGTCTGTAAAGTGCTCCGGGGGGGACCCCGTCTGTAAAGTGCTCCGGGGGGGGGACCCCGTCTGTAAAGTGCTCCGGGGGGGGGACCCCGTCTGTAAAGTGCTCCGGGGGGGGGACCCCGTCTGTAAAGTGCTCCGGGGGGGGACCCCGTCTGTAAAGTGCTCCGGGGGGGGACCCCGTCTGTAAAGTGCTCCGGGGGGGGACCCCGTCTGTAAAGTGCTCCGGGGGGGGACCCCGTCTGTAAAGTGCTCCGGGGGGGGGACCCCGTCTGTAAAGTGCTCCGGGGGGGGTCCCCGTCTGTAAAGTGCTCCGGGGGGGGGACCCCGTCTGTAAAGTGCTCCGGGGGGGGGACCCCGTCTGTAAAGTGCTCCGGGGGGGGACCCCGTCTGTAAAGTGCTCCGGGGGGGGACCCCGTCTGTAAAGTGCTCCGGGGGGGGGACCCCGTCTGTAAAGTGCTCCGGGGGGGGACCCCGTCTGTAAAGTGCTCCGGGGGGGGACCCCGTCTGTAAAGTGCTCCGGGGGGGGACCGTCTGTAAAGTGCTCCGGGGGGGGACCCCGTCTGTAAAGTGCTCCGGGGGGGGGACCCCGTCTGTAAAGTGCTCCGGGGGGGGGACCCCGTCTGTAAAGTGCTCGGGGGGGGGACCCCGTCTGTAAAGTGCTCCGGGGGGGGACCCCGTCTGTAAAGTGCTCCGGGGGGGGGACCCCGTCTGTAAAGTGCTCCGGGGGGGGACCCCGTCTGTAAAGTGCTCCGGGGGGGGACCCCGTCTGTAAAGTGCTCCGGGGGGGACCCCGTCTGTAAAGTGCTCCGGGGGGGACCCCGTCTGTAAAGTGCTCCGGGGGGGGACCCCGTCTGTAAAGTGCTCCGGGGGGGGACCCCGTCTGTAAAGTGCTCCGGGGGGGGACCCCGTCTGTAAAGTGCTCCGGGGGGGGACCCCGTCTGTAAAGTGCTCCGGGGGGGGGACCCCGTCTGTAAAGTGCTCCGGGGGGGACCCCGTCTGTAAAGTGCTCCGGGGGGGGGACCCCGTCTGTAAAGTGCTCCGGGGGGGGACCCCGTCTGTAAAGTGCTCCGGGGGGGACCCCGTCTGTAAAGTGCTCCGGGGGGGGACCCCGTCTGTAAAGTGCTCCGGGGGGGGACCCCGTCTGTAAAGTGCTCCGGGGGGGGGGGGGGGGCGTCTGTAAAGTGCTCCGGGGGGGCCGTCTGTAAAGTGCTCCGCGGGGGGGGGCCGTCTGTAAAGTGCTCCCGGGGGGGGGGCGCGTCTGTAAAGTGCTCCGCGGGGGGGGGCCGTCTGTAAAGTGCTCCGCGGGGGGGCGGCCGTCTGTAAAGTGCTCCGCGGGGGGGCGGCCGTCTGTAAAGTGCTCCGCGGGGGGGGGGCCGTCTGTAAAGTGCTCCGCGGGGGGGGGGCCGTCTGTAAAGTGCTCCGCGGGGGGGGCGCGTCTGTAAAGTGCTCCGCGGGGGGGGCCGTCTGTAAAGTGCTCCCCGGGGGGGGGCCGTCTGTAAAGTGCCCCGGGGGGGGGGGCCGTCTGTAAAGTGCTCCGCGGGGGGGCGGCCGTCTGTAAAGTGCTCCGCGGGGGGGCGGCCGTCTGTAAAGTGCTCCGCGGGGGGGGGCCGTCTGTAAAGTGCTCCGCGGGGGGGGCGCGTCTGTAAAGTGCTCCGCGGGGGGGGCCGTCTGTAAAGTGCTCCCCGGGGGGGGGCGCCGTCTGTAAAGTGCCCCGGGGGGGGGGGCCGTCTGTAAAGTGCTCGGGGGGGGCCCCGTCTGTAAAGTGCTCCGGAGCCGGGGGGGGCTAAAATCTGAATAACCCTTAAGTGGTGTTTTTGGTCAAAGGACTTTGACTAAAACAAAATAATACTTGGTCCTTCCCTAAAACCTGTCTAGATTTTATCAGTTGCTATAAATATCACTAGATGATTTACCTCATAGTTTTCAGTCAAATGTCAATAGGTTTTTAAAGTTTTAGTCGGTGACTGATTCGCCAAGCGGGTTACGACTAAAACTAATCTAGCCTCTCCCTGACCTTTTCCTCCCAGTTTCTTTTGTAGGCCATAAACAGAAGTAGATTTGCCAGTGTTGTTATGGTTTGGTTTTTGTCACTGGGGGGGGAAAAAGTTGACTATTTGACTATTACAAGTATTTATAAAGCTAGTTCCGTAGCGCTGAATCCCTGTGTCTCTCTAAGAGATCCGAAATATATTTGAAGTGTGAACGTATGACAGAGCAACAGCGACCACTTGCTCCTGAATATTTTCTTTTCCCCACCGAGCAGCAGGAGGAAGCGATAAACAGGCTCCTATGTTTTCCTGCAGGTGGTCCCTCGCTGAGATGATTATGAGACTTACATTTTGAAGGACAAAGTGTTATTTCCACAGACTGATTTAGCACAATTTAAGCAATCCTGTTTGGGAACTACACATCCCATGGTGCTAGTCAGCTCAAAGTGAGTATCATGGGAATCGTAGTTTAACATCTGAGGGGTTTAAGCCGGTTGTTGTTCCTGTGGTTTTAGTAGTTTCTGGGTGTTTAGTGCTCTGCAGCTCTGTCATACGGTTACACCTCAAATTTATTTAGGATTGCCTGCAAAGGATGACAAAGGGATTCCAGGCAATAATGGGGGCTGCCCCTCCTTCGAAGGGACAGTTAAAAGCATTTATAAAGCGCTAACAAGTTAAATAGTGCTGTACAATGGATAAGACATAGGCTATGCTGTACTCTTTTGGCTATGTATATTTGGTCGCACCCTCGGTGCAGCGCTACGAAATCTGTTGGCACCTTTTATAAATACAAGTGGGCTAATCCCTGTCAGAGGCAAGACAGCATTCTTTCAGGTGCCGAGCGCAGGTTTATATTCTACTCCCTGCAGCGCTGAGCCGGTTGCAGGGATTTGACCTCTGTTGGGTTGCTGCCCACTGACCTCTCGGTCTGGCTCGCTGTGCATGCACTTGTTGAGCCTCTCTCATTGCATCGTCATCACTGTCAGCTGGGAGCCCAGGCGTTGCAGGCGCTTGCGTGTAGTCTCCAGGGAAACCGGAGCCGGAAAAACAATTGTGCAACTCTGATGCAACTGAATACAGAAACACTGACAGTGACGGGCAGAGGGCTCTCTACACCAGAAAATGCTGACAAAGCGTAGATTTCAAGACAAATTGTCCAAAAGCTGAATTATTCTTAAATTTTCTTGTCAATTTTCCACTATTGTGGTACTGAGTGTTATACCCTGCCGGCTAATCAAACCCTATATACATAAGTGATCAGCGATTTTTAAAGAATGAAGTGATTTAAAGTGTGCATGTAAAATACATATTTTATGTGTGATCTAATAAAAATGCAATGATCCAACTTCAATAATTCTGCTGGGGGTAAAGGGAGTCCCGGGGTGCTTGGTCCAAAGAAGCATTTACGAAGAGTGGTATCTGCATTCATGTATAAAACTTTTAAGATGTTTAAAATACAACAAACTGACGCTTTAGTTCTTGAAGCCTTATGACTCGAAGACAGCCGACATGATAGCTTTTATATTAAATGTGTTAATAAAAGTTTACGTGTGTGTATGTATTACTGCTGGTAATATTCTAGAATTCACTTTATCTAGGAGGGTTTTCTATGTTCTTTAATCTTGCATGTGTTTTGTCTTTGGAAAACCTTCTTGTAAAAATAAAGTGTTTCCTCAAAGTGACAAATGTCACACATTATGGTTTATACTGAAGTGTCAGAACAAAGCTCTGTGGGTGTTGGTGGATGTTGACACTTAAGTACCATTTCCTAAAACCATAATGTCTGAGCATCAGTTGGAGTTGTACTGGGTTTATTTTTTTTCTTGCCCTTATTCACTATAGCTTTGAATATGCTTTTACTTGTAATAAAGCATGATGTGAGACCTAAGCCAAGGCCTGGTTTCTAAGCACCATGCTTGAATGTGTCCACAATTTATTGTGACATTTGTATGTATACGTATAGAAAAATAAATAAAATTCACCTGCACTACATCAGGTCTGCAACTCTTAGGCCTGGGGCACACTAGGCGTTTTCTTTAACGCACTAGCGTGCGTTAAAGAAAAATGCTAACGCACCGGCCCACCCCTCGACGCCCGCCTGCCCCCCCCTCGACGCCCGCCTGCCCCCCTCCACAAGGCTGCAAAGTGCGATCCTCCTATGGAGGATCGTGGTTTGCAGCCCAGTCGAAGCGCGTCGACCGTGATCTCTAGGTGCGCGTGCAAGCAGCTCCATCCGCAGCATCACAACGCTGCGCTTTCTTTTGGATCAACAGCAGTAGGTTATGTGGGAGAGGCTGAACCCGATGGACGCAATTCTTTTTTCAGCCTATGTAACTATGTAACGCGTGCTGGTGCACACAAGACACCTAACGTGCCCCTGCCCCCCCCCCATTTTTACTGTGTTCAGTTCTTATTCTTGTACATATGGATTTGTCACCTGTAGGGTTGCACCAATTTTTTTTATTTTTTTTTTTAAGACCGCGCACCAAAGCTTTTTTCCAGGTACTGATTATTTTATAAATTGTCATGTGACTGCTTACCAAAAAATAATTTAGGATTTTGCTGAAGGCCTGTCCAGTTTTTGTTAACATTGACAATGTATGGCCAGACACCCCGTTTTAATCCCTTCACACACACCAGATACATGTATCAGACATGGAGTGGCTAACGGCATTCTGACAGGCCCCTGTGGCTGGCCATGTTCCAACGAGCTGCTGCCGGCAAAGGTTTCGAGCGGCCTTTTGTTGGGAAGCCCCCAGCCGTGAGATTGTGCACAGTTCAAGATCTTGTGAACTCCGGCACCACGGCTGGGAGCTTCCCAATGAGCAGCCGCTCAAAGACATTGCTGGCAGTGCTCGTTGGAACGCCGCTAGCCGCAGGGGCCTGCCGTTAGAGCATTCTGACAGCCACCCCAGCCCCTCAGATTCCGGTATCGGGGGCATCTGCATAACAGAGCTGCACGACTAAACTCCCAGCAAAGCGTCTCAAAACTGCACTCTAAAATATTTTAATCCTTTTTATACACTACACCAGTGGTTCCCAACCACGGTCCCAAAGTACCCCTAACAAGCCAGGTTTTGAGGATTACCTTGGGGAAATGCAAACTGAATCCTGCAATCACTGAGCAGCAAATCCTATCACCAGTGCTGTCCTTCAGATATCCTGCAAACCTGACCTGTTGGGTCTACTGGAGGACCAGGGTTGGGAACCACTGCTCTACAACACGGCATTGAGTGAGGTCGGGTGAAAATCGTCTCATGTCATGGCTCCCTCTAACAAGTGTGCACGTCCTTTAAAAAAAAAAGCATTTGTTGTAGCTTGGCTCTGCTACCCTTAATGCACCTTTCACAGGAATGTCACTCAAAGTGCTCATTTGAGCTTTTCAGGTTTAATCTGGTGATTTTAAGAGGGCATGTCTGTGCCATTTCCTGCAGAGATTGTTATCCCATCAGATCTTTCAATACCATCTCAAACACTTGACCAAGGGCTTGGCCAAAGATATCCATTTCCTTTGCTGATTTCTAAACTGTAAATTTTCACGTTTAATCCTTTCGCCACCTTGTGGCTGTTCGTAGTGTTACATTCCAATGACCACATCCTCTTCAGAAGGAAACATGCGTAACAGGCATGGGGGGGGGGGGTCAAACTCTTTATTGCCATGCATCTGTAAATTGTGAACCTGGCACATACAGCCAGAGGGTTAACGGAGGACTCGTGGTTTAGGGTCAGATTTACACAGGTCAGTCAAGCAAACCTTCCCCACACAGACTACAGCGTCTGTCTGACAAGCTCATTGACCACCTTGGAGGCAGCCCACCATTAGGACTAAGTGAACTTACTAACGCAGACTGATAAGATAACTCCATATATTTCATGGCCGTATTAAATTGTGATGAGCATTTATCTAGAAGCCCTTAAGTAAATGCCCTGTATTTCACATGGCTTTTCCTAATTTTAAGCTCAAAGTTCCCATGGGAATACGTCCCTCAATTCCTCTTATCAAAGTATTGTACCGATGTCTTCTCATACTAGTTGCACCCATGTAGAAACATAGAATATGTCGGCAGATAACCTTTCGGCCCATCTAGTCTGCACAATTATTATACTTTCCTTGAAGTCTTGTCCCCCATACCTGAAGCTTCCCTTGCTCCTGGCATGCATGTTAATACAGGGTTTGCATGCCTGAGCCTGTAATGAAATGCATTATCATTGCCCATCATCTTGTTAGTTTTCTGTTGTCCATTAGAGGGCGTCACTGCACATGCTGCAGAATACGTGATTGGGCCTGTATATTTGCATTTCGAAATGATCTTTTGATATTTTCTTGCAGTATTGTTTCTGGCTGGTCACATTGGGTTGGTTTCACTTAACTAGTGCATCCTCTCTTTTTTTTTTTTTTTTTTTTTTCCTGAATTTTTAAATGTCTGTTACCTAAACCTGTGATTTGCATGGACCATTCCAAAAAGATAATGGGATTGGGGTGTTATGTGAAGCATACCCCCTCTCCCCTGTTTAAAAATGTTCTAACCTATATTTTGTTTTTCTCTCTCCCAGGATCTTCAGCCATGGCCTCCGCACAGTCTGTGCTTGTATTTGCTGTTTGCATCTTGTTGATATCTGAATTGATATTGGCAAAAAAGACTTACTATGACATACTGGGAGTTCCCAAAAACGCCTCCGAGCGGCAGATCAAAAAAGCCTTTCATAAACTTGCGATGAGATACCACCCTGACAAAAACAAGAGTCCTGACGCCGAGGCAAAGTTTCGTGAAATAGCTGAAGGTAAGCAAAACTTACATTCTGTCCGTCAAACGGAATACTTTAAAATCCAACACCTTATTAAATTTGTGCTGTTTCAAGCACACACTGACTCTAGAGGTCTTTACAGAATTGTCAAAAATACATTAAGGGCATATATATAAAAGTAAAATAATTTCGAACTGGGAACCCATTTTACTTTTGAGAAATTGTTATTTTAGCTAACCCACCCCACTCCCACCAAAAAAATCATTAGTGCAGCATCATTGTTCACATTATTATTGGAATGTGAACAACAATGCTGCATTAATACAAAACAAAGTTTTTATATAGCTATCTTTTAGCATGTTCATGTTTATCATTGGAAAGGCCATGCCCTGGTCTTCCAAATGATAACATTAACCTCTAGCTTCCACAAATAGGGGGGGTCCAAAAGTAGGTGGCAGATGGGGCGTTTAACTCCCGAACTGACATCCATGCGTGATGTCAGACGGAGATCCCAGAAGCGTGGATGTCGGCCACCTCTGGGAGAGGACTGCAATATTTATTCTCTCAATCGTGATCCAGCCCCTAAAGGGGTTAAAGGCAGGAAGGGCAGACTGTACCCTTCCAATCAGTGCCTGCCTCATTTCTGTGGCCCTTTCCAATGGGGCGCAGCGCGATTACTCTAAAATGGTGGCCGGAGTCTGGGAGACCACAGCAATGGGCCGATCACAGGCTGCAATGTGAAGACGCGCTCAATGTGTCGTCCGCATGCTGATCGTGATCAAGACAACGCACTGAGCGTGTCCTTCGCAGCCAAGTGGTTAATGGCGCTTGTTTTCCTGCTCTTGTGGACATTTTTCTCCAGCATATTGTGCCAATAAATATTCCTTGGTAGCCTTCTCTAATTTAGGATTCTGCTTGCACAAGATTCAATTCTAAGTCTATATAGGACACTATGATGTGATGCTTCACTAGTGTAACATACAGGGGACATTCTTCCATACCACTTAGAGGACCATGGCAGGTAACCTTTATGTTCACCTGTTTCTATGTTGTGTGGTGTATTTTTGGCTTTTTAAGAAAAAAAAATTTCCCCACAAACACTGAGCAAGCGTTCTGTTTTTTTTTTTTTTTTTACTATTATTTATGTTCTCCATTACAAACAACCTAGATAGTACAGCTTGCCGGTTTGGATCCTGTACCTTTTTTGGTCTTGTTAATTTGACGTCTGTTTACATCTTGGCAGTTTGACTTGGTTTTTAATGTTCTATTTTCTACACTTCATGTTTTCTAGCATATGAAACCCTTTCGGACGAAAATAAACGTAGAGAGTACGACCAATTTGGACACGATGCCTTTACAAACTCCGGAAAGGGTGGCCACGAGCAACACTTCCACCAACCTTTCCATTTCAACTTTGATGACCTCTTTAAAGACTTTGTTTTTGAGAGCCAGCACACCAGATCCAAAAGGCCGTTCGATGGACACTTCAGGAAGCCACAAGAATCCCATAACCGACACAAACGTCAATTCGATGACTTTTCTTTTGGTGGCGGACTATTTAATGACATGTTTGAGGATATGGAGAAAATGTTTACCTTTGGCAACTTCGGTGGCTCTCAGAGACAAAATGTTAGAACAGACAACACATTTCAAGGTTCCAGCAAACACTGCAGAACTGTCACGCAGAGGAGAGGCAACATGGTCACTACCTACACAGATTGCTCGGGACAGTAGTCGCCGTTCTCTAAGCTATGGTTAAGAACATGTTGAGCTCTAATGAACTGTTTTCCATTCAAGCTTATTATTCTACACTTCTAAAAGTGCTAGTGTAATGGCAATCACAAGCATAAAGTGATTTTTCAGCAATGCATTGGTGTTTACAATTGTACCCCACCCCACCATGGACCATAAAAATCACCGTAGTGGGGTGCTAAACCTTTTCTGAATGGCTGTTTATTTGGCATTCTAGTAAAACCCTGTACTAATATTACATGGGAAAACATTTTGGTTTTACATCTCTAACTTGTTCTTGAAATAGAACATGGGCAACAACGAAACGCCCTCTTAAGTGTCCATGTATGTAGCTAACTATGCAGTGCTGTCTTCAGCTTTCACCTGCATCTTTGCATGCCCCATTTGCTTTTTCTTTTTATGATGACAACCCACTGACCAAGGTTACATCATTCCCAGGTTGCTCAACATCCAAACTAGAATCTAATTTGTTTAGTATCCAGGGGTCCTAAACTGAGACCTTTTTATTGTTCCTATTTTCATCTTGACGTGTCCATGGTAGCTCTCTAATAACTTTTAGTAATTGATACCCAAGCCCTCCGTGAGTTGTCATTTGCCTTTTCAGTTTATGTTAAACAAAATAGTGGTGAAAACCTTTTTTTTGTCATTTTGATCCATTTTAGCTTTATTGACAAGTCAGTGGCCCAACATACATGCTTTGGCACCTTTTTTTTTTGTTTTTTATTGGTCAGCTTATGGCCCAACATTCTTTTTGGATCCTTTAGTTTTATTGGCAATTTTGTGGCTTAACACACAAGCTGTTTGGTCTCTTGGGTTTTAGGCTGCGGTCAGACCAGCGCACCTTTAACGTGCGTTCTGGCGCACATAATTACGGCCACACTAGCAGCAGATGACAGGCATTGACAGCCAATATACGATGTACGGCCACACAAGTCCGACCGTGCAACGCAAGTGGAATTTGAATGCATTTTTCTGAGAACGCTGAACCGCTAGTACTGAGTGCGCAGCTGCGGCGTGTTTGCGTGATTAGGAGATGTCAGATGCTGCTAATGTCCAGCCTACATAACGTCCAGAGTTTTATTGACGATCCGTACAAAATCACGCCTGAAAAAGGGTCGTCTGACCGTTTTTGTGCATTCCGTGAAAAAATACATCAATGCGTTTGGACGCACTTTTTCACGTTCGCGGGGAAAAATGCTTTCGTCTGACCCTAGCCTTAATGGTCCACTCATACATGCCCTTCGATCCTTCTTGGATTTGTTGGCAAGCCCAACATACATTCTCTGGATCCCTCATGATGTTAGGATTTTATTTCAGAATCAGCGTTTTTAGAAATCTAAATCTATCAGGGATCTCAAACTCTGCCCCCCCCCCCCGCTGTTTATGAACTACAACTCCCATGATTCTCTAGCCATTGATTGCATTCCTAGAATTCTTGAAATTTTAAGCTATAAAGCGTCTGGGGGCTAGAGTTTGAGATCCCTGGAGTAAAGCATTCGACAAATCCATTGCAATCTATGCTTTTTAGTGGCTTATGATGCAATAAATGTCATATTTCAATCCCTCCTTATTTAGGGGTCATTCGCCAAGCAAGGAACTTGGGAAGCATGGCAAGACAAAATGCACACTTTTAAATCCAAATAGTTGAGCTTCATGAAGTCCTGAGTTTCCCAAGTTGGACATCTTCAGCTTCTCCAATATGCTCCCCACTTTATGACACCAAGTTATTAAACAAATGTAAACTGCAGGCTTTCAACATTCAAGAAGTGCTTCCACTGTACAATTATCTATGCAAGTTTTTTTTTTTTTTTTTTTGAGCCAAATGAGGAAAGGGAACCACTCCTGACATGGTCCCCGTTTCCGCCCTTTTAAAGGCAAACCATATTCCTAACATTTGTGAGTTGTCTTGCCATGGTTTCCTTCCACTTTAGTTTTAAAATCGTGCCGGCTTTTGTACCAAATCATATTTTTGTGTATAAACCTCTGCCATCGTGACTTGACACCAACACTCAACAGACCTTGATGACCTGCCGTTGTTTCTCCTGTCAATCTTCCTGTTCCTTTGCACCTGTTGCATTGCCTATGCTCCAGTCCCTTTTTAAAGGTGAAGGGTTAATCTGTTTTCATCGTGATAATTTAGCTAGTTGTTCTTAAAATCACTTCACTTTGACGTGAAACTACAATATGTGCAATATTTTACAGTACATGAGAGGAATGCTTTTCTTGTGTGCAGAGCGATCAAATGTTTCATGTTTCATGTTCTTGTTTTGTAGTTTTCCTTGTGTTTTTAACATGTTAATTCTGCACTTTCTCCAGACCATACTCCATATGAATATAAATCCTATGGATATAAAGAATAAAACACTTGTTCTAACTCGTCATGAGTTGACTGAAATAAAAAACCTTAATGCTTACATGTCTGAGGTTCGATGTCTGTTTATTTTAGAGGTTAATTTTCCTCTCTAAGGCTGCTGTCAGACGAGCGTAGTGTTCACGTCCGTGATTGCGCCTAAAAGTACATCCGTGATAGCATGACAGGAAGCCCATCGGAGCCTGACACATGAAGTACGTCCGCACTGAACTGCGGACGCACAACGGCCGCGGCCCACAGATGCAAGGCAGGCAAGAACGTACAACCGCTAGAACGGCCGCACAAAGTGCGCTGCGTCCGCAACGTCCGCATAGCTTTGTGTGTGAGTGATGGAACGTGGTCAGACGGACTGCATTTATACGTCCAGCATTTTTCACGGACAAAATGGTTTTGCTTTTTAATTTTTTTTCCCTCCTACATCCGTCAAAATCTATACGTCAGTGAAAAAAAACAGACTAACGTACGTCCGTGTGCACGGACGTACAGTCCGTAGAAATCACGCTCGTCTGACCCTAGCCTTAAACTTAATTGTGCAAATCCTTGCTCGGTGTCAATACCTAAGGTGGTATGTAGTTATTAAACTGGACCGTCTTACTTAACTACTTCCTGTTGACCCCACTTCAAACAGGAAGTGGTTGTGAACCTCTGTCAACGCTGGCATTTCCATTGAGGACAGGGATTCAAATTTGCTTTATTTGTGGCATATTTTTAAGGGCCCAAACCAGAGTTTCTAGTTTTGCTTGTACTTCAAACTCATCCAGACACCTTGCTCTAGCACGCAAGTGTTTATTCTCTTTCCCAAGGGAATCTTTCCTCTTGTCCTGGTTTGTTAATGTCGTTCAATGTATTGTAACCCTGTCTATATTGTAGCCATTGTTCAGCGCTGCAGAATATGCTGGTGCTATATAAAGAATAATACCGGATTTGGTGGCCCTGCAGATGGTTAAGCACAACATTTCCAATGTCTCTCACACCCTAATGAGTGGGTGAGCATCATGGGAGCTATATTCTACCCTTGTTGTGACTCTGACATCTCCGTAGGCTAGACTGCAATGGCTCTGATAACCAGACAACAGGTCTGGTTAAGTTTACACCATGGTAGGAACACCGCACCTGGAAGGCCACTGTTGCTGACCCCCTGCTCTAAGAGGTGGGTTGAGGCAGAATTAGTTCAACCATTACAGTAAGGGCTGGCAAGCTTTTGCTTTTCAGATGTTTTGGAACTCTAATGAGTGGGCATCATGCAAGATGTAATTCAAAACCTCTGAAGGGCCAAGGTTGCCTCCTGCATTACCGGTAAAGATGTGTCATCTTTTATAACTTACTGCAATGGAATTGACAATCTACTAGCAGACTTTTTTTTTTTTTTTGTTCTGTATTTTGGTGGTGTGAGTTCACTTTACGTCTAACCTATATGAGATGACCTCACCAGAGCGATTTTTCTGGCATAATACCCAGAGTTGACATTTTTAGTGGGTATATCCAGACTAGGGGTTTTTTCGTTGACCGCTCTCTTGTAACGGGATAGGTTTAGTGCATAAGGAGTTGAATCGCTAGTGTCTCCCTCAGATCCTTGCGCTTTTATCTTCAAGAAATATCGGTGGGATGAAGGCTTCTAATCTCTGGATGGCATCCCTCATAATATTACATGCTTTTCAGTCTGCGTCGGCATACAGGCAGAAATGGCCAGTGTGTCAAATCCAGTAAATGTGATCTAGATAATGTTCAGATCTCCTGCTTTATGGGGATTTATACTGATCATAATGATTATTAGCAATGCAACCTCCAATAGAATCTAAAAATATCTCTGTGCTGCATAATGCCGGTGTATGGAAATCACAGTAACATCTTGTATCTGTACTATACAGGGATTTTTTTTCAATCATTGGAACCCCTGAATTTTATAACTACAGCAGTGAGTGACCCCCCCCCCAGCTTTTCCTGTATTTTTATAATGCAGCAAAGTTTTTAGGCTTTTTGTTAGTGAGGGTGAAGGCTGGTCCTTGTACTTTCTTTACCGTACTACAGGGTGACGAGGGATGTCCCAGAGAATTGTTTCTCCCCAAGGCAGAAGTGAAATCGCTGTATACGAAGCGTGGTTTATATGCTAGTTTTCATTTTTATATCCTTTCAAAAGAGTGTTCAAGTTTGTTAGTGAAAAAGGGTCAAATGCACAAACGTTTCTGTAGCATTCAGGTGAAGAGAAAACAAATTGTCAATACTGACGTTGTACCCCATTTTAAATCCAGAATATACACTGCATTCGAAATACATTTCAGACTTTTCTCCCACCCCCCCCCTTATTTTTATGTTGCAGCTTTTGATAACCCAAAAACATTTAAACCTGTTTTTTTTTTTTTCTCCTTCCATAACCCTTTTCCAATTAATGCTGGGGTCAGACGAACGCATGTGCAGCCGCACTTTATCACTGCCGTAGTAGCAGACAATGACAGGCAATATACGAAGTCCGGCCGGGCAACGCAAGTGGCAAACGAATGCATTTTTTCGAGAATGTGAAACAGCCAGTACTGACGTACAGAGTGCGCTGCGTCGGCATAGCGGCGTGTGCGTGATTAGGAGACGTCAGATGCTGCTAATGGCCGGCCAACATAATGTCCAGACGCAAAAAGGGTTTTATTGTTGATCTGTACAAAATCACAGACGAAAAAGCGGTCGTACAATGCACAATCGCGTATTCCATGAAAAACACACTTTTTCACGGACGACGCGAAAAATTAATTCGGCTGACCCTAGCCTAATACTGTGATATGACAAAGCCGGATCTTCTTATTAGTGTTGCAGAAACACTGAAATATAGCAATGGGTCTGAATATTTATCAGTGCGATAACCGTTGCAAGTTGGTACTGCTCAGGATCACCTTTTGCATTGTTTTTACCCTTTTGATTGGAGGTGATCTGGAAGGTGCTCACCTAAAGAGCTTTAAATGCATGCCATGAGGTCAGAGGCGCTGCCTACAGGACTGTGTCGGGGCACAGATCTCGAAAGCTACAAACCTGTCTTCTGCAGTGTTAGCAGAGAGGCCTTCGGAATCGTGAAATGGGAAGTGTTTGAAACGGCCATGATTCTTTTTAAAGGTGGTAGGTGCAGAGCGGAGATCCGACTACTTTAAGTTTGAGCATAAGAAGGGAAAAACGAGAGGATCAGAATACTTTGTGAATGCTCTGTATAGCGTTAAATTGAATAAGGAAAAGCTAAAATTTTTGCAATTCTCAAAGGTTGAGTGTTCTGCCCAAACGACCACCATGTTTCCATTTGTTTCGACATGATTGACCACACTTCCACCCAAAAGCATAGACAGGTTAAATCGCTGCCTAAGCTCTCAGCTACTGTTCATTTTACTATTAAACTTTGTACCTTTTTTAAGAACCTTTTGTTCCTACAGCGTTTATTCTCTGGAGTCTCCCTCTTTGGATTCCTTTGGTTATCCCTCAGAAATATTGCTGGGTTGAAAGGTTCTAAACCGTAGATGGCGTCCTTGATCTTGCAAGGATATGGGAGGTGGTAAGTGGAAAAGATTGTCGAGCTAATTTTTTTTTTCCCCCTCCCCCATCCTATCCCTTTTGACCGCACTTATTTGACACAGCTCTGGAGGTAATAATGCTTTTACAATTATTGTATTTGTTGAAATAAATCGTTTTAACCCTGGAAAATGATTCTTTCTTCAACGAATACCACTGAGAAAGAAAAGCGGTTACTGGAACTGCGGTGCCTGCTTCCTGAGAGCGAAAATAACCAGGAATCAGAAGGAGCCGAGCATTTTAAAGATAAGTTCCCAAATTTGCCTATGGAATACATAGGGGGTTTATAAAGTCCATTAAATGCACCCATATATTCATATGCAGCCTAATAACAGTAGCAGCGCTGAGTGCCCGGTGCATGTATCAACTACATGTAGCCAAGCGTGTCCTAACCACAAGCTCACACAGGAGCAGCAGAGGGACAATGGGAACTATTTGATTCCTGACGTTAAAGGAAGATTCGACTCTTCACTTTAGCTTAGAAGTTAACTTCACTTAAAAGCTTAGAAGCACAAACTGCAGAAAAGTTTCAGGGTCTTTCGAGTTTGGAAGTTCTTGGGCTGAAGAACAGGGGCTGCATGCGGCGGGGGGAACAAAAGGTGAGTAAAAACCATCCAAAAAAAAATATGATGCGTAGAGGAGAGCATAAAACTTAGCGTTTAATCAGCTTAAATAAAAAGGAAGAGAAAAGAAATTGACATACAACAAAACCTGTTGAAAGAAACAGGGCTCTCTAAGGAGCTACCTGTGTAATAACTGGGACAATAAATTGTATCTGCTAGTGATACGTGCTGTGTACCTACTAATAGAGTATCTGTCTAAAAAGACACGAGTAGCAGAAGAAAAGTGAGTCTTCATGGGTCCACTGCAGAAAGGATAGAAGGAAATAAATTGTCTAAGTTGTCGCTGTTAGGAGGAGATAAACCCAGAGGTTCAAGAGGTCTAGAAGAAATGAGCGCTCAAAGTCTGTAGGTTCCTCCTGACTCTGAACCAGGAAGGTATATAGAAATTGGGCTACCCCCGGGCTTTCTATCAGGATATACCACTCTTACTCTCTTTTCATTTTGAGTCATTTATATAATTTTTTTCATATCTTGCGGCATCTGCTTTCCTATACAAATAAAAAACCCAAACCTGAATAATTGGGTAGAGGCTGCCAGCAATATGTGCCCTATTATTTACGGACAAAAAAGGGAACTTAAAAATAGAATAATCGCTCAACCTCCCTGGCGGGCCGATTCTGACATATTTTATATATCAGAATCGGTAGCATTTTTTTCACCCGTCCGCCGGTTTTCCTGAGTGTGGCTCGTTCTTATATTTCTGAGCTGAAAGCGGTAACCCCCAGCCACACTTGGGCTGATACATACCTGTCCTTGTGCTCCCTCTCTGTCCCCCGCAGTCACCTCTGGCCGATTGCAGCGTCCTGCTTCCTGGTTCCCTTCTTGCAAGAAGGGAAGCAGGACGCCGTGATCGGACGCGGAAGAATGCGATCGCGGAGGTCAGCGAGGGAGCGCAGGGACAGGTATGTATCCAGTCCGAGTGTGCCTCGGGGTTACCGCTTCCAGCAATGAAATTTAACCCTGAGCCACAGTCAGGAAAACTGCCAGGGAGGTTAAGACAACATCTGGAGACGCCAAGTATACATCACCAGCAGATATCTTAATGTCAGCAGTGGGGTAGGACCCACATTTTGTTTTATTTTAAAAATCTATAAAAAAAATTCTACTTTAAAAAAAAAAAGAAAGCCTGGCGATGCCAACAGTTACATTGTTTGGCTAACAGTCTGACCTGGTCGTTTCCTCTAACACGGCACGGGCACGCAGATAAGAAAAAGAAAGTGTGTCATTGTGTCTCTGGTATTAATAACCGGTTAGCAGGTTGCCATTGAGTTGCACACACCGGCTATGTTTATATTTGCATATAAATGCACACTGGTGGAGCAATTATAAATATTATGCAAATGAATGCTTTATGGCGCATTACTCACCCGAACATCCTATAAATTGTCAAGCGCGGCGTCCTGAAATATTTTCAGCAAATTATTTACACACATAAACAAGACTGGCCGAGCATCTGGTTTGCACAGTTAATTCACGGTTATTATTGCATTTTATTTCAGTCTATTTTGTGCCAGCAATGCTGCAGGTGTACTTTATTTATGCCTCCTTATTTATGCCTGGAACTGTTTATTGTAGTGAGTGGCTGGCTGCCAGGGCCTAGTTGTAAACCATTATGATATAACATCTGCCACGCAGGAAATGATTAATCTGCAATAGCTGGAATATGAATTAGTTTATTGACTCGTAATATATATCCGAGCTCCTGACTGTAAATATATCCGGGCTTTATGGGCAGCCAGATATGACGGTAAAGCATCCTTTCCACAATCTACTCCAAAAATCCAACCCAAGGGGTTATTCGGTAATCGCTGAATCGGTGGACGGATTTAGCGGAATTCTGGGACCAAAGTAGCCAAGCTGAAGCAATACTCGACTTGAAAAATGTTCAAATGTAGATATTTTTGTATAACATTCACATCACTTTCTGGTTATTTTTGTAATAAGGCTGATTCATGACATCATCCGAGTTGGAAAAGTATCTTAGATTATGGAAAAGCCATTCTACACAGAAGAAGGAACTTCATGAATACCGGCTTCACATCTTCATGTGTCTGCTCTAAGATTATTATGAAAGCATTAAAACTGAATATATAATAAATATTAAACCCTTCACTTTGCTGGTAGTGCTATGCCGATTCCGGTGGTGGGCAGGCCTGTATGCCAAGTGGCGGCATTGCATGCCAAGCAGCCTGGTCAGCCATCGGAGGGTGACAGCCCATGACATGTTAAGAGGCCCAGTGGCTCCAGGGGGCCCTGGCACATGCAAAAACCCTGCACAACTGCCACAGATGTAAGCATCTCTCCATGCCACCCAGGACTGGCCCACCAAGACACCATCAAATTTCTCAGTGGGCAACAGCAACTGGGGCTGGTTGCAGCATTCTGCCCATTCAGTGAGGCATTGATTAGTATCTCCTGCACCAGGCAGAGGTGCAGTCCGAACGCTGTCCCCCAGGGAACACTTTATCCCCTTGCTGGACCACCCAGGATTCAGCCCGCTCCCTATAAAATCAGCTAAGCAGCAGAGGAGGCAAAATGTTTTATTTTTAATTTGTTTACTGAAAGGAGCAGCGGAGGGAAGGAGACCCAAGTATTTCTGATGGAAGTCCTGCCTGCAGCTCTCTGGCATCGCCTTCAGCCCACCTTCCTTGCCGGCAGCTGATTGCCGTCATTGACTACATCAGAGTTGCCTAAACTCGGTCAGTCCCCTGCAGCCATTGACGGCGATCAGTCGACCATCAAGTGGGGCAGGAAGGAAGATTTGGCGGAAAGCCTCATTGCGGTCCCGCAGCGTTCAGACACGCCCGACTCCCTGCACTGACAAGACTTCAAGGGGTTAAAGTCAGAATTTATCAAACGAGGTAAAAATGTACTGTAATTGAAAACATAGAAACATAGAAAAATGTCGGCAGATAAGAACTTTCGGCCATCTAGTCTGCCCAATTACATGGATACTTTACCTGGATTTATCTTTTGTTTAGGATAGCCTTATGCCATCCCATGCTTGCTTAAATTCAATTACTGTTTAGCCTCTACCACTTCAACTGGAAGGCTGTTCCATGTATCCACCACCCTCTCAGTAAAATAATGCTTTCTGATGTTACTGTTAAACCTTTGCCCCTCTAATCTAAGACTATGTCCTCTTGTTTTGCTACTTTGTTTCCTTTTAAATATACTCCCTTCCTCTACCTTGTGGATTCCCTTTACGTATTTAAATGTTTCTATCATATCTCCTCTGTCTCGTCTTTTTTCCAAACTGTACATGTTAAGATCATTAAGCATTTCCTGGTAACTTTTCTCCTTCAAGCCGTACACCATTTTAGTAGCCCTTCTCTGAACTCTCTCTAAGATGTCTATATCCTTCTGGAGATACGGTCTCCAGTACTGCACACAGTACTCCAAGTGAGGTCTCACCAGTGCTCTGTACAGTGGCATGAGCACTTCCCTTTTCCTACTGCTAATACCTCTCCCTACACAACCAAGCATTCTGCTAGCATTTCCTGCTGCTCTATTACATTGACTACTTACCTTTAGATCCTCTGAAATAATAACCCCTAAATCCCTTTCCTCAGATGTTGAGGTTAGGACTGTATCAAATATTCTATATTCAGCCCTTGGGTTTTTACGTCCCAGGCGCATTATCTTGCACTTATCCACGTTAAAACTCAATTGCCACAGCTCCAACCATTTTTTTAGTTTACCTAAATCATTTGTCATTTGGCTGATCCCTCCAGGAACGTCAACCCTGTTACAAATCTTTGTGTCATCAGCAAAAAGATATACTTTTCCATTAATACCTTCTGCAATATCACTAATAAAAATATTGAAGAGAATGGGTCCAAGTACTGACCCCTGAGGTACCCCACTGGTAACAAGACCTTGCGCTGAATAAACTCCATTTACCACAACCCTCTGTTGCCTGTCACTCAGCCACTGCCTAATCCATTCAACAATATTGTAATCCAAGCTCAAAGATTGCAATTTATTGATAAGCCTTCTATGCGGAACAGTATCAAAAGCCTTACTGAAATCTAAATAAGCAATGTCTACTGCACCACCTGTGTCTATTATTTTTGTTACCCAATCAAAAAAATCAATAAGATTAGTTTGGCATGATCTCCCTGAGGTAAACCCATGTTGTTTCTGATCCTGTAATCTATGTGTTTTTAGATGTTCAACAATCCTTTCCTTTAGCATGGTTTCCATTAATTTCCCCACTACTGACGTAAGACTAACTGGCCTATAGTTCCCCGATTCCTCCCTACTACCCTTCTTGTAATGGGCACAATATTTGCTAATTTTCAGTCTTCTGGGATGACTCCCGTTAGCAAGGATTGGTTAAATAAATCTGTTAACGGTTTTGCTATTACATCACTGAGCTCTTTTAATTATTTAGGGTAGATCCCATCAGGCCCCATTGACTTATTTGTCTTTACTTTAGACAGCTGCTGTAGAACCTCCTCCTCTGTAAACTGATATGTAATAGTCTCGTTAGTGTTTCCTCCTAACTGAGGTCCCTTTCCTTCCTTTTCTTCTGCAAAGACTGAACAAAAATATTCATTGAGGCAGTCAGCGAGACTTTTATCCTCTTCTACATACCTTCCTTCCTTTGTTTTTTTATCTAACTAATCCTTGTTTTAATTTTCCTTTCTCGTTTATGTATCTAAAAAATGTTTTGTCCCCCTTTTTTACTGACTGAGCTATTTTCTCTTCTGCGTGTGCTTTGGAAGCTCTTATAAATTGCTTTGCCTCTTTCTGCCTAATCTTATAGGTTTGCCTATCTTCTTCACTCTGAGTTGTTTTATAATTATTGAATGCTGTCTTTTTGTTCTTCACTATTTTGGCCACTTCTGCAGAGTACCACAGTGGTTTCTTCCCTTTTTTGTTTTTGCTAACAAGTCGAATGCAATGCCTGTGGCCTTCAATAATGCTTCCTTTAAATAATCCCATTTCTCCTGGACTCCCTTTAAACTCCTCCAGTCTGATAATGACTCCTTCACACAAAGTCTCATTTTAGAAAAATCTGTTTTTTTAAAGTCTAAAACTTTTGTTTTGTGTGGTGCGGCTCCATCCCTGTTCTTATATTAAACCATACTGACTGGTGATCACTAGATCCCAAATTTTCACCTACAACAACGTCCGATACCAAACCTCCATTTGTGAGTATTAAATCCAATATGGCCTCTTTACGGGTCGGCTCCTCAACTACTTGTGTTAGAGATAATCCCAGTAGGGAGTTTAGAATATTTGTACTCCTGGTGCACCCAGCTGTTTTGGTTTTCCAGTTCACATCAGGAAGATTAAAGTCCCCCATGATAATAACTTCCCCCTTCATTGCCATTTTGGCTATTTCCTCAAGCAGCAGATTATCTAGCTCTTCTACTTGTCCAGGGGTCTATAGATCACACCTACACGAGCTACTGTATGATTGCCAAATGTTAGCGTAACCCAAACTGACTCTATGTTCACCTCGCTCACTTTTATTTGGTTCGTTTTTTTATGTTTTTTCACATACAGGGCCACTCCTCCTCCTTTCCTAATTTCTCTGTCTTTTCTATATAAAGAGTACCCCAGTATTGTTATGTCCCAGTTATTTTTCTCACTGAACCATGTCTCAGTAACCGCAACTAAATCTACTTTTTCAGCTGCCATCATTGCCTCCAGTTCATTGATTTTATTGACTAAACTGCGAGCATTTATAGACATGACTCTGAGCTTGTCATTTTTTTTTCCCCGCATGTTGCTTGCACCCTCCGATTTAGTTTTGGGGGACAATCAGGCAGATTGTTTTTTACCCTTTTGTCCCCCCCTCCTAGTTTAAATATTTCTTTGCGAAACCTTTGAACTTCTCACTGAGAACATATGTTCCCCTATGAGTAAGATGCAAACCATCTTTTTTATACAGTTCCTTTCTGCTCCAATTAGAGCTATCATGGGACACAAAGCCAAATCCTTGCTCTCGACACCATTCCCGAAGCCACAAATTAAATTCCCTATTGCGCATCTGCCTATCCTGAATGTTATGCACAGGCAAAACTTCAGAGAATGACACAGTGGACGCAATCTGCTGTATTTCACCTCCAAGAACACAAAAATCTTCCTTAATCTCAGAAACCTCATTGCTAGCCAAGTCATTTGTCCCTAGATGGACTAGAACATCCACTTCCCCTTGCTGCTTTGCTTGTTTAACAATATTGAGAATACGTCTCTTGTCTCTACGAGCAGTAGCCCCAGGAAGACATCTCACCAAACCACTACTCTCCAGCTCAACACCTCTTATGATAGAATCAACCAGTAACAATTGCCTTCTATCATGTCCCACCTTTTCCTTATTGTTCTTGGTTGCAGTCCTGCATACCTTAGGCATAGGGGATGGTGGTTCCTCAACTATGGTGTCTTAGCCTACTTCCGTCTCACCACTACACTCTGAAAGTGCCTCAAAAGAATTAAGAAGAGCCACAGACTGTGGGACATGCTTTCTATCCACAACTCTAAGTCTACCAGATCTTACAGTAGTCCATCTGCCACTCCTAGGAGGCCTCTGTGGCAGTGGCTTTGTAACAGTCATAGCCATAGCCTGAGTTTGTGTAACAGATAATTTACAAATCTCAGACTTCAAACAGGCAATTTCCTGCTGCAATAAAGAGAGCTGCCTACATATCAGGCACACTCCAAACCTCCAAAAATTGGATCTAAAAACAAATGCATGACAGCTCTTACACTGGACCAAGCCTACCATTATAAAAGAATGGATTTAAACCAACAAATCTTACCTTTTTGTAGGTTTTCTACCTCCTGTCTAACCTCAGACTACCTCCAGAGTATCTCCAGAAGATCTCTAAGTGCTCACTTAGAAGGCTTCACAAGCTCTAAATGCAAGCCTTCAATTAGACAAGCTAATATCCCCAAGCTTTATATAGTCACCTAAGAACACCTCCCCCAGCAAGGCGTGGACAAGTTTAACCACCCAAGCAAATAGCACGCAAATGATTCCAATTGTATGCTCATCAGTAAGAGGAATGAGTCACCAGCCTAACCTAATTTACACACCAGACCTAAATTAAAACCTTAAGATGAATAGAAAAGATCTGTTTGAAACAAAAATCTAAATCACTCACCAGAAGATCTCTAAGTGCTCACTTTGAAGACTTCACTTAGAACAAAAGTGTCAACAGTTATTGTTTAACTCCTTCAAGCCTATGAAATGGAAATAAAAATGAACATTTTAAGTAAATTTATAAGATAACATTTTTACTCTACTTAGTTTGGTTGTTTTTCTGATACTCCTCCTTCTTACCAATACCTGTTTTTCATTTGCAATGGTAGTTTTGGGTCTGTGATAGGTGGAGGGGCCAGCATGAAGTCAAACGACTTCTTTAAAAAGTGAGAAAAAAAAATTGAAACCGGTTTCCAGAGACATTATGGGATGCCTGCTTGATATTGATAGATGTGTGAGGTACTGCCGAAAAAAGCCAATCAATGCTGGTTGTAGCCAAAGTCTTTTTAATCTGGCCAACTGGCACCCATTGAGTTTTATTTCAGGAATCCAAAGTGGTTAATGCAGTGCACTACGGTTCCTTACTTGTGGCTAGTTAACGTCAAATTACGGTGAGAGTTTTATTGCTGTGGAGCTCTGTGATATGCTCATACACACCGCACATTACTGTGAGGTTTATTGCTGTGAAGTTCTGTGATACGCTCATACACACCGCACATTGTGAGTTTTATTGCTGTGGAGGTCTGTGATATGCTCATACACACCGCACATTACTGTGAGTTTTATTGCTGTGGAGCTCTGTGATACGCTCATACACACCCCATACATTGCTGTGAGTTTTATTGCTCTGAAGCTCTGTGATACGTTCATACACACCACACATTGCTGTGACTTTTATTGCTGTGGAAGTCTGTGATATGCTCATACACACCGCACATTACTGTGAGTTTTATTGCTGTGGAGCTCTGTGTTACGCTCATACACACCACACACATTGCTGTGAGTTTTATTGCTGTGAAGCTCAGTGATACGCTCATACAAATCACACATTGCTGTGACTTTTATTGCTGTGGAGGTCTGTGATATGCTCATACACACCGCACACATTGCTGTGAGTTTTATTGCTCTGAAGCTCTTTGATACGCTCATACAGACCACACAAATTGCTGTGAGTTTTATTGCTGTGGAGCTCTGTGATAAGCTCATACACACCACACATTACTGTGAGGTTTATTGCTGTGAAGCTCTGTGATACGCTCATACAAACCACACATTGCTGTGAGTTTTATTGCTGTGGAGGTCTGTGATATGCTCATACACACCGCACATTACTGTGAGTTTTATTGTTGTGGAGCTCTGTGATTCGCTCATACACACCACACACATTGCTGTGTGCTGTGAGTTTTATTGCTGTGAAGCTCTGTGATACGCTCATACAAACCACACATTGCTGTGAGTTTTATTGCTGTGGAGGTCTGTGATATGCACATACACACCGCACATTACTGTGAGCTTTATTGCTGTGGAGCTCTGTGATACGCTCATACACACCACACACATTGCTGTGGGTTTTATTGCTCTGAAGCTCTGTGATAGGCTCATACACAGCGGACATTACGGTGAGTTTTATTGCTGTGGAGGTCTGATATGCTCATACATGCCGCACATTACTGTGAGTTTTATTGCTCTGGAGCTCTATGATATGCTCATACACACTGCACATTACTGTGAGTTTTATTGCTGTGGAGCTCTGTGATACGCTCATACACACCACACACATTAGTGTGGGGTTTATTGCTGTGAAGCTCTGTGATACACTCATACACACCACACATTGCTGTGAGTTTTATTGCTGTGGAGGCCTGTGATACGCTCATACGCACCGCACATTCCAGTGAGGTTTATTGCTGTGGAGCTCTGTGATACGCTCTTACACAGCAGACATTACTGTGAGTTTTATTGCTGTGGAGCTCTGTGATACGCTCATACACAGCGGACATTACTGTGAGTTTTATTGCTGTGGGGCTCTGTGATACGCTCATACACAGTGGACATTATTGTGAGTTTTATTGCTGTGGAGCTCTGTGATATGCTCATACACATTCCTGTCACGTTAATGCCCCATCTCACTGTTAATTTAACCACACAACCTTTCACACTTAACCTCTTATGCTCTCTGATTTATAACCACTCACCCCTTTTTCTGTCAATTCTATTCCACCACCTCCCTTACACAATTTACCCTCCTCAGCACAAATCTGTCATCTCTTTAACCTCCCAATCCCTGTAACCCCAGAAGCTGGATGAGTCATTCAAACAGCAAAGCCCCGAGCCTGGTTTCAGGCTAAAAGACCTTGAGGCCACAGCTTCACTGAAGACGCATTTCATATTCTCAAGAGTCCTGTCTGCGAAGCCAATCTAGCTGCCACAGAGACATCACCCAGGAGCGGACTGGCCTTGCTGTGGGCCAGATTTTAAGGCTTCGCGGGCCATATGTTTGACAGCCCTGATCTATGGGATACTTTTTATCCTCAGCTATGACACTCACTCGCTGAGACACATGGTTCAGGATTCACGGGTGCTTTGGAACCCTCGCAAATCTCACGTATCCGTGTAGCCGAGGCGGGTTGTCACAATGATCTAAGTTGAGGCTTCAGTCATGACTATTATTTAACGTGATAGCAGGCAGCATCGCACCGCATGCCCAGATGGCACCTTTCAGACGTATACGTTTTCCGCAGCTTGACATCCGAGACCTGCAGCAGATACAGTCTGCCTACATTTTTATTTTATGGCACAACCTTAAATAAAAAAAAACCTCGAAAATCCCCCCCTCTGTCAACAGCGGCATTTAGGAAAAAATGATAGAAATCAGTCAAACCCGAATAAAAGTACTGAAAATGTTAACAATGCGTAAGTAATTTTCCTGGATAACGATCCCTTATCTGTCACAGTTAATGTCAAGCCTGCACAAAATGGTCCGCAGTAATAAAATTATCTAAATATATAAGGTTTTCAGACGCTCGCATTGATTGGGACTTTGCGTCCCGGATATGAAATAATTCTTCTGACAGCAGAATCATTTTGCAGCGGCAGATGCATGATACTGCCTTCCAGCACATCACTATAAATTAAATAAGGAGGGATATTAAAAAAAAAAAAGATCCAGAGAAAGGTTCGATGATATTGTGATAATTTCTGCAAATATCACACGGGGAGAATTGAATTACGGGCATTTCTCGTGATTACATCTGGGGACAGGGGACGCGATGATGTCTGAGCAGAATATAGGAATATGTTGTAAATGTAGTTATAGTAGAGCGTAAGCTGTGAGGCATTCACCGAGCATTGCGTTTGGTGGAGAGCTGCAAAGAAACTTTCAGGGTTATTCAGAGAAAGGTGAAACTCTGGAGAACTTTTGGAGAAATTAAATATTCTAGGTCAAAATAGCCGATTTGGAAAGTGAGATAAATGGGAGAATTTTATTTTGACCTAGAATTTTCACTTCTTCAAAAGTTCTCCAGAGATTCACCTCTCTCTGAATAACCCTGTTTGAATAATTTCAAACTCAGTCGTTTTTTTCCCTAAAATTACAGCGCGCCCAAAATTCTCCATTGATTGTCTACTTAGGGCTCTTTTCCATAGGGAACGATAACGTTAGCGTTCGGATGTGTAAGCGTTACCGTCAGGATGAGTGACTTTAACGCACGCCCCCAGATTACATTCCTGACGCTACAGCCGTATGAAATCACTTAGCGCATTGATTTTCACACTAGCTCCCGCCAGCTTACTGTACTTTGCGCACCTATACTTAACACTAATTACAATCACTAATTAGCATTTTGGTAAATAAGGTATTACAAAGTCCTAGCTCTAATTTCCGCAGGGACGCACATGCTAAAAATGTAGCTACACCTTAAAGCTGATGCTAAATGATTCTACTTTTCCAAAATCATTTAACTCCTGCTAAAACCCCCCAATTATTCCGATACTCACCTCTCATCCCGCGGCGAGAACGGTGGCCCGATCTGATGCTTCTTGTCACCAGTAGCAGAACGAAACTGGGAAGAAATAGTTCCCAGTCTCCCCCCGACATGCCGCACGATCTCGCGAGAGCAAGATCGCGCTGGGCTTCCGTCCCGGTAGTGCAACCCTCTATAGCAGGGATCTCAAACTCTGGCCCCCCAGATGTTTCTGAACTACACCTCCCATTAATCTCTGCCCATTTATTGCATTCAAAGAATTCTGGGATTTGTAGGCAATATACATCTGTGGGGCCAGAGTTTGAGATCCCTGCTCTATAGAGTCCTACGGACTCCAGGGGGGGATTTTCACAGCAGTGTGGAAGCACTACCGCAAGTATCCCAGTGGTTATCACTGCATTCCGGGGCGAGGTGCCGAGGTAGCAGCTGCCCCGGAATATCACACTAAAATGCTGCAGGGGAAGCCTACAGGCACATATTGTCCCTGTTGGTGTCCCCATTTTAACACACACTAGGGAATAAGGCCTTTAGTGAATAACACCTATATTTACATCAGGGGTTCACTGTTCAAATCCTAAACTACTAGCCAGGACACAAAGTTACTCACCGCTTCTGATCCACCTTCCCCACATCACATCCCACGTCCTCACACCTTCCCCCCACATCTATGTTCCATCTTTATACCCAGTGGCGGCCTAAGACTAAGCTGAAATATGAGGCCCGTCTACCTGTGCACACAATATAGAAATTAAAGGGATACTCTACTAAAAATATAGTTCCTGTGTGGCTCTTAAATAATTGGGCAAAATTTTTTCTATTTTTGGCTGATTTATTGACCTTTTCTCCCTCGCCGGGTGCAGCTCCTCCTCTTCGGTTCAGGGTCTCTCAAACCCAGAAGTCCCTGAAGCTTTTCTGCACAATTTGTGCTCCTGCGCAACTTGCGTCGTGTAGGTACCGCAAATTGCGCAGTTCTACGGGACTTGCACGCTTTAAGTCAAAATAGCAAAACAAGAGGACATAGTCTTAGATTAGAGGGGCAAAGGTTTAAAAGTAACATCAGAAAGCATTATTTTACTGAGCGGGTGGTGGATACATGGAACAGTCTTCCAGTAGAAGTGGTAGAGGCCAAAACAGTAATTGAATTTAAGCAAGCATGGGATAGGCATAAGGCTATCCTAAACAAAAGATAAATCCAGATAAAGTATCCATGTAATTGGGCAGACTAGATGGGCCGAAAGGTTCTTATCTGCCGACATTTTTCTATGTTTCTATGTTTCTAAGTACACAAGTTCCATAGCGTCTGGACAGAGCGATGGACTGGAGCTGCGCGCATGAACAGATATGATCCATCGGCTGCCTCTCTGAGAATACTTGCTACCTCAATTTGTCTCAGAGGGTGATGTCGCCATGGGCAAATGGGCAAGTGGAAATTTTGAGCCCTGTATATATTATACAGTATATAGATCCTACAGACATGCCCTTATTCCAGCTGATGGTAAAATTCATCATGAGCCATTAAGCAGTTACAGCTGGCTCTCTATTAACAGGTAAAATATGATCGAGTTGCTATAGGTAGTGGTTTGAATTTAATATTAGGGAGCTGCTGCAAAAGGATTCTATGGGAGAAGCTTAGCACTGTTGTGGAAATTTATGAGAGCGTCCTGAGTGGACGAGTCACTTTCTGTTAGGGAGGAACTCAACGTAGAAGCATCAAAACCCATTCTTCTGTTAAACTGCATCAACTTGAAAAATGTGGCCTGTTATTATCATTTGAGGCTCTGTTCACTATGCGTGAGTTGATATTATTATTATTCTTTATTTTATACAGCGCCACATATTCCGCAGCGCTTTACAAGATCGGTGTACAAGGGGTTGATACATTGGAATACCACACATGGATGATACGACCTGATTCAGGGGAACCTGTTCCTAAGGGAACTTACAATCTATGAGATGAACAAGTATTTTGTGAGGTCGGCGCATCCATATCGTTAGGTGTCTTGCCCAAGGACACTCGCTGGTGGCGTCTTCTGAGTGGGATCGGGTCGTCTTTCTGTGATTGTAGAGCAGCGACCTGGTGGTTAGGTTGAACCCGCATCTCGTAAAGTCGAGACTTCTCCAGCGTTGTATTGGAGGGATGTGCTGAATGGTATTTTGACTTGCTTCTCCATGATGATATCGAGTTAATGCAGCTTGGATGTTGTAGCCGAGATTTACTAGCTTGGTGTCAGCTTGCTTGATCATCAAAGCGACCGGCCGACTGATATCAAACCCAAACAGTGTTACAAGTCAGCGAAACTAACTGAAAATGTATCTTATGATCGAGTGAGCCAACACAGAAAAAGTGCACATCAGATACTCAATGGTCTCCGGAATGTATTTCCAATTTACTCATTGGAGCAACCGGTTTCCATTTCTTCCATTAGTGCCTTTGTGCCAGTCATTATCGGTGTATCTGCCTGTGTCTATTTCATTGTGTGCCTCTGTTTGTGTGCATGTGGGCTCGTCTTTTCTATGTGTCTTTGCCATTGTTGGGCCATTGTCAGTGCCTGTGTTTTTGCCAATTCCGACAGAATGTTGTGTGCTCAGTGCCTGTGTTTTTGTCAATATCTTTGTCGGTGTCTGTTTTTTTCTCTGTGTGTCTGCCAGTGTCTTTGCGAGTGTTTCTGTGTCTTTATGAAGATATTTTTGTCTATCATCGTCTCTATCAGTGTCTCTGTGTGTCATTATCTCTGTCAATGTTTCAGCGTGTCTTTGTCATTATCTTTTTTGTCTTTCATTGTCTGTGTGTGTAACTGTCAGTGTCCTTGTGTGCATTTGTCGATGTCTCTTTTCTGTGTGTGCCTGTCTTGTGTGTATTTTTATCTGTTGGTGCCTGTGTGTCTTGTGTGACTGTGGCATTGTTTTCCTATATTTTTCACCATGCAGTTACCATCAGTGAAGGGGGCACTTTATTTCGATTTAAGCCTCCCCTTCATGGTCGTTAGGAGGACGTGCACAATCGCTGGCTGGCACGGATTCTGTAAATCATGATGTGATGTCTTGAATCGGCCAGTTATCATGATTACGCTGACTTTGTCGGGCTTGCGATTTTCATTTTGGAAATACTGCAAGTACAGTAAGTCATTTTATTATACGGTTTTTATTTTCCAGTGAAAAGTAGCGTGGGCGTGCGCAGCCCACGCTTTAAACACTTTAGGGTGTGCACACATCACATTCTTTGCTTGCAAACTGTAAAAAATCTCAAACTGTTGTTTTGGTTCATTTTAAAGAACATGAAAACTAAGGAAAACAAGGCTAGATGGGAGCCTAAAAGGTTGAAGACCAGAGCCGTTACCCGCGCTAGCACTCGACTTCTGCACATTCTTATGGTGAGAGAAACCCTGTTGTTAAAATGTTACAATCCCACATCTTGTTTGTCACCCTCGTCATGAAGGTGGAGATGGATGAGAACAACCTTCATGTCACAGTACCATGTGGTCGATATGACAGTCAATCACATTATCCACATGGCTGTGGTGATGTGGATCGGCCTTGCCGACATGCCTCACATCGGAGGCAGTCGGCAACATTGACCCTGGAGTGATACCAGCGAGGAGATGTAAGTCTTTCATCTTCCATGGATGATATGCTTTAACAGACCTTCTCTAGAGGCGTATTTGTGACTGCTATTACCCTGCAAAGAGGTCCACCACCCAGGACATCACCAAAGTACCATTGGTAGGCACTATAAAAATATAGGAAACAAGCGCTGCTACTAATGTGAGAGCACTACTGTTGTCAGGTGATTCCCTGGCTGCTCCAGCGAAGAGTCTGCAGTCAGGGCTGGTGCTAGACTATTTAACGCCCTAGGCAATCAGCTACTTGCACCCCCCAAAAAAAATGATTAACTGTTGAAATGCGGCGGGACACACACTGTGCACGTGGGGTGGGGGGGACTCACACGCACATGCACATACTGCGGGCGTCAACGACAACCACATTGTGCATGGGGCCGCACATGGTTGTTCGGTACCCATCTAGCCTCTCTGCTCGTCGGGCCCAGGATCGGTCTGTGCCTCTTTCTTTCCTCTGCCCTCTGTGCCTCTCTTTCTTTTTTCTTTCTTTCTCTTTCTTTCTTTCTTTCCCTTTTTTCTTTCATCTGCCTCTTTTTTTTCTTCTGTGCCTCTTTCTTCTGTGCCTCTTTTTTCTGTCTTTCTATAGCTCTTTCTTTTGTGTCTTTCTTTCTTCTGCCTCTTTTTTTAATCAACCTCTGGTGGCGAACGCACGTCATCTGGCACCTGCGCGTCACCGTAAGACATCCTCCTTCTGCTCTGCTAGCGGGTGTCCGCAAGCTAACATTGTCTACAAGAGCCAGCACAATGCGGAATGGGTGCAATCATGGAACCTGGGTTGGGGCCGGCTGCGCCCCTAGGCAGCAGTGCACCCTAAGCGGTTGCCTAGCTTGCCTAGTGGAAGCACCGGCCCTGTCCGCAGTCCTCTATTCAAGTTCAGAAAATGATGAGGTACACCATGGAAGTCAAAATAAGGAACCTTTATTAATAGACAGCCCAAGAGGGCTAAAGTTTAAAAACAGCTACGTTTTGGCTCTGGGCCTTCATCATGCATAATACACCTCTTCATACAATTGTGAAGAGGTGTTTTATGCATGATTAAGGCCCAGAGCCAAAACATCTCTGTTTTTAATCTTTAGCCCTCTAAAGGTTCCTTATTGTGACTTTCATGGTGTACCCCATCGTTTGCTGAACATGGTATGCACTAAGCTGCTCAGGGCCCTACGTTTCGTACTGTCTAGCCCAACTTAACAAGGTCGAGAGGCATGTTAATGGAAATTGTCGTGAGGTTTTAGCAGTAGCACGCAAAGAACTCACAGGGACCCTAAGGGAAAAAATAGTCACAGGTCCTCGCTATCTACTGTCTTCCTTGGTGGTCCCATGGTTCAGGAAGATGTGGGGAGTACACCATATGGTGCACAGGCCTCTCGTGGCAAAAAAATGCACCAAGTAATTTCTACTTTTTGTAAAACTATCCCAACGGATCACCAAAGCTAAAATAATGTTCCAAAGGACCTGGTCCCCACTGGCCTCACCGTAAAGGTGGCCGCGGATACCTTGCGATAGTACTAAACACAATGCCATTTCCAAGGACATTTTCATAAAGTTCGTTGTAGGTCATTTCATCTCATTCTTCAATTTTTTTTACTTACCTGAATCCGAGATTGGCAAAAAACGGATAAAAAATATGTCGGTTCTGGGAATGTAGCCAGGAACATATAAAGAATAAGTTAAGGTAAAGTTTCACTTCCCATACACACAACAGGAATTTTTATTTATATATGAGCGAGTGGCCATAAAAAATGAAAATTGCTTACAGAGGTGGAAATAACCTCTAGAAATGTTCCAAAAAAAAAACCCATTCGAAATGTAACAAGCATTTAATAAGGAAGTACAAGCAATTGCATAAAGTGGGGATATTGAAAGAAATAAACCGTGTACAGCAAAGAATGCTGGCGGAAAAGGGGATTAATCGAATAAAAACAACATTTATTGCGGAGCAGGATACACGGTGAGATTCATCAAAGTAGCCTGATGAGCCGAGAGAGAGGTTTTTATAAAATTAAGAATGCATTTAGCACCTGCAGTGTCTGTCTGTGAATAAAACTAATAAAGGAGATTAAGTGTATATTTAACATGTTCCCTATCTTAATCATTATGCAAGTCACCAAAGTGCTTTGGGATTTAAATGCTGTTGATACGGTACATTCTAGCCTTTGCGCACTGTGCTGCTCTACATGCATAGCCGACAGCATTATGACTGTGAAAGCCTATTTTATCTCAAGCAATTTAAACATTAATGTATTGTAATACATTCAATCCTAAAAGCATGGAACAACCTGATACATATAGCTGGTAGATTCACGCACATATATATCTGTCTGACCCAAAACAAATGTCACGAACTTTAATATCTGGTTGTGTCACCTTTTGCTGTGATCGCAGCACACATTCGCGGCGGCATCGTGTCGATAAGCTCACAGCATTTATTTGCATCCAGAGTGGCATTAATTTGTGGCCAAGATCTTGGTGATGTATTGATGATGGGAGAGTCGCGGCGTTGCGTAAAGTCTTCTCCAGCACATTATCCCAAAGATTCTCAATGGGGTTAAGGTCTGGACTGTGCGGTGGCCAATCCATGTGTGAAAATGACGTCTCGTGCTCCCTGAACCACTCTTGCACAATTTAAGCCCGATGAATCCTGGCATTGCCATCTTGGAATATGCCCGCTGTGCCATCAGGGGAGAAAAAAACCCATTGATGGAAAAACCTGCTCATTCAGTATATTTAGGGAGTCACATGACCTCATTTTATGCTGAAACTTATTAATCACTGCAGTAATTATCCAATGGAAGACTCACACCTATTAGCTTAGTTAAATGATCCCGGTGGTGACTTGTTTTGGCCAGGCAGTGTACATATATAATATTCTGTGATGTAGTTTGTTGGAGGCTTCCAAATCGCTAACTGCGTTTCATGGGAACCGGATTGGCTCAACAAACAAATGTGTTTAAAATTTAAAGGGAAAAATAATTGCAACCACAGATTCAGACGAACTGATGTTTTTTTTCAGTGTAGTAGAACAGGAAATGAGTTTAATGTGCAAAATCCCATTGAAATATATCTGAAACAAATATATAAGTGGCTCGATCCTCATTTTCCTACAGAGCACCACAAATATGGAATAACCTCCCAGACGTCATCAAATCTTCCCCCAGTCTAAAGTCCCTTAAGAGCTCCCTATTAACATACCTCAATACAGAATGCACCTGTAAACATGTAACATAGTGAGTATATACAGAATGCTAGACATGTGCATTCGTTTTAGTACTAAAATGATTTAGTCCGAATTTTGGGAAAATTTAGTTTTAGTATGACTCAAGAGAAACGAAACTGCTCAGTCCAAAAAACGAAAGAAACTACAATAAAATGCACTACATTTTAGTTTCAGTCATTTTTGTGATATTACATTGATGAGTGAAGGAGACCAGCAATGAAGAGCGCAACATCCGAAGTTCTGCACTCTCCACATGCCAATGCAGTAGGATGTTCTATACAGAGAGGGACATTAATTAATTAAGGAAGATGTTCTATACATTATACGGAGAGGGGTATTAATTAATGCAGGAGGATGTTCTAAACATTATACAGAGAGGAGCCTTTTTTTTTGTAGCCCTTTAAATCCAGTGGCTGTGAGCACTGAGATCGGCTGCTTGTTACATTCTCTCTCAGTACAATGTATCAGGCTCAGTTGTTACAGTAACTGACTGTAACAGTGCTCAGAGTTTCAGTAAAACAAGGAAATAATATTGTTATAACCTCTTATATATAAAAATATTATTTACTAGTTTTACTGAAACTCTGAGCGCTGTGATGAGCAGCAGACCGTTACTGTAACAGCTTTGCCTGACACGGGGCAATATTACAATGTTGGTGCTAACTTAACCAGAGCTGTTGTAAACTTAAAACCTCCATAGGCTATAATGGCTCTGTGAAGTTTACAACAGCTCTGGTTAAGTTAGCACCAACTATGTAATATGGCCCACATTGTGCTGAGAGTAAGTGATACTGTAACAAGCAGCGATCTCAGCCCTCTGAGGAGCCACTACAATAGTAATTGTATCCACTGGTTTTCGGATGAATGAAATTCGTTTTCATACTAAAGAACTGAAAACGAATTTCTTTAGCAACTAAATAAATTGCATTTTAGGACTAATCCATTAGTTCAAAACGAAATTTTGTGCTGTGCACATGTCTACAGAATGCACCTGTAAACATGTAACATAGTGAGTATATATAGAATGCACCTGTAAACATGTAACATAGTGACTATATACAGAATGCACCTGTAAACATGTAACATAGTGACTATATACAGAATGCACCTATAAACATGTAACACAGTGACTATATACAGAATGCACCTGTAAACATGTAACACAGTGACTATATACAGAATGTACCTGTAAACATGTAACATAGTGACTATATACAGAATGCACCTGTAAACATGTAACACAGTGACTATATACAGAATGCACCTATAAACATGTAACATAGTGACTATATACAGAATGCACCTGTAAACATGTAACACAGTGACTATATACAGAATGCGCCTGTAAACATGTAACACAGTGACTATATACAGAATGCGCCTGTAAACATGTAACATAGTGACTATATACAGAATGCACCTGTAAACATGTAACATAATGACTATATACAGAATGCACCTGTAAACATGTAACATAGTGCCTATATACTGAATGCACCTGTAAACATGTAACATAATGACTTTATTTCCTACATATTTATTTTCTGTTAATCTGTATATTTGTTTTGTGTTAATATCTTGCATTTTACTACTTTGTATTTCTGTAACCACTCAATGTTCTTGAACCCAGGACATACTTGAAAACGAGAGAAATCTCAATGTATCCTTCCTGGTAAAATCCTTTATAAATAAAATAAATAAATAAATATACAGACATTTATTATGAATATGTCATGAACCACGCTGTTGTCGCCGCGGCAAGAAGGCCAAAGGTGGTACTGCACCCTCCTGATTGAGCCTGGGCAGCATCCTTTCTGAAATGCCACGTTCAGGTAGATTCTGGCTGTGTGTTCACACCAGGTGCTCCCTATAACGAGGCCTTTGTTTCCCTTTATAAGGGTGGTGTACCCATGATGCAGTGCTCCATCATTGTCTTACCTTGTAGCATTTTCCCTGAAACCTGCTCCTTCCCTGTGCTCCTTTCATTTTGATTATCTGTGTAACGAACCTTGCTTGGACTGTTGACAACGTTTGCCAGCCGCCAGCCTCGACCCATTGCATGGACTGTACCACTATTATTGCCTACCGCTGTATCCTTGTCTCCAGTGCCCTCTGCTTCCAAGTCTCCAGTGGCCCCTGCTTCCAAGTCTCCAGTGGCCCCTGCTTCCAAGTATCCAGTGTCCCTTGCTTCCAAGTCTCCAGTGTCCCTTGCTTCCAAGTCTCCAGTGGCCCCTGCTTCCAAGTCTCCAGTGGCCCCTGCTTCCAAGTATCCAGTGTCCCCTGCTTCCAAGTATCCAGTGTCCCCTGCTTCCAAGTATCCAGTGTCCCCTGCTTCCAAGTCTCCAGTGTCCCTTGCTTCCAAGTCTCCAGTGTCCCTTGCTTCCAAGTCTCCAGCGCCCTCTGCTTCCAAGTCTCCAGCGCCCTCTGCTTCCAAGTCTCCAGTGTCCCTTGCTTCCAAATCTCCAGTGTCCCTTGCTTCCAAGTCTCCAGCGCCCTCTGCTTTCAAGTCTCCAGTGTCCCCTGCTTCCAAGTCTCCAGTGTCCCTTGCTTTGAGACACACACATATTTACATCGGTTCCACTTCCAAGTCTCCAGTGTCCCCTGCTTCCTTGTCTTCAGTGTCCCTGGCTTCCAAGTCTCCAGTGTCTCCTGTTTCCAAGTCTCAAGTGTCCCTTGCTTCCAAGTCTCCAGTGTCTCCTGCTTCCAAGTCTCCAGTGTCCCCTGATACCAAGTCTCCAGTGTCCCCTGCTTCCTTGTCTCTAGTGTCCCCTGCTTCCTTGTCTCCAGTGTCCCTTGCTTCCTTGTCTCCAGTGTCCCTTGCTTCCAAGTCTCCAGTGTCCCCTGCTTCCAAGTCTCCAGTGTCCCCTGCTTCCTTGTCTCCAGTGTTCCCTGCTACCAAGTCTCCAGTGTCCCTTGCTTCCAAGTCTCCAGTGTCCCCTGCTTCCTTGTCTCCAGTGTCCCTTGATTCCAAGTCTCCGGTGTCCCCTGCTTCCTTGTCTCCAGTGTCCCCTGCTTCCTTGTCTCCAGTGTCCCCTGCTTCCTTGTCTCCAGTGTCCCTTGCTTCCAAGTCTCTAGTGTCCCTTGTCAGGTATATTATACACAAAGGAGAATTTTAAAATGGATGCTTGTAGCCATTTTGTTTTGAAAGACAGTTTTTCTTTCTATTCTCTCTAGGTTTAGAAATGAACGAGATTTTTTTTTACAGCGTTCATTCCTGGGTAAAGTTTTTTATATTTTTTTAAGAAGTGCCAGACACGATGGAATCTAGAATGTTTGTATGTGATAAGGCTAGGTTTAAGTGCTAAGACGTGTCATAATTAAATTTATTGGTCTGTCTTAAGTTTCTAAAACAAAAGATATTTTGTCTTTTGGGTATAGGAATAAGAGTTAATATTCTCTAATATAGATTTATATTCACAAAATATATGTTTATAATCAAGGTATATTTTACTATATTCACAGTAGGAAATATATATTCCAATAAATATTGTAGAAAGTATATAATTGGTAAATAATAAAATTTACTAAAGAATAGATTCTGTGAGTTAACCAGAAAATAATTCAGCTGAAAGGACTGATCAAAAGGGAGTAGGGATATAAATCAAAGATGACAGACGGAGAGACAGTGTTTAGCTGGGAGAAGAGAAGGTCTTTGTTGAGTCAGATTGACCTTTTGACCCGAGATAAGAAAATTAAAAAGAAATGGGTGAAATTTTTAAGAAGTGCAATACTGCCCTCTAGAGGATAGTAAATATTATAATTTATATTATTAAAAATATTGCATGACGTCAAATTGGCTATAATAAGCGGCAATGTTGGTTACAAGTCAGTCGGAGATTCCAGCAGACAGACTCACACCGCAATGCATTCAGACTCACCCTGCCATGCATTACACATGACCCTCTGAGAGTTGGAGATTCCAGCAGACAGACTCACACCGCAATGCATTCAGACTCACACTGCAATGCATTAGACATGACACTCTGAGAGTCCAAGAGTCCAACACTCAGACTCACACCACGATGCAGGCAGATCCCAAGACATGAGGCAATCAAGATTCTCACTAAATTTCTGACTCTTACCAACTCTCTAACTCACATGCATTGATTATCTGATATCGATAATTTTCACACATTCCAAAAATTACTACATCAGGAATTCCAAGGCAGACTTATCAACATCCAAATTGGACAGGTAATGTATGAAGTAAGGAATTAATGTAAATATATATTTGTAGAGATTCTTGCAACGTAGACTGAGACTTCTCGGATACTGTTAAATCCAAATTCTAAGTATTTTCTATTCTGCAGATAGAAATATGAAGAAGTGGATATAAGGATTTATTCCTAAAAGAAATGTTGTAAGATTGATACCAATATATATATTGAATTTGGAAATTACTGTGATTAAAATTAATAAGCAAGGAATTATATAACTACAAAATAAAAAGCAAAAGATTAGAAGTTTAATTCTCGAGATTAGGGGAGGATTCACTAAATAAGTTTTTATTACTTATCATTAAATTAGCTCATCTTTTGTTGATCCATGTAGTATAGAGATATATATATATATCTATAAGAGCTGGCTGGTTAAACATTGTTTGCTGGGAAATGCATGTTGTATTAAGCAGAAATGTTTATTAACCATTTGTGTATTAGTTACTAACTGATAAGGTAAATGATATTAATCATATATGCAGTTACTAACCGGAGATACATATATTGTGAAGCTAGTTTTTATATGCTGATGGATTGTGGTTTATAAATTTTTGTTTATGATATGAGATTTGAAACGTTTTTGTATACGTAATAAATATATATATATTTTTATCCGATTATTGATTATTGTATTTTTTAAAGCAAAACACAGACAATTAAAAGAATTCAGGATAATTTCTAAGAAATATAAACGATTGATATTTGTGTCTCGTATAAGTTTCTTATGAAATAATAATCCCTGATATATTGGAGGCAACTGCCGAGATAGGTCCAGTAAATCCAATATAGACATATTGGAGGCTTGGCTGATGAGTCCAATATATATAAACGTGTTGTATTCACGTGCAGAGATTATATCCGACACCCTTGCTTCCAAGTCTCCAGTGTCCCTGCTTCCAAGCCTCTAGTGTCCCTTGCTTCCAAGTCTCCAGTGTCCCTTGCTTCCTTGTCTCCAGTGTCCCTTGCTTCCAAGTCTCCAGTGTCCCCTGATTCCAAGTCTCCAGTGTCCCCTGATTCCAAGTCTCCAGTGCCCCCTGCTTTCAAGTCTCCAGCGCCCCCTGCTTTCAAGTCTCCAGTCAGCCCTTTTCCTGTCTCGTGTCTAATGTAAGTCTCCTGCTGTGTTTCCCTCAGTGTCTCCCGGTGTCTCGTTTCTCCCTGCAATACCTCCTCAGTCAACTCCATTCCTGCCCCATCCATCACCTTCCATACTGCTGTCTGTATATAATAAATCCCCATTATACCTTATTCATGTGGCTCAGCTCTTCATTCACTGCATATTGGGCTCATGCCCTCTTCCACTCTACCAGGGTCATGACAGTGTAACAGGTTTAATGATTGCATATCAGATAGAGTGCTCTTTTGGAGAGACCTTGATTGTTACCCCTTGAGGACCTGTCAATAAGAGATCTGGGAATTACACTTCCTGGTTCACAGTCCAACTTGGGCTACTGAGCCCATGAGAATGATTACTTGCCGGGACTGAAACTCAAGTGTATGAATGAAGGAGTAAGCTCTGGCAAGACATCAGCTCATTTGCCCAAGTGTAATTCCTAGCTCTCTGATTGACTGGCCTTCAGGGAGAAGATACAAGCTCAGCTTTTACGTTCCACCTGCTGTAGCAGGATTTATAAAGCAGTTCAGGTATTTCTATTAAACTATAAACTTTTAAAACACCACATGCACTCTGACAGTGGGGTTAAAAATCATTTAAATGCAACACCCTATTTTAAGGACCCAAAATACACTAAAAAGAAAGAAAAGCGGCAAACCTACCTCCCAGGGGCTGAAATTGAATGTTTTACCCCCAGTTTCTCCTTTTTAGATACTCTCCATCAGTCACTCTCTCCATCATATACAAAATACGTATCTGGTTAGCTCGAATATACGCTAGGGGACTCGGACGGTTTCTCCAATGGCGTCGCCAGTAATATTGAATGATGGGATATACAAAAGAGAAAAACGAGATCTGGGTGCAGTATAACAATAATTGTGTAAATATTGACAGTATTTGTGTGGTTAATAAACTCACAAACAGAGAGCCTAAACCCCCGGCTCTGAGTGGATGATCGCCTTTGGGTTGTTAATCTGGGATATCTTCACAGGTAACCCACTCCTTGGCTATAGAAAATCTTCACCATATTCATTGGGCAAAATTTGCAACCACCATCCCGCTATATAGCAGGAGCCATATGAGTCCCTTTAGACCCATTTACTGTTCGGGAAAACGGCCTGTTTGTATGAAAAACAATTCATGGCCCAATTGGATTATTAGGTATTGTTTTGATTCAGAAGGTGTTGTTTCCTTAAAACATGTGTAGCGATGTGTTAAAGTTTACTGTGGCAGTACCCATTTTTGGCCACAAGATGGAGACAATCACGATTAAAGACCCTGGACACTCGAACTACATGTCCCGGCATGCTTTGCGAAGAAAGAGGAAGTGGGTGGGATTTTGGAGACGCTGTACATCCTGCACCTCGTGGAGAACAGGCAGAGCGCGCCAGGGAGCAGAGGAGAGCGGATGCATACAGAGAAGGAGAGACCAAAAGATAGGCCGGAGCGCAGACAAGTGGATTGGGCCTTAGGATTGGGTCACCCAGCCTTGCGGGATACAGACATCACCCTCTATACTATCCGAGTGCAGTTGAAGGAGAGAAGACCCCTCGAGTAAGGAGTACCGCGGTCGATTTGAAGCGGGGAGCAGGCGGTAAGCTGGATGAGTCGCGGCTGACAGACAGAAGGCCAGACTACAGATCCGGTGGTCGGCGTCCCCAGTCAACATCGAGTGGAGAGACGTCCTGGGTCAGCGGAACCTCAAGCTTGCGCTGGATGGGTGAGAGGCCCCCAAGGCCGTATGTAAATAAGAGCGTACACTGCTGTTTTCCTTCTAAAACCCACAGTGCCCCAACTGACTAGTCGAAGACATCTTTAAAGTAAACTCACTGGCCAGTTGAAAAGTACCCGGGTACCATATACACACGAATACACACCACTTCATGTTCTGGGACTTAACCTGTGCAGGACTCAGTTTCCTTTTCCGAATCGGGACAAGGGGGCAAAGTTAAAGTTACATTCCGAACATTTTTTTCTCTTTTTGTTCCCGCTGCGCGTTTACCGTGATACGAGAACTGTGTATTTTATTGTGTCCCGCTACGCGGTTTTTCCTCGAATTTCGTATCTTTTAAATTTCTGCTCGGTCGGGGTTTTTTCCGAAAATACGAAGCCCTCGTGTTTTCGTTTCTTTTACCGCTACGCGTTTATCGTGTTACGAAAGTACTGTAAATCTTCCTGCATATACCGTGTCTTAAGAGCTGCAAACCTTTTTAGTAAACCTTTTAACTTGTAAAACTTACAGCGGTGTTGGAGTATATTTATTCCCTAGTGCGGGGAGACTGACCCGTGGTTCATTTTCAGCGGCTCCTCCGGGAGTGAGCGCTACACGTGGGGGCTCGTCCGGGATTTGAACCCGGGACCTCTCGCACGCATGTTCTTCTTGAATGGAGAAAAGGTATTCCAGCATGTTTTCGGGGCGCGAGCGTGGAGCTGGAAGATGAGGTGGAAGTCCAACTAATTCAGCCAAGTGCGCCACGTGGTGAATCCGAAAGTGTTCCCGCGCCCAGTCCGTTGGCCATGATCGGGCCTGAATTTATCGTGGCTATTGGAGATTTGCTGGCCAAATGTCAGAAAACAAGCCCTCCTCACACTAATTTCGGTTATCGACGGTTAAGGAACTTTACAGGAAATGTACCAACTCCGGCGGGAGAAGAAACCTTTGAGGAATGGGTAGAACAGGCGATGCAGGCACTGGATGAGTGGGACGTCCCTGAGGCCCAGATAAAGCAAAGGATCACCGAGAGTTTAAAGGGACCTGCGTCAGAAGCGGTGAGAAACCTAAAATTGAGTAGAAAAGATTGTACTGCTTTGGATTATTTGAACGTTCTTGAAGAAGTTTTTGGGCGAACAGAAAAGGCAGCGGAACTGGTATATCAGTACGAACACACCTATCAGAAGAGAGGTGAGAGAATGATTGATTACATGAGGCGCCTGGATAAGATTCTGCACCAAATACTCCTCAAGAAAGGGGCCAAACCGGCTGACGTAGATAAGATACGAATAAAGCAGATCCTGAGGGGCTCTCAACCGTTAGATCCGGTGATGATGCAGCTGAGAAGCAGAGCAGTTAATCAAGAGTTGAAGTACCTGGAACTGATCCGAGTTGTACGAGAGGAGGAGGCTCTGCTGGAAGAGAAATCCTTCAGACGGGGAGAAAGGGCTTATGCACAACCTGCAAGATATAACGACGGTCTGCAGCCTGAAAACGACTCGTTAGACACCTATGGATCTGACCTGGACGAACAGGAACAGTTAGTCGGTTTTAAATTCATCGAAAAGGCTGCCAAAGAATCGAACCCTTCCGAACGAAGCGAGTTGTTCAAGACTGTAAAGAAGGTACAGGAAGCTCAAACTGAACTACAGCAAGCGCACGCTGAACTGTGCAGGGTGTTGATGAAGGTGACCGAGATGCAGGGGGAAATGCAAAAGTTCCTAACAGGTATGCAGACGACGGAAGTTGCTGTGGCGTCTGGTCCAAACCCTTTAACAAAATCTCAACAAGAACCTACGTCTCCGCTCTCTAAGAAGAGATGTTTCGGTTGTGGAGAAATGGGCCATTTCCGCGCACAGTGCCAGGGCCGAAAGCCTGAGAAGGATAGAGTCGAGAGATTGTTGAAAGCTTTAGAAGGACTGTTGTCTACCCCACCGGCGGGAAACGCCAGAGGGCACCAGTGAAGGAGCAACCTGGGTGCCCGAAGTGTCTGCTATGTTAGCTGAGGTAGCCCAGAACATGAGTCAGCTTGAGAAAGTGTTTCTAACCCACTGCATGTATGCTGCTGAACCTGTATATGCTGTATAAACTGTGTGCAAATTGTAAAAGGATAATGTAACTGTTGTACCTCCTTGGAGAGACCCAAGAGTTCTAGGAGGGGGAGAGTGTAGCGATGTGTTAAAGTTTACTGTGGCAGTACCCATTTTTGGCCACAAGATGGAGACAATCACGATTAAAGACCCTGGACACTCGAACTACATGTCCCGGCATGCTTTGCGAAGAAAGAGGAAGTGGGTGGGTTTTTGGAGACGCTGTACATCCTGCACCTCGTGGAGAACAGGCAGAGCGCGCCAGGGAGCAGAGGAGAGCAGATGCATACAGAGAAGGAGAGACCAAAAGATAGGCCGGAGCGCAGACAAGTGGATTGGGCCTTAGGATTGGGTCACCCAGCCTTGCGGGATACAGACATCACCCTCTATACTATCCGAGTGCAGTTGAAGGAGAGAAGACCCCTCGAGTAAGGAGTACCGCGGTCGATTTGAAGCGGGGAGCAGGCGGTAAGCTGGATGAGTCGCGGCTGACAGACAGAAGGCCAGACTACAGATCCGGTGGTCGGCGTCCCCAGTCAACATCGAGCGGAGAGACGTCCTGGGTCAGCGGAACCTCAAGCTTGCGCTGGATGGGTGAGAGGCCCCCAAGGCCGTATGTAAATAAGAGCGTACACTGCTGTTTTCCTTCTAAAACCCACAGGGCCCCAACTGACTAGTCGAAGACATCTTTAAAGTAAACTCACTGGCCAGTTGAAAAGTACCCGGGTACCATATACACACGAATACACACCACTTCATGTTCTGGGACTTAACCTGTGCAGGACTCAGTTTCCTTTTCCGAATCGGGACAAGGGGGCAAAGTTAAAGTTACATTCCGAACATTTTTTTCTCTTTTTGTTCCCGCTGCGCGTTTACCGTGATACGAGAACTGTGTATTTTATTGTGTCCCGCTACGCGGTTTTTCCTCGAATTTCGTATCTTTTAAATTTCTGCTCGGTCGGGGTTTTTTCCGAAAATACGAAGCCCTCGTGTTTTCGTTTCTTTTACCGCTACGCGTTTATCGTGTTACGAAAGTACTGTAAATCTTCCTGCATATACCGTGTCTTAAGAGCTGCAAACCTTTTTAGTAAACCTTTTAACTTGTAAAACTTACAGCGGTGTTGGAGTATATTTATTCCCTAGTGCGGGGAGACTGACCCGTGGTTCATTTTCAGCGGCTCCTCCGGGAGTGAGCGCTACACATGTTTTCCCTTATATTGCCTTTCCGTTATGCTTCGATCGCAGCTAATTTTGGAGACAGTGCGATTCCGGAAATGCATACGCATCCACGTTGAAACGCAAGGCTATTTTCAATTCCGGAACTAACATAGAAACATAGAAACATAGAAAAATGTCGGCAGATAAGAACCTTTCGGCCCATCTAGTCTGCCCAATTACATGGATACTTTACCTGGATTTATCTTTTGTTTAGGATAGCCTTATGCCTATCCCATGCCTGCTTAAATTCTATTACTGTTTTGGCCTCTACCACTTCAACTGGAAGACTGTTCCATGTATCCACCACCCTCTCAGTAAAATAATGCTTTCTGATGTTACTTTTAAACCTTTGCCCCTCTAATCTAAGACTATGTCCTCTTGTTTTGCTACTTTGTTTCCTTTTAAATATACTCCCTTCCTCTACCTTGTGGATTCCCTTTACGTATTTAAAGGTTTCTATCATATCTCCTCTGTCTCGTCCACTATGGAACGCAAGGTGGAACGCGAAAACCTCAACTGCGCCTGCGCAAGATGGCGCCGACGGTGAAGCATACGAAGACACTTCAGAAAGAGGCTGTGAAAGCACGCTGACCACCAATGAAGCACATGTGGGAACAATTATCCTTAATTCTTTTAATCTGTTATGTATATAAGCATGCAAGGTAGTTCAATTTGTAAAGACCAGCTGATGAAGTCGCGTGTTGTGCGGCGAAACGCGTCCTGGATCAGAGTCTAGCTTTAATTTTGTTTTATTCCTTTAAATAAATTTTAAAGAGAACCAGTTCCTGCATGCTTGGTAATTATTGGGTTTGACCAACGAATCCCATATGCCTTCCGTTTCGAGCTTGGAATAGCTCCTGCAAGTGTGAGTTTCCAATTGTTACGTTATTCATTGCAACATTTTGGCGTCAGATACACACAGAATCCTGTTTCTGTTTTCTCTCCTTATTGCCCAATGAATATGGTGAAGATTTTCTATAGCCAAGGAGTGGGTTACCTGTGAAGATATCCCAGATTAACAACCCAAAGGCGATCATCCACTCAGAGCCCGTGTTTGTGAGTTTATTAACCACACAAATACTGTCAATATTTACACAATTATTGTTATACTGCACCCAGATCTCGTTTCTCTCTTTTGTATATCCCATCATTCAATATTACTGGCGACGCCATTGGAGAAACCGTTCGAGTCCCCTAGCGTATATTCGCGCTGCCCAGATACGTATTTTGTATATCTTGTCTACACTCATCATCTGGTGTGGTTGGGTACTCGGGGGGTTATATTGTGGGCGCTTACCATTCTCTTCCACAATAACTCTCTCCATCATACCATCACTATATCGATATATTTTATTTATGGCTATTTATGTCAGATAACAGTATAATGATATGTTTATAAAGCGAATAAAAAGAAGTAAAACCTCCATTCATTGAGCGGCGTATTGCGCGCACACTCCAGTAATTCTTTATTGGCAGGAAATCTGGAAAGTGACAATTGTTGGCTCGGGCGCCGATCGAAAAATATGTTAAGACGCATTTGGAACAAGAACAGATAGATTGGAAAAAGAAAAAACAATGACATGGTACAAACTTAAGAAAGAAAACAGCTGAAGTGAAATGAAAGGAGAACATAAGGTTTCTAATCAAATAAAGCAACAAACAGCAATTATGTGGAGAGCAGAATATTTGCGTTGGCACGTGGAAGGCAAACATGACAGCAGCATTGAGCGCCGCTCAATAACTTAATGCACATTTCATTTTATTTTTCAAGCATCTAATTCCACAAATGTATGCCGGGAGCGTAATATAATGTAATCTGGCGAAATAACTGACTACGGTTATTGTTCCCATACATGTTCGTATTTCAGACGGGCGTATCAGACTGTCGCTGTTCATTTAGGATCGCTCGGCCGCGCGTGTCATTTCTAACACACTATAGATCAAAATGGGAATGCGCGCTCCAGCTCAGGGTAATAAAATGCTTCGTTTGGTACATGATATCAACATTTATACATGTTTTAAAATGCCAGCACACATTAAAATAACGGAGATTTACAGGGTTATTCAGAAACAGCCGAACTGGCCCCGAAATTGCACTGAACGGTGAAATTTCGTGGCCATTCGGCTATTCAAAAAGCAGGCAGTTCACCAAATTTTGGCGAATTGCCAGTGGAATACGGTGCCTGTTCGACGGCAGTGAAATCCCCCATAGAGAAACAATGGTTAATCTATTCACAGACACCGAACAGCAGAGAAATGTCAGTGAAATGCCCTGATTTTCGGTGTTTTCATTCGGCAGGTTTAATCAGGCGAATCCCATTTCAATGTTAAAAATATTCCCCGTTTTTATCCAATATCTAATAAACTGTTTGGGCTAATGTCCGATGAGCGCAGTCAGAGCGCACTCTGCGTGCGTGCATAAAGGACAGACGTACTGACAGGATACTGCAGACACCACACGGTGTTTTTTTGACGGACGTAGAAAAAAAGGGAATTATGTGAAAGAGAATTAATATGAAAAATGATACAATTTTGAAAAGGATATGAAAAGCCATTGTGTGCGTCAAGGTGCTGGACGTCGCAAATGCGTTGCGTCTGACATCTCCTCATCACTCACACAGAATGCTACGCAGGCGTGGCGCGTCCGTCTAGTGGTTTTACGTTCTTGCCTAACTTGCGTCCGTTTGCCACGTGTGCTGTGCATGCGCTGTTTGGTGTGGACGCTCTTAGGGCCCTAATACATTCTTCGCGCAAAAACACACGCGCAACGCGTGAATTTTTGCGCGAAGCGTTAAACGTTAACGAGCGTAAATCAACGCTGGTATTTCAATCCTCGTGCATTTTTTCATCCGTCAAAAAATAACGCGTGTAAAACGGATGCGCAAAAACGCGCGCGCAGCAATCTTGCGCACAGAAATCAGTGAGCGGACAGTTTCTTTCACGCGATTCAGCCAATCAGAGTTAAGAACCACAATTGTCTCACATTAAGGCTAGGGTCAGACTAAAGCATTTTTCGCGTTGTCCGTGAAAAAGTGCGTTCGAACAAATGGACCTATCTTTTCACGGAATACGTGATAGCGGTCATACGATGCGCATTTGCGTCTGTGATTTTGTACGGATCATCAATAAAACCCTTTTTGCGTCTGGACGTTATGTTGGCCGGACATTAGCAGCGTCTGACGTCTCCTAATCACGCACACACGCCGCTAGCGGACGCAGCGCACTCTGTACGTCAGTACTAGCGGTATCACTCTCTCGAAAAAAATGCGTTTGTTTGCCGCTTGCGTTGTACTTCGTACATTGCCCGTCATTGGCCGTCATTTGCTGCTACTACGGCCGTGATTAAGTGCGGGTGCACGCGTGTTCGCACTGCGCTCGTCTAACCCTAGCCTAAGTTTTTGCGCCTGTCACAGTCAATCTGCGCATATATGCTGCATCAATAATAAAAGCACACACAATTTCTCACATTTATTGTTTGGGTATGAGTAGAATGTGTAACTATACGTTGCTGTATTTTTTTTTGGGCTGGTGTATTTGCTTTCGGCCAGGTTGATAGAATTTGCCATTAACACCAGCTTTTAGGAGTTGCTAAAATTATGCGCGCAAAGGCTGTGCGTTACAAACTGCACATAGATTGTAATACCATCCGTGTACCAGCGCACAAACGCATTTGCGCTCACAATGTAAAGTATAGGACGCGCAAAGTACAGTAAGCTCACGCAGCATTCAAGCAGGTTCACCCGCGGTAGGCGATTACGTGCATTTGTTGCGCTGACATTGTAATACGACGTTCAGCGCAAAGGGTTTTGCCCCTCGTGTTAATGCGTTTTTGTGCGCGCGCAAATGTTTGCGTGAAGATTGTAATAGGGCCCTTAGTGTGTGGGTCTCTATTGCTCATGATTCTATGCTACGACGGACGTTAAACTGTGCGACAACACGGACGTGATCACTGCGTTCGTCTGACACGGGCTTTATTCTTTTAATCTGCAGCAAAAGTCTATTTATTTATTTTTGGGATTTTTTCAGCAAATTTTCTTCCGAATTCTTTTTTAAATAGGGTTTTTTTTTCTGTAACAGACCTTTTTATTACTATTCATAGGATCTTATATGTTAATTCCGCACATTTTAGTCCAGTCACTTTTTTTGCAAACAGCGTTTGAAATTTTATTGAATTTAAATTATTTGTTTTTTTTACCCCTGCTTGTTGGCTTTTTCCAGTGGCTGGTCCACGCTGTGTTTGGCAGATCGTCTGCTTTTTTCAGACATGTTCGGCGGGTCGTCAGGTACATTCGGCGATATTTCAGATCATATTGGGGGGATTTTCAGCAATTTTTTATTCTTTTTTTCCAGATGCGGTTGACAGATTTTTCCTGCACTTTGGGGACCCTTTGCTGAATGCTGAATTCACTACAGGGTCAGGGAATTTGGTTCCCCAAAGTGCAGGGAATGAGGGAGCACCAAAATGTCAAGGTCTGGAGATACATTGTATAAGAGGATCACAGAGGAATACTGTCAGGGTTATTCAAAGAGATCCGAATGGCTGGAGAAAGGTAACCGAACGCTGAAATTCAGCATACGGTTACCTTTCTTGGCCATTCGGCTATTCAGAGAGCAGGCAATACGCCAAATCCTGGCGAATTGCCTGCACATTCGGTGCCTGTTCGAGGGCAGTGAAATCCCCATGAAAAAGCACTGCTTCGGCTATTCAGAGAACACAAACCAGCAGTGAAAGGTTGCCGAAATGCCCTGCCATTCGGTGGTTTCATTCGACAGGTTTATTCAGGCGAATCCCATAGGCTTCAATGTTAAAAATATTCCCGTTTTAATTCAATATCTATTAAACCGTTCATTATAAAATTCTGCAGTAAAAAGTCTCTTTATTTATAGATTTTTGGGATATTTTAAGCATTTTTCTGGATTTTAATTTTTTTAAGAACACAGTCCGTTTTTTAATTATTTTTTTTAAGTTTACTTATTTTTTCTGTAACAGCCCTGTTTATTATCATTCATTGGATCATATGTAAATTTCAGACATTTTCGCTCAGTTGTTTCTTTGCAAACAGCGTTTCACTTTTCAAACATTGGGGGTTATTCAGAGAGCACCTAAATGTTGCTGACATTTCAGTGCTCTGTCGTTCCCTGCACTTCGGGGAATCAAAGTTCCCCACCCTGTGGTGACTTCAGCATTCACTGCAGGGTCCCCGGAGTGCAGGGAAAACCTGCCACAATCCTGCTGAACTCCCACCAAAAACATGCCGGAACCGCCACAAAAAGCACGCCGGAAAAAGCCAACGAGCTGACGTTCACAGCACCAAAAAAGCCGACAAGCCGACGAATGGCATAAAAAAAACCTGACAAAACAATACGACTGAACGCGTCAAAGTTGAAACGCTGTTTGCAAAAAAGCTACTGAACGAAAATGCCTGGAATTTACATATAAGATCCAATGAATGATAATAAAAAGGGCTGTTGTAAAAATAAAGAAAAAACGCTTTTAAAAAAAAAGAATTGCCGAAAAAATCCAGAAAAATGCCTAAAAGATCCTAAAAAAATCAATAAATAAAGAGACATTTTACTGCAGATTAAAATATTAAACGGTTTATTAGATATTGAATTAAAACAGGAATATTTTTAACATTGAAGCCTACGGGATTCTCCTGAATAAACCTGCGAATGAAAACACCGAACAGCAGGGCATTAAGGCAACTTTTCCCTGCTGTTCGGTGTCTCTGAATAGATTAACCCAATGAATTCCATCGTAATTTCGGTGCTCTTTCGTTCACGGCACTTCGGAGAGTCAATTTGCCGACCCTGCAGTGAAGTCAACATTCACCACATGGTCTCTGAAGTGCAGTGAACGAGCTGCAACCGCATCCGCAAAACTGCAGCAAAACTGCAGCAAAACCGCCGAATTGACCAGAAAAATCACAGCAAAACCACTGAAAAAACATCGGATCGATCTGATAAGCCGCTGAACGCACCCAACAATCTGCCGCAAAACCGCCAAACGCATCCCAAAAAAGCCAACGATCCGCTGAACAGAGCACTGACCAGTTGCTGGAAAAAGCCGACAAGCGAACGAATGGGGTAAAAAAATTTAAAAAATAAAAACCACTGCAACTTTTAAAATGCATTTGCAATTAAACTACTGGACAAAGATGCTTGTGAATAATATATAGCAGGTCCTATACATAATAATTAAAAAGTCTGTTACGTAACATAACCCCATAGAAAGAAGTCATTTTTCTTCGTCGAGACATCAATTACTGCAAATGTTTACCGCAACCTTTTGATGAATACGTGGCACCACAACTACATGACCTTCAACCAATCATCATTTTCCAGCAAGATGCTGCACCACCACATTGGGGACTGCATGCTCGTGGGTTCCTAAATGAAACATTTCCAGAGCGGTGGATTGGAAGGGGTGACCCATTTCCCTGGCCACCTCGTTCACCAGATATCACTCCCCTCCACTTCTTTCTATGGGGTTATGTTAAAGATATGGGCTCTATTACATTCTTCGCGCAAATGTTAAGGCGTGCGCAAAAACGCATTAACGCGAGGGGCAAAGCCCTTTGCGCAGAACGTCGTATTACAACGTCTGTGCAAAATATGCGCGTTAACGTCTAACGCGGGTGAACCTGCGCGAACCCTGCGCGAGCGTAATGTACATTGCGCGTCCTATACTTAACATTGTGAGCGCAAATGCATTTGTGCACAGATGGTATTACAATCTATGCACAAATTTTTACAGACAACGTTTGCGCGCATAATTTTAACGTCTTTTAAAAGCTGGTGTTAATGGCAAATCTGAACGTCCTGGCCGAACACAAATACACCAGCCCAAAAAAAAATACGCGGCAAAGTATAGTTACACATTCTACTCATACCCAACCAATAAAATTGAGAGGTTGTGTGTGTTTTTATTATTGCTGCAGCATATATGCTCAGATTGATTTTGACAGACGCAAAAACTTAACGTGAGATAATTGTGGTTCTTACTTCTGATTGGCTGAATCGCGTGAAAAAACAGTCCGCACACCGATTTCTGCGCGCAGCGTTAATGCGCGTGCATTTTTACGTGTCTTTATTACGCGCGTTATTTTTTGGCGGATGAAAAAATGCGCTCAGATTGTAATACCAGCATTAATTTACGCGCGTTAACGTTTAATGCTTCGCTCACAAATTAACGTGCTGCGCGAGCGTTTTTGCGCTAAGTATTTAATAGAGCCCATGGTGTATGGAACAAAGGTACGGTGTATCAATATGTATGGAACCAGAACAGAGAGTGTTTGGTTCCAGGGGACGTTTAATATACACTATATTGCCAAAAGTATTCGCTCACCTGCCTTGACTCGCATATGAACTTAAGTGACATCCCATTCCTAATCCATAGGGTTCAATATGATGTCGGTCCACCCTTTGCAGCTATAACAGCTTCAACTCTTCTGGGAAGGTTGTCCACAAGGTTTAGGAGTGTGTTTATGGGAATTTTTGACCATTCTTCCAGAAGCACATTTGTGAGGTCACACACTAATGTTGGACGAGAAGGCCTGGCTCTCAGTCTCCTCTCTAATTCATCCCAAAGGTGTTCTATTGGGTTGAGGTCAGGACTCTGTGCAGGCCAGTCAAGTTCATCCACACCAGACTCGGTCATCCATGTCTTTATGGACCTTGCTTTGTGCACTGGTGCACAGTCATGTTGGAAGAGGAAGGGGCCAGCTCCAAACTGCTCCCAAAAAGTTGGGAGCATGGAATTGTCCAAAATGTCTTGGTATGCTGAAGTATTCAGAGTTCCTTTCACTGGAACTAAGGGGCCAAGCCCAGCTCCTGAAAAACAACCCCACACCATAACCCCCCCCCCTCCACCAAACTTTACACTTGGCACAATGCAGTCAAACAAGTACCGTTCTCCTGGCAACCGCCAAACCCAGACTCGTCAATCGGATTGCCAGATGGAGAAGCACGATTCGTCACTCCAGAGAAGGCATCTCCACTGCTCTAGAGTCCAGTGGTGGCGTGCTTTACACAACTGCATCCGACGCTTTGCATTGCACTTGGTGATGTATGGCTTGGATGCAGCCGCTCGGCCATGGAAACCCATTCCATGAAGCTCTCTGTGCACTGTTCTTGAGCTAATCTGAAGGCCACATGAAGTTTGGAGGTCTGTAGTGATTGACTCTGCAGAAAGTTGGAGACCTCTTTGCACTATGCGCCTCAGCATCCGCTGACCCCGCTCCGTCAGTTTACGTGGCCTACCACTTCGTGGCTGAGTTGCTGTCGTTCCCAAACACCTCCACGTTCTTATAATACAGCTGACAGATGACTGTGGAATATTTAGGTGCGAGGAAATTTCACGACTGGATTTGTTGCACAGGTGGCATCCTATCCCAGTTCCACGCTGGAATTCACTGAGCTCCTGAGAGCGACCCATTCTTTCACAAATGTTTGGAAAAACAGTCTGCATGCCTAGGTGCTTGATTTTATATACCTGTGGCCATGGAAGGATTGGAACACCTGATTCTGATTAATGGATGGGTGAGCGAATACCTTTGGCAATATAGTGTATGTTGCACTGCAGCTCAACAGGAAGTAGTTAATCAGGAAGTCAGGCACATGGACACTGACTAGTTAGAGCTGAAGTTTATAGATCTTGTTATAAGTTATTCTGTTAATAAATTTACCATAGCGCTGCAGCTGGAGTCTGAGAGGCTATTTCATAAGCAGCAACATTTATACATACGGGACAGCAGAGGATCACTGATACCATTGGCACTATTGATGAGGCTATGCTACAGCCAACATGGCAAGAAATCCAGTACCGTCTTGATGTGCTTCGTGCAACTAACTGTAACATTTCAATGTTCTCGAACCCAGGACGTACTTGAAAACGAGAGAAATCTCAATGTATCCTTCCTGGTAAAATACTTTCTAAATAAATAAATGGTGCCCACATAGAGGTGTATTAAATGAGGCAAAAAAACCTTAAATATATACGTCTCATTTTGTAATAAATTTCACTTATCTGTCTTTTCATTTACCTTTGTAATAAATGCTTGAAATTGTACAGAGACTTTATGGACACCCTGTATATTATTTATATGGATTTTATCAAAAGTATATTATAAGTGACAATAAATATCTGATTTTAACCCTTTCACTGCTGAAGACGTGTGGGACACGTCCTCAGTGATGCACGTTGCATGCTGAGGACGTGCCCCACACGTCATCAGCTGTTTGGGACCCCCGGCGGAGATACTCACCTCTCTGTCCGGGGTCCCACAGCGTTCTGACTTCAGCGTCCTCAGACGCTGAAGTCAAGCGCCTCCCGGCGTAAATGACGTCATCGCGCCATGCGCGATGACGTCATTTCCAGGCGACCCCGGCAATGCCGGGAGATAGCCTGGAAGGGAGGGGGGGGATCCGTTCGGATCCCTCTCCCTCCCGATCGGGAAGGAGCAGCGGTAAAAGCCAGGCACCGCTTAAAAGGGGAGAGTCTCCCCTTTTAAGCGATGCCTGGCTTTAACCCCTCAAGTGCTGGGTTGCACTTCAGCGCCTTGCGGCGCCGAAGTGCAGCCTATCTCCGGTGGGGGCCGCCATCTTGGATGGCGGCTCCGCCCCGGGACTCCCCTCGCTGTCTGACGTCATCACGCATAGCGTGATGACGTCAGATAGCCGGGGAACCCCTAGCTGCCGGGGATTTCCCAAGGAAATCCCCTGGTGGAGATAGGGGGTTCTTGTGAACCCCGATATCTCTAGAACCGTGGCAGCTAGGGGGTCATGGAGGGTGTCATTTGAAAGGCCTGAGCATGGCCTTTCGAATGATACCCAACATGACTAGGTAAAAAGTAAAAAACAAATAATAAAAAAAAAATAATAATAATAATAAATAAATTAAAAAAAATAAATAAATAAAAAAACATGTTTTTTTTTGTGTGTTGTTTTTATTAATGCAGCAATATTGTTCACATTTCAATTATAATGTGAACAATGATGCTGCACTAATGATTTTTTTCTATGGGTGCGTTTGCTAAAAATCACGTAATTCCCCCCAAAAAAGTAACAAGTCCCCATTTCAAATTTTTTGTACAAGCGCACCCCATAGAAAACATAACCGCAAACGCTCATGTGAAAATGTGAAAAAAAACACTTTACACACTGCAGATGATTAAAAATTCAATTTTTATTGTATTTTTTGTTATAATATACAGGCAGGTCATGACGTATACATATAATAATGACATATTATGAATCTGCGTAGTCTGCCGGAAAGAACGATATATAATATGTCTGGGTCATTTATTAAAATGTGGCTTCAAATCGCGTTTAAACATGATGAGCGAAAGCGGTAAAAATGAGCTCAGCACACAGGTGTGAAATGCCTCAGCAGTGAAGGGGTTAACAGGGAAACATGTGATTGAACACCTGCATCCAAGTTCTATAGTACGTGGGACCTATAGGAACTCCGTTACTTCTGCAAAAATATTTCCCCCTCGACTTGTCCCCCGATTAAAGTATTCTTTTAATCTTCCCTGAAATAAAACAGAGCATTTAGTAAGCAAACAGTCGTACTTGCAGTGCGCTCTTGCAGACACTAGATGGAGCAGTTGCTTCATTAAAAATGATGACGGAATCGATGCAAAAAAATCCACCGTTTTCTAATTCCTGCGCTGATCTGTAATGAATCGCCAACTTGTGTTCTTTTAAACAAATGATTTGGTGTCTCGTACAGCAAAACAAAATATTACATATTGATTCTTAATTCGTGTTAGTTACAGCCCTTACACTTGCAGTTTTCAAGCAGAATGAAATGTGCTGAAATAAATCGGAAATAAAAGTATTCGGGAAAATGTCAGCGGAAAATACAGTTAATTAGCTTTATTTATTGTAACGTAGTCCACCTGTGATAAAAGTGACTGGTAATGCAAACTATGCCTGTGATAATTAGGAAAACATATTGGTTTGTCGCATAATATAGAGGAAAATTGGAAATCAATGATCCTGGGTATAATTATACCTTAAAGGAGGAGACCAGAAATGCTTAAGATTGGCACCTCAGATGTTTGTAAAGCAGACTGAAGTGGTTCATAATCCCTTGGGATCCCAAACAAGACATTAATGAATAGACACATACATAATTATGATTGTATGAAACGCTGTAAAAAGGTTTAACCCCTTTCACTCCCAAATTCGAGTTATCTTAATTTTGCATTTTAACATATTGAAAAGCACTCATTAGCAAATCAAAACCCAAGTTTCACACCTGTTTAAAGCCAGGTTAAGAGCCCCTATGTGGAGAAACAAATTCCACGGTCTTATCTCTCCCCAGGCACCGTGCAGATAGATAAAAAAGAAGCTGCAAATAGCAACCCCAAACCTCAATGTAACAAAAAGTTCAAACACATTACTGCTGCATTACACCAGCCAGAGAGAGTAGAATACACGGAGAGCTCTGGGGTCACTCATTGTTGTACAGGCATATGATTCAGGGGGTTATAATGATTGAAAATCCATGTACAGTACAGATACAAGGTGTTGCCGTAATCTCCATACATAGGCATTATGCAGCACATACAGATACAAGGTGTTGCTGTACTTGCCATACACAGGCATTATGCAGCACATACAGATACAAGGTGTTGCTGTAATCTTCATACATAGGCATTATGCAGCACATACAGATACAAGGTGTTACTGTACTTG